>CM065128.1:20270874-20932124 GCA_033026305.1 Cirrhinus molitorella
ATGTGTTCTAAGAACTTTCATTGTCCTCCGTTGGTCGTGCCTTGAACTTTATCTGCGTCAGGCTTGTCATGATGCTCAAACAAACAGAACGATGTTTTGATAGCGTCACGGTGTTTAAACTCTTCTGGGAAATCATCCTACTAATGGTTTACTTTTAGCTGTCTCTGCATATTACACACTTCACTTTTAACTAACTGACATTAGATGTGGTTGGTCTTGTAGATGTTGGCAGTCTGTGTAGGATCAGGTTTCATTAGGATGCTACTCTGAAGCATCACTTCCTCTTTTGGGCCCTTTTTGTAATGTGGCATTTAAGCAGCAAGTCTTTTTGCGATTGAATGTGATTAAATGGGGGCTAAATTTTTTGTGCCCATTTTAAGTGCATTCTTTTGATTGTGAATCCATGTAAAGGGAAGTGAGTGCATGTTGTCTCTTCTCTTAGCGGTGGGAAGTTCCCTTATGTCCTGGGTCAGATTTGCTAACTGCATTTTTTTTTTTTTAGAAAAACAGTATGGCTTTTGTAGACCTTTAGACTAGATTATATTGTCCACATATGCACATTATTGTCCACATCCACTTTTATTATAATAGTCATTACGCAATGAAGAGGAAGTGCTCAGGTCCGCAAACTAGGGCCGGGCGATAAATGGGATGTTTACTCTTTATTTATTTTTTTGACCATGTAATAAATGACTAATATGGTGAATATGTGCATGTTAAAATTGATTATTTTAAAAATATCTGTTTAAAAGGAAAAATCTTTTTTTTTACCCTTTTGTCATTCCAAACCCAAAAGACTTTGACTTTCGAACACACAAGTAAAGATATATTTGTGATGAAACCTGTCATTACCTGTGAGATTTGGTTAAATGATGGCTTCTCAGATTGAAAAATAAAACAATTACTCTTTTAAAGTATTTTAGAGCAAACCCTTAAATATTAAGATATCAAAAACTGTCAAAATGCTCCAAATATTGACTCTTGTTTTGAGCTCTATTGCCCAGCTCAGATTTTTTACAATAACCTTTACTGAGTGAAAATAAGTGGATAAATGTCTGCTTTGATTATTTCTGTAAGCCTGTAACCTTGTTGATTTGTGTCCAGAAACAAGCATCTGCAGTTGTTCAAAAATGTGTGTCCTCACTCTAGTTTCTTTAGTCTCGAATATATTCAATCAAGCTTTGAAAGTCCACTAAATGTAGGCATTTTGTACACTGATCCTACCTCTAATTAAACTCCTGCTCAGCAGTATATAAATTCTCTATTGGCAGCCAAGACGGTTTTCACTTAACTGGGGATTGAATTCTGCATGCACAGGTCTGTCTGCGAGAAGCGAGATGCGGTATCGTCAACACAGAACTACTCATATCTATCATCATGGCATCGGCTGTAAGAGTCAAACCGAGACTAGGCTTGTGCACGTCTAAAACCCTCTATTTTTAGCAGTGTGTCACAGACCAGATCCTACACAGCATGGTGCTGACATTTTTGGTTACAAGGCAGATGAGCAGCTGTTTGGATGTATTTGTGGTGCTTTTGTGTATTGAAGTTCACCACTTGTTCCTTAAGAGCAGCTTAAGTGGTCTATTGTTGACATTTTAGACAGGAATCCTTTTGGGTTCAATTGAACGTCACTCATCTCAGTATTTCTGCAGATTTCTTGTTTGCTATTGCCTACACGGCTGAGAGCTGAGGTGTTCAGATTGTGTCCAAAGATGTTGAGATGAGCATCATTATTACTGTATAGTTCGACTTAAATCTTGGTGTTATTAGCGAAATTTCTGAATCATTTTTCAGATTAAAAAAGTGCTGTGCATAGTGTAACAATGTATAAAAAATGCTGCAACGCTCACACCGAAGTCACATTCAAACAAAAGCTTTCTGTTGGTCGTCTGCTGTATCTCCAAATCTGGTCCTAATCATTGCTTCTGTTCAATGGAAATGACGACTTGTTCGCTATTAAGTCTGTACACGTCTGTGGTCCCTGTACGTGCCTGTCTTCGACCATCAGTGAGGTGGGATTTGGATGTAATCCTTGCTATTATTACTAACATTAATAGTCAGATTAGCTCCCAAATGTCTCTTGAATGTGTAGCCGCACCATAAAAAAAGAGACTTCACTCAGATCAATTTGACGCCCACATACCAAATCTGTCTTCATTACACGCCGATAACTACCCTGTACATGTTCGGAAAGGAATTTATAGTGCCGCTTTTTTCGTACGCTACATACAAGTGCTCAGAGACTCCAACGTGGCGCTCAGAAGCACTTTATGGAATTAGTTTAGAGTCCTTTTTCTCTTTGGAGAGTAATTTCGCTTGTCTTATAGCTCAAAGTCCAGCTCTACATTCCCTGATGTGGTCACGGCCTCTCACACCTGTCAGGCCTGAACAATTACAGCCATTAAGGGATTGCCATTGTTGGGCTGTGGGAACTGCTGGGTTAGGCTTATAATAAACATGGTGTGTTTTGAGGGCAGAGAGAATGCTTGTTTGCCTTAAGGGGACTGGGGACATGTGTTATCCCGAGGCTGAGTGAATAACTTGAGGCCATGAGCCATATTTGGGTGCCCCTAAAAAAAATTCTCCAGATTAAATGTTTTGTATACATTTTTTTAAGTTACCTATGATGGCATTTTTAATACAATGATGTATAGTTCTTTTATGGATGTTTTGCTGGTCGTTTTTAATGAACCGTTTAAAAAGACACTCAAATTAATCTTGAATGGTTTGCATTTGTCTCACTGAATTGGTCAGAGCAGTTCTGGATAAAAACACATGACTCTGAGGTGGTTGTTTTCAGTTAATCATTTAAAAAGACTTACAAATTAGTATGGCTAGGTATTGGCACATTTCACAATTTGATTTGATTTTGATTTCTGTTCACAAGCTTGTGTTTTGATTCCGGTATTGATTATTTTGGATATATCAGGTAAAATACAAAAGAAAATAAAAAAAAATGTAATCTTTTGACTTTTAAAGAAGTCTCTGCTGCTCACTAAGCCTGCATTTGAATATTAAACTATTTTCACGATTTAAATTTGCACTTTTCTGTTTAAATATATTTTAAAATGTAATTAATTTCTGTGATTTCAAAGCTGGATTTTTTGCATCATTACTTGGGTCATTTCTTTCAATAATCATTCTAATATTCAGATTTGCTGCTCAAAACACATTTATTTTTATGTTGAAAACAGCTGAGTAGAATAGTTTTTTTTTTCCAGTTTTCTTTTATGAATAGAACATTAAAAAGAACTTCACTTTACTTTCTTTACCTGAAATATAAATCTTTTGTAACATTATAAATGTCTTTATCATCACTTTTGATCAATTTCAAGCATTCTTTCTAAATAAAAATATTCATTTCTATAATTTCTTATATCATTCAGACTCCAAGCTTTTAAAATGGTATAGTGTATAATGTTACAAAAGCTTTATTTCAAATAAATGCTGATCCTTGGAACTTTTTATTTAAATATAATCAAAAAGAAAGCTGTCATTTTAATTTGTAAAAATATTTCACAATATTACTACTTTTGCTGTATTTTGGCTCCGATAAATGCATTGGCTTAATGAGCAGAAGATAATTCTTTAAAAACATAAAAAAAAAATCTTTTGACTGGTAGTTTATATTTAGCAAATATCCTATCTAGATGGTCACTGGTCCCAACTGGTCCAGTTTATGGACACTTTTCTCAGGTAAATGTGTTGTTACGTGACATTGATTACGAGCTCTGTTGTCCCGGTGCAAGAAGAGATGTCATTTTTGTGGGAAGATTAAGTTACTATTTTTTTATTTAAAATTGTCAGTATAAAAAGATTGTGGGAGAAACATTTATTATAAACACTGTAATGTTCCATTAAAATAGAGTTGTCCGTTTTGTTCATGGTGAAGTCTGTGTACAATAACGGACCTGTAAAAGATGTTCAGAATCCTTTAAGCTAGCTGTTTAACGGTCCTGGTTTCCTCTACCTCTAGTTTGACAAGGTCCTGATAAGAGCAAAGAGGCCCACACGTTTGTACTGCCGTACTGTAAACAGCCCAAATTTGGGCAAGGATTTCAACCAGATAGTCGTGTGCCCTGAACGTGAGGCTGGCTTGTGTGTTTCCCCCTTTGTCTATGGTATTGTCATGGCAACCAGCCGTAAGACCAAGAGATTTTACGGGCAGCCGTTCAAGAGGGGAGCACATGGAGAACCGAGGCTGGAGGCTAGTCAAGGTTGTAGAGTTTAGCCTCTGAGGTGTTTGAGTCTGACGACGGGCATCGCAAGGACCAAAAACTGTCTGAAATAAGTATTTTTCAATCAGTACAGGTTTTGTTTTTAAACAAGGTCAACTGGGCTGCATTTATTTGCTCCAAAAATACAGTTAAGACAATAATATTGTAAAACATTGCTGTTAATTTAATGTGTCCTAGCCAAATAAAAGCATTTGTTTCTTGAAATCGTTTGAACTGTAGTGACAACGCTAGTCTATATCAAGCTCATTTGTCTCATCGAGTGGTGACATGCTTTAATTACAAAGCTCCATATTTCCCTCAAGGGATTTTGGTTACCTCATGATATAATGTCTTTGTTTAGAGGAATAGGTTCCCACTGAAGATTAATGTTTTGCCCTGAAGCTCACATTTTGGTTTAAGAAACTGTTTTGCTAAGTCTCTTAATCCAGACCTTAAGTAACTAAAATGCTATATGTTGCATGAAAGGGTCAATGGTTTGAATAGGTTTGCTCTAAATGGCTAGTACTCTTGTTTACATATTAACTCCTTTCTTCTCTTTTCCAGGCCTGCATAGACGATAATGTGGACATGGTGACCTTCTTGGTGGAGCATGGAGCCTGCATCAACCAGCCGGACAATGAAGGCTGGATTCCCCTTCACGCTGCCGCTTCCTGCGGATACCTCGACATCGCTGAGTAAGTCCCATGTTCCACCTTTCTTCATTTTCAGGGTGTTTTATGTGCCAGGGTTTGATTATTATTATTATTATTATTATTATTATTATTATTATTATTATTAAAACTAGTGCTGTCAAAAAGATACATTTTTCCAGGTTAACAGTGTAAAATATTTAACATTTAAGCAGTTAATGCAGTGGCAGGGCTTGGGTTGGCCACCCCGCTCACAACTGCTGCTTCTGTCTCTTCTTTTCTTGACAAGAAGTACATTTATTTAATCACAATCTTTACGACGTAAAGCGGAAGACATTTTAGACACATACTACAGCTTCACTTCAGAGCTTCAGTAAAACAACTGAACTGTGGTCAGATGAGATGTCTTCAGGTCATATATCAGTAAGAAGGAATGTACTTGTCTTGTCAGGGGTTATACTGTGCTCAATTCATGCGCTGTAGCCTGTATCACTTCATATTAATGCGCTAATAAAATGACAACTTGCATGTCAGATCTGTGTTAATTTCAGCAGTGGAAGCTCTTAAAGTAACAGCAGCCAAATAACCTAAGAACTCAGCTGCTGTGATGTCTGTTAATCAAAGAACAAAAAAAGGTAATCAATAAGTTTTGTAGCTTTAAGGATTCATCTGTATTTAATTTAGTATTTAGTGATAGCTTTATTCAATTTCTATATATTTCTTACTTGCTGAAGGGCATAAGTAAAGAATGGGTTTATTTGAAAAAATTTTTTTTAATAAGTTTAATTGTTAAAATTGATAGCTCTTTATTATACTGTAATGTTAAATGGCTGTAGTCAATGGTTAAATATTAGGGGGGAAAAGAATATTGGTATCTGTGATGCTCACCTTCAGTTATAAAATATTAAACAAATATAAAAAAATATGTATATATGTAGATTCTACATTAATTTGAAAATTGAATGTGAAATTGCAATATGAATGTATATTTAAAAACTTTAATGTTAGGTGGAATTAGTCACAATTAATTAATAAAATGTGTGATTTAATTAGTAATTTTTTTACAATTAAAAATTTTAAAAGAATTTAACAACTTTGTTGTATTACCACATTGAAACCATCATGTGTTTTTGCTACTTTTCAAAAGCTCTTAATGCATAGATTTTTTAACCTTTGTCCCAGACCTAGACTTTAAATATTAAAAAATAAAAACTATAAAATATGGATTATAGCTGTAATTGTCAAATTTTGCAAATGACGTGACATCGATGAATTGTCTATATTAGATTTGCGTCAGTGTTAATAACACACAGTTTGTCCTATTATGCATACATACACTACTGTTCAATTTTTTGTAATTTTTTTCAAAAATTTTTGTAAAGTATGCATTAAATTAATCAAAAGTGACAGTGAAGACATGTATAAAATGCTTTGTGGTTTTTACAAACATATTAAGCAGCATAGCTGTTTTCTATATTGACAGCAATAAGAACTATTTCTTCACCATCAAATTATATTAGAATGATTTGGTAAGACTTTATTTTAAGGTGTCTTTGTTATACGTCACATGTAATTACTATTATAATAACAATTAATTATGCACAATTACAAGCAAGTAACCCCAAGTCAAACCCTAATCCTAAACCATATAGTAAGTATATGTAGTTAAATAATATTACTCAATACTTAAATGTGTAATTACACTGTAACAAGGACACCTTAAAATCAAGTGTAACCAATGATTTCTGAATAATCATGTGACACTAAAGTCTAAAACAATGGCTTCTGAAAATCAGATTTGCCATTGCAGGAAAAAATTCACAACACAATATTGCAGCCTTGGATGGCAGAAAAGATTTTCTTTCAAAAACATTAATACAAAATCAAACTGACCCCAAACCCTTAAATGGTTTTGCATATACACTATTGGACAATGTTATTAGACAAATCGAATAAACTAGTGACAGAATGACAGGTGGATTTGAAGTCTGCAGTAGTGTTCAGCCAAAGCCCGTAATAGAAAATATTTAAAGGCTTAGTTGTATGTCTAGTTTTCTCTTTCCTTCACAGTTGATCTGTTGATAGGATATTTTGCCAGCTATGCGTAACCTGGTTAAGAGGTCAGCCAGGTTCCAAGCCCCAAGTGACCTCTGTTCTCGCGCTACACTATAGTGCTGGATTAGCACCTATCCTGTGCTGAAATCATAGCTGTAGTGCATATGATTTAACGCTCTGACACTTAGCTTGTAGGGAATCAAGTTCCATTCATTAATGACTCATTCTTCCTCTCCTAAGAATTGATAAACATATCCTCTTCTGTGAATTGATGATGAATTTGGCTGCTTAAAGCTCTGTTTTATAACCTGCCTGCTACCTATATACACAGCAGCCTTCTAAGGCAGCATCCTGACCGTCATGGAACCTTAAAAGTGATGGATTTGGAACACTTTATCTAGACAGCACTTCTGTGGGCCACACAAATAACTGCGCTCAGGAGAGAATTGACTTTGAACTGAAGCTGATGTTAGGATATTTCCAAGCTCTGCACAAATTTCTAAAACGTTTAAAATTGTTATTTTTAATCTATACTTTTCAGCATTGTGTTCATTTTGAGTCAACTTTATCCTCCATTCTGTGGAGTTTTTTTCACTTGTTGTTGTGCATTCTGGGATTGCAGTGTAATGACTTATAATGTCATGTCAATCATGATAGCAGTTCACTTCCAGAATGAAAATTTCCTGATAATTTACCCCCCCCCCATGTCATCCAAAAAGTTCATGTCTTTCTTCAGTAGCAAAGAAATTGAGGAAAACATTTCAGGATTTTTCTCCATATAGTGGACTTCAGTGATGGCCAACGTGTTAAAGTCCCAAACTGCAGTTTAAATGCAGCTTTAGAGCTCTACACGATCCCAGCTGAGGTATAAGGGTCTAGTCTAGTGAAATGATAATTTTCTTATATAAAATTCTATACTTTTTAACAACAAATGCTTGTCTTGCACTAGCTCTGCAATGCACATGCACAACTTTATGCATTATGTAATCACATTGGAAAATTCATGGTTAGTTTTTGTCTGTGTACTGCGTTAAAATTCATCTCATTTGCTCATTTGCCTTTTTTTTTTTTTTTGGTAAAAGGCGTTTTGACTTTCTTTGCACTTTTGCTTTAACACTGGGTTGGTACTTCCGTCAACGTTGAGTGTGGTCAAGCTATTGCAAGACAAGCATTTGTGGTTAAAAAGTATAGAAAGTTCTTAGAAAATAACCAATCGTTTCACTAGATAAGACTCCTATTCTTCAGCTGAAATGCTCTTTGAAGCTGCATTGAAACTGCATTTTGGATCTTTAACCCATTGGTCACCATTGAAGTCCTAGAATGTTTCCCTCAACCTCTTTTCGACTGAAGAAAGAAAGACACAAATATCTTGGATGACATGGGTTAGAAAATTATCAGGAAATTTCATTCTGAAAGTAATATTCTCCTTTAATTGGAGTTCAGACTTTGTTGCTTTGTTGACAGTGTCACTCTTCTATATGCAGTGGGCGTTTTTAATATTGAATTTCATGTTTGAGCTATATTGGAGGCTCAAGATATCTGTATAGGGAACGCAGTACTCTGGAGAAAATATCAGCTGACTTTTAAATAGGGCAAACAGTAAAACGGAACAAGCTTGCTTTTGTCCTGAATATTGCGAGTACTCTGACCTGTTTTGTGTCTGTTGATAGGACTAACATTTCCAGAACCTGAAATAGGAGTTGTGTACAAAATGGTAAAACACAGTAACGAAAGCCTAAATGACACAAATATACAAATTAGTCACACGTATACAAATTTAACACTGCAGACCACATGTAAATGAACACTTTCCAGATTTTCTTCTTGAAAACCATCTTAAAATGGCTTATTTTCCCTTCAAGGCCTAAGGTCAAAATCTTTATATTTCACAGGCAAAAAAGGACCTTTGTTTGTTGTCGGTAGTGTAGCACAGCTCACACTGAAGTCACTTTCAAACTAAGAAGCTTTCTGTTGGTCACTGCGGCAAATCTGCCTGACCAACTTGAACCCATTGTTAAATCTGTGAGGGAATTTCCTATCATCACGTGTATTCTTCAAAAGGGCTGGGTATCACCCACGAAAATGCGCAGAACTATGATAAACGTGTCCACACCTTAAGATGTATAACTTAAGGATGGGTCAGGGTGAGGAGATGAGTTGAGTAGGCATTCAATAACCGACTAGTCAATTCTGAACATTTTGTAGTTTCACACCTGTCAAGTATAATTAAGCATGTTTTCAATATAGTACTGACCGCCCTGCACATTTAATTGTGGTTGACAGTGAATGCGTCAGGCTTGCCTTTTAAATCAATGGTTCTCAAACCTGTCCTGGGGACACCCAGCCACCACACATTTTGTATGTCTCTCTTATAGGCCAGACCAAGTTTGATTGCAGTTGCAGGTTCTACTAATGAACTAATTGAATCATGTGTGTTACATGAGGGAGACATACAAAATATGGTGTGGATGGGGGTCCCCAGGACAGGTTTGAGAACCACTGTCTTAAATAATCTCAACAAAGCATTGCTGATAGTGATGTAACAATATTGAAAACTCAATATTGAAGTCCACAATACGATAATATTGAGATATTAAAAAAAGGACAAATGAAGACTTGGGGAAAAAAATGTCAACTTTAAAGTTTAAAGGGTTACTTCGCGCCAAAATTAAGATTTTGTCATTAATCACTTACCCCCATGTCGTTCCAAACCCATAAAAGGTTAGATCATCTTCGGAACACAACTTAAGATATTTTGGATGAAAACCGGTAGCTTTTTGACTATCCCACTGACTGCCAAGTAAATAACACTGTCAAGGCCCAGAAACATATGAAAGGCGTTGTCAAAATAGTCCATCTGCCATCAGTGATTCAATCATAATTTTACGAAGCTACGAGAGTACTTTTTGTACGTAAAGAAAACGAAAATAATGACTTTATTCAACAATTAGTCTCCTCCGTGTCACTATTGTGCCTTTTTGGATAGTATCCCCTGGACGCAAACAGCCCTGTTCTCTGTCAGCTGCGACACATGGATACGTTGTTTTCGTTCAAATCAAAGTGTAAATACACATAGAAAACATATCCGTGTGTTGTGGCTGATACAGAACAGCGTACGCTGTTTACATCCAGTGGATACTTTCCAAAATGGCGCTACGGTGACATAGAGGAGACGAATTGTTGACTAAAGTCATTATTTTTGTTTTCTTTGCCTACAAAAAGTATTCTCGTAGCTTCGTAAAATTGTGGTTGAACCACTGATGGCAGGTGGACTATTTTGACAACGTCTTTCATACATTTCTAGGCCTTGACAGTGTTATTTACTCGGAAGTCAGTGGGACAGTCAAAAAGCCACCGGTTTTCATCCAAAATATTTTCTGAATTATGTTCCGAAGATGACCTTTTACAGGTTTGGAATGACATGGGGGTGATTAATGACAATTTTCATTTTGAGGTGGAGTAAATCTTCGAAATGTACGATCTAATGCACTTTGAGAGATCAAAATTAAGAGCTTCAACCCATGTTCTTACCTAAGAAGTCAGTGAATTGACTTTTTTTTTTTGTTTAACACTACAGTAGGGAAATTACAATACTACTTTCCTAATTTTTACGCTTGAATGAGAGATTTTGAATTTGGACTGCAGTAACGTTACCCGTGTAAACTGCTAGTTGTCAGCCATTCATATAGTTTTTATTTTGGTGCAAACAAGCAGTAGAGCTTTGATTCTGACAGAAAACTCCAGCTTCAATGAAAACAGGCGCAACAAATGCGTCTCCATACAAATCTAGTGAAATGCTGTAATTATCTGCCGCGAAAATAAAGCATACCTGGTGTCCATTGCATTCTCAAACACACTCCCAGCACATGTAGTAAACAAGTTTAAAAAATGACTCGTTCTAAAGCACAAAAAACACTGGGTCACAAGTTTTGAAATTGACAGAAAACTCCAGCTTCAATGAAAAAGGTCTACAAAAATATGTCTCCGTAAAAATCTAGTCAAATGCTGTAATCATCTGCCGCGAAAATAAAGCATACCTGATGTCCGTTGCATTCTCAAACATGCGCTAAACTCCCAGCACATGCAGTAAACGAGTCATCCTGAGACGCAAAAAACAATGGGTCACGCATAAAAAGCCATATTGTGCTTTCAGTTTCAGTTCGTTTGACCGATACTGTGCTTAAGCATAATGACCCAAAACACAAAATTAAAGCCTTTTATGTTAGAATAAGAAGTTTAAATATTTTTTATAAAGTACACTCTTTGCCCAGAAGACTTATCGTTTTATATTGTCATGTAACCATGATAATATTGAGATCAGTATCAAGCAGGATTCAGAGTTTTTGAAGAACAGTAAACTTGAGGACTGGTGATGAAGTCACCTAAATTCTGTACTCGCAGCCAAGTGGAGTTTTGCAAGAGTGTTTGATTTATAGTAAGAAACTACTAGTTGAGCTGCTTTGAAAATATGATCCAGACTGTAGTAAGGGCAGGTCTGTGCAGAATTGCTCCCTAGTGCTACGGTTCTTGAACCTGACACATGAGTAGTGAGGTTATTGAGGGCGATGTGTTGATCATGCCAAGGTCAATGCTGAAACGCTTTTCGCTCTTTCAGAAAAGAAACAGCCACTCCTTTATAACTCTGAAGCCGGTGACATGAATCCATCTGTTAACCAGTAACAGAAGTGGAGGACCACTTTTCTGAATTTTGATTAAGATGCAAATCACCACTTGAACTCTTGAAATTCCTGTGAAGGGAGTCCCGTAAAACGAGGCCCAAAATTTCCAAAGATTCAAAATTTCGGATGATTTTACTAAATGACTTGTCATGTCTTTGCAGGTATCTTATCAGTCAAGGTGCAAACGTCGGTGTAGTAAACAGCGAGGGAGAAACGCCGTTGGATATCGCAGAGGAGGAGGCCATGGAGGAGCTTCTGCAAAACGAGATCAACCGGCAAGGTACTGCTGCCTCTCCTTGACACACATTGCATAGGCACTCCAAACTTCATCTTTCATGACAATGACTTGGCAAGGGTGTACGAGGCTTACTGTCACGTCCACGTCACATCTTCGCTTTCTGACAATTTTGAGTCAGAGTTCTTCAAATTAATCGCCTTGCACGGATAGCCAAGGGTGATAAGTGCATCACGCTAAAATTTCCCAGCTGCCGTGTGCTTGAGATGAGGCTGCAAGTCTTGGCAGGACTCCAACGGGTGCACTGACTCAGAATTAATATCAGTGCTGTGCTTAACCAGCAACGTACCACACAACACCCTTTCTACTGTGTCCACTCTTAACTTGCCTTTTGACTCGGCTGGGTGCTTGATGTCCGAGGTATACCATGCGTGTGCAAAGTCATAAAGGATTTAGGGAGGCTGTAGTGAGGTCTCTTACATAATAGCGAAACATGATACGTTTAACCTGACGCCCGTTGTAATGATACCTATCTAGATTAAATGTTTTTTCTATTTTTGGCTTTTGCCATTCTTGATGATAAAACGGAGCCCTGCTGCTACTGAAAGGCACTGTTCAGACATGCGTTAACGGCCTGAGGCAGTGTGCAGCTCCTTGCTTACCAGGATGTATCAGCGGCAGATGGTACAGATTCTGCACTGGCTTAGGAAAGGAAGTGAGAGTGGCTGGTGATGGAGGCGTAGCATTTCTACTCTCTTCTGTAGAAATCTGTAATCTTGATGTGTCATGGTGGTATAACTGTCTTGAGAATAATTAAGAAAAAACCCTTAATAAAAGAATTAGATGTACTTATTTTATTTATTTGTTTTTTAAAGAATGATTTTTGGCTTTTTTTGGGGGGGATGGGACAGTGAAGTGAGACAGGAAGTCAAAGTAGGTGAGAGAGGGACTAGACTGGAAAGGACAATTAGCCAAGAGACTGTGCAAATTTGCACAATGCAGGTGCGTTCTCTGACAATTTTTTTAAGAATTAACTAAATTGTCATGAGCTTTTAATTAATGTGGAATTACTGGCCTAATCTACTACTATTATTATTATTATTATTATTATTATTATTATTATTATTATTATTATTATTATTTAAAGAGCTCATGGAAATCAGTTTAAGATTTTTATATTGTGTTTCTCAAGGTTAGTTCACAAACTTTGCATTTTTTTTGCACCAGTAAGTCCAGTATTTGTAAAAATGGCTATTTTAGACATAGTTTTGAGGGATGTTACCTCTTGCAGAAACTTAAGTTAATGGCCACTGCTGTGATTGGCTAACTTCATTGCACTGTATTCAAGCAGTCTTTTACAGCATGTGGTGTGTTTTGAAACTTGAGAGGGCAAGCACTGTCCTGCAGATTTCAGCTCCAGCCCCAATCAAAGACACCTGAACCAGCTATTCACGGCCTGTATCCGAAAACGTAGGCAGCTGACTTGTTGCCTCACTGCCTTATCTGGCAGTGACTTCGCAGGCAATGTTTGCACATGAAGGCACCTCACAAAACTGATTTTGGTCATGCTTCTGAGGCAGTGTAACGGTTTAATGATCTACAACAAAACAGAACCAGTTTTGATGACAACTATCTATATTATAACTATGTATATTACATTACACAAAAACTGACAACCAAACTTCACTTTCAGATGCCATTTTTATTTTTTTGTTCAACTTTCATGGAATATGTGATGCACAGGATTGTGGTATATCAAAGGCAGCGAAGGATACATCTATTCTGCCTTCAAAAAGCGAGCAGATGAAGTTATCTTAGGATGCAGGAAGTGAAGCTAACATTAGATTCCTTGAGTTGTGTCCTCCGAAGGTAGCCTTTTCTAGTTTTTGGATGCAGACAGGGTGTACAGGGCTACTAGGCTATGGTTGAAACTTAGGTCTGCAGGACGGTAGCTCTCCAGGAACGGGTTGAAGACCCCCAGTCTAGACATTGTGTGAAGAGTTAATAATGGCAATGGTAACAAGCTATAATAAAATACATTGAACTTAAACATTTTTGATCCGGATATGTATTGATTTTATTAGCAAAACGCAAACAATGACACTCTTGGTGGTTTAATAGTGTTAAACACTGGTTTGACGTTTATTACAAACACACTGTAAGATTAAAAATGAATGTACTGTTCTGTGTCGCCTCAAAGTTTAAAATGCTGGATGCTGCTGTATGTTTCTATAAAAGATATTGTGAAAAACGCACACTCAAGCCACACAAGAAAGTGTATATGACTGACTTTCTTTCAGACAAATACAATTGGAGTTATAATAAAAAATGTCCTGGCTCTTCCATTTTGTGTTTGTGTAAGAAAAATAAGTTTAAACCGTAATCTCTAACTTCCTTAAACTATGCACGTTCATGAGAGAGTGACGTTCCAATATGCTATTCTCGCGAGAACCGTGTTTTGTTTACAGCAAAGAAAGACCAGACTCCTCTTGGCTTGTATCAAAATCCTCTGAAACTTTATTTTCTTTCCAAGTCCTCATTTTATACTTCTAATTCGTGACTGGTGTTTTGTTTTGTATTCGTCACTTCTAGCCTTCTCTACACCTACCATAGATATGTATAGATGCTTTATTCGACTGCTCTAGATACGCTGATGCGTCCGCCATTTTGGAACGGTCAAGTTGACGTCATTCACCTTAAGAAACAAAGAATATTCAAAGATATACAAGCGTATAACTTGCTGTTGTAGACGCACACAACTCAAAGGTTCGGACGTTCTAAAAATGGTGGATCGTTTGTTTGTGGCCCATAGAAACAGTAGAAACAATGAGGCATCTACATATATATATTTATCTATATCTATGATGCCTACGTCCTACATCCGCTGGAATGCCATTTTCTTGCAAGCACACATACAACAGTTAGCGGATGGTAGAAATTAGTTTATATGCATATTTTTTTTACACAAATGCATTAATTCACTTTAGAAAGCTTTTATTAACTCCCCTGAGCCGTGTGGAATACTTTTTATGATGAATAGATGCACCTTTATTGGACTTTAAAATAAACCCAATTCACTGCCATTAAGCTTGGAAGAGCCAACACATTTTTTTCTATAACTCTGGTTGTATTCGTCTAAAAAAAAAAAAAAAAAAAGTCATAGACACCTAGAATGGCCTGAGGGTGAGTAAACCATGGGTGAACTATCCCTTAAATCTTTCAGTTACTCAGGCACATCATTAAAAATAAACTTAGAGATGCAATGGTTAGGAAGGTTATGCAACGTTTTTTGAGGTGCAGTTTCTTTACATCCACTGACAGAACAGCATCTGAGACAAACACATCTTACTTGACCAGTCTTACTTGTTGATATTACATACAGCTATGAAGCATGCTAAGGAGTCGTCATGAAGAGTCGTAACACCACTATTGTCTCGATTTCCGAAGAGTAGAAAGTTGGAATTCATACTTTAAGCTGAGGAGTTAGCTTTGAGTTCTGAAACTTGCAGTATGTTTTTGTTGTTAAGTAACCTCTCATATGTTTAAATATCAAGAACATTTTTATTATTTATTTTATGACTTTTTATCAAACAGTAAAGCTGGTTTTGTCCTCCAGTCATGTGGTGCAACCTTACATTCAGAAACGTGGAGGGAATAAAATGCACAAAATTGAGCAGGAGCGATGAATCGGTTGATATTGGACCTTTTTTGGATCACATCAGCCAATAACTGTGCAGTTTGACCAGTTAATAGAGCTGGCTTTTCTTTCTTTTGTCGTTTACAGAACAGCTCCAAACCCGTTTTGACCAGAAATTGATATTGGCCATTGAAAAATTCATTTTAGCTCACCAAAGCATACAAATATTTTCTCCTTTATTTTGTTAAGAATCATATGCCTTCCTCAGCTTTTGTGGCTTTGGCTAGCAGCAAATCCACAGTAGCTGAAACATGATCCTCAAATTGGTTATGCGGTGAGACAATTCTCAGAGAGCACAAACCGAGCTTGTGCTTGTCCTTTATCGCTCCTAACAGCTCAACATGCGACGAGAATTTGTTGATAATTGCTCTGCCCTGCTGTTAGCATGTCACACTCTTTAAGAGCAAGTTATATAACATTCGCAATTCAGCCCACGCTCATGGCCATCCAGTGTGGCCCAGCCAATGGCAGCTGTCAGCCTTCATTTGTGGGTTGAAGGACACTCTTCAGCTTTGAAGTATCCACTGCACAGTTCTCCCTGCACAGCCTTAGGACTTCAGAAACCACCTTGCTGGTGAACCCTAATGTTTGAAAGCTGAAATGGATCGCTTCTGATCAGGGATGCTTGTCGTTCGTTGCTCAGACTAGAACAGGAGCCCACACTTTATTCATGTATTGTATTATAAAGCAAAGCACTATTCTCAGCTTAGAGATGACATTATGTAACAGTGAGTGTTGTATAATGCCTTCAACCTCTAATGTGATTATCTTTTTTCCCACTCGCTGTCTCTGTTCGAGACCCCAGTCATGAGGTTAAACTTAAGCAGAGACCACAATCACCACCCCCTCAGCAGGGTCATCCCTCAGACCTATTAGCAGTTGCTCATTTTTAGGGAAATCAGGTGATGGGGAGTCTCTCCTAGCCAAAGCAACAGACTTTTCCAGCTCTTGTTGCTCGGAAAATCAGACGTCGGAGGCGTTAAGTCCATCATGGATGGTGACATAATCTGTCTGACAAAAACTGACTTTTCGGATGAAGAGGATTAATGTACCTTATGTAAAAGAGCACCAAAGGCCCCAATGTACTCGAAGGCAAGGTCTTATTCGCAGTGGTACCTGAGCAGTGGTTTACTGTTAGCAAACATCTCAACGCTTTCAAGTAGAATGACCATGCCACGAACCAATTGTAGTTTTCTAGCCAAACTTTTTCAAATTCCCGAAGCGAACACCAAACAGGTTTAGTTTTGGCCTTATTTCGTTCGAAATGAGGTCACACCAGTTTGTTTCTCAATTTTGCTTCAAGTACAGTTGAAGTCAAAAGTTTACATACACCTTGCAGAATCTGCAGAATTATAATTTTTTTTACCAAAATAAAAGGGATAATACAAAATGCATCATGTTGTTTTTTTATTTAGTACTGACCTGAATAACATATTTCACATAGAAGCCATTTACATATAGTCCATAAGAGAAAATAATAGTTGAATTTATTTAAATTACCATGTTAAAAAATTACATACGCTTGATTCTTAATACTATTTTGTTACCTGAATGATCAACAGCTGCGTTTTTTTTTTTTTTTAGTGATAGTAGTTCATGAGTCTCTTGAAAAGCCCTTCAGGCCCCACACAGTCTTTTGGTTTTTTAGCATTTCTGTGTATTTGAACCCTTTCCAACAATTACTGTGTGACTTTGAGATCCATCACTTCACACTGAGGCCAGGGGTTGAAAACCTTTTGAGTTTGAGATCAGGGTAAATTTAAGTTATTTTGTCTTCTGGAGAACATGTAAATATTTTATGAGTATCTTATAGCTTCTGAAGGGCAGTACTTAATGGGGGAATAAAAAAGCAAGGCGGAATTAGGCCAAATATTTAGGCAAAATATGAAAAATTTACACATCCTCATTCTGTTCAAAAGTTTACACCCCTAGCTCATAATGCATTATTTTTCCGTTTGAACCTTCTGTAATAGGAAAAAAACATGCATTTTGTATGATCAGTCTTATTTTAGTCAAATTAATTAACATTTTGCAGATTCTTTAAGGTGTTTAAACTACAACTGTATATCAGGGCTTTACTGATTTGAACGCAAGTGAGTGCTTTAGTTGTAAACCCAAGCTCCTATCCAGTGCTTTTGGCTGTTGTTGAGTTCTCTTGTGGAGGTCAATTGGTCTCTTGCTTTTTATAGAGGCTGCTTATTCTCCTGGCACTCAGTGCACTTTTGTTCTACCTGTTTTTACTCTGTACGTGCAGCCTTGGTCTTTCAGACGAGAGAAAAGAGCCATTATGCTCATCAGCTGTCTGTTACACAATGCACTCGAACCTATTAAGAAGGAAAGACAAAGCAAAGCTGTTTTTCCCCCTCCGTTGGCCGTGTTGAATCAGCAGAGCCACTGGTGACATCGCTACGTGTTCACCATTTTGACCAATCTGCATCCCGAGTGCGCGTCAACAGTATATCCTTTGCCTTTTGTTCTGGGTTGCTGAGAAGTGCTGGTGCTCTGGTTTGCACCGGCAAATAAAGGGCTAATGTTCATAGGCAGAGAAGTCGCACGAATGGCAGCACATGTAGTTTGGGTGTGGTGTTGCAACCAAATGCGTGCTGAGGCTCTAATGTTGCATTTACACTGGGCACTGACATGCCCTTAGAAAACACCAACTCTCTTTGAAAGTGACTGGCTTTTGGAAATCACTGTGCTGGAAAACAAACTTCAAGTCTCCAGTCATTGCTTTAAAACAGCTGGTCAGCTGAGATGCATTGTTTTAGATCTAAATGTCTAACCACCGTGTCCTAACTACACGCGATGCGACTAGATTCCAGCGACCAAGCATTTTGGCTGTCCACACCAGATGGGAAGCGTTGCTCTTAACGCATTTCCTTCTGAAGCATCATTTGGTGGTTATTTGAACCTTTTGTAATAGTTGCATGAGTCCCGCAGTTGTCCTCAGTGTGAAAAAATGGATAGGGTTCAAATACACACAAATGCTTGAAAACCAAAAATTTGTGGGACCTGAAAGATTTTTCCGGAGAACAGCGGGTAGTTTAACATCAGGACAAACAAGGGACACAGGAACTATTATCACTAAACAAAACAAAACAAAAAAAACAGCTGTGGATCATTCAGGTAACAACACAGTATTAGAATCAAGTGTATGTAAACTTTTGAACAGGGTTATTTTAAGTTTTCAGCTATTATTTTCTCTTGCGGACTGTATGTACACGTCTTTTAGTGCTGAATAAAAAATATGCGTTTTGCTTGTTCCCTCTTATTTTGGTAAAATAATTAACATTTTGCAGATTCTACAAGGTAAATGCATATAAACTTTAGACCTCAGCTGTACATGTTAATACCATGAATTTTGAGCGTCTGAGTCTCAGGAAACCACTGTAACCCTATTCCTAACCTCTTACCATGACAGAAAGAATAATTTTAAGAACTAGTGTCTAGACGTCACCCTTTTACACCATAAAATACAATGATAAGCCATATTCTTAACTCTCTTCTTAAATTTCTTTCCACGTTAGGAATTTTCTTGCAACACAGAAACAGCTCTGTCCTGGAATTTGCACAGGAATTCCTTTAGATTTCTGTCCCGTGGCCCCATCTTTTCAAGCTGCTTGCTTGCTTCTAGCTCTGTTGACAAAAAATGGGCCCCCATCTCTTAAGCTAAACTGATCAAAATCTGTCACTTTAATCACATGGCAGTTCACTTCCCCCCCCCCCCCCCCCCCCAGTGGCCGCACCTGCTGGCCATTCACTCGGGCTTGTAGCCATATAAGGGACGTGGCATGATCCTCCCGCTGTTCATTTGTAATCTGAGATGCCTCCTTTTACGTTCATTATTCTCACAAAAATGAAAGGTCAAGTAGCTGTCAGTTTTATTTCTGTATATATATACAGCATTGATCTTGTTTTGGTTTAGCACTCAGTGGAGATGTTGCTAAGCATTTAAAGTCATGGCAAATGGTTGCTTACTTCAAAGTTACATGCTCTGAAGTTTCTATTGTTGTTTTCTGTTTTAGCTTAATGCTGTCAGGTCTCTACATGCCTAAATGTCAGGTTATATAGACTAGAGGCACAGTGACCCATTTGGCAGCCCTCCAGTTTGGACTAGTTAACATGTTGTGTTTGGTGAACAATAAAAAGAATTTAAGTATGCATGGAGTATTTGTATGCGCTCTTAAATGTTAAATGATATCAAAGTAATCCCTAGTATGAGAACTTCCTGGTAGTTTTTCAGAATGTGTCTCTTATTTTGAATGTACTCTGTTTTTGCATTTTAACATTATTGATCATTCATGTACAGTTTTCATAGGCGCTTTTTTTTTTTTTTTTTAAACAGACCTTTGCCACTATTAGACACTAGTATTCAACCTAGTGATCTCTATCTTCTTAATTGGAGATAAACATAATAGCGCAAGCTTTTACACATCAAAACTGAATTTACCATGTTAAAGTTCCATAAATTTTGCTTTGGTTGGCCTTCGTGGATATTCTACAGTTTGGCCAGGTTAAGTATATGTACTAATCCTAAAGATCTGTCCCTCCCTTCATCTTGCTCCAGGCGTGGATATCGAGGCGGCAAGGAAAGAGGAGGAGCGGATCATGCTAAGGGATGCACGACAGTGGCTTAACAGCGGCCAGATCAACGACGTCCGGCACGCCAAGTCTGGGGGGACCGCACTGCACGTCGCTGCAGCCAAGGGATACGCTGAGGTTTTAAAGTAAGTTTGCTTGCCTTCAAAAGAACGATTTTGGCATTTGCCATCCACAAAGGATTCGACCAACACTTGTGATAATATTTGTCTTTATTCTTTCGCCAACAAGTGAGATTTAGCAGCTAGTGAATGTAGAAACTTTGGTGCTACATCGCCATTCCACCTCTTTCAATATCCCAAGGGTCTTGTACACAGGATGAGACAGTTTGTGACCTGTTTATCTGTCTCCATTACACTAGATTATCGTGAGCTGTTGAACAAACACTGCTCAGGACGTGTGTCAGGAGTTAGGTAGCGTCTCTGTTTATGGTGCTTTCAGTCTTTGGCTGTCAGAGTTGAGTGACTGTGACAAATGCTCCATCTGCCGCTGCACCAAAACAACAGGATCGTAACCGGATAGACTGCTTTTTTTGTGTGTATGCAATTTCAGAAAACTTCACATCTAATGTGTATTTTTTACGCGTGACGACTAACTGTTGGCATGCATAACCTGCCTTCTCGGCAGTGGAAAAATGAGCCCATTGGTGCACTTTGGCAAATGAGGCCAAGCTTAGATTGCGGCACCAAAATCCAAGAAACCCAGATTTGTCTAATCTCATCATGCTATTTCTGTCACTCTGACTGTTTGCAGGCTTTTAATCCAAGCAGGGTATGATGTAAATATTAAAGACTACGATGGCTGGACTCCGCTCCACGCTGCTGCACACTGGGGCAAAGAAGAGGCCTGCCGGATACTAGTAGAGCATTTGTGTGATATGGACCTCATCAATAAAGTGGTATGGGATTTATGTTTCTCTCTGTGTGCTGATAGCTTCTGTGTCTTCTTCAAAGGCTTTGAATTGAACCCTTGCGTTTTGGTTCTCAGGGTCAGACGGCGTTTGACGTAGCAGATGAAGATATCTTGGGATATTTAGAAGAGCTGCAAAAGAAACAGAATCTGGTAATTTCTCACTCTGGCATCAGATCTTCAGTTGTAAATGTAATTCGGCTTTGTCCTAAGGCAAGTCTGTGTTTGTTTCAGCTTCTGAGTGAAAAGAAGGATGTTAAGAAGTCTCCTTTAATAGAAACTACGACTACTGGGGACAATAATCAATCTGTGAAACCACTGAAGAGGTAAATGGCTCCTGCTCACTCGAGAGAAACTACCATGATGGGATTGATGGACTGTTTACACAATGTCTTGACCATAAATGTCAAGAAAAGACGCACCACTAGAGCTTTTGGAGTTAATCCAAGTGGTTTTGAAACTTAAAGAAGTTCACTTTAAGAATAAAAAATTCCTGACTATTTACTCACCCCCATGTCATCCAAGATCTTCAAGATGTCTTTCTTTTTTTAGTCGAAAAGAAAATAAGGTTTTTGAGGAAAACATTTCAGGATTTTTCTCTATATAGTGGACTTCAATGGGAACCAATGGGTTGAAGGTCCAAATTGCAGTTTCAATGCAGCTTTAAAAGGCTCTACACAATTCCAGACGAGGAATAATGGTTTTATGTAGTGAAACAATCTATTTTCTAAAACAAATTTAATTTATGAACTACTTAACCACAAACGCTCATCTTTTTTTGCGTCCACGATTTCACGCATTGCGTAGTCACATTGATGGTAAAGTACCGACCAAGTGTTTACAAAGCGAATGTGCAAAGTCAAACGGCCTTTACAAAAAAAGGTAAAACAGCGATGTCATGCGATTTTGAAGTTGAAGGAGAAAATGAAATGTTTTTTTTTCACCCTACCCTCCTTTTTTAACCGAAATACAGAGACGAATAACAAACTTTCCAACGTTATTATGTAATGTCTGAAGTCGTAGACGAGTGCAAGACAAGCATTTGTGGTTAAAAAGTTATTTTTTTTAGAAAATGACCAGTCGTTTCACTAGGTAAGACCCTTATTCCTCGGCTGGGATCATGTAGAGCTCTTTGAAGCTGCACTGAAACTGCAATTTGGACCTTCAACACGTTGATCCCTATTGAGGTCCACTATATGGAGAAAAATCCGGTATGTTTTCCTCAAAAACCTTAATTTCTTTTTGACTGAAGAAAGAAAGACAAACATTTTGGATCACATGGGAGTGAGTAAATGACCATGAAATTTCAATTCTCAAAGTCATCTAATCCTTTAATCCATTTCAAATGGTGAAACCGAACTGCTATTGAAGACCTAACAAAGTTGTTCCATCTGTACTTTAGTAAAGAAACGCTTCTACTGGAGCCAGAGAAGACTGTCCCACGAATCGAGACTCTGGAGCCAGAGAAGGTGGATGAAGAAGAGGGGGAGGGGAAGAAAGATGAGTCTAGCTGCTCTAGTGAGGAAGAGGAGGAGGAAGACTCGGAGTCTGAGAACGAAGCAGGTACTTGTTCGAAACACTGACCACCACATACGCTTTCCCAAACTAGCTGTGTGGTAATTTTGTGAAATCTTTATGGGATCGTTCACCAAAAAATTTAATTCTGTCATTAAATACTCACCCTCATGTCATTCCAAACCCATAAGACCTGTTCATCTTCAAAACACAAATAAGATATTTCTGATGAAATCCATGAGCTTTTTGATCTGACATATTAAGTGCCCAGAAAGGTAGAAAGGGCAACATTTAAAATAGTCCAAAATAGTGTTGTGGAACCCCTGGTGTCACATGGACTATTTTAACGATGTCCTTACTACCTTTCTGGGCCTTGAACGTGGTACGTTGCTGTCTATGCAGGGTCAGAAAGCTCCCGGATTTAATTAAAAATATCTTATTTGTTGTAAAGATGAATGAAGGTCTTTCTGTTTTGGTGAGTAATTAATAACTGAATGTTCATTTTTGGCTGAACTATCTCTTTAAGCTCCATTTACTTACGCTTTCTTTTTTTCCCAGACAAGACCAAGTCTTCTGTTCCGTCGAGCATTTCCAACAGTACACCTGCATCTGCGCCTTCTAGTATCACCGTCTCGTCCCCAACTACCCCAAGCAACCAGGTGACCACCCCAACCTCACCTACCAAAAAGGTACATACATTCCCCCCCCTTGATAGTGCTGCTGTCGTCCACCTTTCCATCCACCCAGACTTCTCCTTGCCAATATCATTCATTCTTTCTAGCATGTAACTGAGCATGAATCAGTAAGCAAGAAAGTTGCATCTGCAGCTTTTCAGAATGAATGTTATTGTCTTCGATTCAAGGTGACTTGGTTTCGTAACGCAGTTACGGATTCATAATGTTACATGGCTTCATGGTCGCAAATACTAAAAAGATAGCTTATGTGCGCCTTATTCAGGATTGTCAGTGGGCAGTGAATTCTGGGACTGTGCACTTCACTTGAGAGGAGAGAAAATGTCCTCCATGCTGCTTTATTGTGTATCTGCTGCCCTCTGCTGGACATCAACGGAACTTAAGGAGCCACAATTTGTTAGAAAATGCTATAGTTCAGAGTACATTTGATTTGACCATAAACCAAATTGAATGTGATTTATGTTAAATTATTGAGGGTTTTTTAATATGTTTTAATAGTTTAAATAATCCTAAAATTGCTAATATTAATTTGAATGAATTAAGGTTGCCTTCTAGAATGGCAGGAGTATGCTGTGATCGGGCTTTCATTCATTTAAAATAATTTTTTCTTTGCTGTCGCTTTCTTTCTGTCACTTGTGCATCATGAAATATCTATTTCTTTTGCTGCTGCTTTTTGATTTATTTAATTCAGGGTTTCTTTCTTTTTCTTGCTCTTCCTTTTCCTTTTTTTTTTTCTTCACAATCATCTGTTTTTCTCTCTCTACTCATCTTTGCTGTTGTCTTGGATGGCTTTAGTCTGATAACATTACTGCCCTTGTGCCTGGGGGGGAGCCAGGCTGTCCTGCGTTGTGGCGTCAAGGCTTGCGCAAAACTGGCATTTCACTTGTGCCCAAAAAAGCGATGGTGAGGCCTCGGTGTGTTCAGCATTGTGATTCCTGCCCCCTTTTTCCCGCCCGCCTTGTATGTTCCCCAACATGACCACGCCCCTAACCAATCAGATAACTGCCTAATCCAAGACCATTTCCTTTTCCTGTCACTGGCTCACTGCATGGTGTTGGCGCTGTCAGTCGCGGCTGTGCCTGTGATGACGTGCTGTTTTCTGTTGAAAATCATTTGTGTTGTAGTTTTATACCTGACTGTGGTGGACTAAATATGACAGGGTGATTTCAGTGTTGTGTGTAAAAACTTTGGAGAAAAAAAAAAAAAAGTGCATTTATTTGCTATTGAGTCCTAACAGCTCACCAGGATGCTGATGAGTTAGCAAAAACTAACATCTTGATTGAAATTGGGCATGTTTTTGGTTTTGTCATCTGTGTTGTTAGTCAGTATACTCACTATTTTAAGCTTAGTTAGCATTTCTGAAGCAATGAAAACCAAAAAATTGTTCAAAATGGCTCCCATGTTTTTCCTTTTTATTTTTGAGTATTAGCAGCATTAGAGCTGGCCATTGATTGAAATAAATATTTTTATATTTATAAAATAATTGTTTTTGTAAATGGCTATTTTTTTTTTTTATTTGTTGGTAATAAAAAAAAAGTTATATATTTACATATTGATTTTTTATTTTTATTTTATTTGTTTGCTTTATTATTACTACTATTTAGTAATCCTATTTTTTCCTTTTTTTTAAACACTTTTTTTTTTGTATTACCGTTTATTGCAGAATTTCAATAATATTTTATTCAGTTGTATTTATTTAGAATATTTACAATATACTATATAAAATATTTTTGTTTTTTTTTAAATATAAAACAATTTATTTTGTTTACTTTATTATTACTACTGTTTAGTATTTTAAATATATTTATTGCAACATTTCTTTACTTTTTGTTTTATTAATTTAGTTATTTAGAATGTTTACAATATACTATATAAAATATTTTTATATTTTTAAATGTAATGAATTTTTTTGTTTGTTTTTTACTTCATTATTACTCGTATTACTGTCTACATCTTAATTGGTTTATTTATTTATAAAGTACAGTATTTTTATATTTATATTTTTGCACATTTTATTTCGTATGTATTTATTAGCATTTTTATTTTACAATATACTAAATATTATTTTGTTGGCTGTTTGTTTATTTTGTTTTAGTCCACTTTAAATATTAATTTTGTTGCAAAGTTCCCCTATTTTTTTTTTTTTTTTTGACATTTAATTTACTTATTTATAATATTTACAGAATACCATATAAAATATTTTTGTATTTTTAAATATAATATAAATATTTTATTTTGTTTACTTTATTATTACTACTACTATTATTACTACTACTTTTATAGTTTTGCAGGGTCAGAAAGCTCTCGGATAAAATAAAATATTTTGTTTACTTTATGATTACTATTTAGTATTTTTAAATATTTATATTTATTGCAAAATGTCTTTATTTGTATTAAATTGTATTTAGTTATTTATTTACAATATGCTATATAAAATTATTTCTTTTATTTACATTTTTTAGTTTGTTACTACTATTTAGTACTCTTATGTATTACTGTCTACATCCTTTTTGGTTTATTTATAAAGTATTGTATTAGTTTTATTTTACAGTATACTAAATATTATTTTGTTGGCTGTTTGTTTCTTTTTAGTCCATTTAAATTTTAAATATAAATTTGTGTGGCAAAATTGTATTTAATTATTATTATTATTATTATTATTATTATTATTATTATTATTATTATTATTATTATTATTACTACTACTACTGTTTAGTATTCCTGCCCTATGCTTTTGACTATTTATAAAACATTGTATTTATTTATTTAATTTTATTACATTTTATTCATTTATTTGTTTATTTAGAAAATGTACAATACACTTTCTATGTGTAATGTAATAATGTAATAAAATAATATTTATTTTATTTCATTTGTTTAGTTCATTATTACTGTTATTTAGTATTCCTGTGTATTTCCGTCTACATATATTGGTTAATTTATTATAAAGTATTGTATTTGTTTTTTTAAATATTTATATTTTTGAAAATTGTTTTATTTTACAACATACTAAATATTAATTTGTTGCATGTTTCTGTCTTTATTTAGTCCATTTTTATTTTTTAATATTTATATAAATATTGCTAAATGTCTTATGACATTTTATTTACTTAAGAATATTTACAATACTATATAAAATATATATATATATATATATATATATATATATATATATATATATATATATATATTTTATTTTATTTTATTTTTTATTTTATTTTTTTTTTACATTGTTTATTATTGTACTGTTTAGTATTATGTATTACCTTCTAAATCTTCATTTGTTTATTTATAAAATGTTGTTTTTGTTTTTTAAATATTTATATTTTTTGCAAATTTGTATTTATTTATAGTTATTATTTTACAATATACTAAATATTATATTGTTGGCTGTTTGTTTGTTTGTTTGTTTGAGTCCGTTATTAATTTTTAATATTTATGTTTCAAAAATTCTTTTTTTTTTAAGTTTATTTCTACATTTTATTTATTTACTTGTTTATTATATACAATATATACAATCTAAAATATATTTTATAATATAATAAATATATTTGTTTACTTTATTATTACTGTTAGCATTCCTATGTATTACCTTTTACATCTTTATTTATAATATTTATTATTTATATAATATTGTCTTTTAAATATTGTTATATATTTTTATTTATTTACAAATTTTATTTATTTGTCATTATTTTACAATATGCTATACATCTTGTTGCTTGTTTGTTTGTTTTAGTCCATTACACTTCCTAAAGATTGAGCTAGTCGATTTTGCAATCAGTCCATATGTAGGTTTTAAATATATATATTTTTTTTAATTCTAAAAATATAAAAAGGTTGCCCAGACCTACAGACCAATTCTCCCGTATTTATGCCCTGCCTTGACCTTTGATCTAAATTCCCTGTTCTCTCACCCGCACACATGAACAACCCTTAATGTTGATTCACAATGTGTGCTCTCTGTGATCTAGTAAATACCATCACAGCACAAGTGTGTGCTCTACATATTCCTTGTGATCAACATATAATTCGGTTGCAATTTAGGCCTATTAGCTGTTGACATTCTTTAATTGGAAATGGCATGAACCAGGCTTGATGTACTTCCAAAACTAACTAGCTTTTGTTTTCCACCCTTTATTTCTTTGCTGTTTGTCCTCCTCAGGTGAGCACACCTGCAGGGAAGGTGTCTCCTAAAGACGAGGAGAGGAAGGACGAGTCTCCTGCATCATGGCGACTGGGCCTGCGGAAAACCGGCAGTTACGGAGCACTGGCAGAAATCAGCACAACTAAAGAGGCACAGAAAGAGAAGGACACAGCCGGGGTGATGCGCTCGGCCTCTTCTCCTCGCCTCTCATCCTCACTGGACAATAAGGACAAGGAAAAGGTCTGCTGTAAACCTTATATTTGGAAGTTTGTTTGCATTCAAGTGTAATTTCCTGAGCCACAGTGATGTCAGCTGACACATCCTCTTCATTTATTTACACAGGAGAAGGAGAAGACACGCCTTGCGTATGTTGCACCAACCATCCCGAGGAGACACGTTAGCACATCAGACATCGACGAGAAGGAAAACAGGTAAAGGGCGGACGCACGCCAATTTGTACATTTGTAAGAGCACCTTGTGCTGCAGTGTGTTTCAGTGTGAGAATCACAAGCTCAAGTGTAGCATGTTTTTGTGGCTTACGCAGCACATTCGTGTTGTACGTGAGAAGAATCTTACTGAAAATGGTCAGATAGTATCCCCTTTACTCTCAAATCTCAAATCTTTTATTAGTACGTCTCCAACTACTATAAATGATATTTCGATATAACTGAGTTTAGTAGCGTATCTATGAACAGTCGTTCTGTAGAATCGGAGGTACTGTATCTAGCATGTGGTTCTCAGGGATTCGGCTGCTAGTCTGGTACGTAGTGGCTCGTACACCAGGAGACGCTGGGAAGAAGACCTGAAGAACAGCGACGGAACCGCCTCACAAAACAGAACCTCCAGCTATCAGCGCAGGTTAGCTTTTATTCTAGTAGCAAAATTGATTTCACTGACTAGGAACTAAGAGTTTCAAAGAGATGGGCGAATATCAGTCGCTGTTTCCTGCTTCTAACACCTTTAACTTGCTGTCAAGCGTTTATAGCAGCTTCTATAGACTTCTGCGCGTGACGCTTTAATCATAATCAACTTTTTCATATTACCATATCCCATAACCATTTGTAATGATTGTAGGTTAGATACATAACTAACTAACAGCTAACTTGCGTTTAATCTCGACTCCCTGTTATTGAACGGACTTTTGAGCATGGTAGTCATCTTCCAAATGCATGTGCTTGTCTAAAACAGAGGTTTGCAAACTTTTTAACAACAAGATCCCATGAACAAGGAAGGAATTAAAAAAAACAAATTTTCTAAAATGCAAAAGCAGCTGTTTTCTTATGCGTACATTTATGTTGTGTATATTCGATTGTGATATTATAAAATATTATTATAATATTAGTAAAACAATTCTGATATTAGATACCATGTTGTAATATTTCTTTATTTACACTACTGTTTGGGGTCGGTAAGATTATTTTAAAATATAATGATATTTTACAGTATTTTACTGTGTTTTACAGTATTTTACCCTGAACGTAAGAGGCTTCTTTCATAAATATTGAAAAAATCTGACCGTCCCCAAACTTGGGGATCAGTTCCATTTATTTCATTAAAAAAAATGGAAAATATTATTGTGAAAAATTATTTTAATTTTAAAAAAAAAGTTTTCTATTTTAATATACTTTATAATATATTTTATTTCTGTGATGCGAAGCTGAATTTTCATCAGCCATTACTTCAGTCTTCAGTGTCACATGATCTTTCAGAAATCATTTTAATATGCTGATTTATTACTTAATAGACAACTATTTTTAGGATTATTTTAATGAATAAAAAGTTAAAAAGAACAGCATTTATTCAAAATAGAAATCTTTTCTAACAATATAAGTCTTTATTATAATTTTCTGTTATTAATTTAACACATTTGTTTACTGAACGTTTTACTGAACTTTAAATGGTAGTGTGTATTGTTAGAAAAGATTTCAATTTTAAATAAATGATGTTCTTTTTAATGTTTCCTGAAAAAAATTATCGCAGGTTCCAAAAAATATATATTAAGCAGCACGACTATTTTCAACCTTGATAATAAATCAGCATATTAGAATGATTTCTGAAGGATCATGTGACACTGAAGACAGGAATAATGATGCTGAAAATTCAGCTTTGCATCACAGGAATACATTTTATATTTAAGTATATTAAAATAGAAAAAAAATTAAATTGCAGAAATATTTCACAATATTACAGTTTTGTTCTGTATTATTAATCAAATAAACACAGCTTTGATGATTTTAAAAAAAGGCTTGATCCCAAACTTTTGAATGGCACTGTAAGTTTAAGTCATATTATTAAGGCGAAACTATATGCAGATTAGTTTTTTAAAATTATTGTTTCACACTAGAGCTCTCAATAAAACAAAAAAAAATCTGAATAATGAATATCATGAATTTCGATCAGTCTTTAGAAAGCAAATCTTAAATTATCAAATGTACATGTTTAATTCATATTTATTTAATATTTACTTGACATGCTAACTCAGGACATGTAGTAAAATTCCCTTAAAGTTTCCTTAGTTAGAAAACCATAAAAATGAAAAACCCATAAAAAAAATGAAAAACCATCCAAATGACCCGAGCGTTTGTTTCTCGTTGTGTAACAATGAATTTGCATGACTGCGCTTGTGCCACCTGGTTTGGGTTCATACTCTGATAACACAAAAAGCATGCTTGAATGTTGGACCTTTTTTTAATAAAGCATGCTTTTGCTTTCTAGATAACACATTGGTTTCTATTTTATGTCTGTTGAATATTATTGGTGGTTATTTGATTGATTTATATTCCAAAATGGGACTTTATAAGAAACCAAGCCCCCACAAGCGAGTCAATGCTTCAGACATATATATATGTAACATTTTGTCTATGTGTGTTTGTCCATGTTTGTCTGCCTCCTGCTAACTCACCTCTTTCACCCCGCCACCCCCACATGGCAGTACGTCTCACACGCTAGCGTTAGGCCGCACGTCTAGCTCTCGCGACCTGCCTGCCAAATCCTCCTCTGCCTCCAGCCTGGAACCTAACAACTCTAAAGCCTGGCAGCAGCCTTCCTCCTACTACCAGTCTTACAGCATTCACCGCAGGTACCTGCCCGTTCACCGCTCAGCAAACACACACACACACACACACACACACACTCTCCATGTCCTCCATGTGTCTTTGTGTTCCTCACACGTAGCATCTTGCCATTCTTGCTGTCTGGGGCTTTGTTTGCCTATTAAGTCTATAGTTTTATACTATATGTTAGAATGGACTAAATATATGGAGGACCAAAGTATTTAAAATGAAATGATTAAATACATAATGAATTCAATAAAATAACAAGTAAATGTACCAGTTTATTCTGAAGTACTTGTGTTAGTAGTAAATAAATATTTAATTTTGTACACACCAGTTTTACACACTACTGCTGTTTAAATATATTTTCTTTTAATAGTAAAATGTGCTTTTTCCAAAAATGTTCTTAATAATAATGCTGAATTGACCAATTACATCTATTTGACAATTTGTGTTTCAAAATCATGTATTTCCATGATGTTCCCAAAGATGGAAGATGGAATGTCAAAAAACTGTTTACAAATGGCATATGAATGCGTACATTTAATGTTTGATGCATTAATTTAATAATTATTATATATTTCAGAATAAACTGCTACATTTAATTGCTTTATTTATTTCAATTATTTATTTCATTTAGAGCTCTTTGGTCCTTCGTATGAATATAGTACTGGGCAATTTTTATTAATTTCACAATTAATAAAAAAAAAAATACTATTTAAGAAATATTCAGTCAAATATTGGCACGTGTAAAGGCTACATTGTATGTTATAATTAAAAAATGCAAATAAAGTTAACAGCGCATAAATTTAAAAATAGAACATTTTCAAATATATTAAAGAGGAAATTTCTTTATATTGCCCAGCCCTAAGGTTTGTTTATTTTATTTGTTTTATATATACTAAAATACTAAAAAACTATATTAAAAGTTTTTTGATTTTTAAGATTTTTTTTATTTTTTTTAAAGAAGCCTGCATTGATTTGATCTGAACTACAGCAAAAACAGTAATATTTTGAAATATTTTTACTATTTCAAATAACTATTTTTTATTTGAATATATTTTAAAATTAAATTTATTCCTGTAATTTGAAAGCTGAATTTTTAGCATCATTACTCCAGTCACATGATCCTTCAGAAATCATTCTAATATTCTCATTTGCTGCTCAAAAATCCATTATTTATTATTATTATTTATTATATTATTATTATTATTATTATTATTATGTTGAAAACAGCTGAGTAGATTTTTTTTTTTTTTTTCAGGTTTCTTTGATGAATAGAAAGTTCAGAAGAACAGCATTTGTCTGAAATAGAAATCTTTAGCCACATTATAAGTGTCTTTATCATCACTCATATAGTGAAGGTATCCTAAAAAATGCACTCAACTGTTATAATTATTGATGATGATGATGATGATAATAATAATAAATGTTTCTTGAATAGCAAATCAGCATATTAGAATGATTTCTGAAGGATCATGTGACATTCAAGACTGGAGTAATGATTTAGCTTTGATCACAGGAATAAATTACATTTTGATATATTTTTAAAATATAAAACAGTTATTTTAAATAGTAAAAATATTTCAATATTTTGCTGTATCTTGGTGAGCAGAAGACAGCTTTAAAAAACATTGCAAATCTTACTGTTCAAAAACTTTTGACTCACTCTCTTCTGTTTAATTTGGACCTAGCTCTGGCTTTTTTTGTTCTGTTCCTTATAGACCTTGCTTGGGTTTTCAGAACAGTCAAGGGAACTCTTTCCTGCTTTCTCTTGTGGTACTCCTTTTGAGACCGATATTTCTCTCCTCTTGTCTTTGGTTTTGTCCCTTGATTGTTGTCTATGTTGCTGTAGCAGCTCATTTGGAAAGAGTAAGGATGATGCTTTAAGTTCCACTTCTTCCTCCACCTCCACAACAACGACCTCCACCTCCTCTGTTACCTCACCCACCGGACACCGCAGCCTGCTGTCCAGGTACGAACACACAGCTAACTGAACATCTAAACTAAACTCTTAAAGAGGAAGTTCTATTAGTAAATTATCTCATTGCATAACAGGTATTGGGCAGAAGAGAGTCTGGAGAAGGAAAAGGAGAAGGAGAAAGAGTCAGCAACGGTCATCCCCACAATCAACACTGCAGCCACCACCACTACCACCTCCACTACTGGAACTATATTGGGCTCTGACGGACGAGAGAGACGCAGGTATATACAGTACACACACACACACGCATACTGGTTTAATTTTTTAGATGTAATGGTTTTTCTACAGTATCTCCTTATCCTAACCCAACACTTGAACCTAGCCCTCCCAAAAGACTTTCTGCCATTTTAAATTTTCAAAACACTTGACCCTGGACCACAAAACCATTTATAAGGGTCGATCAGCTGAATAAATAAGCTTTCCGTTGATTTATGGTTTGTTAGGATAGGACAATATTTGCCAGAGATGCAACTGTTTGAAAATCTGGAATCTGAGGGTGCAAAAAAATCTAAAATATTGAGAGAACTTTTGGTCCAAGGTCACATGATTTATAGGCTTGTTTCCTCATGGGGACCAAAAAATGTCCCCACACGTTCAAAATTTACTGGTGTTACTATACTTGTAGGGACATTTGGTCACTATATTTACAGTGAAAATATTAGGATAAGAGCAGCAGAAGACACACTACATGTTTTCTTCAGTATGTCTTTTATTAAGGTTCTATGTGTCAACATGTCATTTCAACTTAAATAGTGTATTATGTTACGGTTCCTAATAAAGTAAAAGCTGTCGTATTTATTCTCCAAAGCCTATTTTTAGTCTCATTAAAGCTGCCTTGAAGAGCCACAACAAAGTGCGTGTTGTTTCAGCTGTCGGTGTGACGACATTTAACCGAGAGGATTTTGTTTCTTTGTGTTGTCTGTAGATCATACCTCACCCCTGTGCGTGACGAAGAGTCCGAGTCTCAGAGGAAAGCCAGATCCAGACAGGCGCGGCAGTCCAGGAGGTCCACTCAGGCAAGTCTAGGCAATCAGCTAAACACCTCTGCAGGAAGTCTCTCTAATAATAGACAGAATCGGAGCACTGTTTCCAAATGATCTTTTGTGAGATTCGCTTCAGTTTTAGGATGTGCTTCATGGAATTTATTACATTCTGAGCTCTGCGACGTGGCAGGGATTTATAAGAGAAATAACTGGATAACTCTCTTCAAAAGCAAGGCCATGTTTCCTCATTGGTTGTGACTAACATAAAACACCTATGTAGAATATTTACTTAAATGATACTCTACATGGTAATGTGGTAATGCCTGTTTTGGATAATCCAGGGTATTAAATACTTTCCAAGTGAATAGTCCTTCTTCTTTTTTTATTATTATTTGGATGGAAACATAAAGATAACATTTATAACATGATTAGTTTGGGAACACTTCAGTTAAAGGGTAAAAATGTTTGAAGTTGGGTGAAGTTTAAAGCTGTTGTAAAATGTAAATGCCCTTCTGTGACCATTTACAGTGTACATGTATTCAGGGTTCCCACGGGTCATGGAATTTCTGGAATATCATGGAATTTTAAAAGGTCTATTCCAGTCATTGAAAGTCAGGGAATTTAATATTTTTTTTGGTCCAAGTCATGGAATATCAGGGATTTTTGTTTGTTGCTTTAAATTTTGATTTCTATTTATTAAAATTTAATTTTTCTATACAGTTTTTTTTTATCGCATTGTTTTACACTTTTTGCCTATCTTTATGGTTAGGCTATTTTTCAGTGCCATTTTATTCCCTTTCCACACGTCAACTGACAGTCACTTAAGTCAAATGCAGTCATCAGGCTGTACCTGATAACTAAGGCAAACATGCCAGGAAAATGTAAATTTCAAGAGCTTTGGCTATAAAATGACCACTTCAAAGACTGGGTGTGAAAAGCAAAAACTAAATGTGAAGAAATAAAAAAAAATTGAATGATGAACTTGATTACAAACAGAAAATCCTTCAGATTGTTTAACCCCTAAAATCATAAAAAACATAAATTAATTTGTGTAGAAATAATACAGAAAAAGCCAGTTTCCACCACTAAATAAAAAAAAGGTTAATCGCAATGACTTGTTATCTTACAATTCTGACTTATTTTCTCACAATTGCATGATACAAACTCGCAATTCTGACTTTTTTTCTCTTGAATTGTGAGATATAAACTAGTAATTCTGAGAAATAAAGTCAGAATTGTGAGATACAAGGTTGCAGTTGCGAGTTATAAAGTCAGAATTGCATGTTTTATCTTTATCTCTTTTTTTATTTAGTGGCAGAAACGGGCTTCCAGAGTTTTGTACTAAAAACGTCTGTAAACAAGTAAATAAAGCTTGCAAATGGGTGGATCCGTTCATTATAGGTCATGGAAATTCAGCTTTTTAATCAGTGAAAGTCAGGGAAAAGTCAGGGAATTTGACATTTGGCTTAGTGTGGGAACCCTGTGTATTATATATTTTATTATATATATATATAATATGTTGAAAAATATAAAATATAAGTAAAAATTATTTTATTATTTAAATTGTTTATTGTAGCGTGGTATCAGAACACTTAAGACCCTATGATTTCCGCAAAAAGGCAGACAGAATTGTAAAATCCGGTCATAAAAATGGAATTTGCTGTATAACGTGGAATGTCACAGAATTTGCACAATTTTGGATGAATAATTTAAAAGTAGGTCAGTACACTTACATAAAAATGCATGTTCTGCATGTCTCTGTGTGAATAAAAGGCGCTGATACAAGGTTTTACTATACACATGCTGAAGTGCATGTGAAGTACATAAACACAAACATAATCTTTAGAACTGCTGACTTCAAGAGTAATTTAGCATTTCTTTTGAGAAAAACGTTGTTGTATCATATATAGGCAGAAACTTAAAAGCCTTCACAGCTACCCACCAAAATAAAAGTGTGCTTTACCTTGAAGAAATTGTGACAGAAATATTACTTAATGTTACAATACTATTATTATTACTGCTACTACTACTACTACTGCTACTACTAATAAACATATTTAATTATTTTTAAGGAATATTTACCACAAAAATGTAAATACACAACACAGTATTTCTGGGAAAAATTAATAAAGAAATTATTTAAGAAAGCTTTTCGTTCTTATAATTTAAAGAAACCATTAAAATGGAATCCAGAACGTTAATGGAAAAGATGGAATTTGTTAAAATTTAACTAAATGTATTTCATAGGGCCTTAAACTCAATTTGTATTGAACCTTTAATGAATTGCTGTTCAGTTGTGTAAGTTTCATGATTTCAATTACTTAAAAAAAAAACAAAAAAAAAAAAACAAAAAATTGAATAATAAAAAAAAAATAACAGAAAAAAACTGAATTTCTGAAAAAAATAAATGTTTTCCTAGGGCCCTGTTTCTTATTCACATAAGAGATATTGTTGCAGTTACAAAAATAATGACAACATAATTGAGACCATAACAAATTTGAGGTTATTTAACAGATTTAGAAATGAATGGCATGTTTTTTTGACTCTTTGACCTTGTTTTTTTTCCAGGGTGTGACCTTGACTGATCTCCAGGAGGCAGAGAAGACCATCGGTCGCACTCGCCCCATACGGCCTCGAGAAGAGGAGAAGGAAGAGAAGGAGAAACAGGACAAGGAGAAACAGGAAGAGAAGAAAGAGACAGAGACCAAGGAGGATGACTACAGGTCACGCTACCGCAGCTTTGAAGAGGTGAGGAAAACACCTCTCTGTTCCCCGTTTACAGAGGACAGCACAGTTTGTGGAATTCTAACTAGATTTCTAAGCTTTTATGTCAAATTAGTTTTTCTTTTTTGTCCTTCAGAAGTACCGGAGCACCTCCTTGGCCTCGACCACCACGGCCTCCTCCACCCTGCCTTCCTCCTCCTCTAGCAGCTCCTCTTCTCTGTACAGCACCTCCTCTCTAAACCGACCCAACAGTCTGACAGGCCTCACTTCGACCTACAGCCGCACCGCACGCGACGCTGAGAGAGGTACAGCACACAAATGTTTCGTCCAAAAGAATACATTTATTTATTTGTATTATTTAATTTTATTTGACTTCATTTTATTTTATTTATGACAATGTAATGTAGGAAAGTACCAGTGCCAATTTACTTTATAGTCAAGAAAAGGTCACAATACAAAATACAGTATCTGCATGGTCCTTTTGAGTCGACTGATATGGCACAGGAAGGAAAATGAGTGATAGGGCTTTGTGGCACTACAGGAACTGCCATACAGACAGTGAGTTCCTGTAGTATGGTTGTAGACTGACTAAGCCAAGTTTCAGTCCGCATTCATTTAGTAGCTAACTTGTCTATTGTTGATTTGCGGAAACCCATGACAATAAGAAACACGTTTTGTTTTCTTAAGCGCTCAAAAAAAGCTTAAAAGCTTATGATCTACAGTTGATGAATTATGACTAAGTTTACTTAATGCTTTTTATTGTGTTGTAGATGCGTGACAAAGTGTGTATTTTAGCTCCTTTGCCTTTTTGCTGATATTATGTTTAATTATTCATTTTTGTGTGTGTGCTCGAGTTTTTGAGATGTATGATTTATTTTGAGATTTTATGAGTTTATTAAAATCTCAAAAAGATCAAGTCTTTGACTGAAGTTGATTTTTAAAACAGCTGATACTCTGAATCATTCTAACATGCTTATTTGGTCACAGTTCTTAACACAGTTGAAAACAATTCAAGTGCTAGTTAATATTTCTGTGGAAACCATATTTTTAACCTTTTTTTAGGATTCTTTGATGAATAGAAAGTTTAGAAGAACAGTATTATATTTTAAATAGAAATTAAATAGAAATTTTTAAATGTCTTTAAGGTAAATCTTGATCAATTCTTTGCATCCTTTCTGAATAATAATATTAATTTCTTTAAAATAACTATTGAGCGTTAGAGTATTTGATTTAAAATACCTTATATTATTTACATTTAAACCCTCTTACCTTCAGAATGAAACAGACTTTATTACAGAATACTGGTATTAGATTTATTTTTTTGTTTAACATTAATTCATTTTCTAAGATTTATTAATTTCTAGCTGAATTTCTTACTTCAAAGTCCTGGAGCCATATCATTCCCATAAATAAAACAAGGGTTTCTTTTATTTATTTTTTAAATAAAAAAAAAATAATAAATAAGGTTTTTTTTAATACTCATCAAGGCTGCATTTATTTCATATAAAATCCAGAAAATAACTTGAATATTGAGAAACTATTTTCTATGTCAGTATATTTAAAATGTAATTTATTCCTGTGATGCAAAGCTAAATTTTCAGCATCATTATTCCAGTTTTCAGTATCACATGATCCTTCAGAAATCAGTCTAATATCTTGATATATTAGGACAACATAAACTACCATTTAAAAGTTTGTGGTCAGCAAATTCTAAAGAAATTCATAATTTTATTCACCATGGATGTGTTAAATTGCTAAAAAAGGTAGCAAAGACTTACATTGTTAGAAAAAAAGATCTAATTCAGTGTTGTTGTTGTGGTTTTTTTTTTTTTTTTGTTTTTTTACATTTTGTTCATCAAACAATCCTGAAAAAAAGAATCACAGGTTCCAAAAAAAAATATTAAGCAGCACAGCTGTTTCCAACATTGGTAATACAAGTAATAAACCAGCATATTAGATTATTTTGAAGGATCATAAGGATCATGCGACACTAAAGACTGGAGTAATGGCTGATGGAAATTCAGCTTTGCATCACAGGAGTAAATTATATTTAAAAATATATTAATATAGAAAACTTTTATTTTAAACTGTAATAATATTGCACAAAATTACTTTTTTTTTTTGTATTTTTGATGAGCATTAAAAAAAAAAACATACATTTACTGATTCCAAACTTTTAAACAGCATTGTATATTCATAGTGGTCAGTTGTACTCATAAAGAGCCACATGTGTGTTTTCTTACCAGAGTATGATAGAAAAGAAAAAGAGGACGACAAGGACGCTGAAGACAAGTCTCAGCCACGCTCTATACGTGACCGCAGACGACCTCGAGAGAAAAGACGTTCGACTGGAGTGTCCTTCTGGACCCAGGATGTAAGAAACTTTTGCACGCTCACACAAGCGCTCTCTATATGGAGAATCAGGCTATGGTTTGATATAAATATTTCCGCCTCTCCAAATTACTTATGATTACAGATTGGGCAATTGCAGCTGGCCAGGAAGAAAACTTACCTGCCAACTGGTCATTAACTCAATTTTATGTACATGCCAAAGCATTTATGTGCATTTGGTGATTGGCCACTTCATTTTGGACCCTGTTTTCTTTTATAGTTGATATATAATGCATGTCTGTGTTACAGAGCGACGAGAATGAACCAGATCAGCCATCGGACGAAGAAGGCAGCACTAAAGGAGAGCCTCAGGTGAACATCATCTCACTTACACTTACAATGCAAACATGTATCAGTTAGTTTCAGCTCCTTATTGTGTTTTTTAAAGGACTTTGAGGTTCTTTCTTGCCCTAGCTCTTTCACCTTGTATAGTCAAAGAACAGATTGACTTTTCTTCATGTTTGGCAGGACAAACAATTCACTCACATTACTGTGTGTCTGCTGACTACTGACCCCCTCCTCCCTCGTCAACTTCCTGGAATTGTCCCAACAGCATTAGTCATCCTAAAAATGAAAGTCAACCTGATTCACAGCCCGTCGACTGTCACCTATGACAGGAATAGTTAAGAGCTTGATTCCTGGCGGCAGAACTCATAGTTCCAATGGTAAAACAAACTACGTGGCTAGTCACGAGTTGCGTTTATTGTGTACTTTTAGTGTGTGTCCAGTGAGGATAAGATAAATATCCTGCATATCCTGTGTCAACATGATCCTGGAAGCAGATCACACACAGTTGGCCGGAAACCCGTGAGTGAGGGATTCAAAAGTGACGATTTATTTAAGTCAGGAAGGTCAAGGAACAAAGAGTAGGACATCTTTGTTGTTGACTGTTGGGTCAGTGGAAAAAGAACAGGAAGCGTTTTGCGCATATGAAGTGGAAGAAAAACCAGCTGATGCCTCGAATCGCAGTCCTATTACAGCACTTTTTCAAGTACGCTTGTTACGGCCTGTCATCCAGGTTTAAATTTAGCTCATATATTGCCGAAAAGAGCTAAAGATCAGCTTTTGGTTGGATGGTTCCAAATGAGAAGTGTTCAGCGAGCCGCAGTATGAAAGAAAATCTAATGGGGTCTGTGGGTTCCTTATGAGACAGCTGTTTTTTTTGTTAGCTTAATAGCACATATTTCCTCTCAGTGTGCTGGTCTGTATTGAAAAGGAAGTTCTGACACAAAGCTGAGTGCTTCAGTATGCTTCCAGGGCAATCAGCTAAAGGAAGTGGGCCGCACAGTTGCACGGGTCATTGCCTGAGAGCTTCTCGGCTCTATTCATTTTCTCAATACTGAGGCTACATATTGGCTCACAGTCCAGTGTTTTCAACCTTCAGCTAGCAGTGGGCACAGATGAGGGAAGATTATGGTTTATGTTTAGAATGGAATACTATTTTACAGATTTTTTTATTTTTTTTTTTAAATAAACTTTTTAGATTTTTAAAAAAAAAACTATAAAGAATGATAAACTTTTCTTTTTCCGTATATGTGGCGTATCTCACATGATTTGTGGACTAATTTGTTAATTGCATATTTGAATGTAGCAAGTACATTCTTGCCTAAAAGCTCTTAACTACAGTCCTTGACAAAAAACTTTTTTTAAATTATACTTGATTTGGTGATTCACCGTGACATTCGTTGTGAGAAACTCAAGCGGAGTAAAACAAATGATGAAACAGTTGGAGTTCTGCTATTACTTGAATATCACACTATTATCAGCCAATCAGAATCAAGGAACAGAAAGATCTGTTGTGTAAACAATATGTATATATACACACAATATGTGTGTGTGTGTGTGTGTGTATATATATATATATATATATATACACACACACACACACACACACACACACACACACACACACACACACACACAATTCATTGAATTTTGTATAGTTCCATACAATTAATTTTAATTTAATGTAAAACACAAAAAAAATTACTTTTTTATATTATATTATTATGTAACTGAAGCAACATGATTTTGTTATATATAATTTGTAATATTTTACGCACACGCACACACACACACACACACACGTATATTTTAAATTGACAATGCCATTTTTATATTATATTATATTACATTATATTGTATTATTTTGTATTATATTGTATTATATTGTATTAAAGTAAACAAGAATATAGTTTTAATATAAATATACTTTATTCCAACATCTACTTTGGAAAATATAATTTGTAATATTTTTGAGATGCATATACACACACACACACACACACACACATATATTTTAAATCGCTAATACCATTTTAAAATGTTATTGTTGATTATATTATATTATATTATATTATATTTATAAAGCACCAAACAGGAAATAATTATAGAACATCTGAATGTACAAATGTAAATTATGAATATATAGAAGTAAATAAGAATAAATTTGGAATCTATATTTACTTTTTTCCCACATCCAAAGGGATTAGTCAAGCAATATTTATAAAGATACATTTATAAAAATATATTTTAAATGTTGTTATCATATTTTAAACTAAATTATATTATAATATATTATATTTGTAAAGCACCAAACAGGAAATAATTGTATAAAATCTGATTGTACAAATGTAAATTTTTATACATGTTTTTTTTTTTTTTTTCAAACTCCAAATTGGTAATGCTATTTTAAAAAGTTATTTTAAATTGTGTTGTTATATTATATTAAGCACCAAACAAAAAATATTTATAAAAAATCTGAATATATAAATGTAAATTGTGAAGAAATAGAAGTAGTGAATGTGTGTAAATCTATATATCAGAATACATAGTTGCAAGTCTGAATATAAAGTTATAAGTTTTAATATATGCATGTAAATTGCAACTAAAATTTCATCAGCTAAAAACTGGTGTATCTTAGTTTTCAAATAGATTAACATTAAAATTAGTATTTCAGAAAGTTTAAGTATCATCAAGTATTATGTAGTGGAATACTGCATGTTTTGTCATATAACAACAGAAACCGCCCCATACATATGGAATATTACATTGTGCACAGTATGCATACTGCATACTACTAAGTTCCACAAATAGTGGTTAGTATGCCATTCCAAACTCCTTCCAATACGCTGTGCCTGCTCTCAGCGGCTGGAGAATAAGATCAGACCCCAAAGTCTTGGCTGCTTATCAGGAATTCATGAAAAAAAGCCCAGCAGGCCTGAGAGGCTTCAGAGCTCAGAAAAAAAACGCGAGAAGGGAATGATGACCAAAGTCCTTTTACTTCCACCTTGATAAATGTGACACTCGCGTTGAAGCCGAACCTTTTGAAGCATGACTCTTATTAGCACAAAATCAAATGGATTACACCCAGATGTCTTCAAACATGTCCTTTACTGTAGAGCGGTAAATGATAGATTGCCGACCCGCGCAGACTCTCATTAAATAGCAGCATTAAGCAGGCCATCAGAGCCAGGAATGAGAGCGTCACAATCCATCCCAGACTAATTGATAATCTGCATTCTAGACGCTCTGATAGTCTAGACACTAGACAAACAGACACACTTAATGCATTATGAGCATGTGATTGATTAACAGAAGGTACAGATTTTTTTTTTTAACTCTCTCTCTCTCTCTTTGTTCACATCCACAGAGCGACAGACTATCCAGGTATGTTTGCCAAAAAACACCAGGTCACTTAAGATGAAGATTGTGAAAACACAAAATAAGTAACCCTTATTCTTCCCCCTCAGGAATGACCCTGTCTCTACTAGCACTTCCGCCCTCGACCGTTACGAGTCTTTGAGTAGCCGGGAGAGCCGGCGACCGTACTCCCGCTACGAAAGAGACGACACCACTGATTATAAGAAGGTACACACGTTGAGCTGTATGATTACGCCCCTTTAAATAACGTTTTCATTACCGTTGAGTGTTTAGCCAACATGCTCTTTCCGCTTGCAGCTTTATGAGCAGATTTTATCTGAAAATGAGAAGTTGAAAGCTCAGTTACGTGATACAGAACTGGAGCTGTCAGACCTGAAACTGCAGCTGGAGAAAGCCACACAGGTGAGTTCCTGTGCAGAATTCATTTTCAGAGACTCCTTGTGAAATCTATGATGGAAAGTTTGCCCTTATATCATCTGCACTTAAAGAGACACCATCTTTATTCATGTATTTTTAGTTTTGTTTTATTTTTTTATTTTTTATTTTGTTCTAACAATTCATTCTTTTTCTTTAAAATGAATCTAGACCATTATAATACTCTTACGCAGGGTTGCCACTGTCATGAAAAAGGTAGAAATATAAGTGAAATTTAGAAGTATGATTTCCCAAATGGAGTCTAAAATAAAATAAAATAAAAATTGTAATAAAATAATTAAAAGAAAATAAAAAAGAAAATAAATGGTTTTTATTTTATTTATTTATTTATTTATTTATTTATTTATTTATAACACCTAAAAACTTCACCAGCAGTTCGTTCTTTAATGTTAAAATTAATTTGTGATCATTATAATACTGTCACAGTGCTTTGTTGAGTCAGACCGGGTTGCCACTGTCATGAAAAAGGTTTATGAGTGAATTTTTTTCAAGTGTGAAAAATAGAATTAGAAAAATAGAAAAATTAGAAATGAACTAAAATAAAATATTAGCAGATTAGCAGTGAATGGAATGATATTTTTTTCTATGATCACATCTTGCAATAAATAGTGTAAAATGAAATAAAATAAATTCTAAAATAGTAATTTTTTTTTTTTTCTTTGCTCACTGTTTTTAATGTATGGAGTATAAATAAAATAAAAGAAATTATAAAATAAAATACAATAGCAATTTTTGATCGCCTCTAGCAATGAATGGAGTATAAATAAAATAAAAAATGATATAAAATAAAATATAAAATAAATACAATGGAATAAAATTAAAAGTAAAATAGTAACACTTTTTAAATTCTTTAATGTTAAAATTAATTATGATCATTATAATACTCTCATACAGCTCATACAGTCGTGGAAAATGTAGAAATATGATTAAAAATTTAGAAATGATTTTCATACTTGAAAATATGAATTCCGACTGGGGAAAGAGAGATTAGAAATGATTGGAAAATAAAATAATATAAATTAAAGAAAAAATAATTATTTATTTTATTTTATAATGTTAAAACTAATCGTGATCATTATAATTCTCTCATACGGCTTTGTTGCATCAGACAGGGTTGCCACTGCCATGTAAAATGTAGAAATATAAGTGAATAAGTATAATTTCCTGACTGGAGAAAGAGATTAGAAAGAGAGATTAGAAATTAATGTAAAATAAAATTAAAAAAAATTAATATAAAATAAAAAAGAATATAAAATAAAATGTAAAATGATATAAATTATAAAATGTGTGTGTGTGTGTGTGTATATATATATATATATATATATATATATATATATATATATATATATATATATATATATATATATATATATATATATATATATATATATATATATATATATATAATTTTTTTTTTTTTTTTTTTTTTTTTTTTCTTTGCCTAAAAACTTCAAACAACAATTTATTCTTTAACGTTAAAATTCATTGTGATCATTATAATACTTTCATACGGCTTTGTTGCATCAGACCACAGTCATGGAAAATGTAGAAATATAAGTGAATTTTCAATTATGATTCCCGGGTGGGGAAAGAAAGATCAGAAATGGAGTCTTAAACTAAACTTAAAGTCCCTAAATTGTCAATTTTATACTGTCATTTTAATACTTGTTGCATCATTCATGGAAAACCTAGAAATATCAGGAATTTTAAGTCCAGGCTGGGAAAAGAAAGAATAGAAATTGCTAGAATCATTTAATCATCTAGATGAGTTAAACTAATTAAACCAATCCAAATAAATCCAGTCAATATGATTTCCAGACCAGAAAAAGAAAGAATAGTAAAGGCTAGAAGCTTTTTGTGATTGCACTTTCCCTGAACTCATCCATTATGTTGTTTGTGTTACAGAGGCAGGAGCGCTTTGCTGATCGGTCACAGCTGGAGATGGAGAAAAGGGTAAAAACAACCATTACTTGAAATTTGTTCTCATCAAACATTCATGTGGCATTTTAATGTATCGAATCATCGTTCAGCATCCAAGTTTAATGTGCCATGGCAGTGGATGAGCAGGTGTACTTCACACTAATGCCATGAAAGGATCCTTTATATATAAAGCCCCATATCAGCACATCTCAGAGATGATACTGATCCAGATAAATGATGAATTCTGGCCTCCATCGGCCAAACGGTTGGTAACTGTTCCGCACTGGTTTATGTCTGAAGGTTGCAAGCAGGTCTCAGGCTCATCTGGGTGCTTTGGGTAACGTGTAACCTGAATTCAAAGTGTTTACAGCTCTGCTACTGGCTGAATCACGTGCCTCTCACAGCCCCGGGGGGTTACAACCAAACCCCATCAGCCAATCACAATCCATCTTTCACTCTTTTTCTTTTAATCACACAACTTTCCAAACTTGAAAACATGAATCTGTCATGTGAGATAAAGAGTACGGTGTGGTTTCTCTTTCAAACGTTGTATCTGCATGTGTGTGGAAATCATTTTGAAACTTTCATTTGCTTTTTTGGCTCCCGTTACATCCATTTGCAGTGTTTACATAATTTACATTCAATTATGTGGTAATTTTGTCTGTTGTTCAAACATGATGCACATGTCAATATATACATACTGAACTTAATTTTTTTTTTTTTTTATTTGGCTATTTTTGCACAGATATTTTATTTTGTATTACATAATGTTTATTTATTTAACATTATTTAACAATTTTTAAATAATTACTGTTACTTTAATGACACTACACTGTAGCTTAATGTGCTCAGACTAGGTGTGAGCATGAATAAACCAGGCTATATTTCTAGCTCTTGATCTGCTTCACTAAGCAGTGTGTGGTTCTCTTCACTTTGTTCACTTCACCTGATGCATCCACGATTCTGTGTGTGTATCTTTCTTTGTTTGCAGTGATGAATCATGCAGGTGTTTTATGGTCATATGCACTAACTTGCCTCTGTGTGTTTGTGTGTGTGTGTCTACAGGAAAGAAGAGCTCTAGAAAGGAAGATTTCTGAGATGGAGGAGGAACTAAAGGTACTTTTTGTTTGTGTTTTTGAGGTGTGCGTGTTGTGTATATCCCCATTCTAAACATCAATGGAAACAAAAAGCTGAACTTTGACCCATCTTTGTAGAAATGTGTTTATATGGCTAAGTATGCTAGCATATAGATTTACCTGTTATAACAGACATAGACTAAAAGCTACAAAACTTAATTTTTTCCACCTCTTTGTTTTGTTTGGTCTTTAAGGCTCATATATAAGACTGTGTGAGGGCAGTTGTTTGTTCATTATATTATACCTGATTCATAGTGAGTGTGATATTCTAATATGAATATCCTAAGACAAGGCTCTTTTTCTGATGTGTGAAATACTTGTGTTAATGTTTGTTTGTGGTGGCTCCGAAGAATTTATTGTGAAAGACGAGCGTCTGTGTGGAAGGGTAGCAAGATTTGATGTTTTGAGGTTGTGTAAGACATTTTCTCTATCCTTTGGTTTGCTTGTTTTAATCTTTCTGCGACATGATGGATTTCTGTATTTAGGTATTATAGTGTTCACAACTGAATTCACCCCATTTCTTGAGTGTGTGTGTGTTTATCTAACTATACATTGAGGACAATAGACAGTATGGCCACAGAATGAAGCTAACTCTGGCAAGAATTTGGGGACAAAATGTATTTATTTGTTTAATCTATAGAACTATAGTTTAGTCTATAGCGTTTCCCACTTTTTTGATTCCAAGTGCGCTCTGTAAACAATATTTGAAGGCAAAGATATTTGTGGTATGTCTATTATAATGACAAAGCTGCTCAGCTGCTAATTTTAAAACTTTTTAAATTATTATTTATAGAAACCAGTGAAGGTATATTAAATAATATAGAAATTTTGGGGGTTACATTTTAAATTCTTACATTTGTACTCAGTACTCACACAAAGCAATTTTTATCAGATAAAATATATTAGAGCTTGACATAACTAGAAAAAATATATACAGTCATGGCCAAAAATATTGGCACCCTTGCAATTCTGTCAGAAAATGCAACCCTTCTCTCAGAAAATTATTGCAGTTGCAAATATATATATATATATATATATATATATATATATGGTTTGCATTGGAACAACACAAAAAAAAAAAAACTGATACAATTCCACACAGAACCAAAGAAATGCACTGGACAAAATTATTGGCACCCTTAACTTAATATTAAAAAATAACTGAACTTAAAAAATAACTGAAATCAGTTGCTTCCTGTAGCCATGAATGAGTTTCTTACACATTTTGACCACTTTTGCAATCTGATCCAGGTCATTCAGATTTGAAGGATGCCTTCTCCCAACTGCTGTTTTGAGACATAACTAGAAAATAATAAAATAAAATAAAATAAAATAAAAAAGAAATATATTATATCACACTTTTAAATTCCCTCATATATTCAGACCACGAGGAACCCAGTTTTTTATTTAATTTAATTATGTCAACGGTTTCAGCTTTTCTATTTTATATAATACTAAACCATCTTCCTAAACAAAAAAAAAAAAAAAAAAATAGATGGCTATTGAATGTTCCCATTTATAGCTAAGTAAATGTGTGTGTGTTCTGGTATAAATGGTTTGAGGACACAAATGTTTATAATGACATGGGTACTACAATATAAACATTCTATGAGGACACTTCACAAAATTTGCCAATAGTTTACTGTGAGGGGTAGGTTTAGATGTGTTTTTTGCTATAGGGCAAAAGAAAATTCAGTTTGTACAGTAGAAAAAACATTATGCCTGTGAAGAGTCCCCATAAACCACACATGCAGGTGTGTTTTTTTTTTTTTTTCTCCTTTTTAATTTCTTTGAATTATTTTTGTGATCCCATATATTTTTTTGTTTCTTCTATTGTTCACTTTAATAGTTTACGTTAATGCGTTCTTTTTTGCTTTTTTTTTTTTTTTTGTCTGATGTCTGTCATCTTCTCCTCTATCGTTCTTTCTCTTTCCCTGTCTGTTATTTCTGTCTCTTGTAGAATCTTCCTCAGGTAAAGCAGGTGCAGTCTCTGCGTCAGTATAACGAACGTTTGCAGGCAGAGAACAGGGCGCTGGCCCGCGTGCTTTCCAAAATCTCGCAGGGCTGCACCCACCTGCCCGCCGCAGACCTGTAGACCCGCCCCCACCTCCCCTTTACACCCCTCCTTATGCTCCATTCAGCTCCGCCCACGCCCATATAAAGGCAGGTGCCAGCCTGTGTCTGAGCTGATGCTCCGCCTCCCTCTGTGCTCCCTATGGAGGTTTTTGGGGCTTTTTTTTTAACACAGTACAGGTATTGCTAAAAAAAAAATATTTGAGAAATAACTAATGTTTTCATTATGTAAAATAATTCTACCTAGTTTTTTGGCGGATTACATTTTACAAATGGCATGTTTCTTTAATTAAGACTAGTATTTTTTAATTCAGATTTTTATTTACAAATGACATCTACAAAATTGCACTTTCATTTAGGATCAAATATTTACCTTTAATTTTTACAAATGATGTTTTACAATCTGTAATTTTTGTATTTTCGTGAAACAGCTCATGAATCGCAAAACTTTAAAAAAAAATTTTTTTTTTTTTAGTAATAAATTGTACTGTTTTGTTATTTTATTTATTTTTTATTTTTTCAGCTTGTTTGAACTTTTTTGGCCCTTCCCCTTGAATGTGTTGCTGTGAAGTGCAGTTCCTTTTGGATGACTCCAGCATCTTGCATGAGGTGCTTGACTGGTTTTTGTGAAATCGAATACAGTTTCTTTGCTTTTTTAATTTTGGAGACCACCCCTTTTCCCCCCGCAGTCCCAATTTTTATTTATTTTTTATTCTGGAGCTGAACTGCTATTTATGCTCTGCCTGAGGCTAATCTGGATTGCATGGCTTCTGGAAACTCATGCATTTTAATCCACAGATTGTCGCTGGCAAACGCTTAAATGACATTGGAGCTGTTTTAGCATAATCTAGCCGATTGTATACAGAATGAGAAACATTTTTTGGATGTAATCTGTTTGCCGACAGGCCTCAAACACAGGTTTTCAAGTTCTGTTTCTTATACTCAGTTCTGTTTTGTGAACTTACTTTAAAACTCAGTTTTTATGGACTGTTTTTAATGGATTTTTCCAGTCTACAACTGCAGTACTCACAAACTGTAAACCTCTCTCTTGGGAAGTATCATTACACCGTTAAAATGTAATTGTCAGCCACAAGTTTATCACAAGGAAGTTGTTTCTTTGCATTCCTGCGAAACATCTGAAGTTCTTCACTGGCACTTTCTTAGAAATACTTGACCCAAAAATTAATGCTCTGTTATCATTTACTCACCCCCATAGTGTTATAAACCTGTATGACTTTTCTGAGAGTTATCTAGCAAAAATGTACCGTTAAGCTTACTGGGACTGTAAAACTCCATAATGGCCAAAAAGGCACCATAAAAGTCATCCTTATGACTCTTGCTCTGTTTTTAGGACCTGTGAGGTCATATAATGGCTTTTTGTGAGGAAAAAAAAACCTCCTTTTGTTTAACTTCCTTCAGTTGTTCACAAACCGAAAGAAAGTCACAGAGATTTAGGTTATGAGCTTATTCGTTTCTCCCAACTGATCCTTGTAGGTGCTGCTTTAGTTTTTCGTAAACTTGAGGTTGTGTTTACAAATCAGTTTCCAGTTTGTCCAATTAGTAGAGTAGTTTTCCTGACTTGTGCAGTGTACAGTCAGTGAGGACAGTGGTGGCGAAATCTCAACTACAGATCTCCACTTCAACACTGTAACCTGAAGACTGAAGCGGGTCGGGTATCGAGTAGCTCTCGGTGTTGTGGTTTATACAGACACTTTGAGCCGCTCTTGTGTTCAAGCCCCTTTATTTATTCTGTCCAGTCGAGGACACACAAAGGGACTCTGTGTGTACAAAGAAAGAGAGGACCGTCTGGCCTGAGTGCTGTCCTCATCTTTACCCTCCATCTGAGAGTGCATGGCTACGGTTTTCCGTTAAACTGCAGTGTGCCTGCTTGTTTGTGTGCGTGTGTGGGTACACAGTCCCTTTTCTACTGAAATGGTGCTGGTTCTGGTGACGAGGAATCTGCAAACTCAAAAACGGGGGCTCATTTCCATTTCTAAATAAAACAACGCCATTATTACAAAATGTAACAGTAAAATGTTTAAGTCTCTAGTTTTTCTAAAGAAACATTGTCCAACAGCGAAAGCAGCAGGTAAAGTTACGGCAGGAGTCTATGTCTCTCTCGCTTCTCGGTTTTAATAGACCACCTAAAGCCTGTGGTGAGTTTGGTGGGGGGTAATTGAGAATGAATGGGGGGAAAGTCACATTGCGATATGATTGAATGCGACTGATTATGACCGACTATGATTCATTCATTCGTTAAATTTCGCCTCTGATGCGTGTTATGCATTCGTGAATGATTCTAAATTAACAATTATAATGGTGTTAATAAAAAACAAATTTAAAAAAGTGAGTAAACAACTCACAAACTTAGATATAACCACTTAAAATGGCACGAAAAAGAGTTTTTAGTGAGTAATCAGCTTAAAGTAAATCTTTGTCTATGAACAATGTTTACCGAGCTTTGATGGCTGATCATCTGAAAAAATTAACTATTAAAAAGAATAGCTGAACATTAGTTTGCAAATAAAATATATTGTTTTAATTGTTACTGCCTTGAGTTATTATTTTAAAAAAATGTGAAGTGCTTTAAAACGCTACCTTGATGAGGCTTTAATAAATAGAATATTGATTACATTGTTAATGTAAAAAATATAAAATAGATTTCTTTTTTCCTGATAGTGTAAGTAAAGTTTATTTAACCAAGACTGTGACGTGAACATCTATTTACATGTGATTTAAAAATAATACATTTGTTTAAAAAAAAAAAAAAAAAAAAAAAAACTTTATATATATTAGTCAAACAAGTGTCAAATGTCAGATTAAAAATACATATATAATTGGTGCATATAAAACGACTTTAAAATTAAATCTATGTAGACTTAAAACTAAATTACTATTAAATTATTATAAACGCAGTTATGTTATAGGATATATTAGTTTTTTTCATCACCAAACAAAGCAAAAGTTTTAGAGCAATTATAAAATTGAGATGTGTATTAAATATCATCAGAAGAATGAGAAATATTGAATATTGAGAGGTGATTAGACATTATCGGGGAATAGAAATAAAAAAAAATTCCCCTATTTTAAGTAAGTGTAATTTGGGGTAATTAGTGTAAAACTGAAAAAAAAAAAAATTCTATATATATATATATAATTTTTTTTTTTTTTTTTTTTTTTTTTTTTTCAGCATTTTGAGGCTGCTTTGGCTGAAAAAAAAAAATCACCATTTTAAGTAAATTTAGAGCAAATATAAAATTCAAGATATGTGACCCTGGACCACAAAACCAGTCTTAAGTAGCACGGGAATATTTGTAGCAATAGCCAAAAAGAATCTATTTTTCTTTTCTGATAAAAATCATTAGGATATTAAATAAAGATCATGCTCCATGAAGATATTTTCTACTGTAAATCTATCAAAACTTAATTTTTGATTAGTAATATGCTTTGATAAGAACTTAACTTTGCCAGGGGATTTTAAAGGCAAAATTTTAAAGGTGGTTTTCTCTTTTTTTTTTTTTTTTGCACGCTGACATTTTCAGATAGTTTTATCTCAGACAAATATTGTCCTATCCTAACAAACCATACATCAATGGAAGGTTTATTTATTCAGCTTTCAGAATTTCAAAAAAATGACCATTATGACTGGTTTTGTGGTCCAGGGTCACATATGTATTGAATATCATCAGAATAATGAAAAATATAAAGAGCGTTATGCCCAGCCCAGTGATTCGACATCATCATGCTATTATTACTTCTTGTCCATTTTTAGAAGTCATTTTCACAAACCTTTTCCCCAGTATCCCAGAACTATCATTTCTATGATTCCAAATCAGGCACCATCACCATGTCGGTGAAAAGGGGTGTGGGTTGTGTTGACTAGGAAGTGCTGTTTGAAGGAAGGAAGGAAGGAAGGATGCAGCAATTACCAAACATCAGTGTCTAGAGCCACGCCAACATCTCAGCACTCGTCCTTGTCTGCAAATCTAACCCGTCCCTCTCCTCTTCTCTCTCTTTTCCAGACGCTACCAGACTTGAAAGCAGACAACCAGAGACTAAAGGACGAGAACGGAGCGCTGATCCGAGTCATAAGCAAGCTTTCCAAATAGAAAAGACCCTCCCCACAAACCTCCGGCAGTAACGGTATTGCACATCTAGATATTAATACGAGACAACGGCGACAAGAAGGCTCCGTCTCCCCTCCCCCCCCTTCCGTTTCTCAGTCCCCAGCTTTCCCTCGCTTCTCCGCTCCACCGAACGCCCATTCGGTATGCCCACCTCACCACTCACACAGAACCACTGCGTTTACAGAACTAAGGAAAAGCGTTAGACGAGAGAACGGCATCGAACACTTTGCGGGCGGGGAAAGCCTCCGAAAAACTATTTAACCAATAAGCCTTAGTTGTACATACGTCACTTGCATCAAATTTCTCTTGGCTGTCACAGAACACCTGATTTTATTTGTGCCACACTTTTTTTTGTTTTGTTTTTTTCTTTTTGTGATCTATCCTTCTTTTTTTTGTTGTTTTGCTCTTTAAATCTTCCTGTATAGATGTGTTATGCGATGTGCAGCTCTCTCCCTTCCATTTCTTCTTCCTGTCCTCATCCACCCCTAAACCCCAACCCCGACCCCGTCCCGAATCGCGCTAGAAGTCCCGCCTCGTCCTCGGAGGCACTGTCTCTCAGCAGAAGACTTCCCAGCATTCCACAATGTTGGCGCACACGCACGCTCCGCACACTTCCTCCGGACCCCTGGCTTTACCGATTAGGTGGACCTAGTGGAATCGAAGCTTTCACTTATGTGCAATATATGCATTTCTTTCTCGACGAATGCTTTAAGAATGAGTCCGTCACTAGTAAATGTTCACTCTTTCAGCACTTTCGTGGCTCACCCTGGTTTCCTTCCTCTCCCCCGACTTCTTTCTCTCGTTTCTTTGAGTTTGTAGTGTAGTTGTTGGTTTATATCTTGTACTCCTCACGTTGTTTTAGCAGGTACTGAGTGAAGTTGTATATACCTGTATGTATTGTTTGAGACCAGCACATGGCATGCGTTTATGGTTCCCTGTCTGTTACTATTGAAATATACCAACTCCAGAGGACAAAGTGTGTTTTAACTATTTCCTTCTTCTTTTATAGTCAAGAAAAAGTCATTGGATAACAATAGAGCCGCCCTCTTCGAGGAGGGGCGGCTGCACGTCTTCAGTGCGTTTTTTTTTTTTTTTTTTTTTCCTTCTCTTTCTCTTCTTCAGTTTTAAAAGTGTTCACGGTAATTGTGAGATAATAATATAATTGCTTCACTACATTTCACACATTTTATTCAGTATCTTTGGAAGAGTGCTGTTCATTTTATTTTTTATTTTTTTCCCTTTCATCTTTTTTTTTTGTTTTCCTTTTCCTGTTTTTTTTTTTTTTTTTTTTTTTTTTTTTTAAGCTGTAGTATTAGCCAAGGTGTTGTCACTAAAAAGAAGATCCTAGATATCGCTAACCCAGTCCTTTTTACAATGTCTACATGCACTGTCAATGCCATGTCAGGAGTCTTGCTGTCCGGTTTAGCGAAGTTTTGCCACCGCGTCAGATGAAGTCCATGCATCGGAAACACGTTTTATGCATTTCAGTGGCCTTTTACTTAAAATACTGTAGTTGGAAAAAAATGTCGCTGTAGTTGGACTGTCAGCTGTCTCCTCTTTGGTTTAGGTTTTTAATTTGTTTTTGTTTTTTCCTTTTTAAATTTCCCATCATCTTGTAAAATAGATGTGTGGCTTCATCCGTGCAAGCTGTGCTGTGACTACCAACCACTGAGAGTTAATTAAAATAAACTTGTACATTGTAAAAATCTCTCTGCTTTTGTGTCCTGTTTTTTTTTTCATTCTTTGATGAATCAAGTGCTTTTTAGATGTGAAAACTTACCTGATCTAATGAAAACACATCTGTGGGAACTTTTTCGCAAGACGCGAAATACGTACCAAAAAGTATATATCACTGCATTTTCCCAAGTAGGGCTCGCTGCAGCCTGCAGTGGACATCCAACCCCGCCCACATCCATGCGTGACGTCAGAAACCACGCCCATCACAGGTACATCCCGCCCACGTCCGAGCGTGACGTCAGAGGTCACGCCCGTATCAAATACGTCACCTCGTGATTCCCCAATCTCTGTGCCGGGAAACCCGGAAGTATGTGAAGCAATGCAGTTTCGGTGATTATATACAATAATATGCTGTTGCCTTTGTTTTATTATTTTTTGTAAAGAATGTCTAGGCTAAAATGGCACAACTTAAATCTAATATATTTAATATGTCTAATATACGGAGCTGGTTTCATCATCATGACAGCCTGTAATACGCTTGCATTGGCTACATTAGGCAAATTGTTAATAATAACAACCTTTAAACCTTACCTTTTTCATTTATGTAATGGGATAAATTCACGTTTATTATGACCGATTTTGACCTACCCAATTTCGGTATTGTAAAAGTGCGTAAAATTATTGTAAAAGTTGTAAAAAAATTTTAAAGATGTGTTCCACTTATCATAAAGTGTTAACATTTGAATTCCAGAATAAACATTTGTAGTAGGCTACACATACATAGGCTAAGAGATTGCTTGCTTTGATAGATTACATGACATTGATCTTTAGGCCTTATTCATTCATGAAAAAGACATCCATTGTTTCATTGGGTATTTTTAATATTAATTATTTTAAAAATAATTGCATTTAACATTGTAAAACAATATACATTACCAGTCAAAAGTTTTTGAACAGTATTTTTTTAAAGAAGTCTCTTCTGCTCACCAAGTCTGCACTTATTTGATGCAAAATATCCAGGAATAAATGACATGTTACAAGAAACTGTTTCAAATAGAAAACTGTTATATTAACAGTAAAAAACTTAAAAATGTTATTGATTTTAGCTGTATGTTGGAATACAATAAATGCAGGCTTAGTGAGCAGAAGAGAATAAAAAAAACTTTTGACTGGTAGTGTTTAACAAAAGATATGTTTGAACTATCATAAAATCTGAGCAGTTGAATAAACAGTTCCTGATATGCAGTACACATAAATACATTCATAGGATACACAGAGAGAATCTTTGCTCTGATAGATTATTCACAGAACATGGCATGGATCTTCAGGTCTTGTTCATCAAAACAATTTGATTTGAAAGTGTCCAGCTCCTCTGGATATTTAAAGATGAATAAAAAGACATCCCTTGCTTCATCCGATTCTCCCCAAGTTCTTTGATGGTTCTGTTGATATTTACTGTTCATCTGGATAAAGGCAGGCCCTTTCAGAATCCCCACAGAATAACACACGGTTACTCTGTACCATGCTGGTCCACTGTTCCTTGCAAACATGCACTTTATGTCTTCTTGGCGCTTCTGTTAAAAATAGAAATACACAAGTTGGGGGGTGTATGTGTCCACTAAAAATTATTAACTCATCATTCTACATACAAACATGTATTTATTTATTAAACATTACTATTTTAAACCACAAAATTAAAACAATATCTAAAGAAATGCTCTCACCATACCTCCATGCATGTCTTATGTGGTCCTCCAAGTGAACTGTGAGTCATTTTCGTTACTGGTGAAACTGCAGCAGGGACCCCTCAACCCAGGAGAACTATCCTGCATCAGGCCTGGACTGAACATGTGTAGAAAGCTAATAAACATGACATAAAAAAGAGGCATTGACAAACATTATGTCTGTCATTAATATAGAAGAATACAAAGATAATTTGTATATGCGCGCACACACACACACACACACACACACACACACACAGGACTGATTCTTATGACATAAATGAATACTGAATGAATTTATACATAAAATTGCAACACACACGCATGCACATACACAAGCCTGAGGTGTCAATTGGCATAATAGTCGCAAGATTAATGTAGACATTTAAAATAGAAGTGTTTCCTTTTATATTAAATAAGAGTCTATTTTATGCTGAGACTTATATGTACATACCACTGATATATATATATATATAGATATAGATAGATAGATAGATAGATATAAAAAAGATCGGTGGTACATACATACATACATATTTTGCTAACTGAGTAATAACATGCCTGTGTTCAAAACACATACACATGTTGTAGTTTATGCACATAAGCACAAACAACGCAAACATTCCTAAAGTTGTCAACGTTTTAAGACTTAAAAAAGACAAAAGACTGTTCTTTTACTTACCGACAACATAAACTTTTTAGCGAGTGGCAACAATACGAACGATCTTCTTATGGATGCTTCTTCCTTTTTTTTTTTTTTTTTTTTTTATGGATGCTTCTTCCTGTTTCAAAATTAATGAGGATTTGACGTATTTTGACGTGGGTGTAGTTAGTGACGTTACACTTGGATGTGGGCGGGGTTGGATGTCCACCGCAGGCTGCAGCGAGCCGCTCCCATTTTCCAACAGAAATGAACACTAGAGGCGGTAAAACAGTGAGCACTTGTAGGCCCTGTCCCAAATGGCACCCTAAACCCTCGCGGTCTTCCTCTGAGTCCACACTTCCATGACGTAAATGCCGCTTTGACTGTCGGGTAGAAGTCTGCTGCGAGCTCGCACCATTGCGGGCTCGGCAGAAGTGCGTATCGAGGGCGCAAAGCGGCCGCAAAGGGGGCGCTCACGAGCACCCTTCTGAACGCTAAAATGACGAATGGGACACTCTGCGGTCTCGTGGACTTAACGGATACGCGCACGCGGCAGCCATTGTAAGTCTGTAAGACCGCAAGTGCACATGAAGTGTTCCATTTGGGACAGGGCCCTTATCTTTTTCATACACAGTTATGATTCCAGCTCCATATGTTTCGCTTTACGGACATAACAAGCTTGCTCAGGTACGTATCCTCTGAAAAACATAACTTGCGATGAAAGAGAGATCGAAAAACGGCTCACTTATGTCACATTCGCTTTTGTTCATACTATCGGGTAGGTTTAGGTGTAGTGCAGATGGTACATTATTTTAAGACGTCACGGAGCATTGGAGTTACATCACCATTCAATAGACATTTCAAGTCAGAACTGCGTACAAAACCGATGTCACATAAAATGTGTCATATGTACATTCATCTGTTCCGGCAAAGAAAAAGAACAAGAGTGGTTTTAGCGCCACTAAGAGGATTTTATATCGAATATGTCATGAAACATACATGGTATTTCACGTTTCGCGTATTTCACGTTTTCATCATGAGATCAGGTTGGTAAAAACTACTTGACTGATAGATTATCATGCTATTAAATGTAATAAACTCAACCTGTTCAGACCTAGTGTTCATTCTAATACAATAAATGCAGAAATTACTTTTCAAGGAGCGGTAAAGGACTGAAAAAGAGTTATTGGATTGGATGCTTCTAAATCATTTTGCTAGTACCATATCTCACATTGTTGCTTTGATATTAAATAATTTATTTTCTAGAAGTGATTTTAGGAATAATCGTTGAATATAATTCAACAAAACAACAAAAAGTGTTTAGATTCCCCTCAGACCAAAATTAACAACAAAATATGGAGTTTATTTGTTAATGTACTATTGAATGCTAACATATGGCATTAAACTTCAGTTCACATATTATCTAATAGTTTTTTACATTTACAAATGTCAAAAAATGGCTTAATTAGTAATTTTAAGCATTTCACAAGATCTTCATGTTAATATTATTCATTAACTCATAATCACAGTCTTTAAAGGTCATATATTTGGTCTCCATTTGTAATTTAGACTTCTATTTACACATCTTAACTGTTAATTTCTTCTTTTTACAGTACTCAATCTAAAGTGGAAAATATTCATAATTGTAAACATGACAAAATGTGTCCCAAATAACCTGAATTCACCCTATTTTCACATCTTAACTAATCAATTATTAATCATTTGTTTATGTTTTGCAGTGCAGTACCCAATCTAAAGATGAGACTATTCTTAATTTGTACTAATCTTTTAATACCTTTTATAAGCATTGGACTTTTAGCTGCTATAACAACATTTGTGTAAAAGGTGGCAAGTTAAGTTTAAATTAACTTAATTTAATGCTTGCTAAAGACATCACACATTGTAATTTAAGTGCAAAACATGTTTTTCATTGCCTAAACACTTAAATTAGTATCATTAAACAGAATATTCCTTGAAACATACACTAACAGAAAAAATAAATCAGTTTGTCAAGAAAATACGTTATTTAATTTATCAAAATAATGTAATATAAATAGATTGAACTGTGTTCTCATACAGTAATCAAATTGACCTCTTAAACCACCTAACCTTACCCGTATCACACCTCAATAGCAGAAAAAGTGTTTTACATAATTGTATTACATCTGTTAAAATCATTTATTTGCATGATTAGGTGCATGATCATATGAACTGAAAGCTTAATGACATAAGCGTTTTAATTTACATTAAAACGATCTGATAATCAGGTAGCTAATAAAGTTTAAGCAAACATTAACAAGCACATTATCTCATGTTTAGCTATTTGAACGAACCGTTAAGCATTATATGATGTTTGTTAATGATTTATTGATTAAACGTATTATAAAGTGTTACCTACCCATCTTATTCTTCAACATGGAAGATTATAGCGAGACTTCCGGTTTATAATGAGGAGAATAACAACGTCCGGTAAACAGTAAAACTGTTTGCACTACAAACCAGTGTGTTCGTAATCAAGATAATACTTAAAAATAATATGGTAAGACACACCAGTTAGCAATATGAAGCAGCAAAAGCTGTTTTGTAGCTAACATAGCTGGGTGCAAATGAGACCGGAAGCCAGGCACATTCAATTTACCAACGGCCGCGTCCACTCTTACGGAAAAAAAGGTGGATAGTTTAATATGATTGTTCAGTCACATGGTACTTAACGGCTCATGGTTTTTAACTTTAAGCCTTTCTGTCTTTCTTTAACTTGAACTTGTTGAACACTAGCTCATTTTTATAACTCGTCGAAGTTATTTGAAGGAGAAATTCTGCTTTTTGCGTATCAAATGCTGTCGTTTTCATATTGAACTGAAATTTACAGCAGCTTCAGCACCACTAGATGGCGCCTGCCCGACCTCAGCGCTTTTACTCCAGATGCTCTGCTCCAATCAACTCTAAACCTAGCATGCTTTTGTTAACGCGAATTGCAGGAAAAGTGTTGCCTGATGAGTGTCATGAGGTTTTTTGTTTATGTTTCCTGATCTTACATAAGGCTTGCATTTCTCTATGTGAACCCTCCGAGTATGTTTTGTTTGCTTCTTCCTCTGGGGCTTGAAGTTACCGAACGTTCTCATGCAAAGGCATTTGACCACAGATAAAGCCAGATAAAACATCTTAAATTAAAGGGACAGTTCACTCAAAAACCTTCGGACATCAACCTTTTTTTGCATGAAACTATATGAGGGTGTGTAAATGGTGACATCGTTTTCATTTTTGTTTGAATTGTCGCTTTAATTTTCTTTTAGCCTTTTTCGCAGAGCCACAATAGCAAAGTCATTTTTGGATCTCTTGCAAGACTACATTGATAAATGTGCTTGGCACTGAATGCTGCATGTTCTTATTGTGGCATGAAGAGCTCAAATAATGCAATAATGCTTTGAGGATAAGAGCCTGTATGGGTAGTAATTGCACATAGTCATGCAATGGGACTTTTTGTCTTTTTTTTTTCCATTTGGAGGTTTGCAAGAGACCCCTTAATTTTTTTCTGCTTCTATCTCGAAGCTCAGTGGTTTAATGGGATTCGTGACAAAAACTAATGTGGAAAAGATTATTTGGAGTGTTTCCTAGAATCCAAGATTATAGAAACAAATAGATTCCGTACTTTCATTTTTTGGTGCTTTGCACCCACAGGGCAACCTGGATCAGTTGCAGCAGTGTATGTGCCATGTCACATTTCATGCCTGCTCTTGAGTTATGAGATTAAACGATTCATATACATTCAAGTACACAAGGCGGTGGAAAAGGTAAATGTGAGCATTTTAGTGGTTGATTGAATTTTCAAGGATAAAACTGACTGATCCATCAAACCTTGCTGAATGATGTTCAGCTGGTACTGGCAAGTGAAATAACCATAATGAAGAAAATGATCATGAATCACCCATTAGTCAGTGTTGGGTTTTTGTATTAATAAGGGAAGTAGTGCTATCTGTCAAATGCATACTGACATATTTTTTATTATTTTTACAGTATGCTAATTTGCTATATGCGTCATTGTTTGAATTGACTGCCAAAGGTTCAATTATTTTTGTAACTAAATTTGAGAACTCAGAAGACATTTTTGTATTTCTAGTCTTTTTTATTTGACAGGAGACTTTTTGTGTACATTTTTCTTTTGCTTCAGTTTTGTTGTCTTGCTTATTTTAGTTTTTTTCTCTTTAATACACATTTCAAATTTTTGGTTTTGTTTCTCTTTAACCCTCATGTGGCGTTCAAGTCATTTTTACTTTGAGAGGATTTTCTTTTCCTTGAAAATGCTAGTTGGTGTTATTATATTGGACTAAAACCTGATTGTGTACACACAGGGTATTAAAAATGTTTTTATTTTTTTAGATTCTTCCCCCTTCATGTTGCACTTGTAATGTTCCCAGTCAAAAAATGACAAAACAATAATGCTTTTTTTAGTTCATTCGAAATATAATTGAGAATCGAAATATTTACAAGATATTTACAAAATGGTATGAACAATGAGTCAAGACAACGTGTTTTACTCATTAACTCATCTACTCATAAAAATAAGTAGTTTTTAAAATGTATTTTATTAGTATTATTAGTATTTTATTAGTATTGTACAAGCTATTTTTTAAAGCCTGGTCATTTTTGACCTGGAACACCAAAGATGAAGGATTTTTAGCACAGCACCAAGGGTTAATAAAGCGAAAAATATTTTTTTAAAGAAGTCCTTTATGCTCACAAAGCCTGCATTTATTTGATCCAGAGCACAGCCAAAACAGTACATTTTTAGAATATTTTTACTAAAACATAAATATGTTTTTACTAAATAACTGTTTTCCATTTGAATATGTTTCAATTTATACCTGTGATTTCACAGCTGAATTTTTAGCATTATTACTCCAGTCACATGATCCTTTATAAATAATTTTAATATTCTGATTTGCTGCTCAAGAAAATTTTATTATTAGTATTAATATGTAGAATACAGCTGAGTAAAATTTGTTTCAGGTTTCTTGAATAAAAAGATCAGAAGAACAGCATTATCTGAAATAAAAATCTTTTGTAACATGGTAATGACTTTATCATCACCTTTGATCGATCTAAATAAAAGTATTATTTTTATTTCTATAGGATAGAAAACAGTTATTTTAAATAGTAAAAAATATTTCAAAATTGTCCTGTTTTTGCTGTACTTCAGATCAAATAAATGCAGGCTTAGTGAACAGAACAGACTTCTTTAAAAAATCTTACTGTTCAAAAACTTTTGACTGGTACATATCCATATCCATACATAAATGTACCATATACACTATATACACATCTCTCAGACATTTGTGGTGGGACACCCCACTCTTTTCCTCCACAGCTTGATTCCCGGTCCATGGGGTCCATGGCCACTTCATCATCAAAAACTAGAAATATTTATTTATTATTTTTTCAATAGGACAGTGGAGACATGACAGGAAGCGAGTGGTATTGTCTTTTGAACACAACTACAACCCAAAAGGATAAACAATATGTATAAATGAAAACATACCCAGTAAAAATGTTGCTTGTGTGTGCTTCCTTTTATAATAAGTGCTGTGTTAGTTATTGTTTTAAGTATAATATGTTTGTAATTCTTGGAATTTACCTAATAATTATACTGTTTTTGTGAGATGAGCAAAACTTATTCGGGGCTTTCAAGTGATTTTATGTGATGGAATGTGGACAGTCAGGCTGTATGTCATTATTCAGTCTCTTGAATCAACATTCCCCTGCTGAGTTGTACCGTAAAGCCTATTTCCCTGTAATGAGACCAAAATTAGAGATCTTTAGGATATTTGAGGACTTATTCCCCGGTTGACCTCACTCACGTCGTCTCCTTTAATTTCTACTCATCTAGCTGGCTAAAACTCAATTACCTGCGGTGGTCTGAAAGACATCAGGAACCTCCAATTCCAGGCTGGTGGGCTGCAGCTGAATATCTGGCACAGGCCCAGAGATTGGCCTCCAGAGTCAAGGCTCATCTCTTGTTCTCCTGGATCTGTAGCACGCTGTCAATTACCACAGAAAATTATTTTGTCTCGTTTCTCAGTTTGTGAAAACAAACAGAATCGTGTTTACAGTAATGCACTTATAATAGAGGTCTATGGGGCAAGACACTTATCAGGATAAACATAAATTACAAACTCTGTTGAAAGTATCGCCCATTATGCATAAACATTGTGTTAATTAGTGTGAATCACTTACTAACGTTGTCTAGGATGTTATCCGATTTTAAACTCTTGTCATGACTATATAACATTGCTTAACCTAATAAGGATATCAGAAAAGGACTATTTACAGAGAAAATCAACTTACATAATCAAGTTTATCTGCTTAAAAGAACAATTTAGACAATTTTACAGCTCAAAATAACAATTTTGTACCAAAGAATATCAGTGCTAAAAACCATTTAAAATCTGTTTCTCCTTAGTATTTAAAACTTTGCAATGTTTTTCCCCTTAGACTTGCATTGTAAAAGCACATGAGAAATATAGCTGCAAGCAGCGATTACCAGGTTTCAAGAACTTTAAGGCATTTAAGCACATATGAAACGCCTTAGTTTTTTTTTTTTTTTGCAAATACAGGTACCATACACTAAAACATTAAACTGCATATTTTCCAGTTTACAAAACATTTTGAGTCTCAAATAAAAAAAAAAAGCTATTTTCTTGAAACTTGTCAGACCAACAAAATTACCCCAAATGTTGTCCCAATTAGTCAAAAACAGCTATCTGAACAAATAATTTCATATTGTTGAAATGTTATGGCTTTGTGAGTTCCCAGCATGCATTCCAGCATGATTAAATTAAGCAGTTACTGTTATAGGAGTATTGTTTTGCTGTTTGCCACCGTTCTTGAGGTTTGTGTGTCTAGTTTTGAGCCCTTGAGTATGTTCCAACACTTGTTTAATTTTCAAATTTGTCTACATTTTAGATTAAGTTATCTATTAAGGTTTCTAGAACAATTCACTGTTTGTCATTTGTAAATAAACAAAATGGATACATAAAAAATTACCTCAATGACAGTAATTGTTGTTTCAGTTGCTGTGACGAGAATTTTTCTATTAGCAAAATAAGACAATCAGCATTTCATGAACAAACAAATTTACCTTGCCTAAACAAAGTATCTTTACTGAGAAAAACTAAAAAAAAACTATTGTTGAGAGAACTCAAAAGTCTTACTGCACCAAGTTGCCTTATTATTTGTTTTCTCAACTATTTATTTTTTACAGTGTAGAAATATTATGTTTTGTAATGTTTATGACTGTCGGACCAGCTGTGGTCCAGTCTCCTTAAACCTTTGCATGCTTGTTTTGCATGTGCTCACCAGGTTTCCTGAAGTCTTGAGTTTTCCTTCAGGCTTTATAGGATTTTGTAAATTCAGACAGGCCCCACTTTTCTAAACAACCTCGTTATAGCTTCCCAAAATGTAAATTTAACATGTATAATGTAACAAACATGTTTTTGATCATTATTGACTAAAGAGGCCTGGGAATTGTTCTGCAGTAGTTTTTCCAGAATAAGCGAAAAACCTAGGAATAGGCAAAGTTGTCTGGAATGAGGAGTTCTGTCATATGACATGAATATCACGTGTATTTGTGAAAAACGGGCCGATTTCTTTCAAATTTCTCACAGACCTTTGGGGCCTTCAGTTAAACTGTCCTACAAAGTCTCGTTCCTATTGGCCTACATTAATTGTCTAATACGTAGCTTCCCAAAAGGCACATTTAACATGTATAATTTAACAAATAAACATGTTTTTGATAATTATTTACCTAAAGAGTCTACAGAATTGTTCTGCAGTAGATTTTCCAGAATGAGCGAAAAACCTAGGACTAGTTCGCAAAAGTAGTTTTTTTTACATCTTCTCAATCATTTAACAAACAAATTTGATTGACAGCAGTGGTTCTAGAGGCAAAGTTGTCTGGAATGAGGAGTTCTGTCGTATGAAACAAATATCATGTGTATTTGTGAACACTATGCCCCTTTTGAATGTTTTGGCATCCCTTTGCGACAACGAGTAATTATTGATATTTGCTTTTCCGAGGATCTTTTTGCACTGGTTTGGTTTCGATTGGGTGAAAAACCCAGGACTAGTTCGCAAAAGTAGTTTTTGCAAAAAATCCTAAATTTTGCCCAACGTGAGCCGATATACACTGCCCTCCAAAAAATTGGAAGACAGGCAAAGTGTGGTTTTGGACAATATCAGCATAAATCCTTTTTGGTGCAAATACATTAAAGTAACTTGACATTATCATTGAAGACCATCATGTCTGTCATGGAATGGCCTCCCCAATCAGCCGACCTCAACCCAATTGAGATACTATGGGAGAAAATGGACCGTGATGTCTGTAAAAAGTGTGTAAACCAGTGTGAATCATCTTTGGGCAATCCTTCAGGAGACTTGGAGTAATATATCAAGTCAATGTTTGAATAAACTGACAGCTCAGATGCCCAGATTATGCAGAGCTGTAATAGCTGCTTGTGTTGTCCCTAACGCCTCCGTCAAGCCGATTCGGGCGAGCCTTGGTGACTTGGTGACTTTGTCTCTATGACTTGCGCTATGCGCTTGAACCCCTAATAATAAGATTTTAACAATGTCCTACTACCTTTCTGGGCCTTGAATGTGGTAGTTGCATTGCTGTCTATGCAGGTTAAGAAAGATTTCATCAAAAATATCTTCATTTGTGTTCCGAAGATGAACAAATGTCTTACAGGTTTGGAACGACATGAGGGTGAGTAATTAATGACAGAATTTTGGGGTGAACTGTCCCTTTAACTTGTGGTAAATCTGAAACATTCATTTAATCTACTGCAAAATTCTGATTATGACATCAAATGCCTTCCTTAAAAAACAAATAAACCAGGAATGTGAAGATGACTAAGAAAACATGGCACTATACAATTCAAACCTGATTGGATAAGTTATGTATTGTGCAAGATGACTGTTATTGTGTTTTCTGAAACGTTTGTTGGTTTAATCATTTCAGTTCATGACTAACATCACATGGTCACCCCCTGAAGAGCATAATAGCTTACTGGAACATCAAGAAACAAATCAAAAGTATCTGGAACAGACTTTCGTAGTTTTACAGCTTTTGTGTCTTAATAATATGTGCTTGACATTCTGTGATTAAGTGAGTACAGCTGGTACTTTTTAGTTTGTGGTAATTTTGAAATCATTCCCGTACCTCAACATGCTGACAATAGTTTAACATACTAATTAAGGAGCAACTGAGATGTTCGAGGACACAAAGTTACTCCCAGTGCCACCAACTCATATGAACTCGGTTAGAAAGTAGAAATGAGCCGTTTAAAATATGGGCGGCACACAGAACAATCCAAATGACCCATTTTGCCACCCCTCACACATTTCAGCAGATGGCACCACACAGATGGCACGGTCATGGTCCACCGTTACAGGACAGACAGGAGAAATAATGACCAGGCCTATGCTTTGTAATGATTACAATGGTGTTGGGAGTCACAGTGACCAGAAGTTGCAATGATCATTAAAGACAATGAACAATAAAAAGCTTACAGTTACATTCTGATGAAAATAAACGGAGCAGTCTAACTGAGGGTTTTCATCATTTTAAATCATCTTTTGGACCTGCAGGGTGACAAATTATTATTTAAACACACGAATATTCCCTCTAAGAATATTTTAAGCGCATTAAGACTGTGTGTAATTGTAAAAGGAAGACAAAAATGCTGTTTACATCATTGGTCAATGTTCAACAGTATGCAGTGATGCAAGTAATCTTGTGCATGTTAAATATTTCATATTAAAAAATGGCATACAGTGGCCTCAAAACGTATTTGGAAACTTTTAGGTTTTTATAACAAAATATCAAACCAAGTGGCATTTATTTTAAAAGACTGCACAAACATATCTTTTTTATTAGTAACTTTAAAATGATAGTTCACCCAAAAATGTAATTTCTTGTCATACAACTGAGACGTTCAAGGAGCAACATCAATAAAATTGACATCAGTGGTTCAACCTTAATTTTATAAAGCTACTAGAATACGTTTTGTGTGCAAAGAAAACAAAAATAATGAAATAGATTCATAAAATTTGAAATTCATTGAACCACTGATGTCACATGGACTATTTTTGGGTGGAAATTAATGACAGGATTTTCTTTTTTTGGTAAACTACCCAGTTTAGCTACATTAAGTCATGTTTGCTAAAACTGATGTTAAAAATTCCATTAATATCATTTGCAGTTCATTTAAAAAGAGGCAGAAATGTAAGGGAATGTGGAAAAAAATCATCAGAAGTAATTAACGCAGCTTTCTGTAAACATATAACTTTTAGTCCTGTGTGATTTTCAGTTCTTGAAACTTGAATTGAAATGTGAAACTCATCTCATGATACAGGAAAACATCACACTCTGGCGTTCATCATTTCGTAATTACTTCTAGTTGAAAACAATGGAATAGGTACGTTGAAGGTTTCAAAATATAGCAAAACTGAGCCAGTTCCAAATAGTATTCTCTTTTGGTGTAGATTATTTATTACCCTGGTGCTCAAAACCAGTCATAAGGGTCAATTTGTTTTTAATTGAGATTTATATATCATCTGAAAGCTGAATTGATGCTTTGCATTAATGTATGGTTTGTTAGGAAAGGACAATATTTGGCTGAAATACAACTATTTGAAAATCTGGAATATGAGGGTGCAAAAAAAATAATTAATTTGAAAAAAGTTCTTAGCAATGCATAATATAACTAATAAAAAATTAAGTTTTGATATATTTACAGTATTAAATTTACAAAATATTTTCAATGAATATGATCTTTACTTAATATCCTAATGATTTTTGGCATAAAAGAAAATTTTGATAATTCATACCAATACAGTGCATTTTTGGCTATTTCTACAAATATACCCGTGCTACTTAAGACTGTTTTTGTGGTCCAGGGTCACATTTTAAAAATATCTGTAAGAAAATTCTTCTGCATTTACTGTGGGATCTATAAAAGAATGAATTGCTTCAAAGACAGTATCGTCACAGAAAGCATGACTTCAATATCTTCTAAAAGAGCTCTTTTAGATATTGAGAGTGAGGGAATCACTCCAATGAACCAAACATATCAGACAGCTTTTTTAGAAAAGACCTTGACTGATAAGAAAGCAAACTAAATTTAATTCTCAAAGTGGGAGTGACTCTCCACTTATCTGCTCCTTTGGAAAGCGCATTATAGGTATGCTAAGTGGAATTTACTTAAAAGGGAAGTAAAGTTTGTGCCAAAGCAATGAGTGACAGATGAGTGTTTGTGCTGTGAGTAAGTATCCCCAAAGCCCACTGAAACATTCTAAAAATGCATTAGCGGGACCTCAGTCTGTACATCACAGGATATTTATAGACTAGGCGCCGTAATGTTTCCCCTAAAGATGTCTTTCAATTATCTCTGTCAGTGTGTACCGAGAAGAACCAACAAGAAGGATCTTGAAGTGATAGTTCACCAAAAATGACAATTCTCTCATCATTTACTCACCCTCATGTTGTTCCAAACCAGTTGTGCTGAACACAAAAGAAGATATTTTGAGGAATGTTGGGTAACTGGCTTCCATAGTATTAGTTTGTATTATTTCAGAATTATCACACTATCCCTTTAAATGAAAAGCTATTTTCTATGACTCTGTGGGTTTTAGAAGTAATTCAGCCATTAAATCTCTATATAAACATTTAGAGAACTAAAACATTCACCAGTTTTAAAAAATTCTTTGCAAATTCAAGGACAAACCCTTTCGCTTTCTTCTGTGGTCTCATGTATAGGTTTGGATTGTATAAACTGATTGGTTTGGTGACTCAACACGACTGACTCATGAAGCCATTTTCTGAAAAACTTCTAGAGAATTCCAGTCATTCAAAGGGGGTAAATCAACATAAGTGCTACTGGCTTTAAACAACAAATTCCTTACTTACTTTAGTCTTGAGTTCTCTTAAATATGTCCTGCGGAGAAACCCTAAATCTTGAGGAATACATTTGGAATCAAATCAAATCAATATGAATCAAAAGAATGTCTGAGGGACTTTCTATATAGGGCACAAAGTATGAAGGTTTTTCTTACTATGTGTGTGTGGTCAAGGTATCTACGCCGTGGGGACCAAATCCTCACAAGAATGGTAAAAGCTGAAATTTTTGACATTGTGGAGACAAAGTTTCAGTCCCACAAACTTAAATCAAAACGCAGAATGTTTTCTGTAAATGACAGGTTTAGTGGTAAGGTTAAAAGATAGAAAACAAAGTTTTTCAGCAGCAATTACTCTAGTCTTCAGTTGTGCTGCTTAATATTTTTGTGGAAAATGTGGTTTATTTCCAGGATTTTTTGATAAAAATAAATTAAAATATATATATAGATTTGAAGTAACCTTTTATTTACACTACCAGTCAAAAGGTTTTGAACAGTAAGATTTTTAATGTTTTTTTAAAGAATTCTCTTCTGTTTACCATGCATTTATTTGATCCAAAATACAGCAAAAGTGTTTACTATTTAATATAACAGCTTTCTATTTAAATATATTTTATAACGTAATTTATACTTGTGATCAAAGCTAAATTTTCAGCATCATTGCTTTAGTCTTTAGTGTCACATGATCCTTCAGAAATCAGTCTAATATGTTGATTTGATGTTCAAGAAACATATTTTTATTATTATCATCATTATTTAAAACAGTTGAGTACACTTTTTCAGGATTCTTTGATGAATAGAAAGATCCAAAGATCTGAAATAAAAAGCTTGGATGCTTTAAATTGATCAAAAGTGATGATAAAGACATTTATAATGTTACAAAAGATTTCTATTTCAGATAAATGTTGTTCTTCTGAACTTTCTATTCATCAAAGAAACCTGAAAAAAAAAAAAAAAAAAAAAAATCTACTCCAACATCATCATCATAATAAATGTTTTTGAGCAGCAAAACAGAATATTAGAATGATTTCTGAAGGATCATGTGACTGGAGTAATAATACTAATAGTTCAGCTTTGAAATCACATAAATAAATTACATTTTAACATATATTCAAATAGAAAACAGTTATTTTAAATAGTAAAAATATTTATATATATATATATATATATATATTTTTTTTTTTTTTTTTTTTTACTGTTTTTGCTGTGCTTTGGATCAAATAAATCAGGCTTGGAGAGCAAAAGAGACTTCTTTAAAAAAAAAAGCATAAAAAAATCTTTCTGTTCAAAAACTTTTGACTGGTTGTTTATATAATTTTTAAACAATGAAAAAGTATTCACAGTTACCCTTGTATGAATGAATGAATGAATGAATAAATAAATAAATAAATAAAGATGCCAAGACCTGTGCCCAGTAAAAATGTCTTTCAAAAATAAATAAGAAAATAGCCTAGATATGTTACATAACATTCGCACCTCAAAACATTTCAGAAGAGGGATGCCATTTGTTTTATGTCTTTAGCCTTATATATTGGATATTTCATTTTGAACATCAGTGGCATTTTAGAAACTCAAAAAGTGATGAAATGCCAGTTTCTGAAGCATTTAATGGCATGACAGACAGGCTGTGGTACTGAGAGACGTCTCTTTGTGCACCTCTCTTATCTAAGACATCGAGTTCTATCATCTGTGAGAGTCCTCAGGTCACAAACACTTCAGCTCTGCACAACAGTGACTCATGCTCTCTCGGGACCTGTGTGGGAGAACAGTCCATATTCATCACAAACCAGTATGACTCATCTCAGCAAAATATCTATCTATCTATCTATCTATCTATCTATCTATCTATCTATCTATCTATCTATCTATCTATCTATCTATCTATCTATCTATATCTCTGTACAGTTGTATTTCTGTAGCATTTCCAGGATAACCAACATGATATTGTATAATTATTATGCAAAAATAATTAAACTAAGGTAAAATAATATAAACTATAAACTATTAAAGAAAGTACTAGACTATTTAAATGTCATTATTAAGAAAAGTGCTAAATGTGCTGACGACAACTCTGTATCGCCGTGTTTTCGGCAATTTCCGTTCATTTCCGTCACTCCTCGGAAACTATTCAGTAGAGGGGCAGGACTCGGCGCTCGAGTGCGCCTGTAACTAATCCAGTTCATTCCACCGGATCAGTTCACCTGAACTTCTGTCGAATGTTCATGCGCGCCCAGGTGAGCCTTACCGGATACTACCTTTCGAGGCAGCACTTGCTTGACAGTTTTCGTGTCTTTAAAGCGAGTTCATAACAGTTTCAGTTAACTTCAAAAGCGGACTTTGTGATTATTTTAAAACAATCTCCAAACACTTCTGAGGAATGCGGCGGATCTGATCCACATTATTTGTGTATTGTTTGTGTTTACAAAGTGATTTGACTGGCACGAAACAATCTGAAACGCAAATCATGGCAACGGGAGGATTTAAATCTAACAGCGCAACGGACTTTCTGGAGGAATGGAAAGCAAAGCGTGAGAAGATGAGAGCAAAGATGCTTGGAGATATTGCTGCTGCCACCGGGAGAACAACTGAGTTAAACAACAACGGCAGCTCGGTTAACTGCGTCTCCCCGTCGTCCTCTTATCCGGTGGCCCGATCTGCCTCTTCGAGCGCTTTGAAGCGACCGGAGGATGAACCGAAGAAAGCCGAGCCGCCCGGGGAAAACCTGAAGAAGACGCCGGAGAAAGTGAGTGGAGTCCCGCAGGGGGAGAGCTCGAGTCCCGTTGGTGTGGATGACAGTGATAAGGAGAGTCCCACACACAGCAAAAGCAAAGAAAAGAAGAGCTCAGGACCCAGTGCCAGAAAGGGCAAAGGACAGATAGAGAAAAGGAAGTTAAGAGAGAAGAGGAGGTCAACAGGTGTTGTCAGCATACCGTCCAATGAGGTGAGTTTACTTGTTTTAAAGTTAACCTTTTCATCCAGGTAGCAGCAGGACTGTGATATCAGATGATGTTTATAATCACAATATTCATAGACGATACATTTATATGGTCACCCAGTGTTGTACTTTCAAAAACATGGTACTACTATGATACTTTTCGTATTAGAATGCCCATTTCTACTAGGTCACGTTTTTCTCATGAAAATTGACCATGGTTTTATTACAGTAAATCATGTTTTTTTTTATTATTATTATTATTATTATTTAATGATTACCATTTGTATAACCACAAATGGTTAATCTATGGTTAGTGTAGCAAAACCATGGTTAATTTGTGCTTACCATGATTTAACTATAGTAAGCATGTTTTTTGCTTTTATTTGAGGTAAAACTGTTAATTTTCGTAAGGGTTTATGTTGGGAACTGTTAGCCAAACTTTGACCTTAAGTATAAAAACATGGTATTACTGTGGCAAGCACAATAGACAAGCATTGTGCCACTGTATAAATAAAACCGTCAATACCATTGGACTTTTATAAAAACGTTGTCTTTAATGCCATGGTAATGGATACTTCGCCATGATGCTTTGATGTTTACCATGTTACTGAAAGATTGGCATATTAATATGCAATTTTTGTATCAAATAAATCCCATGGTATTAGCAATGGCATCATGTCAGACATAGTTTTACAGCGTTACTTGTGTAAAAAGTAGCTCATATACTGAGTTGCACCCATATTTTAGCCAGGTTTTGTACATTAATTATAAAACATGGTATTACTGTGGTACTATGTCTATAAAACTATTGTAATGGTTGTTTGTCCACGATATTTTTATGCCTTTATGACACTAATTAATATGCCTTGTATTTCCATTAGTGCTGTTAATGATTGCATCCAAAATAAGTTTTTGTTTATATATATATATATATATATATATTACTTATATTATAATATATTATATTACAAAATATAATTTCCAGAAACTTTCCAAAAATCCCAGGAAGATTCCAAAAAATCCTGGAAAGTTTCTAAAATTTCTGGAATTGTTTCACCTTTTTGCAACCCTATTCAAAATGTATTTTCAAAATATATACTGTATGCGTGTGTGTATTTATGTATACATATATACACAGTACAGACACATATTATGTAAATATACTTTTCTTTTGGATGTGATTAATTGCGATTCATCGTTTGACAGCGTTTTTCAAAGCATATTGTGGTATTACCATCATGCTAGTTTCCAAAAAAAAAATATTTAAAACATAGTAATGCTGTGGCACTTGACTGTCAACCCATTTCTACTTAATTGGAGTTCCAACCATATTTGCTTACACACAGTATCCAGAATATGTTTGGTAACTAAAGTTACAAGTTGGCAAGAATGCATTACTGGAACCATATTTGCTATGCAGCCATATTGTGTGTCTACGAAACATTGTTTTAACTGTTTTATCATTCTCAATAAACATGGAAACCCCATAGCAGCTCTTTTGTAAGTGATCTGTTGGTCCATTTGTGCAAACTGGCATTTTTGCAACCACATTTGCTAACACAGACACAACTCCAGCCAAGTTATATAACTGGAGTAGAAAAAGCTGTAATCTGAAATCCATCATTAAATGTCACTGCATCAGTTAACTCGCATGCCTTCCTTATAATGTACGTGAAATATCTGTCCAAAGCATGTTCTCCTCCAGGCATCTCTCACATAAATCAAGACTAGAAGGCAGTTAGTTTGATCACTAACAGATTGAGATAATACTATACATATTTTCTCCGTTCCATGATGATGTATGTGTCATGTGATGTAGATGATGGAGAACATGATACAGCTGTAGTACTGGATGGTACACTCTAAAAAAATAAAGGCTCCAAAGGTTGTTTTTGCAGTGATGCCATAGAACCCCCATATTTTCCCCAAGAACCTAAAAGAACAACCTATTTCCACTACAAAGAATGTTTTCTGCATTTGAAAGGTTCTACCGTTGATGCCAATAAAGAATCTCTACTTTTAAGAGTGTATCAGCTGGCTTCCAAAATATGCCAACTCATAAGTTTCACCACTGCTATCTCTCACACTTTCAACCCGTCACATTCCCCCACATGAGCAAAGGGAGGCTTGTTAGCTGTGAATGCTTGCGTACCACCCAGCTCCACTGCCCCGCGGATAGTTGCTGTTGGAGGCTGCCCAGTATATCTGCTTGGGCCGAAGACATCCTGTCATTAGCGCCTCTTGCGCTGTGCCAAGGTAAAGTAGTTTGGGAAGTGGGCGCAGGCCAAGACTTAATGTTAGGGTGTCTTGAGAGATAAGTGTGCGAGTATACACACTCATGCCCCATGGTCTCTCCGGGGTTGTTACTGCAAGAATGCGTATGTGGGGCTGGTTAAATTATTTAACGTTTTGACACTTTATTTTGATTCCATCTGGGGTTGAAGTGAACACAAGCGAGGGAGCATGGCATGCAGTTTGAGCGTGTGTAAGTGTGAAGGAAGTTAATGGCTATGACATGCTGTCTAAACACATTTAGCCAGAGTTCCATCACCTGAAGCTATCATGTGTGCCTGATATGGTGTCCAACCATATGTCTCACACCTCTTGGACAAAACAGGTCTAGTGTCTGCTTGGTTTCCCTGAAACTGCTTTGAGAAAAGATATGCAGTAAACCAGACATTTGGACTTTCCGTAGGTCGTTTCCCTGTACTTCCTGCTGTGGCTTCAAATTTATAGGGCTCATTGTTCTACCGTGTGCATTTAGCAGCTCGCTGTGAGTTATTGGACTCTTGCAGAGCCTCCTGGTTCTCCGTCTGAAACCTAAACTTTGTTTCCCGCTGTCATTGTGATGGCCGCTGATAACGTCTATAAAGCCTGCTCTAAAATGTGTCTCAGAGTGATTCGTCAGCAATCCATTGTAGACACCTTTAAGCGGATCCCAGCCTTCTTGATATGTGTATGTCCCACTGTAACTTTAATCCGTAACGTGTTTGTTTAGTATTACAGATCTGAAAGTTCATATCACAAGCCAGAATGTTTGATTAATGTTCCTTTGCTTTGTATGTTTAGCTAGGGGTAGACTGAAAAGTTTGTTTTAATTTTTGAGTGTTTTGACCAGCGTGGCTCTAATAAACGTAAATGCTATTGTTTGACATCTGGCCGAGTCTCAAAGTCCTCACGACCTGTTTGGAGATAAAAGCCTCTGTGTCCGGTCTGCTTGGCGGTTTTCCATTTCAAAATTCCCAATCCAGCATAAACAATGACATTCTTAAGTTTATGTGGTGTGAAAACCCCGAGCTGGTGTTTGCACAGGAGAACTAGAGATGAACCTTGATACGGTTGTCCATCATTTTTTTTATTGTGTCCCATTTGGATGGAATTCGCAATCCTGAGAAATAAATATTTATGATTGTTTCTTGCTGAAGGAGTTGCTAGCGGCAATAAGCCAGGTCGTTTTTCACTCTCTGAGAGGACGTTTGGCAAATCTAAAGCCTGACTAGGCACACTGCACACTGAGTCCAAAATTTTTGTGTGCGTTCTTTGGTATTCGTCATCCTTAAAATTTGTCACGCACAGAAACCTTGCACACTGAGTTTGATGCGTATGAATAAATCCATTGTGCAAAACAATACAAGCAGGATGTTTTTGTTGTCTTCTCTCTTCTTAAAAAGAGAAAAAAAGGAAATATTGGATCCATCCAATCCTGAGATAGCAATGTTTTTTTCACAGACGAACAAAACAATAATGAAACAAAAACTCATTTTGAATTGAAGAACTATAATGAAAATCTATTGACATTTTTGTTAATTAATAAAAATGAGACACAATGTTAGGGAGGGACGTCTTGCAGGAGTGAATAAGAATTTATCTGTTTAGTATTTGTCATTTGTTGGCTAAAGACTCTTTTTGTCCCGCGATTTTAACTAAACTACCACCGATAAACATGCTTTGTTTTGTTTATGCTCGGGCTGCTTTAGAGAGCGCTGTCTTGCAGTGTTGCCATGTCCCTATATTTACAAGCACTTTTAGGCATGTTATTTGGTCTTAGCTAATAAAGCTAGGCACTTTATAGAGTTGATAAAGTTGTCTGTGGCGGATATGAGATGTATGATTTTTTTTTGGTGTAGTAAAAACATAAAGCATTTCGGTCGTTTACTGTTTTTACGGCTTATCCTTGTTTTTTTTTTCTATGAAGATCTGGCAACACTGACACTTTACTGCAGGGCTCATGAACGCAACTAGCCAACCCCCTTGTCCAAGCTAAAGGATAAGACTTATTTCACCATTATTTTCGAATGCATGTTTAGATACGCCATTAACAACTAGTAGTTCAGTTCAGTTTCCGTACACACTACATAGAATTTCTGTAAATGCGGTTGTCACTACCTGTATGTTTTGGGAGTTAATGCGGTTGTCACTCCCCCCTCCAGTCTTCAGTTCTTTTTTATTTTTATTGCAATAAATATTCTATAGTGGACTTCATATACTTCAATATAAGATATATTATCGTATCGTGAGTTTTTGATATTTTTACGTCCCCATGGAACCATGTTAAAAACACCTATACAGTTCTTTGTACTACGAGACGAAGTGGATCAACTTGTCATTTTTGTTTTTGGTTGTACGGTGGCTCTAAATTGTTAAAACAACTCTCAAAAGGCTTGCTATGGTTGCGAAAAACTGAGAAAATCACACATGATCAGATTTTTTTTTTTTATGTCAGATGAAAGTTTCGAAGGCAGTGAGTAAACATGATTGACACAACGTCAGGCTGTATTTATTTTTTAACGTTCAAAATATTTGGATGCAAATTTTGGACTCAAGTTCTTGGGAATTTGCTGTACATTTGTGACATTTGAACAGGAAACCTGGACTATCTAGCAAATGTTTGAGATTGGGAGCAGTCATGTGGATGAAAAACAGTCCTTAGCATTTCCTTATCTTCTGCTTCTAGTGACCTGCAGGGTCTGGTTAAGCAAACAAGGCCCTCGTACGAGCAAATCAACAACTAGAAGAAGTCGAAATGCTTTTGTTAAAGCACTGTTTTCTTTTACAACTTGTGGATGGCTCTTTTAATCCTGCAGTTGTTGTTCAACTTAATTGTTTGCACTCTGCGACCTCTTGTTAAAACATCAAAACATTTTCACCTTAGTTAAACGCTGTTGTATAATGTCAAACATAAAAATTTGGTTTTGCAGTTTTGTGACATTGTACATTTGCCGTCTACTGCCTGGAACGAGACTTTGCCGCCTAAACAAGCATGGGACGGCATGTTTTGCAGTCACCATTTTTTCCAAACAAGGTCACATCAACACTTACAAATACCTCTGAGATTCAGTCATGGGTAACAAGGTAAGCGACCAGCTTTGAACGCTTTCTTCTTTTGTTTTTAGAACATTCCAGGCTATATACCAAGCATAGTGGAGTATTTTTGGTAATCTTTTCAACAAGGGAAATGCCTGCATTTAATTGTTACCACTGATATGTGTTAGAGCCTGCATGGATTCCCATGTTTTCCACCAGACGGCTTGAAAGTTTAAAAACTGAGTAGAGGACCAGGTAGAGTCTGTGAGAGGGTCCCTTGGATGTCAGGCCTTGTTAATTAACCACTCAACATTCAAAGCATGATGTGCTACATCCATTTAACTGTCGGACCAAATCAGCACACATAATCGAAGAGCTGGAATGCAATGAGACCAAGACTCCCAGTACTAGCTCTCTGAGCGGTCACCCTTCTCCTCAGATTACATTTCGCTCCGTCTTACTTAGCTGTCTGGTCTTTTCAGGCACTACACAGACTGATTTGCTTTCAGTTCAGAATGTATACTCTTCCTTGTTTATGATGCATGACAGGCATTGCCATTTTCTTTGCGAGCCACAATCATTTCCGTTGCATGTCGTAATGATGCATATATGATGATAACGGTACCTTTTGCGTTTGGGTTCGTCTCTTAGGAGCACAATGGTCATGGTGTGTGCACATGCATTAGCTAGCCGCTTGATTGTGACAGCTGTGCGTTCATCACTCTTCCTCATTGGCGTAGACGGTGTGTAGGTATGAACTCTATAAATAGCCCCTTTCCAGGGTTGTGTGTTTAGCTCTTTATGTTTGCTTGAGAAATATCTCAGTGCTTTGTCAGCATCGCAGTGACGCATTGCTGCACATTGAGTCGTCACTGATTAACGTGCACCAGCCACCACATAGAGAATGAACTATATGACCTGTTGCTCCCTCAGTGTGGCTCGCTCTTATCAAGCATATTTGTCTGTGTTCAAGAGCTTCTTAGTTCAATATTTGAAGCCTTTCGTGTTAATGGCCAGAGTTCAAAAGAGGAATGAATAAGTTGTATAACCTGTACTGAGATAGGCCGCCACTTGTTGGGGAAGCTACTTTGAAGTTGTAGCTTCCCAAACAGCTCCTAATTAAATGGAAATTAGACTATAGTCAAACTAGCCTTTTAACATGTATTAACATGTAACTGAACACAACAACAGATGAGTGACACTACTTTTTGGTGGTTGCTTGGTTTCTTTTTCTGCAGCGTTGCACAGGGTTGTGCCACATACACTGAAATGTCACTGCACTGAATTACTGATCACATGCATATTAATCATCAAATATATATAATATGCCCACTCACAAGTTTCTTTTGTTTTGTCAGTGTTTTCATGTTCAAACCTTTTCATGTCGGCCCCAGTCAGAATCTATATAGTGCACTATATAATGCACACACACATAGGGGTGGACGATATATCATCAGACGCGATTATACATGTTCTTGTGACATTGCTGTGCCACATGTCACAAAAACTAATCGTTTGCAGGTGTTTTTAAGCAGTGTGGTTTAAAAAATGTTTTTAAGCTATTCAAACGCAATCAGCAGCGAAAGAGAACTTAAACAGATAAATACACTCAGATGTGTCAAAATGCCCATCTTAGCAAGTATCCTTGTGAACACCATCATTTTGGTCTTAAGTGAAAGCAAACTGAGAAAGAGCTGAGAAAGTAAACGTGTGTAACAGTTTATTGGATTCGGGCAGCTCTTAAGTGACAGCAGTCTAATATTCCTGCTGTCATTTAAAAAAATCTTTCACTGCTCCTGACAATCACTTTGTTTCTTAGAAGAAATATATATTTAATTTACACAGTGAAGAATATGCAGTGTTCTATACATTTGATTACTTTATATATATTATGTACCATTTTTTTTATTTATTGTTCTACTGTAGTTTTTTGTGTTATTGCTTGTAATTAGTTTCTTATTCTTATTTAATAGCTGACTGTTTACTTGTCTTCATTGGGCTTGAGTTTTTTATTTATTTAGGCTAGTATAATTTGTGATATTTGTGACAAGAATTATGAAATTTCTGTGGTATCCAAAATTTTGATATCATAAAGAACTTTATTTAAAGCAAACATGTATTGTTTTCATAAACTATATAATATTATTTTGTATTATATTGTGATATAAGATTTTGGTCATATCTCCCACCCCTACACACATAGTATATTTTGAATTATAATATATTTTAGTTTTACTGTATTTTTTAATCAAAAAAGCAGCCTTGGGCTCCGATCACACCGAACACGCTTTTTATGTCTGAAAACGCGAGGTGCACAGCACTGCCTCTTTTTTTTTTGGTGACTTTTAAAAAAAGAGCAGTGCGTAGCAATTTTTTATGTTGCTAGGAAACCATCAAACCATAAAAACATTCGATTGGACAATGGAAAAAACACAATGGCGTTGAGCACTTTTCTGCACAGAGTTGCTTTTTTATCAACTTCAGGCGCTCAGAGTGCTCTGGCAAAAATGCAAGGCGCGGGGGGCGCATAAACAGCGTGCAGAACGCTCGCTGCCAACCGAAAACAATTAAAAAAGGCGCCTCACACTGCACAAAATGCGGTCTGTCTGATCGGGGTCTTGGTGTGCATAAAAGGATTTGTTTCAAATTACATTTTACATTTTACCAAGCTCAAATTTTTTGAAAACTTTTTGAAAAATTATTCAGACACCATATATATATATATATATATATATATATATATATATATATATATATATATATATATATATATATGAAGAGTTCAGATGCAAAACCCCCTAAAAGCCATCTCGGTCAAAAATTAGATAATGATACTGAGTGAATGCTTTTGACACACATTATACATCCATCAAATACTTTTACTTCAAACTCACTTAAATCCCAGCCTCAGCCCAATCAGAAATACAGTACTTACATAGAAACCTACACATTGTAGCTATATAAAAATGCATTTTTTAAAGAAAGACGTCAGATGGATTTAGTGGCTTTTGCATCTTAACTCTTCATACATATATATGTGTGTGTGTGTGTGTGTGTGTGTGTGTGTGTGTGTGTATATATATATATATATATATATATAAGTCATAAAGTCATATATAAGTCATATATATATATATATATAAAGTCGACTACAAGTAAAATTTGTACAAATTTGGGACCACTTTAACCTGTGTTTTGTTACATACCTTTCTATTAGAGCTGACATTATCAGAATTTGTACAGTTTAACTCTTGAGTTCTTGTCATATTATTACTGTTTTATAAACTATAGCAACTGTAATAATGTGAGAAATGTTGAAGGTGTCTGAATACATTTTGGTTTGACTGTAAATGATACTAAAAAGAATCTGAATTTTCTTCTTTTTTTTAATTAAATGAAGCAATTTGCTTCAATACGAAGAGTGCATTTGGCTACAATGTAACCCAAAAAACATAGCGTAGCGTTTTGTCACACTACACAGCAATTCTTTGAAAAAGGTATTTGTTTCTGGAAATGGCTGAGCGGAGGCGGTGAAAAGAATTTAGTTACTAGTGTAGCTGGTATAGCAACTAACACTTTCACTTTTTCAATGTTTAACTGGGAGCACAAACACATTGGCCAGTGGGCAATGTGATATATATATATATATGTATATGTGTATATATATATATATATATATATATATATATATGTATATATGTATGTATGTATGTATGTATAATGTGTATTGCACAAACAAGTGCACACACTTGAAGAGAAATGCCAGCGTGTTTTTAATGATATCGGCTAACACTTTGTCACACAGTGATTATTTACACGGCTGCCTGTTAGCTTTGATTGTGTGCGAGCAGAAACGATGATTATAAAACCGAGTGGATTTGGCCAGTAGTTGTTTGTGAACATTCCTTTCAGCAGGGCGCTTGGTATGAGTCAGTGGTAAAACCAGGCCACTCTGCGTGATTAGGCATTAGCCTGTCTGCTTACATTCACCATTGCACAACAAGACAAACCAGCTCGCTTTTTGTTTCTATTTTTCTTTTCTTACTATCAGCCTTTGATCTGTTCCCACTCTATCTCTCATCTTTCACTGTGTCTGTTTTCTCTTTCTGTCATGCGGTGTAAAGCGTGCTGATAGGTTGGTATTTCAGGATCTCAAATCAGTATCACCTGATACGAGATTCTTGTTTATTACAGGAGCAAAGAGCAGAAACACAGACAACAATGTATGGTTGAGGGATTAATACAGTAGTTCTTATCTCCACTATTGTTTTTAGTATATATACAGTATTCATAATAAGGCAATTTGAATGAACATTAACCTTATGAGTGTTAACTTTGGTATGTAACTCGTCTTGTCTTGTCACTCACTGTTTGTTTATTTGGAGATAAATAAATTTGAGATAAATCATGTCCAATGAATAATGTTGAGGAAGGTTTTAAGGTTCCTTTTAAGAGTGATATCATTTTTAAAACAGTAATTCTGTCATTAATTACTCACCCTTATGTCGTTCCAAACCTGTCAGACCTTTGTTCATCTTCAGAACACAAATTAAGATATTTTTGATATCTTGCATAGACCCTGCATAGACAGCAATGCAACTGACACATTGAAGGCCTCGAAAGGTAGTAAGGACATCATTAAAATAGTCCTTGTGACATCAATGGTTCACCTGTAATTTTACAAAGCTACGAGAATGCTTTGTGTGCAAAGAAAACAAAAATAACAGTTTTATTTAAGAATTTCTTCTTCCTTTAACCATATGCAGAACCAATTTTTCAATTATTGTTGTATTTCTGACACAATGATGGAGTGATAACTAAATAATTACCAGGCTATGTATGTTTTAACCATTTCTGTAGCACACTCAACTTAAGCATGAATGGCTTTTGTGTAAAAAAGTTAATACGTGTGTGAATATTACATTAAAATTGATTTGAAATATAGTCTAATTAAGATAATTTGCACTGCAGATATAGGTGTTTCCTGTTGAAAGGTGCTGTTTCTTAGATTAAGTACAAAAACTTTTATTGATCAAACTGATTATTGGTGCTTTTATATTATTACTTTTCTTTTGGTTGCCATATGATAAAAGAGAGTGAAAAATTAAAGTACTTTCATTTCGTTTCTAGAGAGCAGACAATCATAGAGGCTTTGATGTTGACTCTTTTGATGCTGACTCTTTTGAATCAAACAACCACTCACAAAACACTAGTTACGCCCTAGAAATCACCCAAAACACTAGCAACTCCATAGCAACACACTAAAATCCACTCACTGTCTCCTTCCATCTAGCCCCATAGCACAGTGGTGGCAAGTTTTACAAAGACAAGCTCTGCTTTCATATTTTTTGTCAGTACACCCTAGGCTTTGTCATATTTATGAGTTTTCCGGTATGCCGCCTCGTGCCACATCTCCATGGTTACACCTCAGACTTTGATCTCAAATAAATGTTTGCGTTGTTGCCAAGCTATGACACCGCATGCCAGTGGGGCATTAAAATAAAACACACCATTTGTCCTCTTCTCCTTGTTTTAAGTCGCATTATTGAGTAACGGCCTTGAAGAATGCAGAAATGTGCAGAATAGCAGAGAAACATGACCTTTCATCACTGTATGCATTCCTAAGCTTGATTAAGGATTTTAGTTGACTTTCCTTCATTAAAGTCGCATTTGTGTCTTGACTCTGCTTGTTAACTGTTCTGATTTATTTGACCAAAGGCCTTAAAGAATGTGAATCATTTCTAAGGTCCAAATGCGTACCTCAGTGTTTGAGGAAGCCAAATACAATCCCCAGGGATTTGCTTTGAGGAAGAGTATCTGTGGAGACATCAAAAGACAAACGAAGAGCAGAGACGCTTTGGAATGTGACTGGCAAACGCAAAACATCAAATGAAAACGTGCCACCAAAAGCCCATGGACACAAGAGCTTAATCAGGAATTACCTTATGCCACAGGGTTATCCTTTGAAGGTTTTCTTGGAAGGAATTTTGCATGACAGATGAAGAAGTCCTATCCGTTGGGTTGACCTTCTCACTTCACTGCCACATTCTCATGCTGCCTTTATGTGCTATCAGAAATGTCTTCCCTCTTCTGATGTTGTAATTATGAGTTTGTTGCATTCAAATGCATTGTTGGAAAGAATAGGAATCATAGAGGACGAAAGGAAGTTCATTTTTGCCTACTTCTTGATATTTAGTCAATATCCAATGAATTTTGAATACAATGTAGTGTCCCATTCAGCTGAAACCATTACCCATACTATTTATACATATCTGTGCAGGCCTCAATTTTTTTTTAAAGTCAAAAGTAAATTCATGTCTCAGTCACATTCTCTTAAATGTTAAATAAACATACACTATCAGAAAAAGAAAAAAAAATTAAGAATACTAAGAAATAAGAATTAATATTCTGTTTATTAAAGCCAAGTGAATCTCATCAAGTTAGTGTTTTTTTTTTAAGAATTTTTAAACAATTTTTTTTCCAGAATAATAACTCAAGGCAGTAACAATTTATAAAAGTAAAAGTATATATTAACTTATGTTCAGCTTTTTTTTTTTTTAAATAGTTAACTTTTAAAGATTTTTAATTGTTCAGATCATCAGTCATCAAAGCTAATATTGGACATTTTAAGTCTTATTTTGACAAAGTCGTTATGTCTAAGTGTGTAAGTTGTTTATGGAACTTTTTAAAATTGCTCTTCCGATTAATGCAATTGAATCTCTAAGCCCCGCCCCCTTAGTTACTGTTGCTACCTCGGACAAACAAACGGAGTTTCCCACTGTCTTACAATGACAGCTGTCAGTGTGAAACCTTGTCCGAAGATGTTTTTGATAAATTTTGAACATAGAAGGACCACCTCTCGTCGAGAAGCATTCAAGTAGGGCTTTAATATGCCATGGAGAGATATATAAATTATTTTAAAATAAAAATGGTGTGTAACATGATTTATTTGAAATCAAGGGTTTACAGATCGCAATGCAAACAGAAGAAATCTCATGTTACAGTCGTCACGATCACAGATGACAACATCCAGGATCAACACTGTTCATTTACCGCAGTGTAAGATTAATTATATTACATTTAACCAGTTTAATATGGAGAGGCACTGAAATGTAGACCTTTGTTGATGTGTTTTTGACTTACACTGTACATGACGTGATAATAGTTAGCTGAGGTTTGTACGTTAGCATGGACTCGCTAACTTTAACGTTAGCTAGTTTTATATATTTATTACTAGTTTTAATATTCATGACCGTAACAACAAGAGCAAACGCAATTTAGATGATCTCTAAGTTTTCTAGTCATTAATATGACTTTGGTTGTTTTTCTCTGTGATTAGGAAACTATCATACAAACATTTACAATAAGACATGAGGACAGCATCAATGTCCTCCTCTTCGCATTTGTTCTGCTTGCTGTTTTGGTGAATTGTCCTTCAGCTGTTGTGCAAGTTTCTGTGCTGGTGGTGTTCACCTATGTCAGCCCTCACCACGTGATTGGGCAAATGCTTAAATATGCCTTTCACCTTGATAGGCCCAAGGCCTTGTTTTCGTGTTTTTGAATGGGCCATTCCTGTTAACCTCTAGACCACAAATGACGTGAGAGGTTAGGGGTCAACTCCCTAGTCAACACCTGCTAATCTTCAGACCTTCCAGAAGCTTGAGTCAGAAGAGACTCCAAAGATAACAAACAGGAGCAGGGTCATTGTTCCCAACCATTGGTTTTCCTTTATAGCACAGGACATGTTTAGGGTGATGTGGCAGCTCTTCGTCATTTCCTGGAATAGCAGTTTTTAAGTTTTACGCTGTCGGTTAGATATGGTGCTTTAGCAATGGTATGTTATCAACTAAACATCAAGTTTCCTCAGTTGCAGGAATGCTTATAATGTTCACACGCCCAGGGTTGAGCGCTCTTTAAAAGCGTCATAAGTGTCAGGTAACTTTGTGCTTGAAGGATTGTGTTGATAGTGCGATGAAGTCCTTTTCCTTGGTGCACATTATTCCAAAGACAAAAAGTTCATCTATATAAATGAATTGCTACACCTCTAAAAGATCTATAACCACCTGGTGCAGTTCTGCTATAAGACGTCTCTTTTTTTGGTCTAATCAAAGCAATGTCTTACGTCTATATCTCTCTGAATGTTGTCATGTTAAGGAAGTACAATGGGTTGTAAATGCCTTATCAAGGTGACTCTAAGTTGTTCCTTTCTAAACCCATTTAAAAGTGACGTGATCAGCTGTGAAAGATGCAACTGCCCACTTGCACTTCCTGCAACATTGAGCAGTAGTATTCAGTATATGAACAACCTAATCTGCTCTCCATGAACCCAGACCCACTGAACTCACCTGAACTCTAGCTTGTACAGGTTTACTCAGTGTATTTTACTAAAACACTGTAGAATGGCCTGATAGCAGTCCCTGAAAAATCATGCAAGCTGTTTTTGTTCAGCAATCTGTTGAAGGCAGTAGGTTTGGTTTGTTTGACTATTGTGGTTTGGTGTTTTTGTTAATTTAAGACCTGTTTCCTTTTATTCAATGAACTAGCACAGATTGGGCTCACAGGGTCAGATGTGAAGTGAGTGATCTATCTTTGATTGGTTGCTCTGGTGATTGACAAGGTTGATTTTCCAGATGGGTTGCCCAGAAAAAAAAAAGCGAAAGGGTTGTATTCTGCTTCAAGTAAAGAACTGACATTAAGATTTAAGTTTAGGAATTCCCCGTTTTCCTCCCTTTTAATTTCCTTTCCTACTGTAACTCGAACCTCCCTTTAAACTTCACCTTAAACTGATTGATCTTTATCTGATAGTTTCATCAACCTTCAGTTGTTTAGAATTTCCAGCTTTTATTCACAGTTAATTGGTTTTCCTAGCTCATTTATTATTTTTTTGTCAAGTTTTCTGTAAGCTGGCCCTTTCTTCAGTGAGAGTCAAGCCCTAAGTAACCATCATAAACATCACAGCCCTGTTTTCACTGGATATTCATTTTGGATTTTCATCATGTCCGTATTGATCCTAAAGGCTTCCTTCTGCATTTTTCTTTTAGCTTTTCATTTTTCTCCTGTCCTCCCTTTCTCGACCTCTGTGGTCAGAGTTTGGGCTTGTTTAACCTTCAGGCAAACTGTTTATTCCTGTCTGCTCATGCTCATCCTAAATGCCCAATTTTATTTTTCATAATTTTCCAAAGTCAGTCCAGTTAGTGTAAGCCATTATGGCTTAAAGTTAGCATGAAATGGAAATGTTATCGATCTTATTGTGAATTATTCATTCATGCAAATGTTTTTTTTTATTATCACTTTGACCTAGTAATGTTTAAAGGGATACTCCACAAAATGAAAATTTTGTCATTTATCACTTACCCCCATGTCGTTCCAAACCCGTACAATTTAAGATATTTTGGATGAAAACTGGTAGCTTTTTCACTGTCCAATTGACTGCCAAGTAAATAACAGTCTCATTGACTGCCAAGTCCCATTGACTGCCAAGTAAATAACAGCGTACGCTGTTTACGTCCAGTGGATACTTTCCAAAATGGCGCTACGGTGACATAGAGGAGACAAATTGTTGACTAAAGTCGTTATTTTTGTTTTCTTTGCGTACAAAAAGTATTCTCGTAGTTTCGTAAAATTATGGTTGAACCACTGATGGCAGATGGACTATTTTGACAACGTCTTTCATATGTTTCTGGGCCTTGACAGTGTCATTTACTTGGCAGTCAATGGGACAGTCAAAAAGCTACCGGTTTTCATCCAAAATAACTTAAATTGTGTTCCGAACGACATGGGGTAAGTGATTAATGGCAAAATTTTCATTTTGGGGTGGAGTAACCTGAATTTGTGGTGAAACGACAGGTCTCTTTCGTGACGTATACCGATCTTCAATCATAGTCAACATAAAGGGATAGTTCGCTCAATGAAAATTCTGTCAGTAATTACTCATCGCCATGTTGTTCCAAACCCGTAAGATCTGCGGAACACAAATATGATATTTTTTTTAAGAAATCCGAGAGCTTTCTGACTCTGAATAGACAGAAACGCAACTGACACGTTGAGTAATAAATAATAAATAAAAATAAACATGCCATGTATTTTTAAAACTGTAGTTTCACCCTTTTAGCTTTGCAACATGCTAATGCCTAGACTCTATTGAAATAAGTTGAGCCACATCATCTGTGTCACTGTAATGTAGAGTGTTTCAAATTCTTCAATTATAAGGTTTCATGATAGTTAGAGAAGGCAGCTGTCTGTATGCAGTAGGCAATTCACTATGTTTTGGAACGGAGAAATAAACGGCACTGTCTAGTAAACACAGACTGACTAGGTGGTTTATGTCTAAATGAGAGAGGAGGACAGAGAATGAGAGATCTAAACATTTATCCCCTCAACTGGGATAGAGCCAATGACAGCTAAAGCACCAGACTCAGGTTATGCAACAGACAACATCGATATTATTACGTTTCACTCTCGCCATTTACTTCTGTGTCAGATGCTAGCCAGATGACCTTATATACTTCCTCTAATGAAGTTATTGTTCTTAATTTACGTCTGCTAATGGAAACATTAGATATTTTATCACTGGAAAGATGAGTATGGCCTATTTATATTACCAGTCTCTGTTTATTATAATAGCAGCGACTAACGTCAAAAGCGGAGATTTGCTAATACCTTTGTTTTAGCATTCTTCTAGCTATTGCTAACAATCTGACTGGATGATAATTATGTGCCTTGCATGTGATTCACTCATAATCATATGTTTTGACTGTTTTCTGTCATCTTTTTTAGGGTTTGGTAAGCTGGTTGGCCAGTGATAGCGAGGGAGTATGTACTTAACACTAATATATCCAGTGGGTGTTAATTACCCACGCCAACCAAAAGAAGACCAGCTGCGTTTTTTGTTAGTCACACTTTAGGAAGCGTTTTTTATTTTGAGTAAACATCTCAAATCCCAAGCATTAAACCACAGTTTGGCTTCACCTCAGGCGTGACCATGTCGACGTTGATGTAGAGGTGCTTGGTCTTCACCTCTCCCAGTGTTCTGATTGGATGAGATAGGTAATACCCAGACACGGTTTGAAGGTGACTCATGCTTCTGTGTCTGTTAATGTTGGAGTACAATGGGCTCCATACACAGAAGGCCCCTGGTGGGGAGGGCCAAGCATGCTCCAACGGTCCCAGCCCAAACCGCTGATTAACACTGGCCTGAATTTGAGAAAGCACATGGAATGCTCTTTGGCTTGCTTGGTATGCAGGTGTATTGTCCCACTTCTTTCCCTGTACATTAGTGCTTGCTCTAGAGACAGACGTGGAGAGGATTTGTATTACATTGTCCTCTGTTTGCATAATGTGCTGCTGTTCTTTTCAGCAAGATGAAAATCTAAGATAAGAGCTTTGAGCGTAGCATAACCTGTGCGCTCTTCACGCATGGTGCACCAGGATCCTACACCAGGTTTAACTAGTTGACCAGAGGACTTTAACCCCTGGCTACTTTAATACTGTAGTAGAAAACTGAAATAGCTTCAGAATGTGCACTTTTTGTATTTTCTTGAAAAGTCATGTAGACGCTTTAGTCAGACAAAAATTTTCTTGAATTTCAGTCGATTGAAAATTAGGGCTGGGTAAAAAATACTGATTTCTCAATTTTAATTGATTTTTGAATTTTTGTGAAAAATATAGATTATGTTCCGAGAACTGATTAATCTAGCCTGTTTTCAGTTAATGAACAAAATTTTGTAGCTCACATGCCTTCCAATAAATCGTAATAAGCTTTGTGCTTTGTTACTTTTGATATGAAACAAAGTCTCAGATTTCAAATTCTGTCAATTTTATTGCAGTATTCAAGAAATACACTACCGTTCAAAAGTTTGGGGTCAGTAAATGTTTATTCATTCTTTTTTTTTTTAAAGAAATGAATAAATTGTTACATTAATAAAAAGTGACATAATAGATTTACATTGCTAGAAAAGATTTATAGTTTGAATAAATGTTGTTCTTGAAAGAAAAAAAAAAAAGAAAAAACATTGGCGGCACAACTGTTTCCAAAACTGGTAATTCTACTAATAATTCAGAATATCAGAATGATTTCTGAGAGATCATGTGACACTTAAGCCTGGGAAACTGAGTAACAGCTGATGAAAAATCAACATTGCATCACAGGAATAAATTCTATTTTAAAGTATGAAAATAAAAAACATTATTTTCTATTGTAATAACATTTTGTAATATTACAGTTTATTTTCTGTATTTTTGATAAAATAAATGCAGCCTTGACTTCATTAAAAAAAAAATTGCAAGTCTTACTGACCCCAAACTTTTGAACGGTAGTGTAAATGCCGTTAATGCCGTAAATTAACCAGTTTTAACATGAAATAAATGCTAGTGAACATCCGAAGGTATGTTAAAAGACAAAGTACAACTTAACGAAATGCCTATCCTGTCTCACGTAATCACTCAGTGATTCAGCTGCAGAAAGCTGTAAGTATTCAGCTGCAGAAAGCTGTAAGTATAAGTAAACAATGTAAACAATCACATTTACCTCAGAAAAAACATGAATCAGCTAAACAAAAAAATTAACTCTTGAGAGGGGTGCTTTGCTAAATATATACATGTGATATATTCATTAAAATTTTAACAGTTCTTTAATTGTTGTTTGAATAAATCCATCAGGTTTTTATGACAGCCAGCTTTTAAATGTTTGTTTAAAAAAATAAATAAATAAATGGACTAAAAATATAATGTATATGTAATTGTAACTTTATTATTATCAAAACTTAATTGAGTATAGTTTAAGCGTTTGTATATAAATTTGTTATTTTAACCATTTTTATAGTTATGTAGTACCAACTGATGTATATTTTACAGCATTAGTTGAGAAAATTTGGCTGATATATGTCTAAAACAATCAATATTGAAACTGGATATCAAATTGAATCGCAAGCTTGTAAAACAGAATCAAACGTTACGCCTGGAGCAAAGTTCAGTTCCCATCACACCCCACTCCCAGTCTCTCTATTGCTCATACTCTCTCTCTCTTCACTCCCTGTTGACGCCCCTCTCTCCCCCTCCTACTTTCTCTCTCTCTTGTAATTACTGTTTAAGCATTGACCTGCATGTTGGAAGTTGCCCTTCATTTTCTGTTTTCGTAGCATGCCTGTGCATGTGTTCTGCATAAGTTGGCGAAGTGGAAACGCGAATGTCTCAAGCGAGCTAACATTACTATGAAGTCACATTTAGTTTTGTAGTTCTGGTATAGACTCCCTGTGGAGAGCTTTAAAAGATGGTTTTCAAATGGGATGTAAGCATCGTTTTCTTAATTAGTGGTGTTTGCCGAGGCAAATATGATTATTATTATTGCTCGTACTTAATGTTAAGGATTTGAGCGAACCTCTAACCCTAAGTACTAGGCTTAAGCATTGTTTATCCTGCACCTGTGGTGCAGCGGACCTGCATGAGAAACCAAATAGCTTGTTGATGTGAGGAGTGTCATTACTTTTATAAGCAATATGATGCTAATTTGTGGGTAGATGAAAATCCAATAGATCTATATTGAACTCCAACCATAGACTGGTATTTACCAATTTAAATACCACATATTTAACTTTTACTTTTTAATCTTGATTTGATTTCCTGCATATAATCACACATCAGAGTGATGTTTGATGTGTGGGTGGCCACATAGACAAGGTCATGGTTGTATAAATATTGATGCTTCTTAATTTCAGGAGTATGCATTCCATTTGCTAGCGTTATGTTTGTTAACCCATAGCATTCTGCTCTTATCTTAATTAAATCAGCAGTCTGTATACATTTCCTCAGTCATGATAATCTTGTGAACATGTTTCAAGGAGGCTACACTTGTATCGTGATGAGTGGCTCCTCTCACTAAAACTTTAACTCAGTCTGCTTGCCTACTTTCTCCTGCTCGCATTCCCTCAAGTGCATCTATGACAAAAATACCCAGATTGCTTTCCCATTAAATGTTAATGTTGTTATCGTTCAGCTGTAACTTGTAGAGTGGCGGCGTAACGTGATACAGTGTGCTTTGTGGAACAGTGTTTCCTTTTGCCTCAGTTCATTACTATTTTCGGAAATGAACCTGCGGACAATAAATAGTTTTATGCTGTTATACAGAACATTCAGCCAAAAACGAAACCTCTGCTATCATTTACTCACCCTCTTTTCGCTTTAAACCTATATGACTTTCTTTCATCTGTGGAACATAAAAGTCTATACACTCTTAGGGAAAAAAAGGTACAAAGCCATCACTGGGGCGGTACCCAAAGGTACAAAAGCTAAAAGGTACATTAGGTTTACCGCTAAATGTGTTTGTGTTCCACAGATGAAAGTCGTACAGGTTTGAAACGATGTGAAGGTGAATAAATGATGACAGAATTATCTTTTTTGATGAACTATCCCTTTAAAAACAGGTATTATTTAATCAAGGGTGAATTATTTTTAAACATCTGCTTTTTATGTAGGATTGTAATAGGTCATAAAAGTACATTGTCCTAGTTTTCGGTTACCCCACAACCCTGGTCTTCGACTGTTTTTCTTCATTCAACGTTAAACTCCTATTATTAGTAGCTAAGTCAGAGCTGACCCAGAAGCGGCTCTGCCAAACCCACCGGATCCCACATTTTATAGCTTTCATCCATGTCCTCTGGAGCAGAACATCTCCTTCAGAAACTGTCAGAATATTTCCCCTAACCTCTAAATGGAGGTCTAACTCCCCAAGGTTCAACTTCTCAATCCATTATACTGGATGAGCTGTATGCGGGTGGCAGGCTGCGGACGTGGGAATGCCAACAGCCATCCTGCAGTAGCTCCACCAGGGTTATTGTTTCAGAAAGCTGGGTTCCCGTGGCCTAAGGGGGAATTGGTAAGCCACACTGGTGGTTTTCTCATGAAAAACAAACATTACTTGGCCCAAAGGCATTTGGTCTTTTTTCTCTGTTTCTGTCTGTACCTCTCTTCTCTCTTTTTTTTTTTTTTATTTTTTTTTTAACTCTGGCATTTTTATTGCACATTAATGCTTTTCGATTCTCTTATTGTCAGGGTGGGACATTTATAACTGCAAAGGATGACCAGTTCTACTATGACAGTTTGAGAAAATTACATAGTAACATTATCCAACCTGATCTCATGGCGAAAACGTACCTGTGGGAACTTTTTCACAAGACGCGAAATACGTACTGCCATATACATTTCGTGACATATTTGATGTGAAATGTCCACTGAGTAGCGATAAAAAAGATGAATGTAAATATGGTATGTTTTATGCAATGTTGGTTTTGTACAAGTCACCGCAGTTCTGACTTAAAATGTCTGTTGAGTGGCGCTGTAACTCTAATGCTCCCATCTGCACTACACCTAAACCTACCCAATATAGTATGAACAAAAGCGAATGTGACGTAAAACCACAATCGTAAGCATATGCCATTTTAGCTTGTTTTTCAAACTCTTAGCTTTTTCATTGTGAGTCATGTTTTTCGCAGGGATTTGTACCCCAGGATTCCGCATCCTAAGTCCAATTCTGTGCCGGCTGAGCTAACTAACAAGCTTGTTACATCCAAGACCCACAACATATGAAGCTGTAATCATAACTGTGTGTGAAAACAATTAAGTGCTCACTGTTTTACCGCGTCTAGTGTAGGGATGCTCATTTCGGTTAATTTTCCTGACTGACAACCGCTGCTCGTCAACCGAACATTAACCGTTAACTGATCAAATTGGAATAAATTAATATAAAATAAAAATATATGATGCTACATAAAAATTACAAACAAATATTTTATTTTAACTCGCAAACAGCAGCGTACAGAGCAGCAGAGCAACAACAAAAATTCACATATCCTCAAATTATCACGCACCAGCAGAGAATAGTGTCGCAAAGACCCTGACTCCCAATCTCCTTTTTGAATGCACCTTTAGAAAGAAATGTATCTTTACGGATTACATAGTCTAATGAAATAGATTTTTTCCGATTTGTTTTGTTTCGTTAAGCAATCATTTAAAGCTTTCTATTTATATATTCACTGAAAAAAATGCTAATTATCGCGCTGGCGCCTCCATGTCCTGCAAAGCGGTTCCAGCTTCCACTCCCCAAAAATGAAATGCACCTAGCGCACATTTATCTAGGTTAGCTACTTTAACTGTTTTAGATCTATAGATTTTATTTCATGCAAGTCGTGGTGATTTGAGAAGGCAAATTGTTCAAATTGTTGTTGTAGAAACCTTTTAAACCGTTTAACTGATATCATTAATCGGTTAAAATTCTTACTGGCGGTTAACGGTTAAACGGTCAATGTGAGCTCTAGTGTTCATTTCTGTTGGAAACTACAGTGATATGGACTTATTGCAAAAAAGTCCACCGTTTTCGTCATGAGATCAGGTAGTCATTATCAATTCATATTTTTATTCAAGAAACATTAATGAGCATATACAGAAAATGTGACAAACAGGAGGAAAAAATACACAAACAAGAAAAATAAATAAATGATGAAAAAAATATAAAAAATAAAGGGATAATTCATCCAAAAATGTTAATTATGAAATGATTTCCTCACTCTCAAGCTTCTTTCAGATCACGTTTTTCCATTGCAATGCGCTACTTTTCCATTGTTTTTATATGTAAACGCACTTGATGGACGTACATGACCGTTACGCTCACATCTTGCGTCTTTTGCAGTGGCTCGCACATGGCATTTTTAAGACACCATGTCAAGTTAAAAGAATTTAAACTTTTACACGCTGCGACGCTAATCAGTGCCAGTTCCAAAGCAATGGACCAATCAGAAGAACTCAGAGGCGGGCAAGCATTGCGAGCTTCTGTTTACATTAGCAAGTTAGCATGACAACTGTTTTATTTGACGGAAACATGGCAGAGGAGGCTTATAGTGGCTGTGTCCGGATGCCCTGAATAATATAACATTTCTTAAAGCGATTATCACAACTTGTTCCTTAAAAAAAGAGATTGAAGAGAAATATCTCTGTCACTGAATATCTCTGGTGTTTGCCTATTTGTATTTTTTCCGTTATTTTCATTATTGCATCACATCTCAAAAGCGTGTCTTGAGATGCTCGCTTTCCACGCTGCCACTTTTTAAAAAAAAAAACATTCCAGAGCCCTCTAACAAAACTAAATGGTTCCATAAAGAACCTTTAGCATCTGAAGAACCTTTCGGTTTCACTAAAGGTTATTTGTGGCAAAAGAAGGTTCTTTAGATTATTAAAAGGTAAGAAAGAGATGGTTATTTTAAAGGACCTTTGACTGAATGGTTCTTGGTGGAACCAAAAATGGTTCTTCTGTGGCATTGCTGTGAGCAACCTTTTAAGCACCTTTATTTTTAAGAGAGTACAAATTTGTAAAGAAAAATGTGTGAGGATTTCAATATATAAACAAAAAGGAGACTGGTTTTGCTTTGCTGTAAACAAAACTTGGTTCTCACATGACTAGCATAGTCATGTCTATGTCCTATGTCATCCACTGGAACACCACTTTCTCTTGAACTTGTGTACAACATTTAGCAGAGCTAGAGATTGTGGTTTATAAAGTTTTAAATATGGACATTTTTCTTACACAATACCACTGATTTTCTTCAGAAGGCCTCTATTAAACCTCCGGCGCTGTGTGGAGTACTTTTTGTTAGAGATTTATACATTTTATTGGACTATTGAATCTCAACATCCATTCACTGCCATTATAAAGCTTGGAAGAGCCAGGACTTTTTTTTTATATAACTCCGATTGTATTTGTCTGAAAGGAGAACATCAATAAGTCATACACATCTAGGATGGCTTGAGGGTGAGTAAATCATGGGGAAATTTCCATTTTTGGGTGAACTATCTCTTTAAAAGTATTACAAAATAACCAAAACATTTTGGTTGCACTTTTTTTAAGGTGTCCTTGTTACAGAGTAATTGTACATTTAAGTACTTTTAATTAACAGTATGTACTTACCGTAGGGTTAAGTTTTGGTTTGCATGTAATTATGCATAATTGACTTTTATTAGTATAGTTAGTACATGTATAACAAGGTCAGTTTCTTTTATTGTTTTAGGAATCTGTCACATTTTCCTAATTAATATTTATGAGATAAGACATTTCCATGTCATAACATCACAAACAGTCCATTGAAGCTCAACCTTGCTATTTTAAAACTTGTGCTGGTGACACAGAGAGGTTAAGGGTCTCAGTAATGCTGATGAGCTAGTACAGCTGCTTTGCTAATTTACAAAGCGTGTGTGTGTGTGTCAGCAGGTCTGATGGGTTTATGAGAAAATCTCTCCAGTCCAGTCTAATAGGCCACTGCCAGGCTGTAGATAGAGATCAGCATTCCACTCCCTTATTTATATGCAAATGAGGATTGACGTCATTAGCCGACTGCCTTTGTTGAACGTTCTTGTGCGATTTCAAAAATGATAAGTGTGTAAGAGTGGTTGTATACGAAGGTGATGTTATGATGAACACATCTGTTGGTTTTGTGGGCGTTTCGTTGTTATTGTTAAGCCTTCTTGCTGTCTGTACTGTTCTTTTATGCCGCGGGAGAGCAACGCTGTGGAATGCATTAATCACTGACGTCTAATTCTCTCTCTCCCTCTCTGTGTCTCTCTGTCTAAAGCAATGCGCTCCAACCTGACCTGAATTGTTTAGGCTATTTGACTGCCTGTGGAGAGTGAGGGTTTGTGTGGAAAGTGTGGCTCTGCTCTGCTAGTGTTAAACACAAATACACAGTCACATGAAGAGAGGAATTTTGTGACATTCTTTGATCTCGGTACATCTCCAAGCCAAACAATAGGTGTTATTCATATTGGATTACACCCTAATCAAGTTGGGCGTTCCACTTTTTAACAAACACGCACTTGAGGAAATTGCACCTGAATTACACATCTCACAACCAGACTTTTTTTGAACATTTTAAATAGGGACGCTAATGATTAATCAGTGTTTAATTGTTGTTAGTAATTTAAATGCTTAAGCTTTTTGTTTGACTAGTCAGTTTAAGAAGTATCGTCACACTCGTTCGTATTATACAATCACACAAGCTGTGGCAGCACGGGCACAGCCTTAATTTAGTTTTTTTGGCTTTGTATATTCTTTTAGAATTAACAGTTGCATTGACTGCAGACACTGTGCTAGTGTGGTAAAGTAAATGGCAAGAACTACGATTTTTTTTTTCCCCTTTTTTCCTTGTATCATAACAATTGACAATCATGTCGGTGCTCACCGGGAGAACATGCAGGTACCTCTCTGTGACTGTGTGTACAGTAAGTACACATTAAATTCATTAAAAGTTACAGTAAATACATTTACACCTGTCAAAAGTTTTTGAACAGTGAGATTTGTAATGTTTTTTTAAATATTTCTCCACTTCTCACCAAGCCTGCATTTGTTTGATCCAAAGTACAGCTAAAACAGTCAAATTCTGAATTATTTTTACTACTGTGCTAAAAATTCAGGAATAAATTACATTTTCAAAAGTATTTAAATAGAAAACAGTTATTTTAAATAGTAGAAATACTTAAAATTGTACTGTTTTTGCTGTACTGAATCAAATAAATGTTTTTTCTTTAAAAAAACATAAAAAAAATCTTACTGTTCAAAAACTTTTTATTGGTAGTGTATGTTTAAAAGTTTTGTATCAATGAATTCTGTAAAAAAAAAAATGCATCACAGTGTTCATACAGGTTTTCAACATTGATAATAAAAAAATGTTTCTAGAGCATCAAATCAGCATATTATAATCATTTCTGAAGGATCATGTGAATGGAGCTAAAATTATTTTAGCTTGTATCACAGTAATAAATTACATTTTAAAATAAAATTGAAAATAGTAATTTTAAACTGTAAGTACATTTATTTATTTAGGGCAAATAAATGTATCCTTAAGTAAAAATACATTTTATTTACCAGTTTAGTTTGATATCTATGTGTACGTTATAATTAATGTTAAAATAATTAATTTAGAGTAAAGATGCAGTACTAAACATAGCCTAAAGACATTAAAATACAGTAGGCTGAATTTATTAAAAGGAAATACAGATACTTGCTTTTTGGAAATATAGTTAAGTTATTGTTAACAATATGTAACCTCCACATAATGATTGAAATCTTGTGTTTTGCTGCATTTTAAATTTGCTTATTATTCAACTGATTAATTATTGATTTTAATATCAACCATTCCTTATTCAAAAGAATATTATAACAATAAAACTTGTCCTACCTCGTGCCAGGAGTCCAACAGAGTAGTGATGTCCATTGTAAAAGCATTTATGGACATCTTAATTATAATACAGACTACAGAGGACAAAACACTTTGTTTTTCTGTCCGTTTGTCACTTATCTTTCAAACACACATTTTTCGCCTTTAGTTGGACAAAACCCTTATGCTCAAGTGCTTATTAAAGTCATTGTTTTCCGTGCTGTCCGTTTAGGAACAAAACAAAGACACTTCAATTTCTCTTTTTTGTTTGTCTTTTATAGACCGTTCTCAGTAGTCTTTGTCTTCTTCTGAAAGAGTTTAATGAATTTTGATGAACGTTAATATATATTTGATTGACATTTGGAATTGCATGCGCTGAATGTTGTCAGTGAATTCCTTTAGCGGTTGTTTCTGGTGATATGTGTTTGCTAGTGAAGCAATTTCAATTATTTATGCCCTTGTATAAGGAGAGACGCATTTACTGTTTTGAACGACTGGTTTGACGTACATGTTCCGAAGAGTGAGCTGCAATAATGGATTTTCCCCCTAAATGTATATTACATAGATGAGATTGAAAAGTCAATTAAGTTATGATTGAACAGTTTCTGTTCAAACAGCAAAATATAACTATATTTTGACATTCTGAGGACATTGTGGGTGGTGCTTGCATGTGCAAAACTCACCATCTCAATGCTGCTTGTTCTAGAAGCATTGCTATGTGATTGCTAAAGTGTTCACAGTTGTTTCTAGATGATCTATGTAAAATTTGTTCGCTGAAATATTGAAAGGATTTCTGCAATGTGGAAAACACAGATGGAATCGCAGAATCCAGTCATAAAAATGGAATTTACTGTATAACGCAAAATGTCACAGAACTTGCCAAATTTTGGATGAATAAATCTAAAGTAGTTCACTACTCATCAAAACACAATATGGACTAGTGTCTGTGAATATTAAGCTGCAAAAATACTACTTAAATATGAGTTCTGCCTGTCTCTGTGTGAATAATTGGCACATATGTGCAATTTTGCTTTTGCCATATAGCCCTCATGATGTTTGCAGTGTTTTTAGCCTCTGCCGCCTCAAAATATGAGTACATGAACACATGAACAACCTCTAGAATTGCTCTGAGAGTCACTTCATGAGCATTTTATTTAATTTGAGAAAGCTATAGTCATATCATATACAAATAGAATTTTCACACATCTTCACAGCTATAAACGTTCAGTTTAACTTGAAGAAACTGTGACAGAAATCAGAAAAAAGAGTACTACTACTAAAAAAATGGGTTAAAGTAATGTTTACCAGAAAAAAATATTTACCAGAATTTATTTACCAGATAAACACAGTATTTCTGGAAAAAAAAAAAAAAAAAAATTATATAAAAAAATGAATTAATTAGACATGCTTTTGATTTATTAGAATTTAATGAAACCATTAAAATGGAATCCAGAAAATTTATGGAAAACGCTGAATTTGGTAAAAATAAAACTGAATTTGAGGGGAAAAAGTAAATTTCATAGGGCCTTAAAAATTACATTTTTAAACTTTTAATAAGCTGCTGTTAAGTTGTGTATGTTTCATAATTTCAATTAATTAGACATGCTTTTTTACTAAAATGTAACTATTAAAACAAAGTCTAGTAAAATTAAAACAAAAAAAATCAGAATTCAGAAAAAAATCAGAAAAAAACAAACAAACAAACAAAAAAAACTAAATTTGGAAAAACGGATTTCATAGGACCGTACTTTATCACAACTGGTTTATTTTAGCACTTGAGAACATGACATTCTAAATATAAGTTCACTTACCTAGTAATTCAAATTTGCTTTTTTGTATTTTAGCTAAATCAAAAAGTCTGCAATGATAGCCTTGTGGGTTGCGTGCTGACATATAGTGCACCTTTCCCAATCCCACCCCCTTCTCTCTCCCACTCGCTTTCTGTCGTACCGTCACTGTCCTGTCACTGAAAAATGCAAAAACGCATTTTCGGTGTTCTGTTAATTAATTCAAGCCCAAAAATCCAATGCCCATCTCTATGATTCTGTTCTATGATTCTGCTAACCTTAAGTGTGTTTTTTTTTTCATCATCTGCCTGGTGAAAATTGTTTACAAGTCCAATTGTTTAAAAAAGTAATGGCACACCTCTCCATAGGACACTAAATGATTTGAGGTATCATTTTTATTTATAGCACAAAAGAGTGAGACAAGTTAAAAGCTTAAGTTGAATTAGTATTAAGCTAGAATTTTTCAAATCACTAACCCCAAGAATGAGCATAAGCAAACATCTTTTTCAAATGACATTGTTCTAAAATTCACAGTGAACGAAAGGTCAAACACCTCAAACACAAACAAATCTTCCTTTAGTCATCTTGCATTTTTTATGCTTTGTTTACTGCAGCGACTAAGAGGATGGTGTAATTCAGTAATTGTTTCAGTTTGTCTAGGTTTGTTTACTGTTTTTTTGAGGACATGTTTGACCTGAGGCTACAAGTGGCCATTTAATTGTGCAAAACAGCTTTTGGAGGATTTTTTTTTTCTTTTGGTGGATGAAAAAGAACCACACAATAGCACAGAATTGCAGTCATACAGAATCAATTTGAAAGCTTATATTCTGGTCATTGATTTGCTTTGCTTCTTTCTCTGGTTTGGAGGAAAATAAATGTATTTTTGGTTCTTTGAAAAAATTCAATCTAATGTCGATTCTTATAGATGAAAAGAGAGAAGCTTTATCAAAAAGACAAATAGAACAACGAATGTTGGTGGTACAGAGAAAGTCGTTTGTTGTTGTCTCTTGTGTTTAGACTGCGCTTGCGGTGCCAGATTGAAGCGTTTTAGAAATCTCCACTGGCATAATTAAAAGAAATTCACCATTGTGCACATCAAGGGTTTTTCATGCCTCACTGACGCACCTCATGTCGGAATATTGTCTCTTTGATTCGCGTCCAAACATATGCTCAGAGAGTCGCATTGCTCTCCCAGCCGAAGTCGAGCTGCCAAACCGGTGAAAGAAAGTTACGCAATATTCATAAACGTTTGTGGCGGCGACAGCCTCGCTGCGAGGTCACGGTCTCCTCACTTCACCCCGCACTGTTTACCCATCATCCTCTTCTTCTGCTGCCACCCCACTCGATGGGTGGTGACTCACAGATATTGTTTTTTCAGAGCTGTATTGCGGTTGACAGCATACTTATGTTTCACAAAACAACCCACACCTGGTTTCAAAAGCTTTCAATGTTGCATTTCCCAGGAATGAACAGTTTAATACGTAGTTTTTCATAACCAGATATGAAATGTATTAGATTTGGAGTCTATCATGTTGAATATTGATGACACTGTTCAAGTTGAAACAGGATTTGGACGTCTGGTGGCACTCATCTGCCTGCAAGTGACTGATGATTTCAATAAAGACGGCATCCAATTTACTTTGTCACTGAAATGATTTGGGATTCTGTTATTAATTATGCATATTTATGCGCCCCGTTCCGACTATTCAGATGTCTGCGCATGTACGCGAACCTCACTGGGTGAGCGAAGGGACCGTTTAAAGCTTTGATCTGGGAGCAATGCGTTTCATGTGCTTTAAAGCGTCACTGCAAGGGGATTCTGCCGTTCTGAATTCTCTCGCTGTAAGCAAATAGGTTTAAAGCCTTCAAATAGCTTTTAATATCTGCAGAGTAATGTGAATTTAATTAGGCACTGTTATTCTCTAACAAGCTGAAGAGATTAAGCAGTTTTGAACAGCTTTTTACGTCGGTTTTCCTTTTAAACACTAATCGGTTTCTTAGCTACCTGCTCGTCTGCCTCTGGTATCCAAACCTGTCTTACACATTTATTTAGGTAATGAAGAGAGGCTGCGTTGCGTAAATCAAAGCACTCTCTGCCTCTTGATTTGCCACTTATCATTTCATCTCTTTGAGGTTGTTATATGGTGCGCCTGTGGATTGAAGGAGCAGCGCTTTCTTTTGGCTCATTACGTCTCTCAGTGGGGCTACTGTGGTCCACCGAGGACACAGCTGCATTGGAACAGCCTTATGAGTCGCTCTTTTATGAGTTGTGTTTTACAACCAAACTTTTATACCAAAGCCCACTCATATACAAGTAATAAGCACTGGAGTATGAGCAGATGACTAGTAGCTGGTTAAAAGATTCAAGTTACTGGGGCTCATTTATTAAACTTGCATAAAATATATGAGTAAATTAAGAATAATTTGCATTTAGAGTGCCCCTACTATGCAATGCAAGTTTATTAATATTGTCTTGGGAGTCTAATGCAATAGGTTTACATGCATGCAAGGTCAAAAAACACTTTGTTTTCTCAAAATCTGCATTTAATATCATCTCATTTTCCAGCGATTTAAAACAATTAATTTGAAGCAGTTCTAAGATTCAGTCTCTCTAAACCCCTCCTTTCTGCAAGCCTACTGTGCTCCGATTGGACAGATGGCCCAGTCTGTTGTGATTGGTCAGCCAATGTGTGTGTCGGAAACGATATGCCCACTTTTTTTTATCATACTTACAGGTTGTGATTCAGTGAAGCCAGCTGGTCCAAATAAAGTGGGTACTGAGCCATCTTTTATGAACAAATGTTTTGTGCGTCCTGCGGTGAACTTCAGAGAGATGCAGTTGTCAATAAAATTATGTTTGGGGGCAGGTCAAGTTGTTCGTGGCCGGCCCACGTAGAGTATGCGTTCACACCAAGAACAATAACTTACGCGATATGTAAGCCATCCGGCATTTTTGTAACTGTCTGCAAACCTTTGAGCACTTTGACTTTGTGCATCTACAACAGCAAGTTATACATTTGTATGTCTTTGAATATTCATTTATTTTTATGGTAAATGACATCAAGTTGACCGTTCCAAAATGGTGGACGCGTCATTGTATCTGGAGCAGTCGAATAGGGCATCTATACATATCTATGGCTGAGAGGACATTCATGCTGCAATTTCTACAACTACTAATTAGGGCTGGGCAATATATATCGATCGATATATTCATGCCCATCTCGTCAGTAAATCTCCATCACTTGTTTTCAAATGGAGTGCCAGTTAATACACAGAGCCATAGATCACTGAAAAGCTACCCCAATGAATCACCCACAAAACTGAACCCAATATTGCATATCTTGTCAGTGATCTACGGCTCTGTGTATTAACTGGTGCTCCATTTGAAAACAGGTGATGGAGATTTACCGCTAATCAAAGCGATTTACTGATGAGATGCACATAATATCGATCGATATATATATCGCCCAGCCCTACTACTAATATAAAGCTGAATTGCTCAAGATTCAGTTTTAAAGACTTCTTACAAGTCTTTGTTTTTATATCTGAAGTCTCCCTGCACATTTGATAGATTTCTTCAAACAAACATGAAAAATTAAGGTGACAGGTTAATGAAGTAAAATATAATGAATGTAATACTAGGGCTGTGCCGATAAACAATATATCGAATCATAATCAAATATATGTTGATAACGATGATAAGCTCTAGGCATTTTTACTCAATATGGATTAATATAAGAGCCAGTCACACAGCAGAAATATGCGACAACAGCCAATCAGCGAGCAGCTTTTAACATTCACGTCAAAGAACAAAGTCAAACTCGACAAAAATTAATGGAAGCAGTGACGAAAGTGAAACTAACCTCAAGTTAATGTCCAAAAATGATGAAATTGTTGACAAAAAAGGCAGCACGAATTCAGTTATATGAAAGTGGCTTGGCTATTTGAAAAGCGACAAGGCGCAGATTAAAACGATCTGTAAAATATTTAGTAAACGTTTTACACATTATGTGCACTGGCTAGAAATTGTATAGTTTTATGTTATAGTTTTATTTTGCACATTTAATCTAGCTCTTAAAGTAGACTCTGTTGACAGGCTGAGACTGGTCTTCAAAAAAAAAATGGTTTTACAAATTGTGATGAATAGAAGTTGAATATATTTATGTTTACATTTTGCACTTTTAATCTACCTCCTAAAACCAGACACTTCTGACAGTCTAGGCTTCCTGACAAAAAAAATTTAAAAGTTTGACTGTAAAATTGTTTGCAGTTTCTAGTTGTATAGTTTTGTGTTTACATTTGCACTTTTAATCTACGTCTTAAAACCAGACGATGTAGACAGACTTGTCTTTCTGGAAAAGAAAAAAACTGTAATTGTGTTACTTATGTTTTAAAATTAATGCACTGTAAAAAACTATGCACTGTAAAAAACAATTTGTTAAGTCAATTTACCTGGCTGCCTTAAAAGTTTAAGTTCGGTCGACTTGAAAAAAGCTTAGTCAACTTAAAATGTTATGTTTTACTAAGTGACAACTTGTATATTTGGGTTGATTCAACTTAAAATTTTAAGGCAGCCGAGTAACAATCACAGCTGTTAAATTGAACAATTGTTTAGTTTAGTCAACTCAAATATCTAAGTTGTCACTTAGTACAACTTAACATTTCAACTTGAATTAACTTATCTGAGTTGACTGAACTTACAATTTTAAGGCAGCAGGGTAACAAATTATTTTAAGTTGACTCAACAATTTGTATTTTTTTTTAACAGTGTGGTTGGCATGATCCACGACAGTAACATACTACTAATATCTCATTTTAAAGAGCTACTGAATATAAAAATGCAATAGCCAGCAATATTAACTTATAATTCCATTGTTGTTCAGTCCTTGTACAAGTAGGACTGTTGTCAGTGTACTATTTGTCCCGCCCCTCCTCCATTGATTAGACAGCAGGGCAAATTAACTTCATGTTTCATGAATGAGACCCACTATCCGCATCTGTTTTTATGTTTGCAGCTGCATGTTGTGTTTGGACCTCAGATATGGTTATTTCAGTTGCCCATTGAAGGTTGCATAATATCTACTTACACAGATTTATACTTGTGTTGTGCAATGCATCTGGCACATCTATTGCTTACAGTAGTTTTCTTAACAGTATTTCCTCTGTGTCCACACTTAAGATCGATTTGAGTGTTAACAGGACAGTGGGGCAAAGGTACGGCTTTCCCTACTGAGCATCTACAGAGGGACATGAACACTTAAAAGACTAGCATCTAATGCAGGAAAAGGATGTCAAATTGTTGAAATAAATTACAATCTTCAGTTTTCAAAATCTTTAGTTAGTCATCCTGCTGAGCTAGCTTCATGAATGTTTCATTGAACTGAGAAAGTAGGACACATCCACAAACAACAACAACAAAAAAAAACCTTGAAATATCCTTTCTGTTTTTTGTTGTCAGTAGGTGTTTGGCTATTACTGCAGAATGTTTTTTGCTCAGTGGTTCTGGCTCAGCCTGGAAATCCAAAACCCTTTGATTATCATCTCTCCGTCACGTCAGTTCTTGTAGGAATTGGCCAAGCTAATTTCTTTCCCAGAGATAAATTGTCTAGATATTGTGTTCCTGTGAGGTCCAGGGGTGGTATTTGCTGTTTTTCTCATTTCTGCATTTTAGTTTTGAGCTCCGTGAGAGGTCAATGACGTGTCATAGCCGCACAGACTGTTTCAAAGCCAGCAGTTCTGCAATAACAGGCCTTGAAACCCCAAAACACAAACGCTCACATTGGCGTTCCCCCAGCCCCACCGCCACGGCCTAATGTCTGCAGCGCTACTGTGTTCTCATCGGGAGAGCGGTCGTAGATTACGCAGTTTGGCTGCTCTCCTTAGCCTACCGTCGTCCCAGCAAGTGGTTGACTCACCACACGATGTAATCTCTCCAGCAAACTATCATTTCTGCTAGCTGGGGGAGGAAACGTGATATATTTTTGTAGCGTCTGCTGCTCCTCTTTCCCAGCCAGTCCACAACAAGCTAAAGCAAACCCTCAGAACGGGAATCTCTCAGTGTTGGTGATGTTACATGCATCCCTCTGGTTCCCGAAGGAGCTTTATGTCACCCTGCCGCCCTTGGGCCTGTAATCCATCAAATCCCAAAGTGGGACTGGGTTCTGCTCTGTTCTCTTTTCATTAGCTAGCTTGAAGGAATTTGAGGCTTTGGGTCGCTTCTTAAATAAATAAACACATCTTTGAGCTTCAGAAGCTAATCTGGCCTTTTGGTTTGAAAGCTCTTTGTTTTCTCTCCTGGATTCTCAGCTTCTGTTATTCTTCAGGTTCTGGAAGTACAGAGGAAATGAAAGGAGAAATGGTGAGCTGGATGTGCAAGAAGGGCTTTGTTTTTGAATGGACTGTCAATCACTGACAGGGTCTCAACAATGGCAGTACTGTGCACAGTTTTGAGCTTTGTCCAACAGAACTGATGAGAAGAACTGCATCTAAAAAGTGCACAAAGTAGTTTTTTTCAAAGAAATAAATAATACTATTGAAAAATATATATTCACAACAGTAGAGCTCAGCAATATTTAGCAAAAAGTTATACCTCATTATTTAGTTTTTTTTTCCGGAACGTATGTGTCACCGCAGTTCTGACTTGAAATGTCTGTTAAGTGGCGCTATAACTATAATGCTTAGTGATGTTTTAAAATAACATACCATCTGCACTACACCTAAACCTACCCGATAGTTTAAACAAAAGCAGATGTGACATAAAAATGCAATCGCAAACATGCCATTTGAGCTTATTTTCAAATCTCTCATCTTTCAGCTTTTTCATTGCGAGTCATGTTTTTCCCAAGGATTCTGCATCCTAAGTCTAATTTGGTGCCCGCTGAGCTACAGAGCAATCTGGTTACATCTAGAAAGCAAAACATATGGAGCTGTAATCATAACTGTGTATGAAAACAATTAAAAGTGCTTGCTGTTTTACAGCCTCTAGTGTTAATTTTGGTTAGAAACTGCAGTGATATGTACTTTTTGGTATGTATTTTGCGACTTGTGAAAATTTTCCCACAGCAATGTTTTTGTCATTAGATCAGGTAGCTACCTAAATGGCAGCAACTCACTGTCTTAATGAATTATTTGTTAAAGCAATTCATTTAAAGCAGCTGATTCATTCAGAAACAAATTCAAGTCATTGTTTTTGAGTGAGTCATTGAATCATTCATTTAACAGATTTGTGCAAAACATTAATCCATTCAGTAATATAACACCACTGTGTTTTCCTTGAAGATGGACATTGCTTCTGCTCTGGATTTGTTTGGATTATTTAGTTGTAGTCATTATTATTTTGACATATTCGAAAGTTAATATTAAGTGACACTATTGTCAACATTGTCAGTTTTTGCAGTTGAATAATATCAGTTTTATCACATTTGCAATCAGCATTCTAGGTCCCTCTAGTCCTTCCAGGATCTTGTATTTTGTTTTCATGATTTTTGCAATCAAAATGAAAGATTTAGTTGTGATCATTTATAGAAATTTGTGAAAAATGTGCAGTGTTTTTGTAGTAATTACATAGCACATTTACCAGGCACATTTAGGTACATTTCATTTTTTGCTGCTGCTGTTGTATCATTAATGTTAACAATACTTCAGTAGATCTACAGTAATGCATGGATCCAATAGTGACACATCCCAAGCAGATTTCCCCACCAAAAGGTTTGTTCACTTAAGACATAACCAGTTGTTTTTGAATACTCGCCAAGACTGAAAGGCGATAGCACATTTACTGCTATGCTACACTTTTAATAACTCTTTTTTATTACTGTCAAGCATCTTGTACTTTTTATTTTTTCATTAATCTATGTTTCTTAATCACGTGTTAATAACTACTGCCCACTGAAAGCTGTGTGGATATAGGCTACATAGCTTGATAATAGAAATCTGTCAGTTTGACACTACATAACGTCATAAAACCCAGCCATATAAAATCGTTTCGCTCGGGTCAGTGGTTGACTCTCTCAGACATTGATAACTGCTTGCGTTTGATTCCACAGACAGGTTCATTTGTTTTGCAGGATTACAAAACAACTTTGCGAATGGAAATTGTTCCAATGACCTTGATTAAAGAAAAAAATTAGGTTTTTGTTTATTGGTTCATTGCAAATACTTTTTCTTGAAAATCAGAAATGGAACCTCTGTGTCTTTCAGTTCAGAAACATAAAAGGGACTTGAGATAAATGAAAGTTTATGTTTTTGGTGGTAAGAAAAAACGAGAGCATTGGAAAACGTTTATCCTTGGGTTTCAAGTTACATAACAAAATTCGATTGCAGCTTTCTGCTGTTCAGGAGTAATGAAACGCTCCGTACTGGAATAGATTAACGTCGTACTTTAGAGCAGGATGTCTCAGTTTGTTGCCACAGGAATGTGTCTGGTGCTCTAACACCTTGTCTGCTCAGCTAGAAGGTAGTTTATGCTTTGAAATGGTTACTGAATTGTACAGGAAGGGTGACCGAAGAAGCCAAATTCTCAGTTCCTCAAAATTCATCCACTTTAAATCATCCATTTTTTTTTAACAACATTTTTGAAATAATCAACATAGAACTTGTCAAATATCCCATGAATACTTTGTAGGCATTAGAGTGTGTATACGTGCAGCTTTTTTTGGTGTCAGATGAGTTATGTAGTGACAAAATAGGCATTGAAAGCCGGACGCTCTAACTAAACATTACGGCTGCTCGCAGTGCGAGGTATCATTCATTCTCACGCAGTAACCGCAGCATTGCAGGGTTTCTGTGACTCTTTTGATAGCTCTATGAAACCCGAATAGTCCCAGCGCTGAGCTTTTCTGAATACACTCGCGTTCCACAGCCAAGAAACCCGGCACCAGAGGCCAAGAAACCTGCGAGCGCTTCACAAATGAGCCGGGCCTGATTGTGATTGGCTCCAGGAATGGATGGCTCTTTCGGTGAGATAAACCCAATCAAAGAAAGTGTGAACAGATGGTTTTCTCTTCCTTAAGCATCGTAAGGTTTTACTGGCTTGGGTGTCCCTGCCAAGACATCTCTACCTCATTGTTGGGCCTTTGTCATCAGGAGCCACTACTGCCACAATGACCTACTGTTCAGCTTGATGGGTTGGGATTTTCTCTGGATTTCGAGAGAGCGGTAAAGCCAAGACCAAGAACACAAGAACAAGAAACTCAGCAGGCTAAATGAGACACACTTGTGTTTGCTGTCAGTCTTATTGTGTAGCTTGATGTGCATTTAGCAGGGTGGGTCAGGTTGACATTAGATCCCATTTAGGAAGTGTCTGAAAACTTGCTGCCTTGCTGGGCAGTCAGTCAGTGATGGAACAGGTAGTGTTTTATGTATAAAGGTACCTGCTAAGTAGGTTTTAGACAGGCTTCTAAGGGACTGTGACTTAAAACAAATTTACATTTAATCAAATAGTAGACACTTTTATCCAAAGCGACTTACAAATGAGGACAACAGAAGCAATCAAAACAACACAATTTTAATTTCTGCAACCACAATACAGAAATGTGCAGTAAAATAAAACAAAACAAATAGGAAATCCCTGCATATCCTTATTATTACTTATTTTTAACAATTAAGATTTAGGATTACTAAACACTTATGTATGTGTTTGAGATGTATAGAAAAATATGTGACCTTGGACCACAAAACCAGTCCTAATGGCAATTTTTTTAAATTGATGTATGGTTTGTTAGGATCAGTGGGAAAGTTACTTTCAAATGTAATGCATTACAATATTGTGTTAGCTCCTAAAAAAGTAACTAATTACATTACTTAGTTGCTTTTTAAGGAAAGTATTGCGTTCCATTACTTTTGCATTACTTTTTAAATCTGGGAAGTGCTTGCTTGTTTGTTTTTAATATAAAAAGTTAGATTTTTTTTAGCAAATGTAAAAGCCCTTTCACCCCAAAAAGTGAATAAATAAGCCTAAGGCTGAAGGAAATGTAAATTCACGTCTGTACAGTAGAACTGTAGGAAAAGGAAGCAATGAGAAAAATGAAGCACAAATGTTAATCTAAAGTAAATTTTGCTTATTAGCATAGTTGAGTTGGATCAACAATAGTCAGCAGCAAAGCCATTGGTTAATAAAATGGGATTAAATACATAAAGGAAACAAAAAGTTACTTTTACTGAGAAAGATCAGATATTTTCTTGTAAATGAAAAAGTAATGCGTTACTTTACTAGTTACTTGAAAAACGTAATTTAATTACGTAACTTGCGTTACTTGTAATGCATTACCCCCAACACTGGTTAGGATAGGACAATATTTGGCCGAGATACAACTATTTGAAAATCTGGAATGTGAGGGTGCCAAAAAATTTACATTTTCAGAAAATGGTCTTTAAAGTTGTCCAGATTAAGTTCTTGGCAATGCATACTACTAATCAAAAAGGTTTTGATATATTTGTGATGGGAAATGTTTAAATATCTTCATGAAACATGATCTTTACTTAATATCCAAATGATTTTTGGCATAAAAATAATTTTAATGATAATTTTGACCCATACAATGTATATTAGACTATTGCTACAAATATACCTGTGCTACTTATGACTGGTCCAAGGTCACATATTTGGTAACACCACATTACATTCTTATGGTCTTAAAAAAAGTAATAATAAATGCGTCTTTTATTGAAAATTGTATCAAAGATTTTCAAAATCATAAGAGACCAAAATAAATTCAAAGAGAGCAAAATACTTAGTTGCTCCACAGAGAAAGTTGTTAACTCTTCCAGCTCGCAGTAGCCCATTAAATCATAGTGTTACATGTTCACCCATCCTATCGTTATATGCGCTCCCACTTACCAGGTCACCGTTGCACCATGAGTCAGCAGTTCTCTAAACCTGAGTGTCAGGCTCATTAGACTCAAAAAAAAAAAAGAAAGAACAAACCAAGTGAAGGAATAGAAAAAGATTTCCAAAAAAGGGAGGGGAGGGAAAATAAGTGAAAGAATGTGGAGGACAAGAGGGGGGTTGATGACTCACTGCTAGCGTGCACTCTGCCCTCTCGCCGCAGCACGGTCTGGTCTGTGAGCATGACTGAAGTGTGTGCTTATGGGGGAAGAACATGCTGCTGCGCTCAGTGTGAAGCAGAACTACTGGCAGCTACTGAAACCAGAAGAGCAAGCCTGTTCAGAACTGAAGAACCACAAATGAAGAGCTTGAAACCATAACACAGTGACAAAGCGGTGATTGCCATATAAGTGGTTAAAAGAAGATAATAGATCATGGTGATTGACCAAACAACAGTTGTGCTTCCTGCTGCTAGCGTAAAGCCTGCACAGCTTGCCCACGATTAGCGTTTGTGTTCATTTGTTCATATTCTACACCCTTAAAGCCTGTTAAAGGATGATTACTATATTGTTGAAATGATTTCGAAGACCGACACGAAAGAGAAGAAATTGTTAAAAAACATTATTTTTGTGTTCTTTGCGCACAAGAACTATTCTCATAGCTTCATAACATTACGGTTGAACCACTGATGTCACATGAACTATTTTATCAATGTCCTTACTACCTTTCTGGGTCTTAAACATGGTAGCTGCATTGCTGTCCATGCAGGTTCAGAAAGCCCTCGGATTTCATCCAAAATATCTTTATTTGTGTTTCGAAGATGAACGAAGCTCTGGGTTTGGAATGACATGAGGGTGCGTAATTAATGACAGAATTTTCTTTTTTTTTGAGTGAACTATTCCTTGAACTGTAACATTTTCCTGTTTGATAAATTAGATGCTCATAAACTACAAAAAAAGTACCAGCTTTTGGAGGGGATGTCTCATACTGCTTTAAGTCACATATTTGGAAGACAGAACGCTGTTGACACCACTATTCTGTTTGTAGTGACTGAATACTCACCTCCCTAGTCAAATATAGGCGAGAATAAACAGTGAAGTCACTAATGGAAAGCAGTCTCAGTGTGTTTACCCCCGCATTGGGAGAACTTGTGTCTGGACAAACGTTGAGAGATAACCAGTCTCATCTGGTCAGCAGTCCCTTCAAGGGTTATTTAACACCAAATGCCCTCTTTTAGTCCTCGAGGAGGAACGAGGAACTGGCTGATTAACACCGGTAAAACGATGCTGTAGGGAATTTGCAATGATATGTGACCCTGGACCACAAAACCAATCCTAAGTAGCACAGGTGTATTTGTAGCAATAGCCAAAAAAACATTGTATGGGTCAAAATGTTCCATTTTTCTTTTGCCAAAAATCATTAGGATATTAAGTAAAGATCATGTTCCTACCGTAAGTGTGTGTGTGTGTATATATATATATATATATATATATATATATATATCAAAACATACATCAATGGAAAGCTTATTTATTCAGCTTTCAGCTGATGTATAAATCTCAGTTTTAAAAAACTGACACTTATGACTGGTTTTGTGGTCCAGGGTCACATATTTATGGCTTCCTGTGGCCGTCAAGTCTCCTACTTAATATTAACAAGCATTTGGGCTGTGTTTGTTCACTCAGCTGTTTATCCTTGATTGTAAACTAATGCAATATGTAGTTGTAACTGGTTTGTCACAGCAGCTCTTAACCCACCATGGCCACTCAAAATGTTTTTTAGCACACTAGACTATTCTGCTACTTGTCTTAAGTTCAGAGCCCTGGTTGTTTCTTCATCCATATAATGCGCATCTTCTTAGTGACAAATATAGCAAAACATCAAGCCGCCATTAGGCGTGAGGAATTGGAGGCATGTAATTAGCCAATTCTCCATATGACTGGAAAATTACAGAGCGGAGCTTGTGATCAGCAAATTTCATGCATTCATAATATTTTGCACTATTTTTATTGTGTGCTGCAAAGCAGTTTTCTGACTGTCAATCGTCTCTGTAGCAGCACGAAGAATATACAAGGTCATTTATCAGAGCTTGAGGGCTTATGTTAAAAAAAATTTAATGAGCAGAATTGAATTCATCATTGACTCAATCTCATGTCATTCCAAATCTGTATGGCTTACTGTCTTCTGTAGCAGATTGTCCAAGTTGCTTTTTTCCATATAATGAAAGCGCATTGGCTTTTATCTTGTGCAAAAGAGCAACTTGGACAACATATTAAACATATTCCTGTAGTAGGGTAATTTTTTGGATGAACGAATCCTTAAAAAAATATTGTTTATAAAGCAAAGGAAACCAAATTATGTTAAAAAGTATTTTTTGTGTGAGTCACACCGTGCTCTGAATCAGATGATGGGATGTTTGATATGCTCTATGTTTTTCATTAAAAACTAGAGTCATATTGACAAAATCAAATTACTTATTTTCTGCTTTTGAGTGACTTCAGTAGAATTGAGCTTGCCACAGCCATGCAAAGGTTTGCAGCTAGAGAGTCTTGAAATTCAATTCAGGCTTTCAAATAATTGCATCAGTCTGTGGATGGCTGTAGAATAAAACTCTACTCTTTGACCAACCGCATGGACAGCAGAGAGAATTGCAACCTTGAGATAATGATTTGTGTTTGTTTATGCAGCCAATATCATCTCAATGAACACTCCATTTGAAGACCAATAATGACAATGTTTTTTAAATTTAAATTTAAATGTTTTTTTTTTCCTTCAGATCTGTAAGTGCCCCTGTTATAAGTTTCTGCTATTAAACAGATTGCAAATAGCAAATTTTGGTAGAATCGATAACCATTTTAATTAGTGCTGTCAAACGAGTAATCGCGATTAATCGCATCCAAAATAAAAGTCTGTTTACATACTATATATTTGTGTACTGTGTATATTTATTATGTATATATAAATACACACACATGCATGTATATATTAAGGAAAAATATTTTAGATTTATATCATAAATATGTATATTTATTTATAATCTAAATTGTATACAGGTATAAAAATATATACATATAAATATTTTGTTTTAATATATACATGTATGTGTGTGTATTTATATGTACATAATAAATATACAAAGTAAACACACATATAGTATGTAAACATAAACTTTTATTATGGATGTGATTAATCGCGATTAATCGTTTGACAGCCCTAATTTTAATATTTCAAGGTCCTGATTATGAGATACTGTAGCACCTGTATGTACTTTTTTTGGTAAAATTCATTGTTTAATTAATGTAGCCTGTGTAGATCTAACATACTGGGAAAGTGTGATTTAACAACATATAGTAAACATAGAGGCGGCTGAACTGAGCTGAAGTAGGAAATAGCTTTACAGGCTGCAAATCTGCACCCAATTCTCTTAGACAAAAGATTTATAGACCAACCAGGAAAGGCCTCAGAGGTTTGCTGGAAGTATGTTGTTTCAGAAAGAAGGCTACCATTTTAGGAGAGACGGTGCAAAGCTGTGAATGCTTTCTAAGCTCTCACAAACATTCCTTCAAAACCTCATAATACACCCTGCGGACCGTCGTGGTTACACTAAAAGCAACTCTCTTGGAACGTTTGAAAACAGCTCGCTGGCTCTCTCAGACCTGGCACGGATCGAGCGGCGGATTAAGTCTGGTGTCCTGACTTTGTCCTCCTCTTGTTGTTTTTATTATTTTTACGTCTGACTGATGGAGTCAATCGTGCCGTGTCCGTTATCAGATGTAGGTCTGGGTTATGCATGCTTGAATCACTGTTGTGTAGATTGACATGCTTACTCTCTCTGAGAGCATACTGTGGTTTGGCCACACACAAGTCAAAGAGGTGAGGGTTGGTCTTTGTGGTGACTTGTTTAAACAAAATGTCTTTGCAGGAACTAATGGAGAATGAGGACTTCGGCAGCTTTAAAAATATCCCAACCGAACTACCTTTAATAGAAACGGTTCACTCTGAGAATCTCAAAGGAATAGTTCAGCCAGTGTTTCATTATTTCAAAGAACACAAAGATATGATATGTTCACGCTGCTCATTGTATATAGAATGAATGAAACTCATTCTCAAAAAAACAAAGAATTCCTTTGTAAATGTGACCCTGGACCACAAAACCAGGTATATTTGTAGCAATAGACAACAATACACTGAAGTAAAGATCATGTTCCATGAAGATATTTAGTTAACATCCTGCCGTAAATATAACAAAACTTAATTTTGATTAGTAGTATTCATTGCTGAGAACTTCATTTGGACAACTTTAAATGCAATATTCTCAATATTTTCATTTGTTTGCACCCTCAGATTCTAGATTTTCATATAGTTGTATCTCTGCCAAATAATGTCATATCCTAACAAACCATACATTACTCAGCTTTCAGATGTATCTCAATTAAAAAAAAAAAAAAAAAGACCCATATGACTGGTTTTGTGGTCTAGGGTCACAAATAATTCATAAAGCAATTCATGCGTTAATTGTTCAATTGAATTAAATGCAAAAAATATTTGTATAATTAGCTTTATAAAAACCTACATTAATAAATCATTAACAAACATGAAATAATGCTTAACAGATCATTAGTTAATATATTTGCACAGCTGGAAATATGAGATAATGCTTGTTAATGTTTACTAATGTACTTATTAAACATTACATAATGATTAATAGATCATTATTTCATGTAATGTAATGTCATTAAACTTCAAATTCATATGATCATGCACTTTTGAAAAATCTTCATGTGATTTCGACAGATTGTTTATAATGATTAAAGCTTCATTAATAAATCATTAACAAACGTTATATAATGCTAATGGATCATAAGCTGATGAAACGTCACTAAAAGTTCAGTTCATATGCTCATGTGCTTCAAAATTCTTGTATGATTTTAACAAATTCCGCAATGATTAAAAGCTTTTTTGTTAATGTACTTTTTAACGCTAACAAATGTATTAAAGATTCAAGATTCAGTTCATACATTATCTAATGCTGTTTTTACATTTACAAATAGCTTAACTAGTAATTTTAAGCACTTCACAAGCTCTTCATGGTAAAATATTATTTATATTCATAATCACCGTCTGAAAAGTTAATATATTTGGTCTCCGTTTGTTGTGTAGACACATTTTAAGTAATCATTATTTATGATTTTGCAGTATTCAATCTAAAGTGGGAACTATTCATCATTTGTAAATGTTAAAAAATGTTTACTTATCATTAGTACCTTTTATGAGCAGTCATGTCAATGACAAAATGTGTCCCAAACAACCTGAATTCACCCTATTTTCACATCTTAACTAATTATTTATAAATCATTTGTTCATGTTTTTGCAGTACTCCATCTAAAGTTTAGACTATTCATCATTTGAAAATTTGTATAAATGTTTACTAATTATTTATTACCTTTATGGGCATTGGACTTTCAACTGCTGAAACAGCATTTATGTAAAGGGTGATTAGTCAAGTTTAGCTAAATGTTTGCTAGACATAACACACTTTGTAATTTAAATGCAAAACATGTTGTCATTGCCTCAACTTCAAAAAACTTCTATTATGTAGGGTATTCCTCTATTTATACATCAACGGGAGAAATCTAATACAGGTTTCAATAAAATACTTGTTTATTTATGTAAAAATGTAATATAAATAGATTGAACCATGTTCCCTAGTAATCAAATCGACCTGTTGACCTGGCCTTATCATACCCATATATCACCTCATATCACCTCAATAGCAGCAAAAGTGTTATACATAATTGTATAACAATTGTATAACAATCTGTTAAAATCATTGGTCGATTTTTAAGTGTATGATCACGATATTTGTGTATGATATTTGTAAACACTTAAATTTACATGAAATAATGATCTTTTAATCCGTTAAGTAAACATTACCAAGCACATTATCTCATGTTTCTTGCTGTCTGTTAAGCATTATATAATGTTTGTTAATGATTTATTAATGAAAGTAAAAGTAAAGTGTTACTCAACAATACAACAATACTTTTTATTATTGGTTAATCCACACTTTAAATAACAAATGATTTTTTAAGTATTTTTTGACAGGATTCCTGTAGCAGCATTACGATTTCCAACAAAAGAAAGAGAACTTTGGTAATAACCAAGCAAATATTTAAGCACTCTAATATTAATTAATTAATTAATTAATTAATTAATTAATTTCTTGCTAGAAGTTAAGGGGAAAGTTAAACATTTATACACAAACTGACTAGCAGGTGCAACTTTCAGACTCTGTTGACCTTCATTTCAACTCTCACAGAATCGCACACTTGGAATAGTGGAATGTCACAGGCAGTGAAAGATACATCTGTGCTGCCTTCAAAACCAATCTGATGAAGGTATCTCGGTAGACAGGATGTGACACGATCATTGGATTCAGATGTGTTGCCTCATTGTTGCCTTCCTACCTCCCTGCGGTGGCAGTGTTTTTCAGCTTTTGGAAGCAGCCTGAATTAATATGTTAAAGTCTCACCTAGTGCAAACTGTAGCTGAAACTCCCCAGTTTAAATCTCCACACCCCTTTCTACAGTCTTTGTTTTGAACGAAATAAAAAAGATGAATTATTTCTTTGGGGAATAGAAAACAGGCAATGGCATGTTTTTGTGTGCATAACGGCAAAAATATGGAGAGCTGAGCTTACCATGGCCGCTGGGCTGTCAGAAAAATGGTTTATGATTAAATTTAATAACCAGAGAACGCCTTTCTCCGATTCTGCCAGCCAGTGTGTGTGTGTGTGTGTGTGTGCATGTACAAAATTGTGAGTTAAGCTGTAAATATGTGTTCACCAGGTGAGGTTAATCTCTTGTCCAGTGCAGGACAGAGATAGACAAGGCTGCCATTATAAATCTCATTCAAATACTTGCACAACATTCGCAGATGGATCTTTCTGCCTCAGTAGGCAGCATTTTAAGTTATATTAAAGCTATATTAAAAGTTTGGAGTGTAATTTTGACTATTTTAGAGTCAAAACGAAAAGTTGCTGCCTGTGGAGATCTATCTCTGTTAGAAGGCTCAGGATGAAACAGCCATAGCAGTTATAAAGGAAGCACCAATGTCATGTTGCATATCTGTAATGTGGAAGGATATATTAATACTCTAATGTGTGTTTGACACATCAACCAAAAGTGTCTCCACAGCCTTCCAAATTTGATTCTAATGTGTGTGCTTATGAAATAAAATGGCTTTTAGCTGTGCCCGGAATAATCTTGGGATTCTGGGTTAAGTCATTAAGTCACTCCAGGAGACTGTGGGTTTGTGATGATTAAAGGACAGTTGACTGCATCACGCACACACTCGCGCACACACTTTTCACCTTCTATGGGTGTAATACATCATCGTAATGAACCTGTGTAGCCGGGGCATGCGGTACTTGATTAATCCAGAGTCATTAAATCCAGTCTGCCGAGGACATCAGGAGGGAAGAGCATCCAGAGCCCTTCAGCTCAACTCTCCATTAATCTGCTGCATAACTGGCCTCAATACAAAACTAGTCAAAACACACAGTACACACAAAAACTTTGTTCCCAATCTTTTAGCGTAATTATTTATATATATATATATATATATATATATATATATATATATATATATATATGGAGAGAATTCCATATCTGAACCGAAATGTGTAAAACAAAATAAATTAATTATTTAAAGTGACCAAAATAATATGTATGCAGAAGAGTAGAGATATTAAAAATAGTTTTGGTTCTGGATGCTGGTTTGATTAATACTGTGTTCCAGCCAAGATGAAATACACCAAGATGAGTCACCCTTATTTTTAAATAGATTTCCCAGAAGAGATATATTGTACATTTTAAGAAATTTACATTTTATGTATTTTCTGAATGTTAATTGTATATATGATCTCAAAGTTAAAATTCATATGTCGTCGTTTTTTTATAAGGAATTATAAGCATATTATCTTATACTTTAGTCTTTTAGACATTAAGAATGTAAAAATCCTTTAAATTTGAAGATAAGATTTCAGGTAGTTTAGATTTGACTGCTGAAAAACAACAACAAAACAAAGATAAAAGTTAAAATGGTGGGATAGGCTGCAGTTTTGTGTTAGTAATGTTGTGCATTCTTTCTTCCAGGAAAGGGGTATTAAAATGATAGATTGTGGATATTTTTTCCACTGGCTAGACACAAAATTTCCACTGCACATGCATTCCTAAAAAAGCAGAAGATGAGCACAGACGGAGTGTTTTTTTGTTTATTTAAATGAAGCCCCTTTTCCTCACAGCAAATACACAAGGGGTAAAGGTGTGATAATCAAACCTTTTTACTTAAATAATAACATTTGCATTTATGTTGAGTTAAATGAGTTTTTGATTTTGATTAACATGAAGGTGAAGGAGTTTGCTGTTTTTTTCTTTATTTTTCCAATACTTGATCTCCAGACCCTCCTCCACCACTTTATCTCTGTTCAAACGTACAGTAGTGTGCACGTTTTATTCTTTTAATTTAGATTTTTTTGTCATTTCATTTACATTACATAATCTAGATTTTGTTTTTTAATTGAGATTTTTTTTTTTTTTTTTTACTTTTTGTATTTATCTTTTTCACCTCTTTCTGAATTTTATGTAGTTTTATGAATTTTAGAAGTATCTTATGCTCATCAAGGCTGCATTTAGAGAAGAACACTGTAACATTGTAAAATATTATTTCAATGTAACTGTTTACTATGTGAAATATATTTTAAAATGTAATTTATTCCTGTGATGCAAAGGTGAACTTTCAGCATAATTACTCCAGTCTTCAGTGTCACATGATCCTTCAGAAGTCACTCAAATATGCTGATTTATTATCAATGTTGAAAACAGTTCTGCTTAATATTTTGTTGGAAACTATACTTATTTTAGGATTCTTTAGTAAATAAAAAGTTACAATGAACAGCATTTATTTAAAATGGAAATCTTTTTTAACAATTTAAAAGTTTGTAGTCAGTAAATTCTTCTTTTTCTTTTAGTGAAATTTATACTCTTATTCACCAAGGATGTATTAAATTGATTAAAAAGTGAGAGCAAAGACTCACAGTATCTCACAGAAGTGAGTACACACCGCACATTTTTGTAAATATTTTATTATATCTTTTCATGTGACCGCATTGAAGAAATTACACTTTACTACAATGTAAAATAGTGAATGTACAGCTTGTATAACAGTGTAAATTTGCTGTCCCCTCAAAGTAACTCAACACACAGCCATTCATTTCTAAACAGCTGGCCACAAAAGTGAATACACTCCTAAGTGAAAATGTCCAAATTGGGCCCAATTAGCCATTTCCTCTCCCTGGTGTCATGTGACTCATTAGCGTTACAAGGACTCAGGTGTGAATGGGGAGAAGGTGTTAAATTTGGTGTTATCGCTCTCTCTCATGCTGGTCACTGGAAGTTCAATATGGCTTCTCATGGCAAAGAATTCTCTGAGGATCTGAAAAAAGAATGGTTGCTCTACATAAATCTGGCATAGGCTTTGCCAAGACCCTGAAACTGAGCTGCAGTACAGTGGCCAAGACCATACAGTGGTTTAACAGGACTGGTTCCACTCAGAACAGGCCTCGCCATGGTCCACCAAAGAAGTTGAGTGCATGTGCTCATTGTCGTATTCAGAGGTTGTGTTTGGGAAATAGACGTATGAGTGCTGCCAGCATTGCTGCAGAGGTTGAAGGGCTGGGGGGGTCAGCCTGTCAGTGCTCAGACCATACGCTGCACACTGCATCAAATTGGTCCGCATGGCTGTTGTCTCAGAAGGAAGCCTCTTCTAAAGATGATGCACAAGAAAGCCTGCAAACAGTTTGCTGAAGACAAATGGACTAAGGACATGGATTACTGGAGCCATGTCCTGTGGTCTGATGAGACCAAGATAAACTTATTCAGATGGTGTCAAGTGTGTGTGGCGACAACCAGGTGTGGATTGCAAAGACAAGTGTGTCTTGCCTACAGTCAAGCATGGTGGTGGGAGTGTCATGGTCTGGGGCTGCATGAGTGCTGCCGGCACTGGGGAGCTACAGTTCATTGAGGGAACCATGAATGTCAACATGTACTGTGAACATACTGAAGCCGAGCATGATCCCTTCCCTTTGGGTACTGGACCGCAGGGTAGTATTCCAACATGATAATGACCCCAAACACACCTCCAAGATGACCACTGCCTTGCTAAAGAAGCTGAGGGTAAAGGTGATGGACTGGCCAAGCATGTCTCCAGACCTAAAACCCTATTGAGCATCTGTGCGGCATCCTCAAACAGAAGGTGGAGGAGCGCAGGGTCTCTAACATCCACCAGCTCCGTGATGCCATCATGGAGGAATGGAATAGGACTCCAGTGGCAACCTGTGAAGCTCTGGTGAACTAAGGCAGTGCTGGAAAATAATGGTGGCCACAAAAAATATTGACACTTTGGGCCCAATTTGGACATTTTCACTTTTGTGGCCAGCAGTTTAGACATTTAATGGCTGTGTGTTCAGTTATTTTGAGGGGACAGCAAATTTACACTGTTATACAAGCTGTAAATTCACTACTTTACATTGTAGCAAAGTGTAATTTCTTCAGTTGTCGCATGAAAAGATATATATATATATATATATATATATATATATATATATATATATATATATATATATAATATTATTATTATTATTATTATTATTATATATATATATATATATTTTTTTTTTAACAAAAATGTGAGGGGTGTACTGTTTTTTTTTTTTTTGTTTGTTTTTTTTACTGTACAGATTTTCTATTGCTAGAAAAGTTTTCTATTTTAAATAAATGATATATTTTTTTTACTTTTTACAGGTTCCAAAAATAATATTAAGCAGCACAGCTGTTTCCATGATGAGCATAAGAGAATTCTTTAAAAACCTTCCAAATTTTACTGATCCCAAGCTTTTGAACGGCAGTGTATTTCTCCTGATATGACCCCTTTACATGAGAATTTCTGCACCTCCTAACTGATAATAAAACTTAATAAACTGGCACTGCAAAGTTTCAAGCTAGACCCTAAACTGATTATGTGCACACATGTTCAGTGTTAATAGGTCTATTTGCTTTTTTACTGTTTTCAAAAGGTCACTTAGTACGAGCGTATCTCTCTCTCTATATTTATACAATAATAGCTTCCTTTGAAAATGTCTCTACTGTTGTGACAATAATTTGCCCTCAAGTTTATAAGCTGTCTTAATTGACATAAATGATTGTCATTAGGCAGGGGAATGTCTCGTTTTGGCTAACGGGCAGCGGAGTGCAGAAGTGACCTCTTTTAAGGGTGCACCATGCAGCGGGGGCTGATGAAGTGTGTTTGCTGATCCCTGGGGAGGGGCAAAGTGTGTGTGTGTCTAAGTCATAGCTTGTGCATTCATTTGTGTATAACGATGCCTATGAGAGGGTTCAGAGTTTGGCCCGTTCCTAGGAAGTGTTGATAAAACCGGCTGGCCGGAAAGCTTGTGTAAATTTTTACATTCCAGTTTAGCCTTGTAAGGCTATTTTTACCGTCTCAGCCCTGTTAAGGACTCCACCTTCACTCTCTCTCCTTCGTCCTGAACAGGAAAGACTGGTTTACGTGCAGCCAGAAAACCGGTTTCTCTGTCACTTTTGTCACATAGGGCGGTGGGTGTTATCATTCATAATTGGTGTTCTCCAAATCATCATGTTTATTGGACCTCGTTAAAGATTGTCTGTTTTAGGATGAAAAATGTTCTGTTCCCAGTGTGCACTGGGACATTCCACTTCCCAAAAATCCCCTAGACTCATACCACAGAGGTTGTTCGGTAGCACACTTCCTGTGTTGGTTTGTGTATATGTGTGTGTGTGTGTGTGTACAGACCACAATTAGACTCTCTCGTCATGTGAAAATAATCCACAAATCCCAAAAAATCTGAACAAACTAAACTGACCGAGCTTGAAATTTCTCTGCAGAGCTTGGATGAGCTTGATGACGATGATGGAGAAGAGAAGGAAAGGAAGGTGGAAGAAAGTCTTACGCAGCAAAACACGGTCCAGAATGAGTCGATGATCTCTGACCCTGGAGCGGCCTACTTGATACAGGTGAGAGTGTGTGTTTGTTTTAGTAATGTCACAGGATAATCCTGCCTCTAGAGGGTGTATAGTGCAGTCACCGTTCTGCCTTACAGAGGCAGTGTTGACCAAAGAAACAAACACAATCAAGTGACAAACAGAAAGCAGTCGACGTTCATGCTGCATCAATCCACAATACGAAGCAAGATAATATGTCTTGACACTAGACATGATGGGGTTTTGTCTTTTATTTGTCTTGTGATATCACCCCTCCAGAGAGGAAACATGACACAGGATCAAATCAGCATCATTTTTAAAGCAAAACTTCAGGGGTGAGCAAAGGCCACAACAATAAGATGTCTGTCTGTCTGTCTGTGCATCTATTGAAAGTTTTTTGGAAAACATGAAAATGAAGTACTTTAAAGTTTGGGGTCAGAGGGTTTTTGGAAAAAAGAAATGTAATACATGCAAGAAACATGCTAAAAACATGTTAAATCATGTTAGCAATGTGATAAATTATGCTAGCAACATCTATATAAACTTTAAGCTTTTACATCTGCTTCAAACTTTCAGGATTGGCTTTCTCAAGCTAACTTCAAAGTTTAATTTTCATCAGCCATTACTCCACTCTTTAAGTGTCACATAATCCTTCAGAAATCATTCTAATATACTGATTTATTATTAGAATTATTTTATTGTCTATGTTGGCTACAGTTGTGCTGCCAAATATTTTTTTTGGAAACTGTGATGTTTTCTTCAGGATTCTTTGAATAAAAGTTTAGCATTTACTCAAAATAGAAATCTTTTTTAACTATGTTAGTCTTTGCTATCACTTTATCAGTTTAACTCCTTGCTGAATAAAAGGTTTTATATATATATATATATATATATATATATACTGAAGACTAAAGTAATGATGCTGAAAATGTAGCTTTGATCACAGGAATAAATTTGATTTTAATGTATATTAAAATAGAAAAACATTATTTTACACTGTAATAATATTTCATAATTTTTTTTTTTTTCTGTATTTTTGATGCAGCCTTGATGAGCCTAAGAAAAACATAAAAGAATGTACTGATCCCAAACTTTTGAATGGCAGCGTATTTAGTGACAGGGGCCTGATCAAAGTAAAGCAAGTAGTCCAAAGAACTATAATTCCATGTTTTATGACACTGAATGACAGCTTTGAGTGAGGAACAGACCAAACTTCATTACTCACTAAAAATCCTGCCTGCATTTGTCATTTTTAGGAGCTCACTGAAAGATGAACATGACTAAATGTCAGTGTGCCATGGGTAGAGCTCTGGGAACATGATTATGTATTTTTCCGAATGATGCATTGTTTTGTTATATCTTATTTCCTCCTGTTGGGTGGTTGAATCATGTAGCTTCTGGCTGCCGAATGCATAAAGGAAACAACTAGGATGCGACAATATAAACACATTGACATTGTGCAAGTGCAAGTCTTACTTCTCCCTGGAAAGGATTGATACTGTATTATTCTGTCAGAATTTCAAACCTATTATTGCAAAATATGAAAGGACTTTTGTGAGCGATTGATTGCAATGAAAGACATGGTGAAAAGTGCTTCTCTGAAAAGTGATTCATAATAATGTTTAAATAAAGAAACGTATTACTGCCCTGAGAATGTAAGTGGTTACATGTGTTTCTGTTGATCCTGGTCATGTTCAGCAGTCTATGCCAACCCACAGTTTTCCAGATGTTGGCCTCTGTTTTATCGGACATAGCTCACATTGTAGGATATTACACAATGGTTAGTTCTGGTTCTGTAATTTGATTGGCCAAGAGTGAGTACTATATATATACTCTGACTGACAGCACAAATAGCCAATCAAATTGCTGAACTGGTAGGCCTTTTGGTTATTTTACCATTTTGTTCATCAGACTTATGGCAATTTTTAACATTATTTTCCTTTCTGTTAATGTAGATTGCTGCAATCAGAAGTTACCACTACCTTGGTTTTCTCGCATGTTTAGTTCATAATGATGATTTTCACAAATTAACATGATTTTTATGAATTTTAAAGCCTAAATACAATAATTAGAAGTAAAAAGTACACCCCAGCCGCACGACTTGAACTTCACCACCATTAAGCCTCTGACAGCTCTTTCCATATTTATTTAAAAAAAAAAAAACAATTTCCCTGAAAGTTTGAGATGGAGTACTTTGCAAGAGCATGATTATGAACACAATGAAGCTGTAAAAATGAATAACTGAATAGAGTTTACCTGTTCAGCATGATGATTAATGTCCCTGACAACCTCTGTAGTGCCATTTAGCTGTTTGTTAGCAACTAACTTTTTTAGAAGAGCATTAAAAGTAAATTTTTCTTAAAATAATTGCATTTAATCCCACCTAACATTAACATTTTTAAATACTTTTAAGTAAAAATACTTTTTACTTTTATATTGCAGTAATTTCACATGTAATATTCAAAATGAATGTAGTATTTCTTATTATTTGTTAAATATATATGTATTTTTTTAATGACTAAAGGTATCACTGCTACCAATATTACTGATGTCTCTATAGGAAATGTTTTTCTCCCTAATATTTAACCATTGACTTTAGCCATTCAACATTACAGTTAGACATTATTAGACATTAGAAAATAACAACTACTAATTTAAGTAAACTTAAAACAATCTTCAAATAAACCCATTATTTCCCTGTTCCCTTTAGCAAGTAGAAAATGTACAGAAATTGAATAAAGATATCAAACACTAAATACTACATTAAATATAGATGAATCCTTAAAGCTATAAAAGTTATTGATTTCCTCTTTTCTTTTTGTTTCGTTTCTTTTGTTCTTTGATTAGGAGACATCACAGCAGCTGGGTTATTAGGTTATTTGACTGCTATTACTTTAAGAGCTGCCGCAGCTGAACGTGTCGTGGATCTAATACATGTTTGTAGTTTAAAACGCACTCTTGTCAAGAAAAAAAAAAAGACAGAAGCAGCAGTTGTGATTAGCCCCACCCCCACGTTAAATATTTTTAATGCCGTTAAACTGGAAAAATTAACTGTTAATGCACATCTGTAGGTTACAGCGCCATAGAGAAAGATTGATAGATCTGAAGCTCTTGTCGTTTTAATGGTGTTTATGTTACAAAAATACTAAAACGATGTGCCTGAGGTATCTGTAACACTGATTCCAGATATCCTGAGAGGATTGGCAATAGAATTTAGAATTTATTTGATTATTTAACATTTATTTTCTGGTTGTCATACTCTCATTAAGTGGCCTTTTCATCTGCTCAAGCAGGTAATATCGTTAATATCTCTGGCTAAAACTAGCTAACGTTAAAGTTAGTGAGTCCATGCTAATGTCTCAGCTAACTATTCTCACGTCATGTACACTGTAGGTCAACATTTCAGTGCCTCTCCATATTAAACTGGTTAAATGTAAAATAATTAATTAATTGTTGATTGGATGTTGTCATCTGCAATCGTGACGACCATAACATGAGATTTCTTCCGTTTGCATTGCGATCTGTAAACCCTCGATTTCAAATGAATCATGTTACACACCATATTTATTTTAAAGTCATTTATATATCTCTCCATTGCATATTAAAGCCCTACTTGAATGCTCCTTGACAAGAGGTGGTCCTTCTGTGTTCAACATGTATCAAAAACATCTTCGAACAAGGTTTTCACACTGACAGCTGTCATTGTAATACTGTGGTAAACTCTGTTTGTTTGTCCGAGGCAGCAACAGTAACTAAGAGGGGCGGGGCTTAGCGATAGGTCAATTGCGTGTGCGATTTGCATAGTTAGAGCAGCATCCAAAAGGTTTCAGAGAGTTCCCTCATATAATGAGAGATGGCAGAGGTAACGTCATATCCTCGTTTTTTTCTAGTCTGCACGTTTAGAGCAGATGGCAGATTTACGCATCCTTGTCAGACACATGAGCGCGGGGCGCATCAAAAATTTGCTGCTACATTTATCAGTTGCTTAGAATGGATTTTGTGGAATTCCATGCCATATTTCACTGCTCTCTGACCTCGCACTAGACACGGCCGTAATCTACAAGCTTTCTACAGTATTAATATGATGCCTGACAGCTCTCAGGTTCAGCAATTACAGGGTTGGATGCACATGATGTGTCTCTGGATATTCACTGTACGGTCTGTTCAAGGCCGTTGGTAATTTAGGGATGCAGTAAATTAAAAGATCATAGCTTTATGAGTATTATTCCTGGATATTTTTATGCTGGGACAGGCATTTCCTTTCTGGTGCTGCGTGTGTGTGTGTGTGTGTGTGTGTGTTCTTTTGCTGCGTCTCTCTCTCTCTAATGAAGTCCTGATCAGCTCAAGGCCTCCATCTGCTTCTGCTTAAGCTGTGCTTTACCTTTCTTTTCTGCTGCCATACAAGGAAAACACACTCTGATACCGGAGAACTGCTAGAACTCACAGAACCGTACGGAACATTCCACAGGATCATCTCGCTCCAGTGTGGCGCCAATACGGCAGTGCATCGCTGGAAAATGCAACTCCATCTGTGCTCTGCGCAGTTGTCTTCTGATTTTTTGAAGCTGTGCCTCAAAAACCTTGACCTAGACATCAATTTCTAGGCAATTTTACATATTAATCAATGGACAGAAACTGCTTTCTTGATGTCATAGGTGCACTTGAAAGTTCAAATGCAAATGCGAAAGCTCAGTAGAGTTTAAGACAGCACTTGCTTTACAGAAAGGAACCTTTTTGGCCGTTGGTTATAGCATCTGCACTAGTGTTTGAGACACAGCCCTTGCGTGACAATATGGTGTTAATTCTGAACCAAAGTGTGCATGCTCATTTGCATTTTTAATTAGCACTTTTCGTGTAAAGACTGGGAGGGATTTCCCATGCGTCACCGAGCTGACCCCAGCAATAAGAGCGATGAGATGGTGGCAGTGTAATTTTCACCTGACAAAGGCGCCTGTTAGAAATGTTATGGAGTAAAGCAGAATTTGCATAGTGCAATTAAATGCAGTTTGCTTTAAAACGCTGCTCAACAGCTGGAATTCTCAAATGTCGTTATTTTGCTCGGTAAGCTCCAGGCTTTCAGCGTTTGTATTTAATCTTACGAGGCCTATGTGGGTAAATAGGAATTGGGTACGGGCAACAGGCTGGGCCGCTTGTCCCTGGAAGGATTTGAATATTTATCGCATGAAGCAGGAAAGATTTAGGGCACATGAGCGCAGCTTCAGAATGCCAGAGCAGGCCTGTGCCGGACTTTATTAGACCGGCCTTCTGAGATCCTGAGATCTTACCTTTTTAAATTGGCTGTCAAAATCACAAAGCCCGTCAGATCGCAAACAGCTATGAATTCCTTTTTAAGCGATGTGCAATTTATCAGACGTGAAACTGGGCTGAATACAATGAATATATTTGCTTTCTCCATCTCAGTTTCTCTCTCTCTCTCCCTCTCTTTCTCAAACACTTTTTGTTCTGTTTCTTTGCTCTAATGTTTTCATCTGTGATGAGCAAAATGCCTAATTGTTTAAAAGGTTTAAAGTGCCCCTGTTATGTCATTTTTAAGGTTCCTAATATTGTTTTGGGAGTCTCCTACATCATTTAAATGCATGCAAGTTTAAAAAATGATTTTGTTTTCTTAAATATGCATTTAATATAAGGCTGGGCGATATGGCAAAAATGTAATCTCGATATTTTTTTCCCATATTGACCGATAACGATATACAGGGTTTCTGGAATATCATGGAATTTTAAAAGGTCTATTCCAGTCATTGAAAGTCAGGGAATTTAATATTTTTTTGGTCCAAGTCATGGAATATCAGGGATTTTTGTTTGTTGCTTTAAATTTTTATTTCTGTTTATTAAAATGTAATTTTTCTATACAGTTTTTTTTATCGCATTGTTTTACACTTTTTGCCTATCTTTATGGTTAGGCTATTTTTCAGTGCCATTTTATTCCCTTTCCGCACGTCAACTGACAATCACTTAAGTCAAATGCAGTCATCAGGCTGTACCTGATAACTAAGGCAAACATGCCAGGAATATGTAAATTTCAAGAGCTTTGGCTATAAAATGACCACTTCAGAGACTGGGTGTGAAAAGCAAAAACTAAATGTGAAGAAATAAAAAAAAAAAAAAATTGAATGATGAACTTGATTACAAACAGAAAATCCTTCAGATTGTTTAACCCCTGAAATCATAAAAAACATAAATTAATTTGTGTAGAAATAATACAGAAAAAGCCAGTTTCCACCACTAAATAAAAAAAAAAAAGGTTATTGTGACTTGTTATCTTACAATTCTGACTTATTTTCTTACAATTGCATGATATAAACTCGCAATTCTGACTTTTTTTCTCTTGAATTGTGAGATATAAACTCGTAATTCTGAGAAATAAAGTCAGAATTGTGAGATAAAAAGTTGCAATTGCGAGTTATAAAGTCAGAATTGCATGTTTTATCTTTATCTCTTTTTTTATTTAGTGGCAGAAACGGGCTTCCATACTTTTGTACTAAAAACGTCTGTAAACAAGTAAATAAAGCTTGCAAATGGGTGGATCCGTTCATTATAGGTCATGGAAATTCAGCTTTTTAATCAGTGAAAGTCAGGGAATTTGACATTTGACTTAGAGTGGGAACCCTGGATATATATTTCGTATATATAAACTGTTAATGCTGCCAGCTTTAAAAGAGTATCCCAACTATGACTGAAGCCACAAAAAAATTGTAAATTAAATTAAGACAATTTACTAAAATAAATTAAAAACTAAAAGTTGTGACAAAAGAAGGTAAATGTGATTAAATGTGCAAAATGCAAACATAACACTTTTGTAAACATAATTTGTAAGTAATTATAGTTATTTTTTTTCTTTTCCAGAAAGACAAGTCTGTCTACATCGTCTGGCTTTAAGAGGTAGATTAAATGTGCAAAATGTAAAGAGAAAACTAGAAATTGCACACAATTTGTCAGGAAGACTAGACTGTCAGCAGTGTCTGGCTTTATGATGTAGATTAAATGTGCAAAATAAAACTATAATTTAAAACTATACAATTTCTAGCCAGTGCACATAATGTGTAAAATGTTTGACATATCGTTTTAATCTGTGCCTCGTCGCTTTTCAAATAGCCAAACCACTTTGTTATAACTGAATTTGTGCTTTTTTTTTTTTTTTTTTTTTGTCTACAATTTCATTTTTGGATAATAACTCAAGGTTAGTTTCACTTCCATCGCTGATTCCACTAATTTTTGTCATCCTTTTGTTGAAACTGACTTTGTTCTTTGACGTGAATGTTAAAAGCTGCACGCTAATTGGCTGTTGTTGCATATTTCTGCTGTGTGATTGGCTCTTATATTAATCCATATAGAGTAAAAATGCCTAGAGCTTATCATTGTTATCGAGATGTATTTTATCGCGATTCAATATTATATCATTTATCGGCACATCCCTAATTTAACATCACTTAATTTTCCAATGATTCTCAAACGAGTCATTCAAACAGTTCAAAGATTCTGTCTCTCTAAACCCCTCTTTTCCGAGAGCCTACTCTGCTCTGATTGGTCAGATGGCCCAGTCTGTTTTGATCGGTCTACCATGTATAGCACATGTCAGAATACATACAGCTACATTACATGCCTGCATGAAAGGCAATACTGGAAATGGCATAATAGGGGCAGTTTAAGGGTTCCAGCTATACAAACAATAGTTATATTTAGTCATTTAGCACACTGTATCACCAAATGAAAGTCAAAAGCTATTTTACTTCCATAATGTGACATACTTCTGAGTGAAACAGTATGATCAATGAGGGGACTTGATTTTAATGATTAGCCCATGAATATATTGCAGGTGATTAAAAGTATGGGCTGGAAACAAAGGCAGAGCAAAGTTATTTTATTTAATGAAATATTATGATTGCACATTTTTTTTTTCTAAGTTTAACATAACTTGATAAATCATTCACAATTAGACCAAAAGCAGATTGTAAGAACCAACCTTATGTCATGACGAAAACGTACTTGTGGGAACTTTTTCGCAAAATATGAAATACATACTGCCATGTGCATTTTGTGACATATTCAGTGTGAAATGTCCACTGAGTGTTGGTACGTATGATGAACGTATATATGGTTAGTTTGTGTGACGTTGGTTTTTTAGGTTGTCACTGCAGTTCTGACTTGAAATGTTTGTTGAGTGGCGCTATAACTATAATGCTTTGTGAATAACGTACCATCTGCACTACACCTAAACCTACATGATAGAATGAAGAAAAACGAATGTGACGTAAAAACGCAAACGCAAGGATGCCGCTTTAGCTTGTTTTCCAATCTCTCATCTTTCAGCTCTTTCAACGAATCATGTTTTTCATCGGATTGGTGGTTGATTCCGCATCCTAAGTCTGATTCCATGCCGGCTGAGCTACCGAGCAAGCTTGCTATGTCCAGAAAGAGAAAGATACGGAGCTGTAATCATAACTGTGTACAAAAATGATTACAAGTGCTTGCTGTTTTACTGCCTCTAGTGTTCATTTCTGTTAGAAACTGCAGTGATATGGACATTTGGTACATGTTTGGCATCTTGCAAAAAGGTTCCCATAGATACGTTTTCGTTATGAGATCAGGTAAGTAAGAACATATTTTTGGATAGCCTTTCAAGGTACAGGGAAGCATTGTTTAAAGATCTTGGGTGAGGCCTATGCATATATCTGTTGAAACCTGCACAGGTTATTTTGCTTGAACATTTAATTTTTCAACAAGAACAGGCCAACAGCTAAATGCAAGGACATTCAAAAAGGATTTTGCCTCTGTGTTTTTATGATGGTTGAAACTTTATACATTGCCCTAGAGCGTGTTTAAAGAGATGATCACATTGTGGTGGTGGTAGTGGTGTGAAATTAGATCGCCAACATCTTACAATATTTTGCGAGGCTTTGAGGCAATAAGGAGAATGATTCGTAAAATGTAATTGTTGTTTATAAAAAAAAAACATAACTCAAAATTATAAATAGCTGAACTTTGTGTTTTTAGTTTCACATCAACATATATCACAGTTCAAATGATCTATATACAAAGAAATGCCTTGAAGCTGTCCACTTGTAAAAAGGAGGAGGGGAAGAAAAATAGAAGAGATAAAGTCAGATAAACTAAAAGTGCTATGTTTGACAGTTGGATAGATATCAGCCTTCAGTAAGAGTTTGAGAATGATAACCGTAACCTGTAGGCCGTCACAGTAATGGAACTTGTTTCTTTGAAGCAAACGCAACCGAAAGGTTTAGCTCCGTTTGAGTTATAGTGTCTGGATTTATTGTTTTTTGATTTATTTTTTTGTCTGGTTTACCTTTGGTACCACAGAAAAGGGGCGTATGAATAGAGTGAGTCATACCGCTCAAAGGCCAACAGAAACTATTGGGAGACTGTTGTATTGTATGGGCATGTGTTTGTGTATGTATCTGTATTTAGGTCTGTTTGTCCATTAAACCAAAAGGTTATTCTCAATTTTATGTCTCTGTTTTATTTTTCAGGACACTCCAAGATCCAGAAGTCATAAGAGGTGAGTCTGACTGCATCTGGTATCTGTCAGCGGGTAAGATATGTCTTTTCAGCACTGCACTGCGTGGAGGGAGATCGAAGGGATTAAACCGCTTTAGCTGATGACCGCAACTCTGGACCCTTGCTCATCTTGTGGCTTCTGTCAGATGTAAAAAGTATGCTCCTGGCCTGAAAATTTGCCTTAGCGAAACTGTTGAAAAAGAAGGGTCTTGTCAGGAGAAAGGGACTTAAATCCTGTGAAACGACAGCCTGGCTTAACCGGACTCATTTTCAGAGCCACTGTAAGAACGCCAGTTGCTTTCGTTCTCTCACTTGGCAGCAAAGTCAGGCCTGAATTTGTTTCCGCTTGAAAGATACAAGTGGACTATCTGTATCAAGCTGAGCAGAGCAAATTTGGGTGAAAAATGTTCAGACTTAAGTTTTTCCCCTTTTCACCCCAAACCAAAAACTCAGTGACTTTGAAAAATAAATATCCAGCGTGACTCGGCGTCACCTCTCACGTAAAGACTTTTTCTAAAACATTTCCGAATGTCACATTTCATTTTTTATACAGGTTGCAGTTAAGGTTCACAAACAAATTGTTCTTTTGAACTGATTCTTTTTTTAAAAACAGTTCATAAAAGCAATTTATTCAACTGTTAGGGAGACATTTAAAAAGTAAATGTGTTTAGCACACTTGTGTCTTTTTACTGTGCTTAGTCTTTTTAACTTTGGTGCAAAGGTCATCCTGCAGCTCTTGTGCTACAAACATGAACGATTTCTCAAATTGTGCATCTCATTGAATAACAACTAGAGGTTTGATTTACAGGTTTTTAATGTGGGAACCCTAACCATGTCTAGTGAGCATTATATCAGAGAGGGCTCTAGTAACGGCGAAACAACCATCTAGCAATGGCCTACAAATAGTCTCGTGTAGCCAGACCTCTGGGAACCTTGTCTGCTTTAAATGGCCAAGGCCTGCCAAAGATGCCATGTTTTGGGGCGTGGAAATGTCCCCACAATATCAGATGTTGTGTAAAACTCTAGAACGTATTTTAAATATTTTGAGCTGTGAACTTAAAGTATTTCACATACTTTCCAAAATCCAGAGTTTAGTTGATCCTAATAAGCGCTCATCATCACAGCTGTAAGCAGGACAGCTTTCTTCCTCCATGAAGGGGAGGGGCATCATGACATCTTTGTTTCCAGGCAGAACGGTAAAGAACGCGACACTCGCGTCTCCCGGAAATACTGAAGATTTCAACCAATCCGATGACGATTTTGAAACTCCCGAAGTGTTTCCACTTTTATGTGCCGTATGCATCAGATATTTAGCCAACAGTCTGTGGGTGTGACGTCTGAGACTAGCATAGAAAGAACACCTCAGCAACCATTGCGAACATCCTGGCAACTAGATGTCACATGGAAAGTGTAAAAATCCATTTCATGTACAATTTTTTACAATTGCTATGACAACTTTTTCAATACTTTTTAACAATTTTGCTAAACTCTTACTCTGCTTTGACACAAAATGCATACGGTTAACACAAAAATGCTTTCAATTGCTTACAATTTCTTTTACACACAAGCTCAACCAAGACCAAAACAATGTAATGTTCAATGCTCAAATGCTTTCACACTTTCACACAGAACAGATAACATCATATTCTAAAACTAACTTGCAGGCTAATGTCAAAGTGAACAGCTCATATTGTGTATTAAATTTTTGTATTGAATTTCTGCAGCAAAATAAACCAAATACTTGCATTTACTAAACCCAACAGAGAGGCCTCAACAAAAACTGTGGTGTGAAACACAATCTATATACTGTCTATTAAAGGAACACTCCACTTTTTTTTTTAATTTTTGTATTTTTTAATTTTCCAACTCCCCTATAGTTAAACATGAGTTTACCATTACCATTTTTGAATCCATTCAGCCGATCTCTGGGTCTGCCGGTAGCACTTTTAGCATAGCTTAGCATAAATCACTGAATCTGATTAGACCATTAGCATCTCGTTCAAAAATGACTAGAAGATTTTTTATATTTTTTCTATTTAAAACTTGACTCTTCTGTAGTTACACTGTGTACTAAGACTGACAGAAAATGAAAAGTTGTGATTTTCCAGGCTGATATGGATAGGAACTATACTCTTATTCTGGCGTAATAATCAAGGAACTTTGCTGTGGTACTATATTCAGGCACTGCGTAATATCATTGCGCCTGCTGCACCCATGGTACGGCAGCAACGTTCTCTGATTACTATGCCAGAATAAGAGTATAGTTCCTATTCATATTAGCCTGGAAAATCGCAACTTTTAATTTTCTGTCGGTCTTAGTACACGATGTAACTACAGAAGAGTCAGGTTTTAAATGGGAAAAATATCAAAAATATTTGGTAATTTTTAAACAAGACGCTAATGGTCTAATGTGATTCAGTGATTTATGCTAAGCTATGCTAAAAGTGCTACCGGCAGACCCGGAGATCGGCTGAATGGATTCAAAAATGGTAAAACTCATCTGTTTAACTCTAGGGCAGTTGGAAAATGAATTTTCCAAAAAAGTGGAGTGTTCCTTTAAGGCCAGACTTAACACCTAAAATGCAGTTTTTGTAATTCCATTTGATGTTAGTGTTTTAAGTGTTCCTGTCGGAAGAGAACGTGTTGAGTGTTTTGGAATAATAATTTAATTTTGAGACATGTTTGCAGTGTTTTGTAGTGTATTGTGTTAGTGTATCATAATTTGAAAATTAGTGTTGGGAGTTTTTTGGGAGTCAGTTGTGTGTTGTAGGTGTGTTGGTGCGTTAAGAGTTTAGTTAAATTGTTAGAAGTATTGAAAAATTGTCATAGCTATCGTAAAAAAAAACTGTAAATGAAGAAACAGGTTCACTAAAACGACCTCTCAGTTTACAATTGCTTGGACTCATTTAGCTCAGAAGATGCCAGTGCATTGTGGATCCAGGGTAATGCAGACAAAAGCCCATCTGAAGCTCAGTCTGGCCGTTTGATTAGTCGCCCATCTTTCTGCCCCGACACACGCACTCGAACACCCAGGGCTCTGCCGCAGCCGGCACGACAGGTGGACGGCAGAACCGACAGCAGAGACCCAACAAATAAGCTCACAATGCATCAGAACAAAAGGAGGAGTTAGCCATAAACATTAAAGTAATGATGTCCCATTGCAGATAAAGGGATAGTTCACCCAAAAATGAAAATTCTGCCATTAATTAGTCACCCTCATGTGGTTCTAAACCCGTAAGTAAGACCTTCGCTTGTCTTCGGAAGACAGATTAGAGAGCTTCTGAGAGCTTTTTGACCCTTTGTAAACAGCAACACAACTACTGCATTCAAGGTAGTAGGGACACTGATAAGGTAGTCCATGTGACAACAGGGGTTTAACTTTAATTTTATAAAGATACGAGAATTCTTTTAGTGCGGAAAGAAAAACACAAACAAAAAAAACAACAACTGTCTTTACTACTTTTCTGGACCTTGAATGTGTCTGTCTGTGGATGTTCAGAAAGCTCTCGAATTTCATCAAAGATATCTTAATTTGTGTTTCTTACGGGTTTGGAACTATATGAGGGTGACAGAATTTTCATTTTTTGAGTAAACTAAGCCTTCAATGTTTGAGAGACAAGGAAAATAGGTGTACCATGAGTACTAGCCAAAAGTTTATTCTTGAGGAATGGACACACAAATGAATTCATTTTGCAGCTAGCTAGTATGGCCAACATATTTAGAGTTGACTTCCGTCTGCCCTCTCCTCTCTCTCGCTTTCTCTCTCTCATATACACAAAACCCCCTGCCGGGTTTCCAGGAGCAGATCATTACCTCTGCCTCCTCCTGTTTCCTCTCCACAGGGGACTAATGCAACAGAGTGGCTGTTACATTCCCAGGACATGAACATTCAGATTGGACATCTGCTCCGTTGTCCGAGTCGATCAGATTCAGACTACTCTATACTGATAGAGCCACGGCAAAATACATCACACGCCTCATCCGGACACATTACTGGACCTTTTCCTTTTCCACCTTTTCCACATTACTGGGTTTCCTTTATTAGTATTATTTCTATTACCTTTCTTTTTCTGTCATCTTCAGTGTTGAATAACAAAATATCAGGACCAAATGCATTTGAAAGCAGTTTCACGTTTTCTGAAGAAAATAACTAGATTACCACTAGATTGTTGGCAGAACATTGCTAGATGTTTTTTTTGCCGTCAAGAAGAAGGGAAAGAAATCCCACCTGAAAGGTCACTAGACACGGCTCAGGTCTCTAATTATTATGTACTAAGAAAGTTCAATCACTTCAAAGAAACACACACAAGACACAATTTGAGATACCGTTCATGTTCATAACACCAATTTGTGGGAGGAGTTGCTCTTGTGGTTTTCTTCAGATCTGTAACCCTAAGAACGAGCATTAATAATATTAATAATGATGCTTGTCTTAGCTAAATAGTTTGGGTCCACAAGCATTAGGCCGGTCGGTTGCACATCGGCTCCATTCTGTACGTTTGACCTGAATATCCTCATTAGATGAAGCACTTTGCCGTACCTCCTCATTAGCTGGAGGATTAGAACGGCCGTCTGTCAAAAGAGAGACGCTCTGGGAATAACCGCGGAGAACACTGGAGCGGGCAAATGGTTTTTCGGTGCCCGAACGATCGTCACCCAGACTTGCGTGGATGATAACGTTATGGGGCCAAAGCCCCCTTCAGCCTGACCGCGGGTAGAAACTGTCAAAATCTTTATAACAGAGAGAGGCGAGGTAAGGCGATTGAAGCTAGTTCCAGAGCAGAATATTTGTGTGGTGCCGGTGTTGCGTTTGTCACTTTCACAGCTGATTTCACAGCAATTTTGGGAACATTTGCGAATTCTGTTTTTTGGTAGCTGTGAAATGTAAATGTTTGAAATGTAAAATGACAGGCTGTTTCGACTAGGGCTCTGTCCTCTTTTAACCGGAGAGTGGCCGCAGATCTGAACACGCTTCAAAACAACATGAAACTGCATTTGAAACGCATTTATCTTGTTTTGTCTTTCCAACTGAAAAAAAGCAATAGTTATGCTTAATGCACACCGTTGTCTATTTATTTCACACATAATTAAGACTTTATTTGTGGACCTGTACCACAAAATGAGTAATTTTCTACTACAGCAATTGATACATGACACAATAAAGCTGCTGTGAAATAATGTGTATTGTGGAAAGTGCTATCCAAATAAACCTGACTTTACTTGAGCAACACTTCTAGAAGAAGTTCACTTCCAGAATGAAAATGTCTTGATAATTTACTCATCCCCATGTCATCCAACAGGTCAAAATTGCAGTTTCAGTGCAGCTTCAAAGAGCTCTACACAATCCCAGCTGAGGATTAAGCGTCTTATCCAGGGAAACGATTAGTACATTTATAAGAGAAATACACATGTATATACTTTTTAAACCCCAGATGCTCATCTTGCAGTAGCTCGACCTCACGCATTACGTAATCGTAGATGGAAGCACGAACCCAGTGTTTACAAAGCAAACGTGCAAAGAAAGTCAAACGCCCTTGACAAAGATAAGCAGAACAACAATGTTGGATGATTTTGAAGTTGGAGGAGAAAATGAGATGGAGCTTTTCGCCCTACTCTACCTTTTGAACCAACGTACACGGGTGAAGAACTAACCGCGTGTGACTTTTCCAATGTGATTACGTAATGCGTGAAGATGCACATGCACATTGCAGAGCTAGTGCAAGATGAGCATTTGTGTGTAAAAGTATGTCAAATTGTATTTTTTTTTTAAATGTTTTGCTAGATAGACACTTTTTTTCTTGGCAGGGATTGCGTAGAGCCCTTTGAACCTGCATTGAAACTGCAATTTGGACCTTTAACCTGTTGGCCACCATTGAAGTCCACTATATAGAGAACATTTCTGGAATGTTTTCTTCCAAAAATGTCTTTTCGACTGCAGAAACCAAGACATGAACATTTGGGACAAAATTGGGTTAGTAAATTATCAGGAAATGTTGGTTCTGGAAGTGAACTTCTCCTTTAATTAAACATTTCTTTGAAGAAAGTAAAAACACTATAAGATAAGGGACATTTATTAAGAAAATAAATCGTCTCAGTTTTGACTTCATGATCTCCTTTAAAGGATTAGGTAACTTTCAGAACAAAAATTTACAGATAATGCTTACCCCCCTTGTCATCCAAGATGTTCATTTCTTTCTTTCCTCAGTCGTAAAGAAATTGTTTTGTGAGGAAAACATTTCAGGATTTCTCTCCATATAATGGACTTCTATCATGCCCCCAAGTTTGAACTTCCAGTTTAAATTCAGCTTCAAAAGGCTCTAAATGAGCCCAGCCAATGAAGAAGGGTCTTATCTAGCAAAACAATCTGTTATTTTCTAAGCAAATTGACAATTGATACTTTTTAACCTCAAATGCTCGTCTTGTTTCCTCTCAGTGCTGCGCAGAATCTGTGTGATCTGGGTCAATACAGTTAGAGTATGTTAAAAAAAACTCCCATCTCATTTTAGTCGAAAATTTCTGAATTGTCCTACAATGCTGTTTTACCATTTTTTGTAGGGGGTTTTATCTTCTTTGTATGTTCTCTTTGTAAACACTGGGTTGGTTCTGCAGCGATGTAGGACAATTTTGAAGTTGGGGAAGAAAACGAGATGGGTTCAGTTATATGAAAAAAAATCTCCTAGCTCTTCCAAGCTTTATAAGGAGAGTCAACGGTTGTTGATTTTTGTTTTTTTTTGAAGTCCAATAAAGTCCATCCATCTATCCATCCTTAATAAAGGTCTTCTAAAGCAAATCAATGTGTTTGTGTAAGAAAAATATCCATATGTAAGACTTTAGAAACCACAATCTGTAGCTTCTGCTAATTATCATGTGCGTTTACGAGACAGCGGCGTTCCAGTGGATGGCGGAGGACGTGTTCTCGCCGGAGCTTATGCTACGCCTACATCCTACATCATCCACTGGAACGCCAATCTCTCGTGAATGTACGTATGACACTTTAAGTTTTAAGGCTTATAAAATTTGAAATATGGATATTTTGCTTACACAAATGCATGGAATAATGGCTATGATTTCTAATTGGGTGAAGTATCCTTTTAAGGCCTGTCTTTTGACCAATTGGAAGCGCAAAAGTTTAGGTGTACAGTTTCTACATTTGTTTCTCAGTCAGGTGCCCCAAAGTCATACCGTTGTTTGAGGCGACGCATCTAAGTTTTGAGGCATGAAATGTTTAGCATTATCTACAGTTTCTGGGAGCAGGAAAAATGCAGGGAGTTCATAAATCTGCAAATCCTCAGGCAGGTGTGGAAAAAAAAAAAAAAAAAAAAAAGACCACACACACACACGCGCGCGCGCGTGTTTGTCTGATTCGTTGCCAGTTCTTTTCTTCCCGCTTTTGTGGAATGTACAGACAGGCCTCGCTCAGAACAACACTCCGAAGCAAAAAGAAGGTCCAATAATTTGATTCCCGGAAAGGGGTTATCAGCCGAACGAGTGAAATATTATGAAGGAATCCTCTCCAAGTCCTCCACATATGTAATTACTGAAATAAAGCTGGTTAAAATAAGTTCCACATGAATATTCCCAGAGCGTCTGGCCTAAGCGAAGAGCGAGAGAGACGGGGAGAGAGCGAAATAAATGGAAAAAGACAGATATTCTTCCCCAACCTCCCATCCATTTTTTTTGACAGCGGCGTCCCAAGGCACGGTCCTGTAAGGAGCAGGTCTGTTCTCCTCGCTAATGAAAGCGCATTGCTCTAATGCTTTCTACCGTGCCATAAAAAGGTTTTTCATACTCTGATAATTTACTACTTGAGTTTTCTTATTTCCAGTCCTACTAAATAAATGACGCACTTTCCAAGCCATTATGTTAGTCTCATTTGAAGTGAAAAAATAGTGTGAAAAGATGGTTTAGGGAGGCATCTTTTGTAAGCAGAACACCAAATGAAAAGCACGCACCTGTTTTTTTTTTATTTATTTAAGCTTTTAAGACGCGTCTCCATTAGAGCTGCGAGTCACAAACCGGGCACACTGTTAGAAAATGCTATTTGAGCGTTAATGAGCGCGACCCCCTTTTAGTTTGTTGTGTTCTGTATTTGACATGTTGAGAAGGAAGGGAATATGTATTAATTTAGATTCTCCAGCTAAAATGTAACAAGTTGTGTTTTGTACTCCAAAATGTGTTATTTTTTGGTGTGTTTGTGTGCAGCGAAGAAGAGGGAAACAGACATCGCCATCGACAAGGAAGGGAAGGCAGCGGCACCGCTCCAACGGCCCTGGAAAGAAGGATGGAGGAGTTAGAAAAGGTACGTTTCTGTGGGTCTACCATCAAGACCGCCTACAGCTTTTCACATAGGTCCCATCCCGAACGGCACACTTGATGAGAACTTTTTGGTCTCGTTGCCTTTCCTCCATGTCCATCGAGTCTGATTTTTGCCCCAAATTGCACACGTACTCAATCAGCGTCGCCTTTGGCTTGAGGCAAAAATGTAAATTCAGCCAGTTTTTGAAGGTTTTCTGCTATGTTTTGGCCGAAGCCAAACGACCAGCGCAGTTTCGGACCGTCTCTCTGCGCAATCCTGACCTTTCTCTGGAAGACATCTCCGTCCGCACGGCTTTTCCTGAAACGGCACCCGATCAAATCCCTCGGCTCTCACTCTGAAATGTCAGCATGCTTTCAAACCTGGAAGTCACACGAATTCATTGTGATATACTGATATGAAATTTCATTTCAGCACGGGGTCCACATCCAAAGCCAGTAAGCCCTGTGTCGGTTTAGCAGGGTTTCATAAGGTTTCACGTATATTTCTCAGCATGACTTAGACAGCACTGTAACTTAATTGGGTTGAGATTTTCCGCGCAACAAATTTCCACGCACTAAACATTTTAACAGCGAGATATATTTATTAAACCTCAAGATCAGCCGAACAGTGACACGACGCATTAAGACCACACACTTTACGACTGAGGAAGAGGAACGTCTTCAGTAACAGTCAACGAAGGTGCTGCTTTGTAGCCCTTCATTATAGTAATAAATATGGACGTCTCAGAGGATGTTGGAACATATGTTCATAGGTGAATGGAGGATGAACATTTGCAACAGGCAGAATTAAGCATTTACCTCGTAAGTGACGGAAAAACCAAAGGGAACACGGGCAGCAGACTTTTTGTCTGTTTTTGAATAAAACAAACAGCATATCCTGAGCACCTTCGATGTGCCAAGTTAGCAATAAGCAATTTTTCCGCCTCTACCAAAAATGATGTCGCTGCTCAAGGACGCTTGATATGTAATATATGTTGAACTATATGGTTTGGAGCAGGATTTGAATACAAAGAAACGTCACCATCAAGCCCAGTTGTGCAGAAGCACAGCCTAGCAAGCGACTAAAGATGCTGTTGCTTATACATAGTGCGTTAATGTGTAAAATGATTTGGAAAAGACCACTATATAGACAATCATGGCATTAATTATTTGACATGGCAAGAACGAAGTCAAGTACAAGAGTGTTTTTTGAATGTGAAAATGTGAATTATTTGAGCAAAATAAGAGGGATCATACCAAATACATGGCATTTTTTGTATACACAAAAACAACTCAGTATTAAGAATCAAGTGAATGTAAACTTTTGAAGGGGGTAATTTTGATAATTGCGAGTGATTTTTATAGATCTTGTGAACTATATGTAAATGTGTTTTATCTGAAATATCTTATTGAGATGAGTGGAAAATACCATGGTGTAACATTTAATAGATTCTGCAAGGCGTATGAAAACTTTTGCTGTCAACTGTAGAAGTACGAAAGGAGGCAAAGCAGCACACACACTATGTACAAATGTAATTGCGTTTAAGTCTTTGGATCTGACGCAACTGCACTTTGACAGGAGCTGGCCGCAGAGAGACAGGAGAACGGTCGCCTTTTGAAAGCCCACCAGGACAAGGACGAGCTGATCAACAAGCTAAAGGAGGAGATCGACCTGCTAAACCGGGTAAGAAACAGACGGCAGTGTCGTAAATCCAGAAGGAGCGTTTGAAAAAGGCATTATCTGTTATCCTTTTTAAAATTTTCCCCCTTTGATAACTACTGCATATTTTTGTTTGCGTACGGAAACGTGCGGATTAATTAGAAGCGATCATTTGTAGGCCACTCGCACACGTTCCTAGAGAATTGGACTTGGGCTTATGCGAAATGAGGGTTCCTGTGCATTTTCCATTTGTAAAATCCATCGAGTGCATATTTAACACGGTTTTAAAATAGGTCAACTGTCTCAGTCGGCATACTTGCATTATATTTTTGTGAATGAATAGTTCCAAATAATGTTAGAGAGTTGAAGAGCAGTTATTAAAACAATGCAGGTAAACGAGCAGAGTAAAGCACGTCTTTTTTTTTGTTGCACAAAATGTGTATGTATAGAAATGTTGAAACGTCCAAGGTACACATTTGTAGCGCCACTTCAGTTAGTTGTCATAGTATTATTTTCAGAAAGTTTTGTAATAGTCTTCTAATAAGAAGGGTTACGTTGGCCTATTAAGAATTTGCTTACATGCATCTTGCAAATGTATTTTTGCTGTTTAATGTTTGTAATGATTTAGTTGTGAAATTTGTGAACAATTCCAATTGTAACAATATTTGAAAGAAATGTTTGTAAAGTAAAGGAATCATTAGTTTGACTACACATTGCCAAACACTATGATAACGTGTTAGTTGGTAATGGAAAGTTAGTTGGTAAATGGCAAATCTTTTGTAACAAAGTAGGCAGTGTCATTTTGTTACCAGCACAAACGACAGAACGTTGAGGTATCAATTGAAAATGTCACGTTGTAGCATTTTAATGACAAGAAAAAAACAAGAAGTCAAAGTAAACGTGTAATGCGAAGTGTCCTTTTTATTTGATTGTTGAAATTGTAATTGCCACGTCAATTCATTTCAAGCACCGTCTGCTAACGTCAGAAACGTTTTTTTAAAACGAGCTCTGCGTGTGGCCTAAAATGAAGTAAATTGGAAACGCTTTCCCATAAGGTTTATAGCGGCGGCAGCAGAAGTGAAGTTTGTCTTGCTTTATGCAAAGGAGTCACTGTGGAAGCAAGTAGCAGTGTGATGAGCTGGTTCCAGAATATGTTTGGTGTGTCCGAGTGTGCAAGGTGAAGTTATGTTGGGTGTCATCACTCGTGACAGTTGGAGCTGTTGAGGATTTGTGTTCTGCATTAGTCCATAGGGTTTGAGGAACGATACTGAGGTCAAGTCAGTAGTGTAGTGTTTTGGTAATGACTGGATTGTGAAGCGCCGGTTCTGTGTGGGTTACAGGGATGTGAAGCGTAGGCAGTAGATGCGTTTAGGTAGAGTTGCGTAGGGCGATCAGAATGCGCACACAAATTGTTTTGGCACCGTGGCGTTGTAGTATTGCTGAGAGTCCTGAGGCTGGCACCCCCAAAGAGAAGGGCGATGGGAACGTGTGGGATTTGTGCCTGTTGGAAGTGTGGCGCTTATGTGACACAGCCTTACTAAGTAAGAGCAAAGTCAGACGTGTCTTTGGAGATGCATTGCAGAAGGTAGCACGGAGTTGGCCAAAGCGGCTGAAGGTTTGTGGAAAGAAGGCCAAAAGAGCAGCACGGGCGTCCATGCCAGCGGAAACGTGGAAGTAAGGCAGCAGGCCCCGCTGCCCGCTGCCGTGTGCTCGCTGGAGTCGCGCAGCTCGAGTCGCAGGTCTTTGCACTCGTCGGTCTTCGCACGAGGAGGATGAGCGCCACGACTGCCGCTCCAGGGCTGCCGCTTCCGCTGCCGCTTCAGCGCAAGTGGCTGCTTTTACACTCGCTCTGCCCGGGGCACGGCCGACCGGCTCGCCTCGTTAACCAATAGCGGCGCTTCTCGCGTCGCTCTCGCACCCTGATTCCAATCATCCGCTTGTTACTACGCCGCCCTATCCGCTGCCGGCTTGCTGAACGGGCTGGACGGCCCACACGCAGTCCGGATGGTGCTGCCTTCCCACTCTGTCAGAAATGTGAACCATATCATGTTCGCTCCTGCTGGAGCAAATCAAAGTTGCACCGCAAAAAATTCATTGGCTTCTTTGGCCTCATCTTGCTTTTTTGGGTGCTCACTCACTCACACACACACAGTCCACAGGACAGGGATCTCTTTCCATACATTTTGGAAGAATTGCAAACCACACAAAAGCACACTGCAATGCTGCTTCTCGTTGCGTCGCAGCAATGCCTTAAACATTAATTCTGCTTACTGTTTACTACACACACACATATTTGCAACATTGCCAAACTCCAGGAATCCAGCGGGCCGCACAGGGCACTGTCTCGCACTTTCCATCACAGTCTGTGTTAAAACCCAGCTTCGCTTTGACGCTTTCTGCTGGGAGGTGCTTCTGGCCCTTTTATGTCACAGCTGTTGTCTTTGTTTCACATCACGGGCCGTTCTCCCACGCAAACGCGGCCCTCCCGCCTTTTCCTCAAGTTTCTTGCTTTGCTTCCTCCCTGCAGTGGATTAAGCACATACGTTAACAATACAAATATCACAATCCAAACCACACAAACTGAGCTTCCAGGGACAGACGCCAGGTGCTCTCGCTTTAACTGAAAGCGACGCGTTTCTCCGCAAAGATCGACGCGACTTCTTTTCTGACGCTGCGTCTGCCTTACAGACGCCGCGTGTGCGCTTTAATTGCGCTACAGTTGCCCTCGCCCTTTCCGATCCCAAAACTGCACGCAACGCTTAAGCCTTCAAATGTTCCGTTACTCGCGACGATGCTGCGCAGTGCTGTGAATCGCAGTGTTTAGTGCATGTCATATGGGTTCTCAAAAAGTGTTTTTTGCTGTTTATCATGTAGCTTCAACGGTCTACAAAGTTGAGCATCAAAAAGTGCATTTTACATCAAGATATTGTCTCTCACAAGAAAGAGCCAACTCCGAGTCACCTTTACGACTCCCGTTTTCTAATCTTTTGTCTAGGGCTGTTTTGGGAAAGCATGAATAGGAAGTCAAATGTGCTTTTAACATACCATCTGTGTGTGAAAACAAACGTTAAACCCACTAGTGTATGGCTTCAAGTGGAGTAAAAGTGGCAACTAACCGCTTATTTGAATGCACAAATACTATGTTAAAAGCACATTTCACTTCCTCCTCACAGTGTCCCCAAATAGCACTTTTCGCTACACGTTCCTCAAATTATCTTAACAAATGCTAAACGCCAAATTAAGTACCAAATTAGCATGTGAAACCAACACTTCAACTACAATATGGGAGTGCGCTTCTTTCTTGGGGCCTCGGAGCCGCTTGCGCTTTCCAAATCCTAGTCCCGTTTGCCTTTTTCGTGTCCAAAAATGCCATTGTGTCAACAAACAGCCAAAATGCGTCATAGGGCTGGCCGATATGCCCACAAAAAAAAAAAGAGTGCGATACAATACTGCACATCCTGCCCTAGGCTAGCCAACAAAATGACGCTTATATTAATTGCTGACAAAGCAAACGTACCGAAAGTAACCGTGTAGGCTGTGTTATATATTAGCTTTAAAAAGGGTTCAAATTACATTGTACGGTTACGGTCTAACAACAAAACGCTTTCAGGTTACATTCAGGTTACGTTCGCTCAACTAATATTACACAACTTTTACAACCTTGTTACAGTACTCGCTTTACCGTTACAGCTACTGTTACGATACACTTCCTTGGACCTTTCCTATTCTACATATGGCACATATGACAATATATGCTTTATCCACACGTCCGCTTTAAACACAATTAATGCGCTCCAGTTTGTCTGACGGCAAAATCCGCACCTTCCCACAAAGTAAAACGTCACCGTCTCCGACACATTAACTCCATCAAGTCTTACATTTAGGACAAACTGGATTGTGCCCGTTCCCCACAGTGACTGGCTCTTTGTCCTCCGCAATTATTTACACACACGCTCCTAAAAAAAAAAAAAAAGCAATGTAAATGCTATTGCCGTTCCGGTGTTGCTAAAACATTTATCCGTATACTGCACAAACTTCAGATACTACCCAGCCCTAACAAATCAATACTTGCTGTTTTTACTTCCAAATGCTATCGTACGGCCGACCCCGTGATACGTTTGGCTGCTGCCGTGTGCTGCCGGCAAATACGACCTTTTTTCAGCTGTCGGACAGTGTGCCGTTGAACTCTGCTGTAGAGTGCGGTATGATGAAATATTCACCGCTTGCATGTAATTGACCTCAACAGTCTACTCTGTGTCTCTGCCACGCTAGCGTTAACAACGCATAAGAACACACAAAATACTTCAACCGCAGTCTTCCTGCAATATTCTGAATTAGTTGCCTGGAAGTGTACAAAGCGGATAGTCATTTGCTTGGAAAAACCACACCTGGCTACTACAATTATATTTACTCTTATTTTGTTTCTCTCTCTCTCTCTCTCTCTCTCTCTCACTCAGAAAAACAACTACTATTTTTCAGAATTGGACACACAGCCTCCAGTTAAACAACTTCTCTACCTAGGTTTCAGAGCTCTTTTAAACACGCTGGAACTAATTCCATCGACTGCCTATCATCTTTACTGACTAAATAAAATGTCACTTCACTGCCACCGCTTTTGATGACTCGATGGCTTCTTTTCCTCTAATTGAACCTGCTAATGCTTCATTTGGTATTATTCATCTTCATTCAGCAAACAGGACACCCCACAGAGACGTGTTCTGACTCGCATGTAACGGTTAACATCGGTTTACAAATAGTGACTTCATACACACAATTTAAGAGCCACAGGCCTGTATTTTAAACCTTTTCTTTTTTTTGGTATATGGTCCTTTTTAGGGAGGGAGTGGGGGGTACATCTTTTATTTAAACTACCGTGACTGAAACAACAAATTATATTTCAACCATTGTTTGCCTCTATCAAAACAATCGCATTCAACATACCTGTCTAACTGCTAAAAACGCACACAAATGATCAGGTTGAGGCTAATTATCGTGCTCTCTGTAGTCTATTCATAACAACCTATATTGCAATCAGTTTCAGGAATATTTGGAAGAAGGGATTTTGCTCATTTTCACATTGACTTGTTACACTTTGGGAAAACGGGAAAAAACATTCATTCTGTCTGTGCGTTTTCACGTGTTTTGCAGGATCTGGATGATATCGAAGACGAGAATGAGCAGCTCAAACAGGAAAACAAAACCTTGCTCAAAGTGGTCGGCCAACTCACCAGGTAGAACCCTGCGACCCGAGGATGGCCGAAACCGAGTCTGCGTCTCGCCGCGGCGGCCGGAGGGATTTGCCCGACGACGCGCCCCCCTCTCGGCTGTCTCCTCTACGTGTTCTGCTCTGGTCTTACTTGTCTGTCTGTCTCTACGCCGCTTTCTGGAAGAGGATGCGCACGCACCCCGGGGAGGCTTTGAGAACCCGGACCTCTGGATGTCGAACGGACGTTGCTCGAGGCCTCCCGCTTTTGCGAAGGTTGTCAAAAGGAACTCGCCTTCTATTTAATGTAAATGTGTGTGTACATAGGCTTACGCGGGACAACAAAAAGAGGAAATGTCTTTGAATGTATGTGGTGCCGCACCAAATGTATGCGTGTGTTTTTTTTTTTTCTTTCTTTTTTTTCCTACTAGCTCAGAGAACTTTCTACGCTCAAATCTCACATCCCTCAAATTGCACGTCTTTGCTATACTGGGACGATAGGTGCGTTTTGCCACGCTTCCAAAGGACCGCTTTTACCGTATTTCAGCTTCGAGGGCTCCTGCGATTGCCTTTACATTTAAAGTCTGTCTTTTTGGCGCTTTATCCTTGAGCCCAAATAGTGCCTATTATAGACAGGAGTCCACGTTTAAATTCGTGACCCTTGTTTTAAACCGGGTACGCGATCCTCCCCGGCGGTTGGCCGGAAGTGTGTTTCGGCCTTCTGAGCGTGACGCTGCCGACTTGTCTCTGGCTCGGAGCTTGCGAATGCTGTAACGATATTATCTGATAATGTCTGATTCTTACATTTTACACGCTGTTCAAATGTTTACAACTTGTTTAAACTCTCGGTATCGATAGATGTAGCCGTTCGTCGTGTACGGTTAGCGCGACGTATGGCTTAGGCCGCTGCTGTGCGTTTTCAAAATAACCAAATCGATCCCACGCGTATTAAATGCGTTCGCGCGGTCTTTCGTAGCCGACAAAGGCCGCGACGTGACGTTTTTTACTTTGCGTTAAAGGCCGCCGCTTTGGGCTTGGTATCTATGTCGATGCTAATCTACAGTGCTAATGAAATGTATTCTGTAAAGTTATTTGAGGGGGTATCTTTTCTTTTGCTGGTTTTTTTTTTAGACTGTATTGGGGTGGGAGATGTCTGTATCCCGCTGCTTTACACAATGCATGTACAGAAGATTGAATAAAGTTAAGTCAATAAAAATCTTTCATGCCATTTCTTTTTGTTCACTAACTTTTACTGTATAACCATTACTGTAATCAGGAAAAACTCACCAGTAAAGAATATACAATTGCTTCAAATATCTCTGCTTTGTATTGCAATTATGGCCTATACAAAGATTTTTCTTACATGATTCATCCATTCCTATTTAGAATTCAAGACCTGAAAATTAGGAAAGGAATTCTGTCATCATTTCAATTAGTTATCCTGTCATCATTTAAATTAGCCTACTTTCTTCTTTAGAACACACACACACACAAAAAAAACACAAATTTAAAAAAATAAAATAAAAATTAAGATTGTTGGTAACCAAATAATTCTGGTGACCACTGGCTTACATTGTATGGAATAATAATAATAATAATAATAATAAACTAGATGATTAAAGTTGCCTTGGAAAAGCCTTGTCTGAAAGTTTCTAGCACTTGTAAAAGCTTCAAGTTTGGAAGTTTAGATTAGATGGACATTGCCAGCATGTTGTTAGCATGATTTAGTACATAACATGACTTGCATGTTGTTATTATCTTTCTAGCATGATTAGCACGTTACTAACATATTGCAAGAATATTTCCAGCAAGATTAACATGTTGCTAGCATGTTTCTAGCTTAATTACCATGTTGCTAAATCCAGCAAAAAAACAGGTAAAAACATGTGAAATCAGACAATTTAGCAAAAAAAAGAAAAAAAGCCAGCTAAAACTACTTAATTTAGCTGATTAACAAAGAAAAAGAAACATTTTAGTAAACAAAACAGCTAAACCAGCACATATAACACTGATTTAGTAATAAAAAAGTTTACCAGCTGATTCAGTGAAAAACAAACAAAAAACAGTTCAATCAGCTACTTCATTAAACCAACTACTTAATTTAGCACAAAGCCAGCTAAACCTAGCTAAAACCATCTTATTTAGCAAAAAACAACTAAAACAAGCTGATTTAGCCAAAAAAAGTTAACAACCAGCTAAAAACCAGATCATACCAAACTAGGCTGCTTGTCTAGAAGCTGGTTTATGCTGAATATAGCTAGTTTAACTTTGGCTGGTCTTTTAGCAGGTCTCCCAGCTTGAGCCGCTAAGACGAGCCTTACAGCTAAAAAAAGTGGTACTTAAAACCATTTTAAAACCAGCCTGGGAGAGCAGCCAATAGGCTTAGTCTGGTTTCAGCGGTTTTTTTTTTTATTTTTTCCCCTTCAGTTGGAAGTTGTTAAATTTTGTTATATCATTAGACAGCTTAAATACACCATAAGACTTTCACACCCTCAATGAGAGTCTATGGGATTTTTGGTGGTTTTGATAGTATGGTTTACAAAAAAACGTACTTCAGATCAGTTTGAAAACACACAGCGCACCGAATCCGACCGGTCTGACCCAAATTTGATGGTTTTAGCTTTAAATCTCTAGGAGGACCATCTCCAAAGAACAATAATACATTTAAATAGTAGATCAGTAAATTGGATCAGTACTTTAAAAGTTCTCAAGCCAACCTTATTAAAAATAATCACATTTAATCCAAATGATCTTTTTTTTTATGTCCCACAGGACTATGTCTTACTGGTAAAAGTAAGTCACAATTGGAATAACAGACAATTCCCATTTTTGGGGGTGGAGCGTTCCTTTAACTGACATGAAATGTCACTGTAATCATTGTTTGTCGGTTTGTTTGCTTGCTTGCTGCAAAATACTACTTTTTGTGGGGCTGAACTTTGATCCTGCCACCTTCCTGCCACTTTTTACAGCACTCGCTCAGTATTTCCCGCTGTGTGATTTCAGCCCTCTGTGAAAAGAACGAGCCTCAGATTGGCACCGCAGGAAATCGTGAGGCGTTCATAAAACCAATCAGAGGCTAGCGGACGCAAGGCTTTGCTATCTGAAAGATGCAGGGACAGCGCTATGGCTCGCCTGCATATTAATAAAGCGACGCCTCTGTGGTCGTTAGAGCCCTCACCCCGAGAGAGGAACGCCTGCTATCGCGCTAATGCTTTAGTAATTGCTTCGCCTCCCCCTCTCCGCCGCTGCGGGACGGACGTGCGTCTGGATTAGCATTTTTATGGAGAAAGAGGCACGCGTACTCTTCTGGGAAGAGTGGAGACGGAACGCGTCCATTAGTAAACTTTAACCTTTGAAAATATTTGTTGCTTAAGTAACAGCGCCGGATGCTGACGTTCCCTGACTGTACTGACCCCGTTCGCATTTCTCTTTCTGTGCAAAGATGATGGAAGCCCAGACGACAATCTCTGTGTCGTGACCCTGTGTTATTTAAAACGTCTTTCAAAAAAGTAGCATTCAAACTAACTGGAGAGTCTTCGGCCCTGCTTAAAGGGATAGTTCAGACAAAAAGGAAAATTAGCCCATGATTTACTCACCCTCAAGCCATCCTTGGTGCATATGACTTCCTTTTTTTTCTGACAAATGCAATTAAAGTTCTATTTAAAACACATAATAACTCTTTCAAGGTTTAAAATGCCAATGAATGCCTATTCATTTTCAACAGTCCAATAGAAATGCAATAAAATGTATCCGTCATAAAAAGTACTCAACACCCATTCGCTGCCGTTATAAAGTTGTTTAGTTTTAACTAAAGTTCGTTGCTGCTTTCAGCTCAATGTACAAGTTACTTAAACGCGTCCAAACTACATGTAGAGGCCATGCCTGCTGTATATCAACTAGCACAGAACTGCCATTTACAGAAGGAAATGTTAATGAGTATCTGAACCCACAACAATTAGTATCACGACAAGAATGATAGCTATTCCTCACAAGCAAGAAAGAACAAATCACAGAGCAACTGCACAAGATGCTAGAGACAAATGGTGGTGAATTACAAAAACCACAAACTGACTCATCAGAGCTACGCTGGTTAATGACATCCGCTAACAACCGCTAAGTGAACAAACCTGACAACATCTGACCGTTCTGAGGACTCTGCAGATGCTTTGTGTTTGACACAATAGTTGTGGACTCGTTTCACTCTCCGCCATGGTTGCGCTAATCATAACTAAGCCACATGTACTGGCAAACAACTGTTCTCTCATCTTTATCTTCAAGACTTACAGAACCAAATCTGAAAAACTGGGGACCAAAGGAGAACAGCTCGTGTCCAAACCAGCCTAAGACCAAAAAAAATAATCTTAACATGCCACAGATTTGCTCTCATAATTTGCTGTATAATCAGGGGTGGGCAACATGTCAAAGCACTTTTTTAATCTTTAATCTCATTTCCCTAATTAAAAATCCAGTCCTACAAGGTAAAAAAAAAAAAAGACTAAGGCCAAAGAAAATAAACTGTTTTAAAGGCAGATCGTGGAGGTAATTGTTCACAATGTAATACTAAAGTTTTTCAACATTAAGATTTGTGATGTTCTTTCAAAGTCTCTTCGGCTCACAAGCCTGCATTTATTTGATCCAAAGTATAGCAAAAACTGTCAAATTTTGAACTTTTTTACTATTTTAAATTACTGTTTTGTATTTGAATATATTTTAAAATGTCATTTATTTCTGTGATCTTTCAGAAATCATTCTAATATTCCAATTTGTTACTCAAAAACCATTTATTATGTTGAAAATAGCTCAATTAAATTTTTGGGGGTTTCTTTAATGAACAGAAAGTCAATTTAAATTTAAAGCATCCTTGCTAAAGGATCATTGCTGACTTTAAGTTTTTGAATGGTATAGCGTATAATGTTACAAAAGCTTTTTATTTCAGATAAATGCTGATCTTTGAATACTTCTATTCATCGAAGAAGCCTGAAAAAATGTACTCAACTGTTTTAAATATTGATAATAATAATAATAATAATAATAATAATAATAATAATGAGAAGAAGAATACAAATTAATGTTTCTTGAACAGCAAATCAGTAACAAAGGTTTCTGAAGGATCATGTGACACTAAAGACTGGAGAAATGGCTGATGAAAATTAAGTTTTGATCACAGTAAAAAATGTAGATCAGAATGAATTACATTTTCAAATATATTCAAATAGAAAACAGTTATTTTACTTATTTTAAATATTGCACAATATTACTGCTTTTGCTGTATTTTGGATCAAAGAAATACAGGCTCGGTGAGAAAAAAACATTACAAATCTTACTGTTCCAAAACTTGACTGGTAGTTATAACTGGCACATATCAAACCCTCAACAGAAGCAATAGCAAACATGGTGCATTTGGTTACGATGAGGCCTGCAGAAAATCCCCAGCGCTAAAGTCTGGAAAATAAGCGCAGCGATACAAACAAACAGTGACAACTCTGAGTGCTGTTGAAATAAACAGCTAAGAACTAATAAACAGCAACTACCACATATGTCCATTTCTTATTTGCTTATTTTGTCCAGTCTTATATTGTTGCACATTATTTTCATTTCCATAAATCAGTCTGGAAAAGTGTTTACTTCCCAGTTTCATTAACTGTTCCTTGCTTTAGGAATCATCTTTCTAACCCTACCCAGACAGCCAAATCCCTGATAAGTGTCAAGAAAAACCTGAAAACTTCTCTTCCATGAGCAATGAACTGCATCCTGCTGGAAAACACCCCCGCCGCCACACTTCTGCTATGCTTTCGCTATTTCTTATATCACTTCCAATTATACTAATCTCGCTGCTTTTTAAAACTTTGTATTGCCAGCACATCTCGTGTTATTGCCTCCTTAAGATGAATCACCTGTTGTAATCCTCAGTGGATAAAAGCATCTGCTAAATGAATTAATGTACTGTAACTGTAACAAACAGTTATTATTCAAATTTTTGGTCAATTTTGCATCACTATCCCTGGCTACAATGAATACATTTACATGAGGTGCATCTTTTGCGCTATTCTATGTTTTGTAGTACAAATACTGCAAGTAGTGTGTTCATCTGATGATGACTGACAAAATAACCTTATATAATTCATATGCTACACGGCTGAGTGCGCAAGTACATAGTGGGTCATTTGGGATACAGCTTTGGTCTTTGTACAATGCATGTACATGTAATTTATGTATGTATTTTTAGACACTGATACATTTGCTACAAAAATGTTGCTTGTGGATTAAAAAAAAAAAAAGTACTACTCCTGATTTGCATCAACTGCAAATATGCAATATGATGGGCCTCTACATACAGTGGCACTTGAAAGTTTGTGAACCCTTTACAATTTTCTATAATTCTGCATAAATATGTTGCAAAACATCATCAGATTTTCATATAAATCCTGAAAGTAGACAAAGAGAACCCAATTAAACAAGTGAGAGAAAAATATTTGCTTTCTCATTTATTTATTGAGAAAAATGATCCAGTGTGCATTGCAAAAGTATGTGAATCTTTGCTTTCACTATCTGGTGTGACCCCCTTTTGCTGCAGTAACTCAAGGTAATGTTTTTTGTAAATGCTGATCAGTCCTGCACAATAACATGTAGGAGTTTTAGCCCATTCCTTAGTGCAGAAACACTTAAACTCTGTGACGTTGGTGGGTGTCCTCCTATGAACTGCTTGCTTAGGTTTTTCCACAACATTTTAATTGGATTAAGTTCTGGTCTTTGACTCAACCATTCCAAAACATTAACTTTGTTCTTCTTTAAATATTCTTTGGTAGAATGACTTGTGTGCTTTGGGTTGTTATCTTGCTGCATGACCCACGTTCTCAAGGCTGTCCTGCTGTTTTCCTTTGAATTTGCTGGTATAATTCAGAATTCATTGCTCCATCAGTGATGGCAGGCTGTCCTGGCCAAGATGCAGCAAAACAGGCACAAGCCATGGTACTACCACCACGTTTTAGAGATGGGATAGGATTCTTAAGCTGGAATGCAGTTTGTTCTTTTCTCTGAAAATAATAGCTTCTCATTTAAACCAATAAATTTTGGTTTCATCCATCCATTAAACCATTTTCCAATAGTCCTCTGGCTTGTCCACATGAGAACAGTGTTTTTCTTCTTGCAACTCTGTTGCTCAGTGTTCTCCTGATGGTGGACTCATGAACATTAACATTAGCCAATGTATTACTTAGAAGTTACACTGGGAACTTTTGCAACCTCACAGACTATTACACGTTCTGCTTTGGAGTGATCTTTGTTGGTCGACCGCTTCTCGGGAAGTTAAAAGTGGTCTTGAATTTCCTCCATTTGTACATAATCTGTCTGACCGTGGATTTGTAGAGTCCAAACTCTTTAGAGATAGTTTTGTAACCTTTTCTAGCCTGATGAGCAACATTAACTTTTTTCTGAGTACCTCAGTAATCTCCTTTGTTTGTTACATCTAATTTCACCTTTAAATCAACTGATAATCCAAGAGATTCACATACTTTTGCAACGCACAGATCATTTTTCTCAATAAATAAATGACAAAGGAAATATTTTTCTCTCACTTGTTTCTGAAAATCTGATGGTGTTTTGGGCCATATTTATGCAAAAACATAGAAAATTGTAAAGGGTTTACAAACTTTAATGCAGCACTGTATATGGTCAAAAAAGAAAAAACTATGTACAATTTACTTCATTAAGGTGGAGACACAGCTTACCACGCATAACTCGCTCTCTGCTAACTTTTAATTTACTTACATTACTTTTATGGTCACATTTTATGAACATATGCAGATATCAGTCTATCCTATGGTCAGGGGAGACCAGAGATCAGAGAAGTAAATAAAATACTTTATCCGCTTGTTAAGTCGTGATGTATTAAATACTGTGTCCGGGTCCAAGCCTCCACTCCGTTTCAACTGAGAATACTATTGCAACAGCCGTTTTTTATGAGCACTACTCATGTTTTTAAAAACTCACAGTGTACACTACAGTCTTTGGGATCACAGTGTCCTAGATACCAATGTTTTAACAATTCAGAAAAGATGAATCAGTCTAGCCAAATTAGATTTGGTGTGGAGATAAAGATTATGATCATGTTTTTTTGGCAGTACTTACAGCACAGTGTGAGTGTACATTAGCACTGTTTGTTGTTTGCTTTTAGGATCTAAAGGAGCATTTGGACCTGGAGACGCGTGACGTCAAACCTAACAACCAGATTGCTATCGTCTGTAGTCATGTTTACCCACATCATACCCATGACTATCACTGACCATCATTGCCCCAGCTTCACTCACACCCGCACACACCGAGGTTTGACTACATTAGTGACTGACATTTCGTACACTTCCACTCGCGACACACATTCAAAGGCTGGGTGTTGGTTAATTGACCTTCAAACATTGAATTAGTTCTATCCACCTTATTCTTTAACGTGGAAATAAGCATATGGGTGAGACTTCCGGGTTATTAGCCGCTATAGGGAAATGACGAGAAGAATAACAACGTGGGGGAAACGGTAAAACTGTTTGCGCTACAAACCAGTGTGTTCATAATTAAGATACAGTACATTAAAGTAATATAAAGACACACCAATTTGCAATATCAAACAGCAAAACAAGCTGTTTTGTACAGCTACAAATAGCTGAATGCGGATAAGACACAGTAGTGAGACCCATAAAATTAACAAATGGACACACCTGCTCTTACAGGAAAAATAAGGTTGATATATCAAACCCTCAATTAAAATAAACTGTAACAGATATTCTGACATAAATGTATCACTGAAATTACAACTATTAGTGTGTTATTGGAATGCCCAATGTTATTATCTATTATTAATAAAGTGAAAAAACATTTAACAGCAGCCCCCACCTTATTTATATATTAACGTTATATATATTACTAACAAACCACGTCTATAATAACTCATTATTAGTCTAAATAACCCCAAATACAACACTTATAACTGTATGCTGTAATTTATTAAAGGTCTTACGAAGGATTTTCTTTTTAATGTTAATTGTAGTGACTTCCACTTAGCACACGTATGAAAATTAGCCATGGTTTTACTATAGTAAAAGCCTAGAAACCATGCGGGGCGTATTCATTTGTATAACCACAGTTTTCTTCAATTACAATGTTTTAAAACCATTGTTAGTTTGTGGTTAGCATGGTTTAACTATAGTAACCAAGGTTTTTTGGTTTTATTTATAGTAAAACCATGGTTAACTGTCGTAAGGGTAGGCCTCAAGATTAATGGAATATGTCAAGCGATTTGGCGAATAAAGACGTTTACTATCACGACATGTTCACTTACTGAATAAACAATTATTCATAAACCGTTTATTAAAGTAACTGACTTTACTTAACGGACGTTACGTTAGGTTACCAAACCACGTCTGCATGACTCTTCATACCTTCATTTCACGCCTGTATTGGACATATGTGACGTGTGCGCTTTCTCTGTTCACCTGTACGAAAAGATACGAAAATTAAGTCTATCGCAGTTTGTTTGAGTTTAGATGGATTGGGACTTTTTGTGTTAATTTGGGTCTTACTTGGAAGCCGATAACACGATGAAAACGCTCTTGTGGACGTTCCCTCTGACAAAATAAGAGCGAGCACGTAAAAAGTAGAGGAAGACGCATAATAACGCGACTTGAAGCTGTATTAGTGAGTAGCGCCATCTGTTGGTTACAAATTTGTCAATTGTTCACGATTTACTGGATAGGAGAGGACTTCTTTTAAAACAATTCCTACCAAATAAAATACCTTAGATCATAAAATCAATCACAAGTAGCATAGGTATATTAGTAGCAATACCTTTCGTTGTATGGGTCAAATTGATAATTTTTTCTTTTATGCCAAAAATCATTAGGATATTAAGTAAAGATCATGTTCCGTGAAGATATTTTGCATATTTTCTACCGTAAATATATCAAAACTTAATTTTTGATTAGTAATATGTAGTGCTAACAACTTTAAAGGTTGTTTTTCCACCCTTTAGATTTCAGATTTTAAAAAAAAGTTGTATCTCAGCTAACTATTGTCCTATCCTAACAAATATACATCAGTGGAAAGCTTATTCAGCTCTCAGATAATAATCTCAGTTCAAAATACTTTGTGGACTGTTTTGGACATACAGGTATAAAAAAAAAAAAGTTCCAGCCAGGAACCTGCCAAGCAACAGCAACTGAAATGAATTATACTTTTCTTTTTGTATTGTAGACCATCCTGTTTAAATCAGAGTTGTCATGCAGAGTTCATTAATGTTTTAACGACTGGTTAACTAACTCAACACATTATTATGTTATTGTACAAATTGCATAAACAAATTAAATTTACTTAATGTATTATACCACATCAGGGATTGTATCTCTGCTTAGCGACATACTGCTTGAGAAGAGTAACAGGAGGTTTTTCACTGGAAGGATTTGTGACTTCAGATCATGACCGAATTTAGCACTCATGCTTGAGTTTGATATCGAGAAGGCGCACAGACACCGGCCTCATCTCGTATTCATTGCTCTTAAGCAGACCTTGAAGATCTACTCAGAGATGAAGCGGCCGGCTGCTGAGTAATATGTACGTAATGGTGCGAGATGGTCAAAGTCATGTATACCGAAATGCATTTGATCCTGTGGAGCTGATAGCCCTGAGACCCCCGCGCACCCCCGCTCTTATCTTGTTCTTGAAGGAGCCCATATTTCATTATCAGCGCTTCCGTGCGCGCGCTCTTGAGCGCCAATCCGCTCAGAGGATATCTATGTGGGCTTCACACTCAGTAAGCCTGAAATGGAAGATACTGAACTAAAGACAGAAATGTTGTTTCACCTTTGATATTTCACACTTGACCCTTGAGATTCAGACATTTTTATAGTTCACAGTTATAATGCACTTAGTGATATTCATGGCCCATTATCAAATGTTAAATCCAGAGAAAATGCTACCACGCTTGGCTTACTGTTTCTGGAGTACTGTGTATGTATGTATGTATGTATGTATATATATATATATATATATATATATATATATATATGATATTTTTAGGGCTTCGAGCACGTAGTGTTGAAACCATTGTATCTGTTAAGTTTTTAGTTTTTTTTTTTATTATTATTATTATTATTCTCTGGTAAAACTGATCGTGACCATCAGTAAGGCTTAGAGAGCTGAAACTTGGTCAGAAGGTAGTAGTATTGCTCGCTACTCAGATCCATATGCTCGCCCCAGTCGGCCTAACAGGGGCGCTACAGCATCAAAAACTAAAATGTTAGACATTTTTGAGCATATACACGATTTGTCGTAGACTCAAACTTTACATCGTTGCGATCCCTGGGTCAAAACAAAGAAAACTGGACTGCAACGGATTTTCACTACGACATGTTTTTTTTTCTCCTCGCAAAATTGAGTTATGTCCAAAACCTACTTTTGCAAACTAGTCCTAGGTTTTTTCGCCTGATCGGAACCAAACCAGTGTAGAAATATTCACTGGATGGTGAATATTAGTAATTATAAAAAAAGTTGAAATTTTGACTCGCAGTCACATAGAAACGCCAAAACTTTCTATGCTAATGTTAGCCAATTGCTACACTTAGCTATAACTTTTGAACAGAATGAGATATCTTCACCAAACTTGGTACTTGGCTTATGTGTATAAGCTTAATCTTTGGTCAAATCAAAAAAAAAATAATAATAATAATAATAAATTGCGGAGCTCTGCCACTTGGTGGCATTAGTCCAATCGACCTGAAAACTGGAATGCAGTGTCTTTGTCTGATGTGCCATAAGGGTCTATGAGGACATTGGCGTATCTTAAAAAACATGGCCGCCATTGGCCAATAAAGTTTGAGCACCTATTAGACAAGGTTAACAAAGGCCGATCGGAACGAATCTCGGTGGGCATGTTCGACTCATGGCCCTAAAGCTCTGTAAGAATTTTGAAAGAAATCGACCACTAATTGGCACTAACGCTTTTTTTGCCTCTGTAATTACGTGGTGTTTCGCACATCCACACAATATGCATATTGCTTGATAGATCCTCTCATTCTGAACAACTTTGCCTCAAGAACCATTGCTGTCAATCAAATCGTTCATTAATTATTCACAAATATGTTAAAAACCTACTTTTACAAACCAGTCCTAGGTTTTTCTCGCAATCACGATGAAACCACTGCAGAGCAGTTCTCTGGACTCTCTAGTAAGGCTAAAAAATATATATATATATATATATTTTTTTTCCTTGGTTAGCTATAATAGGGTCATTTACAAAAGGGCCACACATACCCAAAAGCCTATAAAAACTGAAAACTTTATAAAACTTATTGAAAACATGTCAGATGACTCTTAACATGCAAAGTTGCATGGAGATCGGACCATAGGTGGTGCTATAACAGTTAACAAAAGAGCAAAGGATCACTCATTGGCTTATTCTATCACTTATGTAGTTATTTTGTCAGGTTTTACTTACGTACTGACATTCAGATAGTTTAAAATCATAATTATTTAAAATAACATTTTCTCAAAGTTTAACACTTAATTTGGATTGAGGAATCACATTTAGCAATTATGCCACATTATGATTACAGTGAAACCTGAAAATGACATATAAACACCCTTAACAGTACCTGCAGTAAGTGTTTTGTTACCTATCATTTATTAGAGAAATATCAATATATAATAAGACAATACTAAATCACTGTTATAACATTTCAAATCACATTTAGTCAAAGTTTACCACTTCATTTATACAGATAAATCATATTTGACAATTCTGTAAGATTATGAATTACAAAAGGGCCACACATACCCAAAAGCCTATAAAAACTGAAAACTTTATAAAACTTATTGAAAACATGTCAGATGACTCTTAACATGCAAAGTTGCATGAAGATCGGACCATAGGTGGCGCTATAACAGTTAAAAAAAGAGCAAAGGATCACTCATTGGCTTATTCTATCACTTATGTAGTTATTTTGTCAGGTTTTACTTACGTACTGACATTCAGATAGTTTAAAATCATAATTATTTAAAATCACATTTTCTCAAAGTTTAACACTTAATTTGGATTGAGGAATCACATTTTGCAATTATGCCACATTATGATTACAGTGAAACCTGAAAATGACATATACACTCTTAAAAGTACCTGCAGTAAGTGTTTTGTTACCATCATTTATTAGAGAAATATCATATGTGCAACACAATGCATGTCTGTTTGTAATCATGCTTAAAGAACATAATAGTTTAACCATTTCATTTCTGTTTATGCTTGAGTTTGTGAGTGTTTGTGTTATTTGTGATGCTATTTATAAAAACTACTTTTGTGAACTAGTCCTAGGTTTTTAACTCAAAATCAATAAAACCACTGCAGTACAATTCTGTAGACTCTCTATATAAGCAATTATATATATATATATATAAAATTTGCATTTGGACAGCAATAACAGGGCCATTTAATAATATGATCATGATCTATTGTACCCAAAGGTCTATAAATTTTAAAAGAAAACAAACCTTCACAAACCCAAGTAAAATCATGCATCATATAATTCTAAACAAGCATACGTTTTATAGACATAGGGCAAAAAATGACAATGTAATAGTTATAAAGCTTAAAAACAATGCATTTCAATTGAAAAAACTGATGAAATTGCAATAATAACCACTAGATGGCAGTAGAAGACCACTAATGGGCAGTGCTTTCATGGTTTAAGGTTTTGAATTTATACTAAGACAATACTAAATCACTGTTATAACATTTCAAATCACATTTAGTCAAAGTTTACCACTTCATTTATACAGATAAATCATATTTGACAATTCTGTAAGATTATGATTACAGTGAAACCTGAAAATGATATATAAACTATTAAAAAGACAGGACTTGCAGTAAGCATTTTGTCACCTACCATTTATTACAGAAATCTCTCATGATTTCAGCCCAAAATTTCAGCTTGGCCTAGACCTTAGATGCAATGAAGGCCTTACATGCAATAAAGGCCTTATATGCTTAAACCCCGGTAATTGCTGCAGCTATATTTTTTTTTTTTAGAATTGCAAGTTTATATCTAAATTTTGACCTAATAACTCACAATTAATAACTCACAACTCACAATTAATAACTTACAAGCACTCACAATTTGAGAAAGTCAGAATTACAAAAGCCAGAACTGTCAATTGCAAGTTTATCTAACAAATTAAAAAAAAACAAAAAAACAATCGGAATTGCAAGATGTAAACTCGCAATTGTGAGTTATAAAGTCAGAATTGTGAGATGATAACTCAATTCTGACATTTTTTTTCTTGAAATTGGGAATTTATATCTCGTAATTCTGGCTTTTTTGTAAGAATTGTGAGATAACTCAGAGTTATAAAGTTCATTTAAAAAAAGACTGATATTTTCTCAGAACTGCGAGTTTTTCTCCTAACTCACAACTGATAACTCACAAAAAATTGCAATTAATAACTCACAAAAACTCAGTTTGATAAGGTCTTTTGTGAGTTTTTTTTTACTCAAAACTGAGTTTATACAATTCTGACTTTATAACTCACAACTGACAACTCACAATTAATTATATATTGGGAATTTATTGGCTTTTTTTGTAAGAATTGTGAGATAAAGTCCATTTCTCAGGGGAAAAAAAAAAAAGATAGATTTTTCTCAGAACTGCGAGTTTATATGTTAACTCTCAGTTGATAACTCACAAAAACTTGCAATTAATAATTCACCAAAACTCAATTTGCTAAAGTCAGAATTGCACGTTTATAACTATTGTGACTTTTTTCTCAGAATTATGAGGGTTTTTTTCTTGCAATTGTGACTTTTTTCTCAGAATTGAGTTTCTATCGCAATTCTGACTTTATAACTCACAATTTTGAGTTTATATCATGCAATTGTGTCTCTTTTTTGTCCTCTATCGAAAGATGCCGCCCATTTAAACACTAGGGAATGAACATGCAAGTATCGCACATTGCTCAACAAAATGCTATGTGAATTGACCTGCGAGAACGGTTGTCAGAAACGTTGCTTGCTCTTTTGCACTCGTCTCGTGGTGTGATGGGGGGGGAGTTAATATATCACAATTACGAAAAAAGTAAGAATTGCACATTTGTATAACGCAATTTGCAAGGACAAAACACCAAATTTTTATATAAAAAGTCACAACTTGTTTTTTTATTTAGTGGTGTAAATAGGCTTCCATAAAACAGGCATTTCTTTACCTACCTACCTAAATAAATGCATACATACATACATACATACATAAAAAAGACAATGTTCCCAGATGATTCTGGGAACCCTGATTATTCGTTAATAAACATCGGCTTTTCTTGGAACAAGATGCAAGAATCATTTTTATTTTACTTACCTGTTCTAAGAACAGTAAAATGTTTCTAAGGTAGTCTGATGGAAATTGTGATCATCGAGGACACTCAATTTCATGCACTTTGAAGATTCAAAAGCAGAATGAGGGTCATTTAAGATAAAAGAAAGGCTCTTGAGAAGGTTCTGTATCAACAGGAAATAAAACATTTTTATTGAACATTTGTGTATATGAAGTTATATAACAACAGTCAGAAACTCCACAGAGTGAATCACTACACAAAGTGAAACAAAATTGTAAAACACCTCATCAAAAATGAAGGTATACACAGCAATATAACTGTCGGCTCGCCGCTGGGGCGAGCAGTATGGCAGGAAAAAACACCCCGAACAGTTCTACAAGATTACAGAGAAAATTTCCACACACAAAAATACTCAAGCAGGCAGTTGATATACACAAAGGCAACTAGGATCTCCCTACAGCATCAGATTCTAATTCTTTACACAGCTTTTTCTTGAAAGGTGGCTTTTCGTCGTCGTAGAGTATCGGTTCTATGCGTGTAGGCTACTGTGCTGAGCGATCGGGCTTTTTTTTGTCGTCGTTTTTCTTTTTCAAGTTGTCGGGTGCGGTCGTCACAGCTGTTTGCGTGCTTTGGTAGGCTTCAGTAAAAGATAGCGTTGCTTTGCAGGGCTAGAAATGGCTTTTCAGACTACTTTACAAACCTCTGAGGCGCAACGAGCAATGCTGTCTTCTACTGTACGTCCAGTTCTACACCTAACGTGCAGACACCTGATAGTACAACAACACCCCGAGAGTGGATTCGGAATCGGTTTGTGACTCTAAAACCGCATTTTTATCCTTGTTTTATAAACAAGCCTAGATATCATAAATACTCATATAAACGAGAGTACATAAGTCGGATAACGTAGAAGTAGTGGAGTAATAATTGTAACTATAGTCGCGATTACACGGTTTTTGGAGTTCTCCTCAAGGTTCGCTCTCTCCGACAGGGTAAGAAATCATATTCGGAAACACGTGAATCAATATTTATTGCAACATTGAAATGAAAGTGCCAACTATACTTGGTCCCACGATCAAAAGTAGAAACGAAACACACAGTCCATACTGTACATTCTGAGTTTCATAATAAATATAAAATGGTCTTCAATAGGGCACTAAAGGAACGATAACCATGAGTGTAATCATAACAGCGATAACAAAATGGTACAGCCAATCATATTAATAGTACAACAGATAGTTTCCATAACAAGATTGATACAATTCTCTTATATCCAGGTGATGAGGAAATGATGTCAGGACAAATATAAAAATATATATACACCTATTCTGAAAGGGAAGGGTTTTCATATATATATTTATTTATATATATATATATATAGATAGATAGATTATCTCATATTTGGGGTACATCCTATATAGGCTATATACGTTTACCCGAATGTTTGGATGGTTAAATCTGTGTGCAGGAAAACTCAACGGGAGAAGCGGAGGAATCCTTAACAAGTTTACAGATGTTGAGCTCCAAACTACACACGTGTGCTGTGACCTAACCAGACTACGGTCGATGGAAACGGCGTATAGGGTCGCGTTTTTTCTTCTCTCTTTTTTGTCCCCTAACGAGAGATGCCGCCCGTTTAAAACACTAGGGAATGAACATACAAGTATTGCACAGTGCTCAACAAAATGCTGTGTGAATTGACCTGCGAGAACGGCTGTCGGAAACGTCGCTCGCTCTTTCGCGCTCGTCTCGTGGTGTGATTGGGGGGGATGATGGCAGCACGACGTCACTTTAGTACAAGATGGCCGCTACCTACTGAAAACTACAACGCTAAGCACACACCGCAGTCACAGTGATACACAACTCAGTCCCGAAGGACTCCTATGGAATGACGAATAGCTTTTTTTTCTCCTTTTAATTTTTAAGTAACAGTGCTATCACCTACACAGTAACATTGAAAACACTTAGAAACTCCTCCTGAAGCTAGCATCTAGTGTACGCGAGAGGTTCCTCCAAGATAACTCATGGTTTTAATGGACTAAACGTCTACTCGCCCTCTTGTTAGACCCGTAGTAAAGGACATTAGAATGTTATCACCTGTACAGACCATTAACTTTTACGGTTATTGTTAAAGATTAGCTAATGCTCGTGGCGTGCAGACCGGTCGGCGGCCGGCTCGCTTTCTTGCGCTATAGACCGAACGGACTTTTCCCGACAAGCGAACGTCCGTTCCTAGACTGTACAGTGCAAAACAGTAGCCACGGGGGAAGGGATTGGCAGTTAAGCATGGCTAACTCTATTGTCACTGTGAAAAGGCAACAGAAAGCAAAAACTGCTGTTTAGGGCACCGTTGCGGCCAAAATACATTGTTCCCCGATGAACCGAAGCTACGACCACTATCTCTGAGTGGCGTGTGCGCGGAGGGAGAAGTCGAGTGCTCCTCGTACCTCCCTGAAAACAATGGCAGTGTTTAAAAGCTCGCCTCTCCTCTTCCTCTTCCTCTTCCTCCTCCTCGTCGGGAGTTTCCGTCCCGCAACGTTTGATTACTTTTGATTGAAGGCAAGGGCGTCTCTTGAAAGACGCCCCGGTGTAAATAAATCCCCCCGTTCCCCGGCCTTTAGCAAAGATTGTAAAAAAAATCATGCAGTTACCAAAAATATTCAGACGTTGACTTAATCTAAAAAATAGTTGTCTTAAAGCTAGAGTCCAAACTCCTGGTTTTATTTTTTTGGAGGCTGAACCGTAAATTCCTCAAGTCCGACGACAAGAAAAGAAAGCGATTCGCAAATTCAAGCTTCGAGGACACGATGGCTACAGCTTGAGACTGTCCCATGAGCGGTCAATTTACGGTTTCGCCAAATCAGATTCGGGAAAGGACAGAAAGCAAGAAAGAAGCAAACCGGGGACCCGTTTTACTAAAAGTTAACAGCATCACCGTATGAGAAACCGAAAGAAAAGGCTGATTGGTTTTCGTCAAGTAAGAAGAATTCCTTCGTGGTTTAAGCGAAGCGTACAGGTCCTCAGTTTGATAAATTAGTACAAAAGTTCTTACGAAATCATGTGCTTGTATAATTGTCAGCAGCATATTACATTTATACCATGAAACCATATTAGTTAATGGCCTTCGTGTTCAGTGTGTGTTTATTGTGTACGGTACATTTGTATGCTTTTTTTGAAGTAAACATGAAGCGCAAACCGTCCTTTACGAAGTGAGTGTACCTCCACTAGCGTCTTGCAGGTTGGAATTCTTTATATAGAGATATATAGTAGATTTATTGGAATGCGATAAGGTAAAATTTCTTAAATCCCGTTATATATAATATTGGCTCTTCTATGTCAGCATTTACATAATTTAAAATAGAACATCTTATTAAAAACATCAAGATATACACAGATTAGGAAACGGGTAACAACATACAAACACATAAACTAGAAATCATTTTCGTCTGCATACTGATATATACACCTGTGGTACAATAAATTCCTCCAGTCATGCGCTATCTATACAGATCATATTGCTTAAAAGAAGGGGGCATTTGGTCGGGGACTTTTAAGGTCGTGGATGGAGGCGAAACAATAAAGGACAGAGAAAGTTTATCGACAGAAGGAAGGGGGGCGAGGGGGCGAAACCGACGTGACAACACAACATCTCAAGGGGGGGTGGTCCGAGAAGGCGTTTTTTCTTAGACACGAAATTAGGAAGTGAGGGTGCATGAATCCTTATATCACTGAGGTATTTACACGCACTGGGTAAAGAGCACTACACGGGCGGGTTTGTGGGAAGGGGGAAGGGGGTTTTGGGCTCGGGCTGCTCTATTTTTTCTGAGCCGCCAGCAGGGCATCCACTTCCTCCTCCGGCTTGAGCACGTGCCACTGAGCGATGGGTCTCCTCGGGTTGGCCAGCATATCTGACCAGTGACGAAGCTCGGTGCCTGTGCTGTTCAAGCCCACAAACACTTTGCCGATGGCATCGTTCTTGCCAATCTTGTCATAGTCCAGAACAGTTATAACAACTTGAACTTTCTGTAATAGAAATTAGAGACACACAATTATAGACACAATTTAACGTTTGTGACTTTCAGTTTTTTCGAGCATGCTGGGTAATTTCATGCATAAATGTATCGCTGTATTTATTTGATGAAAAATATAGTGAAAACAGTAATATTGTGAAATATTTGTACAATTATTTAAAATAATTGATTTCATATAATTGACTGATGGCGTTTTTATTTATAGTTTATTTATAGTTTATAATTTAATATATCATGAACATTTTTAGCTATTCGTGTGATTTTCAGGATTCTTATATGAATAGAACAATGAACAGTACAGAATTTATTTACAGTTTATTATTATAATTTAGTTTATAATTTATTATTACAGTTTAAAATAATGGTTTTCTATTTTTATATGCTATAAAATATAATGTATTCCTTTTCATCAGTCATTACTCCAGTCTTTAGTGTCACATGATCCTTCAGAAATCATTCTAATGTGCTGATTTATGCTTTTATTCATTTTATCAATGTTGGAACAGTTTAAACAGTTGTGCTGCTTATTTTATTTTATTTATATTTTTTTTTGGGGGGGTAGGGGGGGGGGGTGGACCTGTGATATATTTTCTTTGCTGTCACGTTTTATCAATCCAACACATTCTTGTTGAATTGAAATATTAATTTCTTAAAAAAAAAGAAAAAGAATTAAAAAAAAAAAATCTGTAAACACTTTGCCGATGGCATCGTTCTTGCCAATCTTGTCATAGTCCAGAACAGTTATAACAACTTGAACTTTCTGTAATAGAAATTAGAGACACACAATTATAGACACAATTTAACGTTTGTGACTTTCAGTTTTTTCGAGCATGCTGGGTAATTTCATGCATAAATGTATCACTGTATTTATTTGATGAAAAATATAGTGAAAACAGTAATATTGTGAAATATTTGTACAATTATTTAAAATAATTGATTTCATATAATTGACTGACTGCGTTTTTATTTATAGTTTATTTATAGTTTATAATTTAATATATCATGAACATTTTTAGCTATTCGTGTGATTTTCAGGATTCTTATATGAATAGAACAATATTATTGTGATATATTTTCTTTGCTGTCACGTTTTATCAATCCAACACATTCTTGTTGAATTGAAATATTAATTTCTTAAAAAAAAAAGAAAAAGAATTAAAAAAAAAAAATCTGTAAACTGTGGTTTAAAAAATCTGTAAACTGTGGTTTATTTTGTTACAAAAGATTTTTCAGTTTTAAATAAATGCTGTTCTTTTTAACATTTTTTCTTTTTTAAAGAATCCTGGAAAAAAAGTATCACAGGTTCCAACAAAATTTTAAGCAGCACAGCTGTTTTCAACATTGATAATAAATCTGCATATTAGACTGGTTCCTGAAGGATCATGTGACACTTAAGACTGGAGTAATGATGCTGAAAATTCATCACAGAAATAAATTTCATTTTACCTTTTACTGGATTTTTGATCAAATAAATGCAGCCTTGATGAGCATAAGAAAAGTCTTACTGATCACAAACTTTTGAACGGCAGTGTGTGTGTGTGTGTGTGTGTGTGTGTGTGTGTATATATAAAACCATAAAATAAAAATAAAATTATTAATACAAATAATTTAATTTTGCTTTGTTTAATAAGGTTATTTTTTAAATAAAATAATAAAATAAATATAATAAATTAAGTGTGATAATAAAAAAATTTTATTAAATAAAAATACAATGCCTTTATAGTAGACTTAAAAAAATAAGTCTACTTCTTTTTTACTTTTTTATTTTGGCAGGTTGTTAGCAATTAAGAATATGCACTCCATTTTGTACTGTTGCCCAGTGAAGAGTGTCACTAAATGTCACAGTTTTATGTTTTGTTTTTGTTTAGATTTATGCTTTTATTTGAAAATCTTATACAGTATTACAGTTATACTATCTAATATATATTTATAAAACAAGGTTTTTATAAATTATGACACATTTTATGTTTTAAAAAGGGGCCTCTGACTTTACGAATATCTTACTGAGCACACTGTTTAACAATGACTGAAAATACACATTGTGAAAATACACGGTGGTGCAATAGTTCCTACCATTGACCATTTTCCCAAATACCACTACAATTATCTCTGTGTGACGGTCTATTCGAGCGGCGTGGCTCTTTGAAAAGCATGGCGGAAGATACCAAAGAAAGGCCAGCGGGTGCCACCAAAAAGGTCCGAAAAACTCTGTAAATTGACTACGAGCGCACAACTGATCGGTGTGAGTTCGGGGTCAACGATTCGCTCTTAGCTTTGAGCCCGATCCGCTCGCGCACGAAATGCGAGCAGACAATATGACTTAGCGTCTTCAGAGCCCTGATTATCCTTCGATCCACCTCTCCCCTTGGATTTCACTGACCGGTGAGAACAGGCCGGGGGGCATTGTTCTCGGGAGCCAGAGCTAATTTGCCATATAATGAAATATTGAGGGATGTACAATGAGCAAGGAACTTAGTTGGGGATAGGCGCTTTAAGAAGCGTCGTCTGCTTGGTGTGAATGGGAAGAGAGAAAGGCCTCTCTGGTTAACAGACCGCCAGACACACTTTGAATTCAAAGCAGCTCACTCAAAGCATAAAATGTATCCTTTGAACCGTGAAATGCTAAATCAATTTGAAGCAATTTTACTCTTATTGCACTAGCAAGCATTGCATCCATTTTATTCTCATCTCAACTCATTAGCAACAAAACTTTTTTAAAAGCCTCACGCCGAGCCTTATCGCATTTCACAAGTTGCCTTTCATCTGCGGCTTGCCAATTAGTCTATAAATTTTCGACACAGGGTTCGTTCAATTAGTCTTTGACGACAATAATGAAAATGGGAATTTGTGTCGGATTTGCCGTTGCCGTATTAGAGCTCGGTTTCAGTACAAGTAACAAAAACAAATTTCATTACCTGGATTTGTTCGAATGGCACTTCGAAACTGAATGACTCATTGTAGTAAGGGTTGAGGGTGTTCTTTTTGATTGTCGTCTTCTTCTTCTTCAGCCGCTTGCCATTCTGCATCAGGTGAATCTTGACATAAGGATCTGATGACACACAGGTAAAGGACAAAGCATTACAAATTCATTTAGTTTTTTTTGACATATTAGAGCAGGTGACTGGGACCCACTAGGGGCCTCAGCACACTTCCAAAGAGGCCACAAGAGGCCAAAAATATTTATGATAAGCTAAAACAGCTAAAATATGTAATAATTTTACTTATTTTGATGAATTTTATCAGCAAGTGTAATTTTTATTCAAGAATAAGGGTCTCCACATCTTGGAAAACCTGGATTTACAAGGCAATTTTAAGTTTTATTTCTTAACCTAGAAAACTCATGAAATCTTGAGTCATGTACTTTCCATGAACATGAAAAATAATAAATACTGTATAAAATTGTCCCTTAAATATTTGTATGCTCTGTTTCCAGGGCTGAAATTCGCACCTTTGTATTTGCAACAACAATGAAAAAAAAAAAAAATCTATACTCTACAAATTTGTCTCTAAAGTATATCTATCCATCTATATTTTTTCATTCTCTTTTTGTAACAGATAGAAACAGCTTTTTTCAGTAAACATTATTTTATTTTATTTATTTTTTTACTGCTAAAATGTATTGGTCATAAAGAGTGTGAACACCTAAGAACATTTATTTTTTTCACATATACTACCACTCCTAGTTTCTGTAAATATAAAAGGTTGAAATTAGCACCTTTGTATTAACATCAATGAAATAAAATATTAATACTGTACAAATTTTCTTTTATCTCACAATAATTTACAATGTATGTATGTATGTATTTATTTATTTTATTTATAAACCTGTGAAAAAATTTGTCATAAAAAATGTCATAAAGAATTTGAACACCTTTTTTTTTTATGTCCAGAATTATAGATTTTCATTGTTTAAATTTTAATTATTTTAAATTACTTGATATATATATATATATATATATATATATTTGTTTATATTGTACCACTCCTAGTTTCTGTAAATATTATATATATATATATATATATATATATATATATATATATAAAATAATAATAATAAATCCAAATTCTTTATATTCATTCATTCATCCATCCATCCATCCATCCATCCACCCATCCATCCAGCTTTTATTCTTAATTTTATTCTTACATATCTCCAAATATAAAAAATAACACTGCACATGGCACCTGCAGTCCCTACTGAATCTGCACTACAGAACAGATCTCTTGTGGTACGTGTCAGGATAGAACAAGCTTTTATTTACACATGACAGGTGTGTGCCCTCCAGTAACCCACAGAAAATCTTTCTTGCCATTCAGGCACATCAATCTCTGCCAGGGCCTCAAAATACTATTCATCTTATCTATCATCTCCAGCATCTATATTCTGTTCCCATCATGCATCTCTCATCATCTGTTTACCTCACCCACCACGGATTCAGTCTCACCTTTTTAGAATCGCTTTTTGATTGAAACCTCAGAATACAAATAAAAGAGGAAATATCAAAACAATATCTGATTCTATGTCTAAACGTCTTCCTTTTTTTATGCTTTACTGAAACTTAAAGAGGGGTGATGTCATATGCCTTTCCGAGCCTTACAATAAAAATGGATATAGCAGCAGTTATTGAGGCGAGATATGGTTGAATTTGACAGACGTAACCATGTTTTAGAATTACCTTTTGTCCAACATGTCATTTCACTCTTTCACTCCCTGACACTCTTATATGTCTCTTTCTGTTGCCATCATTCTATCTGCTCTGCTCCAAAAGAGAATAATAATTTCTGGCATTTTCAATTCCCTCTTCATTTTTCAACTGATCTAAATACTTTTTATCTCTCTGAAAAAAAGCCAAAGTAGCACATTCCAAACAAAGAGAGAGAGAGAGAGAGAGAAAGAGAGAGGGGCGTAGAAGGCGTGCTAAACACCGTATCCATACCATATTAGGAGCAGGGCAGCACAAAATCTGTGGCATGCAGTTTTTGAAAGTGTAGATCTCACAGCTCATAAGCTGAAGGTGTGTAAGACATGGCCAGTGTGCGTTTATATTAAGAATGTGAAAGATAACATTAAATCTTAATGACAAAGCATGTTAATTTAGTGCATTTATTTAAGTATGGTAGGAGTCTTTCTTTCAATCTACTACCTATTCTGATTGCACTGGGATAAAGCTGCATGCAATTACTCATATAGGTTCAATTTTAATAGAAATATAATAGTATAATAAGATGAAATGTTTCTTGAGAAGCAAATCTGCATATTAGAATGATTTCTGACACTAAAAAAAAAATCAGCTTTGCATTACAGGAATAAATGACATTTTAAAATATATTCAAATAGAAACAGCCATTTAAAGTGTAATAATGTTTTAGATCACAGTTTTGCTGCTATACTGCCATTCAAATGCTGGGGATCATTAAGCTTTGACGTGTTTTAAAGATGTTTTTATGCTCATCAAGGCTGCATTTATTTGATCAGAAAAAAAAATTGTACTGTGAAATATTATTACGATGTAAAATAATGTTTTTCGATTTTAATATACATTAAAATTGAATTTATTCCTGTGATCAATGCTGAATATTCAGCATGATTACTTTAGTGTTCAGTGTCACATGATCCTTCAGAAATCATTCTAATATACTGATTATTATCAGTGCTTTAAGAAATTAATACTTTTATACTTGATAAAAAAGTGGTAGCAAGGACTTATATTGTTAGAAAATTTATATTTTAAATAAATGCTGTTCACTTTAACATTTTAGCCATTAAATAATCCTGAAACAAAGTATCACAGGTTCAAAAAAAATAAACAAACAAATAAATAAATAAATAAATAAAATTGGCAGTACAACTGTTGCCGACAGTTGTATAAAAGTAATAAGTATGTGACCCTGGACCACAAAACCAGTCTTAAGTAGCATGGGTATATTTGTAGCAATAGCCAAAAATACATTGTATAGGTTAAAATTATTGATTTTTCTTTTCTGTCAAAAATCATTAGGATATTAATTAAAAATCATGTTCCATGAAGATATTTTGTACATTTTCTACCGTAAATATATCAAAACCTAATTTTTGATTAGTAATATGGATTGCTAACAGCTACATTTGGACAACTTTAAAGGCAATTTTCTCAATATTTAGATTTTTTTTTGGCAACCTCACATTTTTAAATAGTTGTATCTCGGACAAATATTGTCCTATCCTAACAAACCATACATCAGTTTAAAGCTTATTCAGCAAATTTATAGGATCTGACACTGTGACACTTAAGACTAAATTAAAGGCTGATGAAAACTTATAAACTATATAATAATCATTTAATACAAATACAAATACTGGTTTGTAATTGCAGCTTGATATTTGTATCTGTCTAAATGTAAATGTAAACTGAAAGACCTTCTGTATGGTTTGTATGCCTCTAAGTCAATTTTGAATGCATTTTAAGGTATTACACACACCAAAAAAATCCAGATACAATACAAAAAATATGCTTTCATATACATGAAGCTTCACAGTGGGATCACATGTGGAATGCATGTTAAACACTGTATTTATAAGATGCAAAGATAGATTTCTAATAACAGAGCAGCACAGCACCTCCTGTTGAACTTACACTAACACTGTAGGATCTTCAGAGCTCTGGCCACTCACTTCATCCACTTTTAATAAGGTGAAAACACACAGTATGGCTATTTATGATGTTGAACTTAAACAGGACTTCTCCGGGTCCAACACTATAAACGATGGTGCTTTTGCCTGGTTGCTTGGCAACAGAGTGCCTGAGGTTTGAGGTTGTTTGGGAAATCTGTGGTAATCTACACTCACACAGAAGCCAAGCCAGAAGTTTGTGGTTCAAGGAGCTGGCAATGCTTGTAATGACTTGTGTTTATGGTTCATATAGTCACTCGAGAAGCTCATCTAGAAGGGATGCTGAAAATCCGAGTGAAAATAAAAATGGCCCTTGTCTCTGATGTGGTATGTTTTCATTGGCTGTGGAACATAGGCAGTCTACATACATCTACAGACTCATAGGTGTCCCCTAGTGGTGGACTGCATGTACTGCGTTATGTAAAAATTGAATGTACTGTACATGCATGTAACCTAACAACTACCTTACTATTAATAAGCAAGTTAACAGTTTATTGAGACAAAAGTCATAGTTAATAGTTAGTTAAAGGGATAGTTCACCCAATAATGAAAAATTCTGTCATCATTTACTCACCCCTCAGGTTTTTCCAAACCTGTATGACTTTTTTTTTTCTTCTGTTGAACACAAAAAATATATTATGAAGAATATGGGTAACCATACATTTGATAGTATGGAAGTCAATGGGGATCATCAACTTTTTCTTGTTCAGAATATATTCTTTTGTGCTCAGGAGAAAAAAATAAACATATACAGAGTTGAAACAACTTGAGGTTAAGTAAATGATGACAGGATTTTCATTTTTGGGTGAACTATCACTTTAATAGTGTGAAATGGTCCCCAAACTAAAGTGTGACCATAATGTCTAGACCACATTCACTGACCTAAAAGAGTACCTGGACACTTAAGCCACTCTTTAACATTAAACTATAACAATACATTTAACTGTATAAGCATTGTTAACTAAATAAACATTGTTTTCAGTCAATTAAACAAAGTACAATATAGAAACTAGATGAGGAAAAAATAAATAAATAAATAAATAAATAAAATAAAATGAGAAATACTACTTTGGCAAATGCACATAACATTACTAAGACTTCTTAGTATACCATCAAAATGGTATGAAACAATATAATTAAAAATATCAATAAAAAACTTCATTATATAAACATAAATATCTTATTACTTATCTTATTAGTATGCTTAATGTGTCAAATTTTCATGAAAATTGCATTGCATACAAAATATTAAAAGAAGTAGCATTTGCAAACAATCCAAATGATTTTATAGCCTTTTCTCGTGTCCTAACAGAGTAACATACAGGTGATTTATTTATTTATTTATTTTTATTAATAGCACTGGATTTGATATCTTTTTTTGTTGTTGTTGTTGTATCTTCTGCTTACCAAGACTCCATTTATTTGATTCAAAGTACAGCAAAAACAGTAAAATTTTGAAATATTTTTTACTATTTTAATATATATATTTTTTTACTATTTTTTATTTGAATATATTTAAAAATGTAATTTATCCCCATGATTTCATTACTCCAGTCACATGATTCATAAATAATTCTAAAATTCGCTGCTCAAAAAACATTTATTATTATCATTATTATTATTATTATTATGTTGAAAACAGCCAAGTAGATTTTTTTCAGGTTTCTTTGATGAATAGGGGGTTCAGGAGAACAGCATTTATCTGAAATAGAAATCTTTTGTAACATTAAAAATATCTTTATCATCACTTTTGATCAATTTAAAGCATCCTTGCTAAATAAAAGTATTAATTTCTATAATTTATTTCAAATAAAAACAAACAAACAAACAAACAAAACATATACTGACTCCAAACTTTTGAATGCTCTTTTAAAAATGCTCTTTGGATCTTTCTTTTCGTCAAGTACTAATATTGTTAAATATTGATGATAATAATAATAATAATAATACATTATTCTTGAACAGCAAATCAGCAATATTAGAATGATTTCTGAAGGATCATGTGACACCGAAGACTGAATAATGATGCTGAAAGTTTAACTTTGATTACAGGAATAAATTACATTTTAAAATATATTCAAATAGAAAGAAGTTATTTTAAGTAGTAAAAATATTTCACAATATTACAGCTTTTGGATCAAATAAATGCAGGCTTGTTCTTTCAAAAACATTACAAACCTTACTGTTCAAAAACTTTTGACTAGTATTGTTGCATAAGCAATACAACATGGTACTAGCAACACCAAAGTCATGAGTTCCATTTACAGAATACACATGGTCCAATAAACTGCATAACCTAAACGCAATGCACACTTCTGCCAATGCATTAAATGTAAATATGCAAATATTCAATTATTAATCTAAACCACAAATATAGACCCAAAAGCATAATGAGGAAAAATACAGAGATTGGTAAGCACTGCTCTTGTGAATTAATTCAAATTACATTTATTTTAGCTGCAACAACCATGTCTTGTGTGATTACGGAGAGTAAACAGGGTTTGAATGGAGAAAAGGATAAATTATAGTGTTCTGATGAGTCGTCCTCCCTGTAGCTGAATCACAATGGAAACAGTCACTAATTATTGGCATGATCCATGCGGGCCTATTGTTTCTAATCATGTGACAGCTCTTTGGACATGCTCTGAAGCAATTCCTTCGGGAGAACGACTCCCCCTATAACAACAATTAAATCTGAGCCGTTTTCACGAACTTGGAACGAGAAGCAAAGCAGAGAAAGAATTCAGGGACAGAAATGTTTTTCTAGTAAAATCAGTGGGAACATTGAGCGCTTTGTCAAAAAGGTTCAATCCACAATACAATCCGTCGGAGTCTGGCAAAAACCCAGTAATTGATGGTGAAAGCACCCTTAACTGCACAATTTCCACACAGGATTTGATCGATCTGGCAAACGACCAATTCAACAAGCCTGGCGACGAAACGCGATAGGAGGTTTGGGGGATGTAGTTATCACATTGTGAAAACTACGGTCCTCTAAACACGAACCCCTAAATAGAACTGTTAACGGTGTTAATTTCAGCAGCGTGTTGGAGCACCTTATGAAACGTAACTGACAACTTATAGCCAGGTTTAATCTGGATTGCTAATGGACCGGAGAGAGCAAGAAAGTTTGTTCTCGGCTGTGCTGCTAATAGTGGCTCTTCTCTCTCTCTGAGTGATGAGAAGTAAACCTCAGGCCTCTTGGCTCCCAGCAGGTGGGTCTGGTACTGATGGCCTGTCCGCCTCTCTGACAGCAGGGCGAAACGAACCAGGTGCGAGAGAACCGGCGAGGGAGTACGGATGGACGAGACCGGGGCCGTTTTTCATAAGTGGTTACGGCACAGATGAGGACTGATTTCTGAATGCCGAGCTGTAAATTTACTCAGCGAAAATGTATTCATGTATTCACCAGAGCCGAATATTGCTTCAGCTGATAAAGCGCAGCTCTCCGCACAGCCGTAGGTTCGGAAAGTGTCGGATCATTTCAAGGCACATTTCAACGCCCTTGGGATTTGTAGCTGTGAATGACTGTATACGCATTACATGATTTTAAAAGTGAAAGATATAGTAAAAATGACTGCATTTACATACAGACAACCTTGTGCAGCTATGAGAAATGAAAGGGCTTTGAAACGACGTTAAAGATAACATGAAAAGAGCATTCACAACACACAATGCATCTTTCTTAGTGTATTCAGCTGGAAAATTATGTAGCAGCAATTTTATTGGATGCAAACATGATAGGCTATGATATTCTAATATTTTAAGATTTTTTCCTGCCTGCATGGTCTTGGTTGCATAAGAAGAAAGGAGAGTATGGGAGTAGTTAACTGTTGTTTTTAGTATATGGTATTTTTAGTATTTTAGTATATTTACAGTTAAGACACACTTGTATGTGTTAAAATTTAGGTTTATTTAGGTATATATTTAGTTTTAGGTCTTAAGTGAAAACAAACAGCTGAGAAAGAAAACGCACGTGTAACAATATATTGGATCCGGGCAGCTCTTAAAGTGACAGCAGTCTACTATTCCTGCTGTTTCCTTTTTTAAAGAAATTCTCAATAATGAAATGAAAAGGGAAAAATTGTATTTTATTCAACTGAAAAACACAAAGAAAATAGGTAATTTTGACATGAACTTGTACTTTCTTGAAATTAAATTCTATTTTAATGAATTATTTGCAGTAATAAACATGTTAACTAATGCTACATGATTCTGGATACATAACCTTTTTTTTTTAAATTGAAGATCACGATTCTCATGATTCTGAAGAAAAAAAGATTAGATTAGAAATCTAAACAAAATAACAATTTACTAGTGATTCTGACACAACGTTCATTGTTTAAGTCTTTTTTTTTTAATATATTCGATCAAATAAATTTCACAATTACTAAAGACTTAATTTACTGTTGGAATCTCCTGATTAAAACGTTGTCGCCACCTCCTGGTGGAAGAGGATAAGCTTTACAATACATACACATGTTAAGATACTTTCGTCTTGATCGCTATTAAAGACATTAAGTGTTCATACCCACACTATAAACTTTTATTCTAGTACTTCTGTTATTTAAATGTCTGTAACACAGAAATAATGATCATTATGTGGTTGAAAGACAGCAATAACATTGCGTTGGCGTTTGAACAGAGATAGCGATCTTTTTAGGATTAATCCTGCAGCTCTAATGTAAACACTGCACATACTATCACGTTCTCGTTAGACCAGACAGATCTTGTGCCACGAAATCTCATCACATCCCTACACACATCTGTATGTGTTAAAATTTTGGATTTGCAAGTATCTTTATAAACACAATGATTTAGTTCTTAAGTGAAAGCAAACAGCTGTAAAAGAAAACGCATGTGTAACAATATATTGGATCCGGGCAGCTCTTAAAGTGACAGCAGTCTACTATTCCTGCTGTCTGTCATTCATGTTAATCAATCAACAAAAGAGGGAAAATCTCTCACTGTTCTTGACTAAATCACTTTTGTAACATTAATAAGAAGAAATATAAATAAAATTTTACATAGTGAAGAATATGCAGGGTTTTTATACCTTTTATTACTTTATACAATGTATTTAGCATTTCTATTTTTTACTGTAGTTTTTTTGTCCTACTGCTTGTAATGATCAAATGTCTTCATTTTGATATCATAAAGACCTTATTTACAGCAAAAATACCATTATTGTTATAAATATCATTACGGTAAAATAAAATTACTCATATTGTGATAACCAGCAACATGTCTTAATCCTATAAAGCCTACTGTTTCATATTTTATATATACAGTATATTTTATTTAAAATAATCTTACTAAAAAAACATATTATGTGGAGATATAAAGCGCCAACTAGTAGTCTGCTCACACTTCTGTTCTCACTGATTTACATTACAACACCAAATTTACTTTTATCATAATAAATGAGTTATGTAAGGCTAATGAAACAGATTTTTTTCCCCAGATTTTGTCTAAAGGTTGAAACAAGTTAGGACATCAACCAAAAGACATTTTGATTTCACACAAATAAACTGTCATGACAGCTGGCAACAAGAGACATGTAGACATAATGGCAAAATCTTTGTGCCAGGGTCCAGCTGACAGTGTGACTCAGTAACTGGACTCACCTGACAGGCCACCAACATCCATCTTCTTCAGGTTCTTGGCCTCCAGAATGACCACAGTCAGTTTGCCAGCAGTGGGCACATACCGCAGAGAGAAACAGATGTCACCCAGCTTCTCTTGCTGTGAGTGGCAGAGAAAAGTTCAATCAGGGACATCATTGTCAAGGTAAATAAAAAAACTGAACCTGGAAAAGCAGGTTGAATTTATTCATTGAGTGAATTCTCTAACAAAAATCAATATTTCTTAGGAAGAAAAGCCGGGACAATGAAACATCTCCAGCTAAAATAATTTTGTTAGCACAAAAGACTAAAATATTTCCCTTTACACAAACATTTATTGACGTTCGCCCACAACAGGATTTCTAAGAGAAACTGAATTGAGTAGCATAGCGTTTGTATTCTTTGAATCTGATTCATTTTCCACAAATGTAGCTGCATCGGTAAACACATTGAAAAATGCATTTACACGTACACATATTCCATTAATATTTCAGGAGCCGTTCTCATAAACATGGACACAAACATATGTGACATATAGAAAACAACAGGAAGGGGGAAAAGGTTACATCACTGTACTTTCAACTGGCTGATGCCATTTCCACACAATCAATTTTCTGTCAATTAAAAGGTCATCAGAATAGAAAAATAACATTTCATAGCTTAATTAAATGAGTCCTACAAGGTAAATAAGTTGAATTGACCAAGAAATGTGTAGGGGGGGAAAAAAGAGCAAAGTGGACCGAACCGGATGGAATTGCGAGAAGCTATGGCATTTTGAAGTCGATTTTCATTTAGTTTTTTACAGGCACTTAAAGTGCCACCCTCAGGACACCACTCAAGAGATTCTTTGATAAAAGTCAATACGCTCCAGCTTTCTCAAGCGGTGCTTGAAGTGCTGCGCTAGCTCATCGGACATGGAGTGTAACAGCAGCAGCAACCTTCAACGTATGTAGATAGCCTTCAACTCTCTGCCCTCAGCAGGCTTTTGACAGCGTCATAATTAACCTTTACACCAAGGAACCGTGGCACAAAAACAAGGTTCCCATAGAAACCACGGCTTAAATGCTATATTCCATGACATTTACCATGAAAATTGAATCTCCCCAACCACTGCTTGGAAAGTCACACTTTTTTATATTAATAAAAATGTGGCACGGCCCAGCTGATTACCTGACATTTCCATTGAAGATGGATAGCCCTCAAGTCTCACACTTGTACAGTGAGTAAATTTCCATGCAGCCCCTGATAAATTATATTTACTCTTGTTGTCTACTTGTTGTCCTTTTTGATATACAAATTAACATTTAGGGGCATTTCAAACTTTTTTGAAATGCATTTGGTGCACTGGTTAAAGAAAAAGTGAGTATTAGGACATTTCACACTGCATAGACAGACCCTCCATGTTTTTATATGTCTTTTATATTTATATCATCTGATATAGTTAATGTCACACAAAGATAACAGTCTTTTCTTCAAATGGTACAATTGCAAATGTGATATTGATTTTATAAAACAGTCAAATAAACAAGAAGTTAATATTAATTAACTTCTTAGACACAAGTTCCTGTTTTTATGTTGTCAACGAAAATACTTTCAAAGCCACAGCAGAACTGTTTTGCATCTCTGAGCAATTCACGACAGTGTTACGTTACTGAATCAATCAGCCATTTGAACAAATTAGTTGAATGAATTATTCAGTGACTCACTCATGCTGTGATTTGCCACCATCTACTGGCGATTCTGGATTTATATTTAAAATATATTTATGTTTAAGTGATAAAAATAAAAAAAAATGACAAATCTAAGATTACGAGATTAAAGTCATAATATTTAGACAATAAAGTAAAAATTATAAAAATAAAGTGAAATGTTTTGAGAATAAAGTTAAAATAAATTAGAAATATTTTAAGAATAAATTACGAGAATTCATTTGTAGCAATTACGAGATTGAAGTTATAATATTTTAAAAGCATATTCTAGCCTTTTGCACATGCAAATGGCCCAGGTTTGGAGCACTGGGAGATACTTCTCAACTCTTAAAATCTGTCAGTTTTATAGCGATATAATAATAAAATAATACAATTAGCATATAATTAATGAAAAAGACAATTAATTCACATGAATACAGCTATCTGTCCCGTCACATTAAAGAGTGTGAAAAATGCATGATTGCAGGACACATCATTTGTATTTTGCTATGAAACTGACAGATTTTGAAAGCTGAGACTTTGTTTTATATTAAAAATACCAAAAGCACAAAGCTTATTGCTATTATTGGGTGGCTGACGCATTACAAATAGGCCAAATGAATACAACCATGAAATATTATTTCCAAGCATACTTTGTAAGTATAACACATGGTATGATTTCTGCTAATAATCCCACATATATTCAAATAAATTCCCGTGGCCAGGCAACTTCTCCAGGTGCTCCCAATCCAGGCCATTTGTATGTGCTGTCTATACTCTCAAAATATTCTAACTTTAATTGCTATGATTTAATTCTCGTAATATCGGCTCTATTCTAGAAACATTTCGACTTTATTTATGAAACAATTCAACTTTATTCTTGAAACATTCTGACTTTATTCTCATAATATCTACTTTATTCTTTAAACATTTTGAGTTTATTGTCTCAAAATACTATGGTTTTATCTGGTATTTTTGATTTTTTAACGTGGCACTAAAATATCAGTATTAAATGTTTTATTTTTAAAATACCAAAATATTTTTCATGCATCTGTTACTCATGCAAACTAACCAACGCACAGAATATGAAGAATATCAAAAGCCTTGGAAGTCAGCTGTTTACAGCAGTCCTAAACCTGTCCAGCACAATAACATGCTCAGCAAAATAATGTTTAATTATCAGTATCAACAAATTTCCAGAAAAAATTGACATATTTATTGTGATTATCGCACACCCCTACTGGGAAGAATCACTACTAGTGAACAATTGAATGGGCAAACTTTGCACTTGTGCTCCAGAAGGTCGGCAATAAAGATAGAATATTCAATCAAAAGCTAATATTTAATAACATCACCAGGGAACAGGTTATTATAGCACATGTATGTTAGCTTTTTACCTCTTCTTTCTCAGCGCTCTGGAGGTCCCTCCACTCTTCAGTCACATGGCTAAAGTCGACCTTATTCATGGGAACCTTCACATCTCCAATGGCGTCGTGTTTAGAGAAGCGGTCAAAGTCATACACTGTCATCACCAGAGTTTTCCCTCCGAGCTCAGTGTAGGGAACCTGCAAGGATACGAGGGGTGAAATTAATTGCATGCACACCTGTCAGTCTAATCTCAAATCCAGTTATGGGACTTATCTAACGCTGAGATGTTGGGATGAAGCTACAGGACAATTGCGTGTGCGCAAGAGAAAGAGAGAGATTTGATTCTTGATTACCTCCAATTGAGCTGTTTTTCAGACAAAACTCATTATCCCGAAGGACTTGTTCCAACATGGCGACAAACTGCTTGATTGGCCGGGAAAGAGATAAGACCCAAGGGTTGCTATTTTGTCCTTGACGCTATCACACACACCAGCTCTCCAGTCTCTTCATTTCAATAATGAAGGCACTTGTGATTACATGTCAGAGCTTTGTGGCTATCTCTCTCGACGTTGGCGTGCGGCTTCTCGTTCTCAAGGTACCTTGTCAGAGTTGACTGTGCTAGGCTAAACATGAACCAAACACGCAAACAGTCCTTTACCCCCCTTGGTTGGATCAGTTATATTTTTGCAATTCTTTTAAGAATTCAACACTTCACTTAGCAATTTAATAGTTCTAGAGGTCTGACTGCGGTAATTACACAAAAAGGTCTTTTTAGCCGCATGACGTCTCATAAAAATGAATCGGAAAGCTCTACTAAACATTCAAAATAGAAATTATGCTACTTTCCGGATGACAGACACCTGCAGGAGTCCATCTGCATGTTTACATGCAATTACTCCAACGCCTCGTGCCACTTTCTGTCTTGTTAATACGCCAGAAGAAGTAGTCAGAAATAACTTGACATACTGCATGAGTAGAATGCAAACGCACAGATAAAATAAGAAATCGCTTGTTATAATTTGCAGCTGTAAGGTTTGTGACCTACCTTAAAGGTGAATTGCTCATTGAAAACGGGATTCAGTGTCTTCCGGTGGACCTTGGTCTCAAATTTCTTCTTCTTGTCTGGAAGAAGGTAGACCTTCACATAGGGGTCAGAAGTGCCACCCATATCCATAGCGGGCAGCTCTGCTGCCTGGATGATCCCCACTATGAGCTATGAAGGGCCAAAAGTCAAAAAGAGAATAAGTAAGACCTTGAAGAAGAGTGTAGACGTTGTCTGAACCATCACCCCACCACCATTTTGTAGATGTCTCTGTTATGTCACATAAAAGTATGTCTGCTGTTTACTGTGCAGCTGGATCAGATTTATATGAAGACAGTTGGTCTTCTTTTTCCAAAGCATGTAAATCTGCTGTCTAACATGAGTCCTACACATTATTGTAGACTAAAAGTATGAGGGTGTTATAAGCTTTTATAAGGTATATTTGACCTTGCTATAGCTAACCAAAGTTAAAACAAACACTTTTTTGATAATTATTGACATAGAAAAAGTGTTTTTTGGGATTGACTGAAAAACCTAAGACTAGTTCACAAAAATACTCTGAATATTTATTAAAAGATATGATTGAGAGTAGTGGTTCTTGAGGCAAAGTTGTTGAGAATGAGATCTATCATTTGATATGAAAATAGTATACATGCATAAAACACTGCGTGATTTTACACAGTAAAATTTATTTCAAATTTCTCACAGACCAAGGGTCAGGGGTCAAACAGGCCTGACGAGTTTCATTCCAATCGACATCCGATAACCTTGTCTAATAAGTGCTCAAACTTCACAGGCCAATGGCAGCCAAAAAATATAAATAACAATGAATGTGTCTGGGGGGAAATAGTAAGGACATATGTTAGTTATTTAAGAACAAACTACTGTAATCTGAGTGAGTTTTGCAAAGATCCTGACTCGCAATCGGGAGCAATAATCGTTTTATCTCGATTATTGTATTTTTATAATTGTTTGAAGCCGAAATCTGAATTTCGATAAGTTGCACAGCCCTAGCAGAATGCTGATTTTCGGACATTTTAACAAAAACTTTCAACTGCCTCCTGATAAATCTGGTACGGTTTACTGTGAATCAACTAGTTTGCATCTGACTTCAGCTGTTTACTTCTGGGTGGGTGGTACTATAGTAAATCAGCCTTGTAAGTATATGCTTATTTATATGAAAAGCCACTGAGAGGTCAGTTATATTTATGATGCTGAGGTGCGTCCTTCAGACCTGTGCTGCATTACTCTTTAAACAGTCCCAGCATTAAGAAGGCAATGGGGTCAGGCCATGTCAAGCGTTGCCGCTCCTGATCCTATCTTCCCATCGGCTTTGATAATTGATTGGCCGGCTGGCTGGGCCGAGGTCCTGATTGACCTGCCAGTCACCATATCCCCTGCATGGCCTCATGGGTCCTAGAGTCAGTCAATCAAGCTCCCATCAGCTTCCCATAAAACGCCCTGTCTCTGTGTCTACACAGGCACTCGGGCGTAGAGCTCTTTCTCCCTCTCCTCTCACTCTGACCAGCTGTCACACTTCGGTTGCGCTGCCATGGGAAGGACTGTAGTCAGTCGGTCGAGATTTGCCAGTGTTTCTGCCATTAGAGAACCCTGTGATTGTTTTTTTCGTTGTTGTTAACAAAGGAACATATAAAGATTTTAATATCCTGTCAGGCTGTAGTAATGTTTGATTCTTTTTTTTTCATTAAATGGTGGTGGGTTTCAGGTCTCGGCAGTTTTATTGCTTCACATTGTAATCTCAGATAAAAAAGCACATGTTCTGACTTGAAGAAAGAAACACCCCACAAACACTTTTCTAACACAGACACAAATTCAAACAGGAATAGAAACATCTGTACTTCAAAAGAAATGGTTGCAAGGTAGAAAATGCTTCACAAATAATGCCCATCTCTCCTATAATCACTGCTTGTAAGCATAAGTGAAAACGATTGACAAAATATAAGTTCTTATTATTTATTTTACTAACCAACAGTTCTCTTTTGTCAGTCATGCTGGAATATCACCATTAACTTTGTGCGAACTGGAGAATTAAATTTGAATCTATACCGAATCCAGTCTTTAGCATTTCATACTACTTGACAGTAGAATACTTAGATGTCAGGTAGATTTTGAATTCAGATTCATATCTTGACATGTTAGCACTGAGAAATTCAATATCTAGATAATAAATAAATAAAGTGGAATTTCTAATTAAATGTAAAGGTCAAGTTCACCCTCGAGAACACCTCAACATAATCCAATTGTAACACTTCTTTCAAGATATTTGATATTAATGCTATTATTGCTATGAGGAATTCCTATAGCTTAACAGTAGAGGATGTTACTCGCAACAGGAAGGTCATAGATTTGGTTCGCAAGGAACACATGAACAGATACCCTAAATGGACTTCTAAATAGTTGCTTTAGAAAAAAGTTGCGGTTAGCATTGTTTGCTGAATTTTGGCAGATCAAGTCATTTCTAAATGAATCCGCCACACTTAGAGTTTAGTGTTGTATCAAATTGGTCACATAAATTGGGTTTAGCAGAAGCAAAAGAAAACCGGTGGTTAAAATTGACATTTATGTGAGCTGTACTTCACACTATGCTATACCTTAGACAACAGACAATGCAATGTAGTGGAACTGCTGTCAGTCCCAGGAAGCTCACAATAGGCAAACAACACCATCTCTAAGTCCAAACGAGAAGTCTTTTGTAAGTAGCTCCTTGCTGTGAGTTAGATTGAAGAGTTGTGGACGACAGTAGCCGTATGAGTCAGTGGATCTGTCTCTGGTTGTTTTGCCCATAGATGGGGGGTGAAGGACTATCTGATCCTGATGAGACTTTGGCCATAATAACCTTCAATCGCTCTGCAGGCTACAAAAACTCCATGCAGGACATGCTGGAGGAAGATTCAGTCATATGACTTCACCTCAGTGGGTGCAGTCCTCACAATCTCTCATCTGAAGGCTTTGAGCTGTCATCTTAAATTACTGCTGCAATGGTTTTCAGAGAAAACAGTTTTCTTAGGGGGGCTTGTTATTCGGCATAAACAGCGAGGGGTTTCTGTCCTTAAAATACCTGGGATGCGTTAGAAAGCAGGCCACGACTGCAATGATTCACCTCAGTGAACGTGTATGGATCCGCAGCTCAATCCACACCTCTTTTTCTATCCTCATTAATAATATCGCCCTTATCTGCACCCTGTCTCTCTGTCTCCCCGAGGAGCCGCCCTGGATTCTGAGATATTGTGTCTTGTGGCTTTGTGACTGCCATGTTTTGTACTTTTCTATTTTTACCCTCTGGCTTGCTCAGCAGGGTCGGAAAGGTCCAGATTACCTTTAAACAAACCCAGAGTTTAGTTGTGCTTCCTGGAACCTTTCCCCTTTGGAAAGGGCAAGAGTTGCAGAAAAATCTCCCAGACCTCAGAGTCTCCCTGAAGCGATACTCAGTTTGATTTAAGGCAGACGGGAAAGAAGCACGTAGGTTTCCTGACGGCACGCAGGGTGGAGATACATGCGTGCACTTGCGTCTATGGGTTGAATCTGGGTCAGGCTGATGAGAATTTCTTTGCATCGCCTGCTTTTTGCTCTGCTTTACCGCTGAAGATTAAGGGGAAAAACATTGCGGGGGAAATTCAGCACCTGCTGATGGCTTCATTTATTTGCACAGATGGTAATAGTGCTCTGTTAAAATATAGTACGGCGCTATTTTAGTACTGGTAAAACTGGCTGCAGGTTGTTAGTGAAAAAGAATGTTTTTTATGCTAAAATACCACACACAACTGTTTAGTTCTTAGTTCGAATTTGCTCTTTTGTGCCCGTGCTATATTTTATCCTTACAGTCTTACACCTCCTATGAATACGTCAGTAAACCAGATATTTGAAATATTCTTGTTACATGGCAAAAGAATAGAACAAATGCAGTATCCTGAACATCTCATTCTTGTTCTTAAAACTCTGTTATGCCATAAATTGAAAGCATTACCAGTCATTTGCAGTCATTTTGTCATTTCACCACTACACATACATTGCTGACATACAATGAAAAGAGTGCTCCTGTGGTGGCTGTGCTTATAAAAGCTGTAATTTGTGTGCGTGTGATGGCGGATAATCTGGCTCTTTCAGGTTTGTAGCTTTTTTCTGCACGGTCTCGGCGTGAGACTATGCACAGCTTCAATTATCTGTCAGCCAGGATCTGACAAAAGGAAGTGCATCCATTCTGGAAGTCACTCGGCTTTCAAGCTTTCAACCGCTTGTAAGAGGCGTCCAATGAATTTCGGCTTAGCCTCAGAGCTGAAGACAAGCCAGCACCCTCATTCAGTCAGCGTGGAAGAAAGCCGATTCAAAATACTGTGAATCTAACTACTGTGATGTGCCCTTGACATTCACGGCATTTGGTGAGTTTACAGGAAGATGGGCATTATTTTCTAAGTGCTAAGTCTGAATTCCTCTGGGTTTTATAGATAGCACTTAATAACACAGATGATTCTGAAAAGTCATATTGTCAAACATAGTGTCACATTTTCAGTATATATACATTTAAACATGGGCATTATTTGAGTGGAGCTGGTTACAGTTTGACGGACAAACACGCTGTACTTACGAAGAAGACCCCACTAAACACCACACACAGTGACAGCGATTCGGAGACAGCTCCTTACCGTATTCTCTGTGAAATTGTAATCCAAGGAGTACTGTAATTTGCCAAGTTTCTCTTCTTCCTTAGGCTCCACCTCTTTCTCTGTATCCGTCAGCCCTGTTTCCGCATCATCCTCATCCTTCAAGGCCTGAAGGAGACACCCACTAACAGTCAGTCCCGTCGGCCCAACGCTGGCGCTGCCCGATTGCCCTCGCCAGAGCGCCGGGCCCGCCCTGGACCAGCCTGCTCTTCAACCGCACCTCTATTAGGGGGGGAGCAAGCACTAAAACACCACAGCGATTAAGACCATGACATGCTCAGTGATGCACTAGACTTGGGCTGTGAACCCCCTTCTCTCCTATGGTCTGCTATTGTGGAAAGTTGTGAAAACAGTTGCAAGAAGATGAACTGAATGAGTGCAAGCAATTTAGGTTGGTGGGAAAGGCAAGGCTAGGGCTGGATGGTATGATAACGTATCGGTGGCGCATATGGTATTATATATAGCTATTTTACAATTAGATTATGTTATCACATACTTAAAGGGATATTTCACCCAAAAATTACTCACTCTCATTTCATTCCGAAATTCGTAAGACACAACTGCAGAACACAAATTAAGATATTTCTGATGAAATCCAAGAGCTATCTGATAGCAACACAACTACAATGTTCAAGGCCCAGAAAGTTAGTAAGGACATTGTTAAAATAGTCCCTGTGACATCAGTGGTTTAACCGTAATGTTATGAAGCTATAAGAATACTTTTATGTGCACAAAGAAAACAAAAACAACAACTTTATTCAAAAATTTCCTCTCTTCTGTGTCAGTAAGGTGGTGGAGAAATTGTTCAATAAAGTCTTCATTTTTGTTTTCTTTGCGCACAAAAAAGTATTCTCTTAGCTTCAGAAAGTCAGAAAGCTCTCAAAAATATTTTTTGATAAATATTTGTGTTCCGAAGATGACGAAAGTCTTGGAACAACATGAGCTGTTTCTTCACAGTTGTCAGTCATATAAACCAAGCATTATACAATCTTCCTAATAATTAACGTATGACGCTGTCAAAATTGGTCAAAAATAGATGATATAAAATGATTGTACAATTGTTGGTCATACCGCCCAACCCTAGACAAGATGAGCAGACAGATGTTCTTAAGAAATACATCGTACAATACATTGTCCTTTATGTTATTTCAGGCAGAACAATCTCTGGCATCAACAAATCAGTGGGGAACTGTTGTGGATGGTGTGGCATTAGCTCCCTAGCTAGCCTGAGTTTCAGACAGTGGCAGCGCTAAGGGGATGTCGAGGGAGGTTTGTTGTCGCTGGAAAGCATGCGATTGTCGAGGCAAACTCAGCTCTCAGTTCATTCACTGTGAAACAGTTGCCTTCCGAAAGGGCAGTCTTGCTCATCGGTAAAGCATGCAGGGCATTCACGTTCTCAAGAAGAGTGCTCGTATAGTGACTCTCATTCTCTGTGACGTGATCTTCCAAACACAGTGGCGTTGTCATGACCCTTAGTTATTGGTGATAACCACCACGCTCATGGAAGCTGTAAGCATCATGCCAGCAAGAAGGTGTTGGTGGGAGGGATCGTAATGTGTACAAGGGCCTGTCTTATTAGTTGTTGGGTTACAAGTGTGAAAGCAAAAGGCTGAACAAAATTGATTTCTGGACTGTGTTGTCTCCTTATGAGGACCAGACTATTTTCGCAAACACTTGAGCACTTCAATTCAACAAGCTCTTTGGGGTGCTTGTTAAGTCTTGTGGTGCATTTAAAGGCAGAGTTCAGCCAGAAATCATTTGTTCACCCTCAAGTCGCTGTTGTTCCAAACTTGTATGGCTTTATTTTCCCAGCAGAACGCAAAAGGAGATGTTTAGAAGGACAAGCAAGCTGCTCTTTTGCATATAATGAAAGCAGATGGGAATTTAAGGCTGGTAAGCCCAAAAACGGACAAAAACAAAACACTATAATAGTAGTCCATATGACCCAGGCACTACATTTCTTTACCACAAAACCAATCATAGGGGTCATTTTTTTTTATTAAGATTTATACATAATCTAAAAGCTGAATAAATGAGCTTTAAATTAATGCATGGTTAGGATAGGACAATATTTGAAATCTGAGGTGCAAAAAATATTAAGAAATATTAATAAGTTATGACAATGAAGTTCTTAGCAATGCATATGAAATTTACAAAATATCTTCATGGAACATGATCTTTACTTAATATCCAAATGATTTTTGGAATAAAAGAAAATCTATAATTTTGACCCACACAATGTATTGTTGGCTATTGGTACAAATATACCTGTGCTACTTATGACTGGTTTTGTGGTCCAGGGTCACATATGATAGCACTGTGATGAAATATTAAGCCATTACACAGAGGTAGTTCACTTTAACGTTCATTATATGGAAAAGAGCAGTGTGAACATTCTGCTAAACATCTCCTTTTATGTTCCAAGAAGAGTCATACAGCTTTTGAACAGCATGAGGGTGAGCAAATGAAAACAGTTTTTTTCTTTTTTGCCTGAATTGTTCCTTTAAATTAGTATTTTGGAAGTGTAAAATAATTAAAAGTACCAGTTATTATGCAGCTGTGAGTGTCCTTTATTGATACCCTTTCCATTTGACTGGCAAAGATCGTGTTTTAAAAACATGTCAGCCAATTAAAGATCAGTCTGGTCATCGTGTCTGAAAATTGCTTCTTGAACAAATTTGTCCTGCTAATGAGGTGGGTGCTGTTCTCCTCCAGGACATTTTTTAATTTTAAGTTCTAGTGGACCAGATGAGTGCTGATAATTTGGCCAAGGGCAGTCAAACAAGCCAAACGTATCACTAGCAGTTAAGCAGTCTGTATTTTGACAGTCTCCTCAGCCATTTCAGAAGAATTTTTTTTTTTTCTGTTTCTCAAATGACAAGGAGAAATCAATGTGGTTCAACCTTGCTAAAGCGTACCCAAATGCATTTTCTCTCTTCATATATATGTGTATATGTAGACTTACACACATATATATTGTAGATATACATGTACTGTATGCATAGTTACATATATTTTACTCTACTAGAGTAAACCTGTTGTCAAGAGGCTATTAAAAAGTCATTGCAGCAGGCTATAGAAGATCCAACAGCAATTGGGAACCTACCGCCAGTGGCAATCCCGCAAAGTCATCAGACAAAACATAGATAAGGAGGACATGGAAGGAAGAGACACAAATTAAAACAACCACACACAAAGGCGACCACATGAGTCTGGGCATACCAGGAGAAATGACTGCTGAGAAGCTCAAAGCTCCTTCTACTGACAATAAAACAAAGATATGTTGTGCAGGACTTTGTACTCTTGTGTATCGTTCTTAATACCTGTGCAAATGAGCTAAATAAGAGTGGCGATTCATTAATCTGCATATTTAGCCAATTAGCACAGGTATTACAATCTACATATGGATGTTTCCCTACTAAAAACATCAGGTTAAGTTAGCCTAAGTTGGTATGTTAGCCTTAGATGGCTTAGCTGGTCTCCTAACCTAGTCTTCCAGCTATTGGGAGACCAGTTAACCACCCTAGGTGGGTTGTGTTGTGTTGCAAAATATTGATCTTATTTCTATTTTGAAAGTACTAATTCACAATGTTGGTGGGTAAACATCACAGCAGCTATTGCATAGCAGTTTGCAATTGGTTTGACGCTGATAAACTGTGACATTCTGGAATGGCACACTGGGTTTTTAAAGAGTGTTGTTAATTATCTGTGTCTGTTCCTCTTCACTGTGCTTTGTGCTCGAAAAATCAATGTCTCTAATTTGGGATCTGAGTGGTCTTGGCATGGTCTCAAAGCCAGTGTCCTTACACCGCGAATTAAGCTGACTTTGTCAATTATTCTGTTAGAAGTGTACTATTGCGAGCATGTTAATGCAATTAGCATGCTAACTAGGGTTAAAGTGCCAGTGTTCCATATAATTTGTGGGTGTGCGGGTAAAAAGCGAGCTGCATTAATGTTCTTTCTCCTATTGTTTTCAATAACTACTGTCATTTCTCTGGGTTGATACCACTTCATAGCACAGTTAACCATATGCAGCACTACAAACTGAATTATGCTACAGTAAATGCAAGAAAAACTGAATACTTTAATGAACCGTTAACATGCCCAGGTTTGCAGTCCTGCAATTAAAGTCAGCTGTGAAACAACATCGTCAACAGATGACTCCATCTAGAGTTGGCTTATGAACATTCTTAATTGGCATCGTGCATTAATACAGTAAGAAATATTTCATGCACCTTCTGACAACTAAAGAACAAGGCCAATCCAACAGCAGTAACAAAATGTTTTTACCTCGGTTTTGATACCGTCCTTGACGTCCTTCATGTTGATGGCATTCTTGCCCTTGTCTTTGCCCTTTTTCTTGTTCTTCTTCTTGAATATCCACTTTTTGCAGATGCAGAAGCAGCAGGAAACAACTAGTACGACAGCAACAAACGCAATGGCGACGATGGCCCATGATGGCACTGTGCAGACAAAAACATACAGGAAAACTTAATACACTACATATGTAACTCATGCACTACATTTCAGACTTTTTGAAGCCATGTGAAAGGATTTTGTGGGAAACAGACCAGAGTTTAAGTTGCTATAAAAACCTGCCTTTACCAAATTACTTTCACTGGAAAAAAGCATTCTGAACATCCTCTTAAAGGATTAGTTCACTTCCAGGATAAAATTTCCTGATAATTTACTCACCCAAGATGTTCATGTCTTTGTTTCTTCAATCAAAAAGAAATTAAGGTTTTTGAGGAAGACATTCCAGGATTTTTCTCCATATAGTGGACTTGAATGGGGATCAATGGGTTGAAGGTCCAAACTGCAGTTTCAAAGCGGCTTCAAAGGGCTCTACACAATCCCATCTGAGGAATAAGGGTCTTATCTAGTAAAAATTATATACTTTTTAACCACAAATGCTCATCTTGCAATAGCTCTGCATCCATGATGCATTATGTAGTCACGCTGGAAAGGTCACATGTGACGGAGGCGGAAGTGCCGCCCCAGTGTTTACAAAGCCAATGTGCAAAGAAAGTCAAGCTCCCTTTACATAAAAACAATGTCAGGCATTTTTTGAAGTTAAAATTAGATGGAGTTTTCCCTCTACCCTTCCTTTTTGAACAAAAAATACAAAAGCGAAGAATTACCAAGCATGAAAGTGATGACATTCGTGAAGTCACTGACGAGCATCGCAGAGCTAGTGCAAGATGAGCATTTGTGGTGAATTTTTTTTTTTTTTTTTTTAGAAAATAACCTATAATTTCACTAGATTAGATGCTTATTCCTAGGTTGGGATCATGTAGAGCAGGGGTGGGCAAACTTTTTGACTCGGGGGCCACATCAAGTTTTCCACATTAAGTGAGAGGCCGCATAATATGTTTATGACAAATGAAGCTTTGATTATTTTTTTAATTCTAAATGAACACTCACTTACTAGTGTACTGTATGTATACTTGTACATACATGGCAGTTCTATTCTTGTACCATCTTTTTTTAATGAGCACTTTATGACACACAGAGGAGTTGCATTATTCCACAAGTAGATTGATGTATAAGACACATTTTATCATTTCATTCAGAAATAAATGTAAAATTAACAAAACGTTTACAAACATTAGAAACATGTATTTATATTCCCCTCACTCCACAAAAAAATCCTGTACATTTAGCAGTGTTCAGAACAGAAAAAGGAACAAAAATATAAGTAAAAACAAACACAAATGGAACATTTATTATATACGACCAGCCTAAATATTTAAATTAAAACTGGGTTGCAGGAAAATTGTGCGCGATTTGCACTTGACCTTGATTGCTTTATAAATCACCTTGGAAGTTGCAGCACGTTTCAGATGATAGAAAATGCGATTTATGATCCAGAAAAAGTACTGTATCCATTTTCATAACAATGTGAAGAAGAAGAAGAAAGCATGTCTTTGCAAGATACAACAACAAATTATTTCTAGGCTTTCCCCACGAAATTACAGTACCAGCAGGAAGATAACACTGGCATTTGTTCTCTTACTGGAGAGTCTACAGATAATTTTAAACATTTTTAAAACAAGTAACTTATTTACAATTGTTCCAGTTTTGCAGGGTGTATATTTTGACCTTTTATTTTGTATTTGTTGTGTGGCTTGGACGCGGCGTGTCTTTAGAGAAGCGGCGTGAAGACCCACTTCTGTAACGTGCGCGATGGTGTAAATCAGGGGTTATACCGCACTACAGGCTACAGCGCCATCTATTGGATTTTAATGATATTGCATCAAATTATCCATTTTGAAACAACTGCCTCACGGACTGGATGAAAACTGCCGTAGTTTTCTCAACTCTGCAGATTCGTATAATTTTTTAAAAATCCCTCCCGGGCCACCACATAACTGATAGCGGGCCGCAGATGGCCTGCGGGCCGTAGTTTGGACACCCCTGGTGTTGAGTCCTTTGAAGCTGCACTGAAACTGCAATTTGGACCTTTGACCCACTGATTCCCATTGAAGTTTATTAATGGAGAAAACTCCTGGAACATTTGTCTTCAAAATCCTTAACTTCTTTTTGAATGATGAAAGAAAGACATGAACATCTTGGATGACATGGGGGTGAGTTAATTATCAGTAAATTTTAATTCTGGAAGTAAACTAATCATTTAAGTTCCACAGAACAAAAAAAGTAGACTAGGTTTATAAAGAAGGAAGGTGAGTAAATAATTGCTGAACTCTAATCTTGAGATAACTATTTCTTAAACAGCCAATGAAGCTATAGTCGCATGTCTGAAAACAGCTGTTATAAAGATGGCTGTCGCACAGATTGAGCTGACATGACTCCAAATAGCCATGTGCTTTACGGTTCAATATCTTCTCAGAGCAACGAGGAAACGAAGTGAAAATTGCAAAAAGTTTCAGTGTCTTGGTTGACACTCTTTGATCAATTGCCAGAGACCTTCGTGTCTGCCGGACGCACAGGATTAACGATCTTCGCTCAGAGAGACATGTTGCAATGCTCTAGTGAGAGTAATCAGCCAATTTCGTTGAAAACAGGAGCTGTTGGCATTAACAACTTGCCATTTGATCACTCTTGGAATACATTTTGAGCTTGACATTGTTAAAGCAATCAAGCTCAGCGCCGGATTCGTTTGATTGTCAAGGACAGCATGGAACTAAATAAACGGAACGAAAAAATACTCCAAAAAGTATGCTGTTTAATGAGGTTTGACCTTAACAAACGAATTTATGCACACTGACCAAATTGCTTAGCCTCTAAAAGCTGTTTTTAAAATATTGTGAGCAATTTGTGTTAGAATAACTGAAAATAGTATTTCCTCTTCTGGTCATGACTTTATAAATACAGCTCCAAACTCCAGCGAGCGCTGTCAGGGGAGGACAATCGAGCTCCTCAGCTTTTCGACAAGATTAACAGCCTCCTGCCAAGAGAAAGAGCGACGCCTCTATACAGCAGGACTAAAACTGCATGCGTCAACAGAGCACAAGCACCAGATACGAAAATGTCAGTTTCCGAGATGCGAGAGAAGCTTCCTCCCCGAACCAACATTTGCTGGGAATAATTGGTAGACAGATGTGGTGGAAGAATTCTGCATTCAGAGACTCATACAGTAATTACAGCTTTTGAGCACAACACAACAAACACCTGGCAACCGAATGGCAACTTTCGGGGAAGCAGATTTCTTCAGAAAAGAAGCCGATTTTTTCCACTCCACATTTGAATGTGCTTGATTTGCTCTGGGACAATGCAGAGTCAAGGACTGCATAAATAATGTCAGGCTCCAGTGCACCAGAGACATCTTGTATTCTCCATTTGGGAAACAAGCAAGCACTCAAACATGTTATGTACATGTCAAGAAAACCACCAAGGTCAAATTCACCTGAAAATTGGAAGAAATGAAAAAGCAATTTTTGCTATTAATTTGAATTAAAGTACAACTTTATTATCCATTCTCAGCTGAATGTATTTAACTGGCCTTAAAGGGAAAGTCCACCCAAAAAATTAAATTCTGTCATTAATTACTTACCTCCATGTTGTTCTAAACCTGTAAGACCTTTGTTTATCTTTGGAACACAAATTAAGATATTCTTAATGAAACCTGAGAGCTTTCTGACATTGAAGGTCCAAAAAAGGTAGTAAGGACATCGATAAAACAGTCCATGTGACATCAGTGGTTCAACCTTAACACCACATTTTCTTTGAATTTTGAGTAAAATGTGAAAATGTGATCTGTTTTTGCTGAGATTTATCCATCAAATATATTTGAAAAGAAATTACAGCCAGGACAGCTGGCATTTAGAACATGTCGAATCTCCAGACAGCCTTTTTCCCTAAACGTCCTCAATTTGAAGCATCTTTTGTTTCTCTTATCATGGTGTAAGGACTTCATATTTGAATTGGCAGTAGAGAAAAATGAAAATAAATGCTAGCATCTTTGTCTCCCAGGAGGGTTAGACTCGCTACCACAGGACACATTTCCCACAGCAAGGTCCAAAGGGAGAGCGAAAGGGGAAGATAAAGAGTAAGAGAGAAGGAGAGAAAGAAAAATCAATCGGCTGTTGACAAAATCGATAAGCACTCTCCTCTGAGGAAAAACAGTGAGTGATAGTCTAAAGTAACTTTGGGATCATCAGCCCACGGCCTCGACTCGGCTGCGGGGTAATGGAGGCGAAAATCCTACACTTTTTTTCCTTTATTTTTTTCTCTCTTAGCACAACAACCCTCACTATATCCATTTATGGAAAAAATAATAATAAACAAACAAAATGCATACAGACAGACATACAGTATATTCCCTCAGGGCTCATTCACAGAGACCCCTAGTGTTGTTTCCCCCAGGAAATTAATTTCAAATGCATACAATTTTTCATTTTAAAACCCTGTTCAGACCAAACTTTAAAAAAAATGTTTGTGAATAGTGTCTCCTGTTAAAAAAATTGATTGGTTGAATATCTTGAATAGCTGAGTGACTGTGTTTTGCTCATTTAGCGTACATTTCAACATTTCAGACATGAAAATAACAGATATGAAAAAGACTAAACAAAGCAAAAACCCTTTCACCTGGCTTTCAAAAAGCTTTTTCCAAAGCTCTTTTCAAACACAGGAGAATCTGTCAGCCATCTTAAAGGCTACTTTTATTGGTCAGTTGCCCCGCGTCTTCTTTGAAAGCTTAGACCATAATTGCTCCTGAAGCTTGTCTAGCATCAGACCCCTGATTCATACCTGTTAAAGCCTGCTCTCTGGCCCTCACTTTTTTCTCCACCACTGGCCTGAATATCAACCCTTTGGAAGAATAAAGAGTCCCTTTCATCTCTATGCCTCCTCTAAAGCAAACCCTGCCACATGGGACTCAAACTGCACAAAGCATTGAGCCGTCCTGGGCTTAAACCGGCCACTTTTCTTAGAGTACTATCATTATTAGACGTGTCTTGACAGCTGTGTCATCCAAGATTACATTGCTAGGTTTCATTCAGAGTTGGACTTTGAAATGTGCAATTGAATGCTATGTGAAATCTCCAGCTTGGGAAATTTGTCAGTCCACAAGACAAATACTTTGCCGAGATAAGTGAGCATAATGTTGCATGGCCATGGTGATGTCGAGATGCAGTGAGTGAATTAATGATAAACTAAATTTTAAAGGGACAGTTCACCCAAAAATTTTAATTCCTTAAGGCTCATCTTCGGAACACAATTTGAGATATTTTTGATGAAATCCGAGAGCTCTCTGACCCTGCATAGAAAGCAAAGCAACTGACACATTCAAGGCCCAGAAAGGTAATAAAGACATTGTTAAAATAGTCCATGTAACATCAGTGGTTCAACCTTAACAACCTTTCTGGGCCTTGAATGTGTCAGTTGTGTTGCTGTCTATGCAGGGTCAGAAAGCTCTCGGATTTAATCAAAAATATCGTAATTTGTAGGAATGTAATGTATTATCAATATCATATTATCGTGATATTATTGTGGTCACATGACAAAATGAAACGATAGGTCTTCTGGGCAAAAAGTGTATTTTTTTACAGTTGAAGTCAAAAGATTACATACACCTTGCAGAATCTGCAAAATGTTAATCATTTTATCAAAATAAGAGGGATCATACAAAATGCATGTTATTTTTTGTTTACTTCTGACCTGAGTAAGATATTTCACATAAAAGATGTTTACATATAGTCCACAAGAGAAAATAATAGTTGAATTTATAAAAATTACCCTTTTCAAAAGTTTTCATACACTTGATTCTTAATACTGTGTTGTTACCGGAATGATCCACAGCTGTCTTTTTTTGTTTAGTGATAGTTGTTCATGAGTCCCATGTTTGTTCTGAACAGTTAAACTGCCTGCTGTTCTTCAGAAAAATCCTTCAGGTCCTATAAATTCTTTGGTTTTTCAGCATTTTTGAGTATTTGAACCCTTTCCAACAATGACTGTATGATTTTGAGATCCATCTGAGGACAGCTGAGGGACTCATATGCAACTATTACAGAAGGTTCAAACACTCACTTATGCTTTAGAAGGAAACACGATGCATTAAGAGAATGAAGATGTGTACATTTTTCTTATTTTGCATAAAAATTGTATTTTGTTAATTTAATACTGAACTTCAGAAGCTACAGAAGATACTTACATGTTTCACAAAAGACAAAATAAGTTACATTTACACTGATCTTCAAATTTTAAAAGTTTTCAGCTCTTAATGCTTCGAGTTTTCTTCTGGATCATCAGTGAGTGTTTGAACCTTCTGTAATAGTATTTCAACTGTATTTAAACTTCTGATTGTAACATAAAATGTCTTTAAAGTTGTGTTTTGGGCACAGTATCTGTCAAAAGAACTAAAAACTAAGACACAATATGGCTTAATCCATTCATTAAGTGTTTTGTCTTCGATTTTGCTGCACATTTCAAAGCGAAGCACGCACTTCGTTCAGAAGATCAGTTCATGGTCCGTTTTTTTCCGTGCCTTAGTACGGCTCAGTTCACAGTAAATGCAGTGAACTTGTTTATTGCATGTGCTGTGAGTTTAACATCTGTTTGTAAACACAACGACTACACTGTAAAAAAACAACTACATTTCAAGTTGACTAAAATATTTTCGAGTTGACTGAACTTAAAATTTTAAGGCAGCCAGGTAACAAATTATTTTAAGTTGACTCAACAAATTGTTTTTTACAGTGTACCAGTTATGCTCTATTTCCTAGAGAGGATTATGGCATTTCACTAGATTTGTAGTGAGACAAGTTTTTGTAAGCCTATTTTCACTGAAGCTGGAGTTTTCAGTCAAAATAAAAGCTTACAAGTGCAGTATGAATTGCTGACAACCAGCAGTTTAAATTACTGCAGTCAAAATATCTATTTTAAGTGTAGAAATTAGGAAAGAAGTCATTAAATTTCCTTACTGTACTGTAAAGCGAAAATAATATACATATGAAATATTAATTTTCATTTATTTTACAGTGCAATTGTTTAACAGTATATGGCTATTACTGTCATAGGAATAACAATAATATACAATTGTTGTTATCATTATTATTATTATATTCTAATTTGTTTGGCTTCCTAGAACGCCAGAGTGAATGTAATTTAGACAGTAGAAAGTCTTAATTTGTCTTCTTATATATATATATATATATATATATATTTATTATTTTTTTTTTTTATATCATTACATCCCTATTAATTTGTGTTCTGAAGAAGAACGAACGGATTTGAAATGACATTAGGGTGAATAATTAATGACAGAATTTTTTGGGGGGTGAACTATCCCTTTAAGCTAAAGAAATTCATCAAATGAATGACAAGGATCTAAAAGAATGTGTACAGTAATGGAGTGTTCCATTTAATTGATGTATAACTGATGTTTGATTGATGAATGTCCTCTTAGCTATGTAAATATTAGAATATTATATACTGTAACTTAGCTATAAACTGTAAAATTCTTTGTCTAACATGTAACTGGAAATTTTTATATATATAGACAAAGATACCGTGAGACGGCAATTTAAAAACTCTTGGGTCCAAGGGGGAAAAGGATTCTGTGAAGGCCGGAATCTGGCACGACAGCGGCAAGCTCGTATTAAAGGTCTGTAAAGGTCAGTGATGAGAACCATTTAGTGCTACAGTGGACACTGAGCAGTTCTGACACTTTTATAATGAAAGCTTATGAAAAAATTATGTTTAATACAACAAGCTCAGCTTGAGTCAGAGTAAATTGACTGCTATGAGTACATTAGCCATATTTTTAATCACACAGTCTGTGGTTGCAATTAGATTACTTTTATCATGGTAGAGAAAAAAATACTTCTAATATCAAGCTTAGTTGTTTAGAAGTGGAACTGTGCACTAATAGATGCAAATAAGTCTAATGTTGCGCCATCCAATGCAGTGCTTATCTTCTTCATCAAGCAAATGTCTTATTCTGAAAGACACTTTTGTGTTTCTTAATTAAAAGAACCCGAGACCCAGAAAGCAATAGAAACATTTTCTAATTAACTCAACTGTGTAAGTGTCTGTTGTCCTTTGGGATTGCGGAGCAAGCATGTGCTCTTCAACTTCAAGCAGCTATCTTACGTTCCGCCGTGCACATGCACACACAAACTCTCAACAGGGAGCACGAAATGAGGTTTTAGCTGGACTGTGTGACTGCACAACCAATCAGAAAGAACTTTATTCAAATCCAGCACCGCTGTGGTGCACAATTCAAAGCCAAGTACAGCTTAGAACAATGACACGACTGGAGGTGGATGCCAAAGAAAGTCTGCCATCTCGCTACGCCTTTCAAGAATGCGAGAGTCCTTCTGGCTCGACCCCATCCAATCGAGTGTGTGAATAAGATCTCGAGCGCACTCATTCGCTCTCCACCTTTTCCGTGACAAAAGAATACAGCATCAGACTTATCAGACTGGGCTCGCGCTAAAATCTTACCAAGCTGCTTTAGGAAGCCATGCCAGGGAATCCAGACAATAATGACTCGGAGATTGGCATCTTGCATTTACAAAAGAATCTTATCATCTGCTTGCAGTGCAGGACTGCAATAGTTTGGGTAGCATAACTATGACTCATGAAAACATCATGAATATGCGTGTGTTTTATTGCATGTGCATGATTGTACTTAATTCTGCATATGACAGAATTGTCACTATGTGTTTACTTATTAAAAACTTTTAATTAATACAACTGTTTTTAATTTTTATGGTTTTATTCAAGTATCTAGGTGCTGGCTGAAGTACCTAATCTGCAACAAGGGATATTAAGATTTTTAAATATGCAAATTAATTTTCACAACACCCACATATGAAAAAAAAAAGTTACTTATGCAAAGCTGCAGGGTGATTTTCACGAAACCTGTCAAGAACATTTCCATTTCATATTTCAACTGAAAGAAAAAAATGAAAATGGACAAAAATATGGAAGCTTATTTTTTTTTATTTCACTATGCCATGGACAAAAATCTGGATCAAACCCAATTCACATTTCTCATTGTAATGCACTTTTTTTTGCTATCACACAATTCTTATTATTGTTATATTACTTAAAGGATTAAGCATTTGTACACCATGTTTTTGTCATACCTTTAATTTAATCAGATTAAAAAATGTGACTTTGGACCACAAAACCAGTCACAAGTAGGACAGGTAAATTTGTAGCAATATCCAATTGTATGGGTCAAAATTGCCAAATATCAATAGGATATTAAATAAAGATCATCTTCCATGAAGATTTTTTTTAAATTTCCCACCGTAAATATATTAAAACTTAATTTCTGATTAGTAATATGCATTACTGAGAACATTTGGACAACTTCAAAGGCGATTTTTTCAATATTTAGATTTTTTTGCACCTTCAGACTCCAGATTTTCAAATAGTTGTATTTTGGCCAAATACTGCCCTATCCTAACAAACCATACATCAATGGAAAGCTTATTTATTCAGCTTCAATTACAATAAAAATACTCTTATGACTGATTTTGTGGTCCAGGGTCACAAATAAATTATTAAATAAAATAAATCGTAGTGATACATTTAAAAGAAAATCTTAGTTATCATGCAAATAAGATTAATAATTAAAATGAATAATAAAAAAAATATATATATAAAAATTCCTAAAAAAAAGCTTAATTTTCTTTATGCATAATATAATTTCTACATATATTATTATATATATGTTTTTAATATTTATTGAAGGGTGAAATGTAGTGCAACTTCAACTTTATTTATCCTTCAAGCAGTAAAAAATGTATATTATAGCCAATTTACATAGATGGCAACAGTAAGAGTAAACTGGTCATCAGCAGTAGTGGCATCATGCTGGGAGTCTTTTCGGGGAGCCCGGGGCTCATTATCCCACTGTTTGTCTGATCAGAATGTAATGTGAGCGTCTCTGACCAGCGAGGTTGTGTTGCCTGCTAACGCGAAGCTAACAGTAACATGATCTATCCCCAGGCGGCATGCCGCAGGGCCGAGTTACCCACTCTCACACTTGTTAACACGCCAAAACGGAACGAGAAACTCAATGTCTTAACAGGCATGATTTGATTGAGAGTGCGCCGTGATTGTGAGCGCACGGGCCGAGCGGGGGAAAATGATCCATCGGTGTAATACAGCCCACACTGGCAACCCAAACTAATGTGTTTTGACAGCACGCTGTTGGTCAATTAACCCTGGTACTAGAGCATGTTATACAGCACGAGAGAAAGACAACCTTGTTGCACTTTCAAAGATACTCTCTGCGTTAAGGAAAATTACTTGGAAGTGATTTATCATGCCATGTGGTTGTGTTACAGTCCAGCAGATGGGTGGTAATTTCAATATCCATTTAGTAAAGTTTCAGGGGCGAAGGAACAATTTGAAAATGAAGCCTGGCTCATGAATATTAATTGTGATGTAATATTCACCTGGTATTCGAGACTGAAATTCTAAAATGCAGGTGAGTGGCTGCTAACCATATTAGGGTTTTCACTGCAATTAGTATTATATATTATTACAAAATTTTCTTTACAAAACTACATAAGATTGTAATGTTTTTTTTAAAGAAGTCTCTTCTACTCACCAAGGCTGCATTTATTTGATCCAAAGTAGTGCAAAAACAGTAAAATTTGGAAATATTTTCACTATTTAAAATAACTGATTTCTATTTGAATATATATATTACAATGTAATTTATTCCTGTGATTAAAGCTGAAATTTCAGCATCATTACTCCAGCCTTAAGTGTCACATGATCCTTCAGAAATCATTCTAATATGTTGATTTGCTGTTCAAGAAATATTCTTTTTATTACTATTATAAAAACAGTTGCAAATTTTTTTTGATAAATTTGATAAATAGAAATATCCAAAGATCAGCATTTATCTGAAATACAAAGGTTTTATAACAGGGGGAAGAAATCACATAAATTAATACTTTTATTTAGCAAGGATGCTTTAAATTGACCACAAGTGATGCCAAAAGATTACAAAAGATTTCTATTTCAGATAAATGCTGTTTTTAACATAATAATAATAATAATAATAATAAATGTTTTTGGAGCAGCAAATCATAATATTAGAATGTTTTCTGAAGGATCATGTGACTGGAGTAATGATGCTAAAAATTCAGCTTTGAAATCACAGGAATAAAACACATTTAAAAAACATATTCAAATAGAAAACAGTTATTTTAAATAGTAAACATATTTCAAAATTTGACTGTTTAGCTGTACTTTGGAGCAAATAAATGCAGGCTTGGTGAGGAGAAGAGACTTCTTAAACAAAGCAAAGCAAAATAAAACAAAGACAAACCTAAAATGTTCTAAAAGCAGGGGAAAATGTTTGAAATCCTGAATATCATATTAAAGAAAAAACATCCAAGGTTTTCGCACCATTGCTGAACAACCGAGCCGAGTCGTATCATTTAATGCCCCTCCCAAACAAACCACGAGACTCATATAAGAAAATATTTGAAAGGAAAAAGAAAGACAAGTGTGATAACAGTTCATGTGATATTGCGAGCAGATTAATATCCACCCTCTCATATCCTCTGTCAACAGCATCCAGATCAGATCATATCTTTTGTTATTACAGACGGTGCTGTTGTTTGGTCCGTGATGTACGAAGCACTCGGACGGTGAGTGACACCAATGATGTGACTCTGACTGAAAACTGATAATATCATTGATTATGGTGCTGCAAATATCAGGGACAACAGCTATGAGGGACAACAAACAAACCAAAACCCTCATTCTCCATCTCATTTGTCTGTTCTCATCTGTTGACTGCTAATTGGACGTCTGTCATCCCATTTGTCAAGATAATGTGTTTAGTGAGACACAGGGAACAACAAACTTCACTACGTTTCAGTAGCTCAGGGGTATATACTGTATTTCAGGGGCATTTCCTCCGAGGAGGCAAGGGTGTCTCCTGAAAATAGTGGATGCAAAAATAAAATAATGCCAGTATTATAAAATATGACATTAAAAAGTGTTTAAATCACAAAGAAACGTTGTCCAACAGCGACACCAGTAGGTAAAGTTACAGCGGGAGTCCGTGTCTTTCTCACCTCCCCTGAGCCCATTGCGTTTTAACAGACCCCCTAAAGCGTGCGGTGGGTTTGTTAGGGGTAACTGAGAATGACTGTGTAAAAGTCACATCGCGATATAATTGGTTATATTCGGCTGTGATTGGTTCATGCAATAAATCTTGTGTTTCATGTGGGTTCCGCGTATGCAAATCAATCTGAATGAACAATATATTGGCGTTTCTTAAAAAAGTTTGATGAAATTTAAAGCTAATCTCTGTGATTTCAATGTCAGATGATCCTTCACAAATCATTTTAATATGCTGATTTGGTGCTCGAGAAACATTGTTTGTTATTATAACAGTTGAGTACACTTTTTCAGGATTCTTTGATAAATAGAAAGTTCAAAACGACCACATTTGTTTGAATCTTAAATCTTTTGTAATATTACATTTGTTTTTATGTTTTGAAGCTTTCCATTTTACAATTTTGAAGCAGCTTCTCCTACACTGGAGGGAAAAATATGTCTTTTCTCATGTTTGTTTACTACTGTAATGCAGTTTTAACTTGTTTTAAATGAGATTATCTCTTTCTCCAAACGGCTTTATAATGCGAAGCAGGCAGACGGAGAGGGCTGGGGTTTTATTTTTGTTTGTTTACATAATTCAATTTCAAGGGAGCAGGGTTTACAGGCCTGGTAACCTTCAGATGTCCTCTGGGGGGGTTTTGGGGGCAGCAGGGAAAGGGGAAGAGAGGGAGATGGGATTAGGTCAAAGGTCATCAGAATGGGATGGCTAGCTGCTCCATCTGTCAAGCTTTTGGCTGACGATGTGTTTGGCACTCTGATACAGTTTGCCTCCTGTTGCTGACTATGACTGCGGCTTTACAACACAATCCTGCTAAACAACTGATACACATCACGCTTCACAAACATACATGGAGGACTCACAACTTGTCATGTCTTGGCATTTCTGTAGCTGGACTAGTAGAACATGACAATAGAGCAGCCAAGGTCATGAGTTCATAGGAAATACACAAATACTGATAAGATGTATACATTTGAAGCAACTGCAAAATTAATAAATGCAGATTAAGTTTCTTGATGCAGAGATTTAACTTTTGACATATTGTACACTCAATTTCATAATTCACTATTATGAACTGAAAGATTTTTTCTTTTTTTTTAAATAACTTTATCCATTTTGTACATTTTGTAAACATATCTTTAAGTAGTAAGGAGAAAATATTTTCATTTAATTAGAAACTTTACTGCTCTGTATGTTGTGCCAGTTATTGCTATAATGAGAACAAAATGTCTTTTAGTAGAGAAAAAATATTGGGTGGGGTGACCTCGTGACCTGACTGCTTTCTTACTCAAAAATAAAGTCACAAAGAGTAAAGAGTAAATATGTAATTTTATAAATTATGTATATACACTACCAGTTGAAAATTTTTTAACAGTAAAATTTGTAATGTTCTTAAAGAAGTCTCTTCTGCTCACCAAGCCTGTATTTATTTGATCCTAAGTACTGCAAAAACAACAACATTTTGATATATTTTTACTATTTAAATTAACAGTTTTCTATTTGAATAGCCTATATTTTAAAACATAATCACATGGTCACATGATCCTTCAGAAACCAATCTTATATTCTCATTTTACTGCTCAAAAGCATTTATTATTGTTATTATTATTTACATTTTTTTCAGTTTTCGTTGATGAGAAGAAAAATGTTCAGAAGAACAGCAATCTAAAATAGAAATATTTTGCAACACTTTAAATGTCTTTATCATCACTTGATTAATTTTGCATCCTTGCTAAATAAAAGTATTAATTTCTATAATTTCTGTTAAAAAAAAACAAACAAAAAAAAAACTGGCTTTAAGCTTTTGAATGGTATAGTGTATAATGTAAGAAAAGCTTTTTATTTTTAGATAAATGCTGATCTTTGGATCTTTCTATTCATTTATTTCTATATTCATTCTATTTCTATACTTAACTGTGTTAAATATTGATACTATTACTACTACTACTACTACTACTACTACTAATAAAATGTTTCTTAAACAGCAAATCAGCATATTAGAATGATTCATGTGACACTGAAGAAAATGTAAGTGATGTAGCTTTGATCACAAGAATAAATTACATTTTAAAATATATTCAAATAGAAATTTCACATTATTACTTTTGCTGGGTTTTGGATTAAATAAATGCAGGCTTGGTGAGCAGAATTATTTAAAAACATTAAAAATCTTAATGTTCAAAAACTTTTGAGTAGCAGTGTAAATATACATAAATATTTAATGTAGGTTACTGACTATTTTCAACTATTTTCAAGTAATTTTTTTAAAATTAAAAAGTAACTACAGAAAATTAATTAAAATGAACTTTTGCCCATTATTTGTGGATGCAATACACCTGCCAATGTATAGCTGTTTTTAAATTCAGAAACTAATAAGGTTTCATTTACAATATAGCTGCCTCTGCAGATGGTAGACAGCTAGGCTGCTTACTGTGGTTTGGAACAAGAGCCAATCCATGTACAACAATGTGGCAAATCACAAGTTTTTTTGCGATCCAATTAAAATGCAAATACATGTAGATTTCTTGCAATAATGACAATTTACAAAATTTGACCCTATTAATTTGTAGTTAATGTTCAAAGCACATTCCCAGTCAAGTTCACATTTTACCAAGAATGAAATGAACATTGATTGTGATGTTTGATAGTACAACAGAAATTTGCAGAGATCAAGGGGCATTGTGTTGGGGATCAGGGTACCCAGTGTGCAAGAGTGTTTCAGAGGCTGGACAGAGTGTGTTCATTATTCACAGTAATTGTGGCAGAGCTGAATAATGTTTCAAACTGTCTCTGTGCGGCGAGGTTAATTACCATCGAAAACAGACGCCTTGAGCTTGAGCAGCAGAGCGTTGGGAGAATAACCAGAGCTGTTGTGTTACAGTCATTTTCCTTTGTTGCTCCGAGTCAACCAAGCTGTGTAGCCGCAGCGGTGCGGACACCCTTTCGAGCCAAGATGGTCGGGTTTAAACTGTGGAACCTGTCAACCGGCCCCAAGGCTTGAGGGGAATGTTCTCGAAGGGAGCCGTGACAAAGCTAGTGTGGCGTACTGAGAGCTACCTGTCGGAGTGATTCTACACGCAGGACCGCTTGTGACGGCCGCCGTAGAACGGATGTGATGTTGTGTGACCGCAAGGGTTGAGAGAATTTTAGTAATCAGGTTATGGATGAACCCATTTAAATATGCCACCATCTGAGACTTTGTGCAAATTGGTATGAAAACAAAATGCCTCTTTATTTACATTTAACCTTATTTTGAAGTGCCAGGGAGTAGTGCCAGAAAACCGAATACAGAAAACTTTTTCTTTTTGTTACATACTTTCATTTTTTTCCCCAACTTTTCAAACGCCTTTTATGTATAGATATTATTGCTGTACTCTTGTCCCAGCACACTTTTAATCTGAAATAGTAAAAATCTATTATAAAAGTACGAATTACTACATGTTTGAAACAACAGTCATGTAAAAAGAGTAAACCAGTCAGCAGACAGTAATAATCATAGAGCCTTATGGTTTCCGCAATGCGGAAAACTCATATGGAACCGAGGAATCCAGTTATAAAAACGGAATTCACTTGTAACACGGAATGTGAATTTTGGTAATTTCCCTTAGATCAAAACATGAGTGTCTGTAAATATTAGGCCACAAAAATACTATTTAAATATGAATCCTGCATGTTCTGGATGTCTCTGTGTGAATGAATTGCGCAGACGCACCGTTTAGTTTTCTACACTCTTATTTTCAGCCTCTGCCACTGTAATATACGAGAATATGAACACATGAATCTAACATCTAAAACTGCTATGAGAGTCACTTCATGAGGATTTTACAGTTTCTTGTGAGAAAAACTATTGGCATATCATATACAAACAGAAACTTAAAGGTCTTCACAGCAACCTGTCAAAATAACAGTTTGGTTTAACTTGAAGAAACTGTGACAGAAATATATTACTTAATTTAATGATAGTACTACTACGAATAATACGATTATTATTAAAACATAATTTTTTAAAGGAATTTTTACCAGAGAAATGATTTATCAGAAAAATTTACAGAAAAAAAAAGAGAGAGAAAAAAATAATAATAAAATATATTTTTTTTAAAAATCAATTAATTAGACATGGTTTTGACCATTAATATTGAATGAAAATATTAAAATGGAATCCAGAAAACGAATGCAATAAATTAATTAAATTAATGCAAAATACAGAATTTGATAAAAATTTCACAGTGCCTTAAAATTGTTTTTTTTTTTTTTACTTTTAATAAATTGCTGTTAAATTGTATGTTTTACCATTTCAATTAAGTAGACATACTTTTTGATATTTTTCTTTTCATTTAACCATTAAACATTAAACATATGAAGCTGTAATCATAACTGTGTAGAAAAATGATTACAAGTGCTGTTTTACCGCTTCTAGTGGACATTTCTGTTGGAAACTGTAGTGATACATACTTATTTATACATACTCTTGTGAAAAAGTAAAGAGATCAGTGGAGAGCGTGAAATACAAAAATGTGAGGAAAACAAAAGAAAATAAAATGAATATGTGTGTGTTTATACATAAATGGCACAATGTTTTCTGAAAAAGTGACAAAAAGTCCAGTAAACAGCTGTCAGTAAGATGTTAGTAATCAAATTAAAGTAGTGTGCAAAAGTATGTTTCAAGAAAGTCTTTTTAAAAAGCCTAAAGTGCCAGAGAAGCACTCAGTTCTGGCATGGAAATAGATGTCAAACAGTATTCATCTTCATGTTTTGCCTACATAGCGCTATGACAGAAAGGCAGAAGGGTTAGAGCGGAGTAAATCTTTATCATCACTACGCAGCATCTGTCTGTGCTCCTCTGTTTTCGCTGCGCTAGACGGCAGATCGTGACAGGTCCATGCGTCTTACTTTTACAGGCGGCACCTGCACATATTCAACACAGTGGATTATATTGGTGCAGAACAGCTCAAGTATTCTGCATCTGGACTCGCCCATTCATCACTAATGCAGGTCCGTCAGGGTTCCTGGACGCCCCGGTCAATACAGCACCCTTCTCCCCAGGCATTCATCAGCCCAGGCACCGGTTGGCACGGAGACGACGTGCGTGTGATGGAGGGAGGCGGCTAAAACAGTAATTTAAGCCACTGTAATGGAGTGTCTTTTTCTGGCTGGATCTCAGAAGGGGCATATCTGTCTGAGTCAAATGCGGCAACCCTTTATTTTACAGTTGTCTGCAGGAAGGCAAAGTGATAATTAATGTGGTGAATGTGTCTCCAAGTGCGAAAGCAAGGGTGGAAGTGAAAGTGTACGTGTGCGAGAGTGTGAGTGAGAGTGAGAGCGAAGTTGCATGTGTGAAATTGAGTATGAGAGACAGAGAGATGGGTAAAATGACCAGACACCTATAGTAAGGTACTGTAGGTGTAGAAGAGGACTAAGATCTTTCTCAGTTCTTGCCAATGGTGTCACGACAGGCATGGCATCCTTCATGTAGCTCTAAATGCAATTCTGACATCACCTCTGCTACATACACTACCAGTCAAAAGTTTTTGAACATTTTTACTATTTAAAATGAAGTTTTCTACTACTTTTTTATATTTTAAAATGTGACTTATTCTTGTGATTTCAGAGCTAAATGTTTAGCATCGTTACTCCAGTCATATGATCCTTCAGAAATCATTCTAATATTCAGATTTGCTGCTCAAGGAACATTTATTATTATTATGTTGAAAACAGCTGAGTAGATTTTTTTTTCAGGTTTCTTTGATGAATAGAACAGCATTTATTAGAAGTAGAAATGTTTTGTAACATTATAAATAAAAAAACAGTTTTCTACATGACTATATTTTAAAATGTAATTTTTAGCTAAATTTTTAGCATCATTACTCCAGTCATATGATCCTAGAAATCATTCTAATATTCTAATTTGCTGCTCAAAAACATTTATTATTATTATTATTATTATGTTGAAAACAGCTGAGTAGAATTTTTTCAGATTTCTTTGATAAATAGAACAGCATTTATCTGAAATATAAATCATTTGTAACATTATATCTTTATCATCACTTTTGATCAATTTAAAGCATCCTTGTGAATTCTACATTTTATTTTCTATAATTTATATTGACTCCAAGCTTTGAATGGTATAGTGTATAATGTACAAATCTTTTTATTTCAGATAAATGTTGATCTTTGGATCATTCTATTCATCAAAAAATCCTGAAAAAAAAAAAAATTCCACTGTTTTAAATATTGATAATAATAATAAATGATTCTTGAACAGCAAATGAGCATATTAGAATGATTTCTGAAGGATCATGTAACATTGAAGACTTGGGTAATGATGCTGAAAATGTAGCTTTGATCACAGGAATAAATTACTTTTTAAAATCTATTCAAATAGAAAACAGTTATTTTAAATTATAAAACCATTTTAAAATTGTATTGTTTTTGCTGTTCTTTGGATCAAATTAATGCAGGCTTGGTGAGCTGAAGAGACTTCTGTAAAAAAAAAAAAAACATTAAAACTGTTCTTACTGTTCAAAAACTTTTGACTGGTAGTGAACATGAATAAACTTTAGCTCATTACTGTGTAAGGTTAAACTTTTTGAGCTTCTTGAGTGCTTCTTATTCATTACAACTTAGAAAAACATCAAATCAGCTATTATTTAGGCTTTATTTTGGTTATAATGCATTAGAAAGTAGCTGGATATTAACCCAATAGGTTTATTAGTTTGTAACTTGGAGTTACTTTTAAATTTAGAGATGGTTTGTAGCTGCTTGCAACTAAACAAAAAATATTTTTTATTTGTGTTGGCTTTACATTTCAGAGACTGTTGTGCCAGGATCTATTAAAAAACAATCTTTTGGACATAAAAGCATCTAGAAACACCCACGCTCAAACAGCTGCAGATGTTTCAGCATTTACTTGAAAATATGAATGAGTGTACAGTGAATTGGCTGGTTTTAGATGTCTGAATTCAGCTCTATGATTCACAGTGAGAGCTACAGTGTGTTGCGGACCGAGGCACAGGGCACTTAGACAAACAAAGGCACGCAAATAACAAAACTCATTTACTTGCTTATTTACAATTAGAATGAGAAGGAACATGTCTGGTGGCTGCCTGTTTCTCAAGCTCATTATTTTTCAGCACTGGGTGAACAATGGAAGTAAAAAAAAAATGGAAACAAAATAATCAAAAATGGATCTGACAGACCCTGCCATTCATTATTAATGCTAGGGCTCAATCAATGCCATTCAGGGTTTCATTTTTAATTTCAAAATGCAAAATGAAAATAGCAGACTTTAGGAAAATATAATCAAGTGAGGACCTTTGCGTGTTATTTTAGGGAAAAATTTTAACATTAACAAATTTAACATTTTACTCACGTGGGATTTTGTGCAGTTCATTCATAAACTTGTCTTTGACTTTGGAGAACATCTCATCTTTGGTCTCGCGGGGACCGGGTCCTGCTGCCTCTGTGCTGTTGCCCGATACCTCAGGCGCCGCACTAGGTGCAGGGTTCCCCACCAGAGCCTCCCTTCGACTCATCGCTGGACGTGGCAGCCAGGCAGAAGCTAACCAAGGAAAGACAAAAAAAGGTTATCCATATTATCTGGAATATTCATAAGGAAATATCAGGTGCACATTCACAATTATTCCAATATCTAGTATGTTGGTTAATGTATTCCACAAGGAGGTAGGTGCATACAAATATGGCATGATACATTTATTTTAGACAGCTGCAGGGCAATAGTGGGCATTTTAATTAATTCCACTGATTTGAATCTTTTGATTCTCTTAAAAAAGGGTTCATTCAGATTTGTTCCAGAGAAACTATTATAAAAGTATTATAAGTCATTGAATTATTCACTCAACAATTTTTTTCCATTATTGAAACTAACATGTTCAGTTCATCCTGTTCATTAATGAACAAAATTCATTCAGTGAGACTCAAAACACTCACTTTTTCCATTGAAGGGGTATATTTGTTAAATTAGCTTGTTCAAACAATACCTCTTTAAGAGGCCACACAGAAAAATGACTAAAGTCACCAGTCACACACTTTAAATGCATGAAAGTAAACTCAAGTTGTTCACTTAAAAGAGTCGTTCAAAAACACTGAGTTGTTCACAACACAACTAATGGGGGATATAGATAGAAGCGGATAACAGGTCAGGAAGTGAGAGATGGAGTGAGAATGAGAAAGATGAAAACTCCAGTGTGTGAGCGTCTAATTTAGTGTGCGAGGAAGGTGGAGAATGAGGTGTGATTTCAACGGGAAGCCTTGACTGCAGCATGCACTGAACGAACACACTGCAAGGTGTGTTTAGCTGTTTAAACATCCTCCCATCCATCTATCCTAATCTCTCGCTCGCGTTTACTCAGTCCTCTGTTCATTTACTCACTCCCTTGCCTGCAGACTCTCTCTGCTTCACCAGTTCATGTGCAGTTAGTGTTATATCTCTCTCGCCAATGACCCCAGGAGGTCCTGAAGGCCCACGGTAGGTCGTAGTGCGTGCTGATGAACAGCGATCAGACTGTGAACCTTGTTCTCTGTTAGCCACAGGACACGCAAGATCCGCCTACTCCCGCACAGCCGGTGTCGCTGCCATTGTACCTGCTCAGTAATTACTGCCATTGTCAATCATTCAGATGGAATAATAATAGATGGAATGAATGCGGCAGGTACGAAAGTTTAGAGGAGTCAGAATGAACTTGCAGTAAGTTTAATTAGACTTTCTATCGGGTGGAATGGCTCTCCTCCTTTCTCTGCAGGTGACTGGCTGGAAAGACTGAAACTGTTGGAGCTGTTGTATTGGACAGGACTGATGGCCTACAGGTTATATGGAGTGTGCGTTGGGTTTCTTGTAGTTTGAGGGAGCGTTCAAGGGCAAACTAGAGATGTGATTTCACAAAATGCTTCAAAAACAATTCAGAAAATGTTTTTTTTTAGGTATTTGACAGTGTCAGGCAGAGCTTTAAAAGTACTCCATTACTCATGAATGATCATGAAAAATGTGCCTCTATATACATTTCCACACCGTAATTACGTACCTTACTGCAAGTGAAAGGCTCAATACGTGGCACATTTGAGGTATATTGCAGCTGTTTAGAATTCAAATATCTGAAGAGTGTCGCTAAATGTTAATGCTCTCGTTGGAAATATCCCTATACCAAACCCAACCCTAAACCTAAATCTGATAGTGTTAACAAATGCAAAAATGATATAAAAATGCATTTGTTAACGCAGCCATGCTATTGTAACTTCCTTATGTGATCTGTCGAACCATAGTTTCACAGGGTTCATACCAGAGCTCTTTATCACTCATACTGAGGAATGGTTAGAGAGTCGGACTTTTAACCCGAAGGCTGCTCTAGGTGTTTGTTCACTACTGTGTGTGTGCACTTGGATGAGTTAAATGCAGCGCACAAATTCTGAGTATGAGTCACCGTACTTGGCCTCCTCTTCCTACTTCACTACTGAATTAGAACACTCATGCATGTGAAGCTGTATATTAGGGCTGCGACGCTAAATTGATTTGTGGATAAATTCTGAGATTTTTTGAATGCATCAAAATTCTCTCTGGAATCGATTCTGAGCTCAGATTTTAACAGCAGATGGCACTCTAATCTAGTTTTTATACACACATACAAATGCTCATGAAGAAAAGTGCTGAAGAGCACTTAACCCTGCGTTCCATTCGGAAGGGCTCATCTCTACGCCCTAATCCCTTCAGAGGTTTTACCCTCCGGAGTGAGAGGGGGGTTCAAAGGGTTGATTCTGTGCAAAGGAACATGGGGACCCATTAGTTGTACACTTTGAAATCCCTCATTTCGAAGGGCCCTTTGAAGTGGCTAGTTTTGAGCACTTCGGTTTGGAACGACACTTCAATATGGCAGCCATGATTGTTTTCACTCCGAAGTGCCCTTCGAAGGGCGATATATCCCATTTGGAACGCACTGTAAGCATTCAGCTGAGTCATGTAATTTCACCTCGGCTCAGAATGCTTTTATGACGCAAGATTAATGTAAGCACAGCCCACTGTGAACACCCTTGTAGTTCACTTTAACCTTTTTGAAATTTATGAATGAATTTAGGTTCAAGTGTGCGTAAGGATTTGGAAACAAGCAGAGTACAGCTGTTTCCAAAACATACAGTGCCCTCTACTGTTCAAAAGTGTTCATTTTCAAACCACGCAGGATGTTAAAATAGTTTCAAAGTCATAACATAACATTCTGCAAGCAACTGTGTGAAAATGAGACTATAAATCAAAACTGTAAATCCAAAAACCTGTAAATCATACTTTGTGTGAAAAGGAATACAAGTTTTTGGAGAGTTTTACTGATTCTAGTGTTAGTGATATGTTTTTTTTTTCAGTTTTGCAGAAATGTATACAAGTAGGGATGGGTCCAAATTTTCAAATATTCGATTAGTTGATTTAACAATAGAATATCGAATAGGTATTGCAATTTTTTGGGACAATAATTCTCCACGTTTTCGTTACTGATTTGGTGGTGACGCATTCATGTAACGAGAAGGTGGCGCTGCCAATAACGCACCTAAAAGCTGTCACAAACAACAGAAGAACACCACATTCACGCACACACTGTAGATTTGCGTCAGGATTTAACAGATTTAACATTTTTCTCAGGCGGCTGATTTTTTTTATCTTGCGCTAGCCGTAGCCAAACAAACTGACAAAATGAACTCGGGCCAAAGGTAGATACACAACTACACCGAGTGCAAAGCTTTCAACCGAGATCGGCCCATAGAGAAAACACACTCTGTCAGCCAGAAGTGTTTTGTAGAGTCGGCACGGCTCTGGCCCATTATCTTCCCACGGATACCAAGACTGAGCAGAGAGTGCTACATTTCACCAGAATCAGCCCGAATGTGCTAGCTATCTGGGATGTTCATGCTCATTTCTGATGTCCTTGCAGTTGATTTACGCTAATCAGTGGACTATTATGTTAATAAATGCTGTACATTCGGTTATATTATATTAATATGTTTTGGCACGTTACAATCATTATATAGCTTGAGTTAAGATAGTCCCTAGATTCCCTACTGAATTAAACAGTTTGTTAACATACAGACTGAAAGCGTGAATGATCTCTTACAATCTCTATGTTTTTGGATGTGTAGTGTACTGTAGCCTATGCATGCGGGGGAGGGGTGTGGTTTTCGAATAATAATCGAATAATACAAGGCGATTTTTGAATATTATTTTTGCCTGAAATGCCCATCCCTAGTATATAGAGGCACGTATTTCCATTGAGCCTATGTTGTGTGTTACTCCCCGAAAAAGCAACTTAATATAAAAAAGTTATATTTTTTGGCAAATGTAAAAAGCCCTTTTGCTCCAAAAGTGAAATGAATAATCCTCAGGCTAAAGGAAATCTCTCTCTCTCACACACACATACACACACACACACACACAAGTTCATAATATTCATAGGGATATTCTCCACCTCAGTCTAAATCAAAGTACCACATCAAAGTACCACAGCATTAACAGTAGTCACGGTCAATATACTGCTTTCTAGCCACACCATTTTTTAAGGAATAAAGATGTTGACCAACAGCTGGTCAAGCCTGTATGCTGCTGGCTGCCACTAATGACTTCACCACACCCTAACCAAGCTGCAGACTCTATGGGGAAGTGTTTACATATGTACACAGCAGTAGCTGTGTGGTCCGCTGACACAATAGGGTGTGAAGAGTACAGGATTCGACAGCTGTGGTGCTCACTGTCTATGGCTAGCTTTGGTTACACATCTCACTTCAGTTCAAAATCAGCTTCTATAGGGTTTTTGTAGTTGCCATGTGTCTAAAACAGAAGACCAATCAGGCACTGACCTTCGTCATGTCAAGTTCGGTTTAGTCTGGTACAAGACAATACAAGGTATGCTACAATACTAGCATTGCTCAAAATTTCACATTGAAAATTTGTCCTTGTAGAAGGTTGGTTAGGTGGATTGGTTCCTTGCAGAGGAAGGTTTCTGGATCATGGAGCTTCTGCTGACAGTCGAAAGGTGCTGTGTGTTTTTTGGAGTGTCACTCTTGTGATATGATGTGGGCGGCAGTTGAGCTGGCAGCCAAGCTGAACTTTGGGAAGGTGAAAAAGGATGGGGGGAAAAAGATGGATTGTGTGTGCTTTTGTGTGTGTGCCGCATGTATGAATAGCACTGCCGCACACCTGCGAAGCTAGACTGCTTCACATGGTGAGTCATAGAAGTCCATTATAGACCTACACAAAAAGCCATAATTACTCACAAGCGGGTCGAGGCTGTGCAAGAATGTCCATTAGGCCATTACTATTTGTATCACACAGACAAAAGCAAGTTGCACGTTTAAGGGCTAAAACAGCAGGATGCGAGAGACATGCCAACTTTGTGTAAAGCAAATGAAAGTGCTCAGTGAACAGACCTCACGAGGATTTCAGCCCCCTCCATCCAAACAGCAAAACAGCCATTTTGAAGCAAAGCTCACATTTAGGCATAGACGCTAATTTAGACTTTAAAATAAAACTCTCTCCGTTAAATGGTAATGATGTCTCTGCAGGTTTCTATTAGATTTTAGAGCTCTAATAGCAGGAGCAGTTCTTGAATTTGGAGATCTTTTTGTAGTTTGCTTTTGAGATGAATGATTCATTGAAAAAATACTCTGTTTGATGATTTGCACATACAGAGCAACTCAGAAATGAGTTTTAACAAAATGAATAAAGAACAGGGCATGTTCGTTTCTAGGTGCCTTTCAGTGAACAAATCAGACTTTGGGAGGGCTGGTATTACTAACCATAGTTGCACATTGCCAGACTTTTAACGATCAGCGTAAAACAAATTTTTTATTTTTTTTTTGCAACTTATTCTAGACAAGCACATTTTGTTGCCAAGGATGGCCAAAATATGACACTAAAATATAATTCTGCAGCTGTTTTTTTTTTTTTTTTTTTTTTTAGATATTTTTGTTCCTGTTTTGGGGCAGGTTCATCTGAAATAATTTGCACAGCTTGACCTGTTGTATAAGTAACACAGAATAAATAGGTGGAAATATATCTAGACTTTCTAATCAGAACTTTAACCTAACCAGCAGAAAACAGTTCTTTTTCTTCACATCTAATTCACTGCTGTTAAGCACCTCAAACAAAACTGACTATCTTTAAATAATTTAAAGGGGTAGTTGAACAATCTATCATTAATTACTCAACCTCATGCTGTTCCAAACCCATAAGACCTTTGTTCATCTTTGGAACACACATTAGGAGATTTTTGATGAAATCTGAGAGTTGGATAGGCCCTGGATAGACAGTAACTACCATAGTCAAGGCCCAGTAGTGTTAATTTCGTTAACGAAATCTATGACGAAAAAAGTTTTTTCCCCCTAATTAAGACAAGATGATGACAAGATAAGGTCATTAGACGGCAACTGAGACTGTATCAACATGCAATATTGTTGACAAAAAAAAGACAAGACTAAAATGTGGTTTAACATTTGTTGAAAAAAGTGGAGCCAAAACATTTAAGACTGCTGTACAAGGCGCTATTATTCGAGCATTAATGTTTGCGGTTGCCAGATATCAAGAGCTCAAATACCCTAATCAGGGCTTTTCTGTTAAACAGATATGTACTCTGCCCGGCTTTTTGCTTTTTATGCAATCTAGCGACCATTCATGGCGTCTCTGCGGAGTTCAGCAATCTCTATTTGAGGTATTCTGCTTAAATGAAAGTGTAATTTAGCCAGTCTGTGTTCTCTCATGGATCTTGACAGAATTGTTTTGCGACTGTAATGTTACTTATGCATCCTCTGTGTGGCAATAAGTATTTTTTGCCATTGTTTTAAAAGAGAAACAGGTTAATGCAAATTGGAATTATTGGAATTACTATCAGGAATTTCCCTGTTTTAATATTTGAAATTAGGTTTTGTTACACCCAAATTTCATAACGTAGACAAAGTGAGTGTATATTTAAAGTCTTTGGTGTTTATTTAGCCTCTAATTGATTTCCTGTTATAAATCTATACACTAAATGAGGTAAAATAATAGTCTATTGATTTGTGCTTATTGGTGAAAGAGCAACTTCTGAAGAAATGTAAAAAAAAAATCCCAAATGAAAACAATTACTGCAATTAAAATTTAGCAAAATAATATTTTTTATAATTTTAAACATTAAAACAAAAATATAATAAAAATGTGTAAGTTTCCACTGACTAAAACTAGACTAAAATGTAGACATTTAGTTGACTAAAACTAACAGGACAAAAGGACTAAATATGTTGCACAATTTTTGACACAATTCTAAGACTAACAATTTTCGTCTGAATATTTTGCACATTAAAAAATAAATATGGCCTCACGTTATGTCAATCACTTTTGCACACGGCCTCCAAAATTTTCGTCCGTTATAAAAAAAAATCAGATCAGGTTACATTTTTTGCAATTTTCGCACACTTAGTAAGCATTTTGAGAGGTGTTTTGACAGTTCAGAGCCACCGCCAAAGAAAAAGCGAAAGCCAAAACCCAGAATTGCGGCTGACAAGTTCACCCACTTTGTCTCGCAGCACAAAGCACTGTAAAGGATCTTGTACACAGAAAGTTCACAGAAATTAGTGGTCTTCTTTATAATATGTGGCTCCAGTAATGCTAGCAAAGCATCAAAGTTAACTGACATCCTAAAGTAAACTTTGAATAGCCCAGGAAAATAACGCAGCTCATTAATAAGGAGGTGAGCATAAAAACTATTCTCTCATTCCTCTCTATGTTCTATAATTGGATGGACCCAATATGTCCTTTCTTTTTAAGAAGAGAGTGGACAACAAAATCATCCTCGCTGCTTGAAGATTCATTTTGTATTGTTTTGCGATTTTTTTTGCAACGGATCAAATAATACGTATCGGACTCAGTATGCAAGGTTTCTGTGCGTAACAAATTTTTTGGATTACGAATAGAAAAAACTTTTGGACTCAGTGTGCTTTAGTCCCAGAAACATTAGTTTCCTTTAGTCTCAGAAAAGTTAAAATAGTAGCTTTATTTTATAAAGCTACGAGAACACTTTTTTTGTGCACAAAGAATACAAAAATAACTATTCAACAGTTTCTTCTCTTCCATGTCAGTCTTGGATGCAAGTTCACGAGAGTACCACTGACGCAGGAGCTGGCATTCTGATGTAGAATGTTAATTTCTCTTAGTTAACTATTTTAACAATGTCCTTACTACCTTTCTGGTCATTTAACATGGTAGATGCGTTGCTTTCCATACAGTGTCAGAAAGCAACAATAATATTGGTTTCACTTTATTTTGATGGTCCATTTAACACATTCTGTTGATTATCAGTAACATTGCACCTATACATCTACTAACTCTCACTAGAGTTTTAGCATAGAATTAGTAGACTGGTAGGGTTAGGGTTGGATTAAGTTGACATGTACTTGCAAAGTTACTTATAGTCAGTAGAATGTCCGTTGGGAGACCATTACAATAAAGAGTTAGCAGATATAAAGCAGACAGTCTACCAATACTCTAATGAGAGTTTGTTGACATGTAGTTGCAACGTTACTTATCATCAACAGAATTTTCAAAAGAGACCATCAAAATAAAGTGTTACCAAAATATCTTAATTTGTTTTCCAAAGATGACCAAAAGTCTTACGGTTTTGAAACAACATGAGCGCAAGTAATTAATGACAGAATTTTCGTTTTTAGGTGAACTATCCCTTTCACCAACTTCCCAGACCTTGACAAACCCGCCCCAACATCTGGCAGGTTAGATGCATCAGTTTGTAAATAAGTACAGACTGAGCCAATTGCAAGTAAACTATATGAACTACTATAATGTGCTTCCAGGATACACCATACTCTCTTTACCCAGCCCAGTATGGGCCATGGCACTGAGCAGGTGAAAAATCCTTACCCAATTACCACTCTGCCAGATGGCACAGCATGGCTTTCATTGCACTCGCTCCGGTGCTCTGCGCATCAAACCGCGCTTCTCTCCCTCCTTTCCTCGCTTCCTGCTTCATCCCCCCATTTTCCCAACTGGGTTACGCTTCTCCACCGAAACTTCCACTGCTGCCAGAGCAAAACTACAGCTCCACACCCTATCTATTCCACACAGTAAGACAATGAGCATTGCTTTTGTGTACACTGGGTTGTCACTTGATGTAACTTTGGTTGGACCCTTTGCTTCTCACTTTTGATGGCCCCAGAGTGTGTTTTCTAAACTGTAGCACTTAAAACTGTGTCAGAGTGATGCCTCAGCCCATAACCACCCCGGCGATAAACGTTAGTCATGTTATCACACGAGGGAGGGCAGGTGAGGATGCTTGGGCCCATGCCGTTGCGCCTTCTTTCATCATGCAGAAATTAAAATAGTGGTGCAAACGCACGCCTTGAATCACAATGAATGCCTTTGGCTTTGGACTTTAATCTTGGTTGCCTATATGTCCTGGTTTAAATTCAAGGCTTAATCAAGCATGTAATCATCAATTACTTCCACTTAACTGGAGTTGACTTCCATTTGTCACCAGCGATAGAGCCTTGCAACATGTTTATTGCATATTAAAAAACAAATGCATGCATAATGCAATCAAGAAATGGTAGTGTGGATTTGCAACCGAGAGAAGACATTTCATATTCAGTGATGCGCTGAATCTTAGTGACCAATCAACATGGTGCATAATGCATCTTCACAAGTTCGATTATGTGTTTGAGTCATTTGTGTGAAATACTTGCAGATGCACCAGTGTTTCAGCACTGGGTGTGAAATGCTGTGGATGGCTGTGATTTCGATAGAGCTGTCACGAAAAGGTCTACAATTATATTTAGATGCTTTTGTATGTGCATGTCTGTACAGTATCATCAAAAGTATTCATCTAGTTGATTACGTATTATTCTGTCATGCAAAGCCCAATTAAAGTTTAAAAGCCTTTTAAAATGGATAATTTTGACTCTAATTGGATGAGGTACATTTAAAGTTTTAAATCACAGATATGTACACACCTTGGGACTGCATATAATTAGAATTAAATGTATTATTGTGAAACGCTGCTATGTTACAGTAGGTTAAATGTCTGTATTACTTTCTAAAAGTAATATAAAATTATTAATAATAAACAGAAATAGTTATTTACATTTTATAATAGCAACACTGGCTCCCTAAAATCTAGAAACACCCCTTACCAGCAAATGTTTTCCTGCTTTTTTTTTTTTTTTTAAATGACTAATATTGAAGATTAAGAAGTAACTGGAGTTTGAGACAAAGTTGTTAGCAAGAAACAAAGTGGAAAAAATGCCTAAACGATCTAATTTGGCAGAGCAAATTTGCATTGGAGAACAGGTGAAAATTCCATCTCAATGAAGGTGTTGAGAAAAGTAAATTGTTAATTGTGGTGGAATGAATGTTCTTGAACACATTGTTTTATTTATAGATGCATTCAATTTATAGTGTTACTGAAGGGAGAAAAAAAATCGAAGTGTTAAAATTTGGAGGTGTAACAAACAAAATAGGGAAAAATGCAAAGTGAAGGTGAATATGTTCTGATGCGACTGTATGAAGCTACTTTTCTCAGAAGACGATAGCAGAGCGACTGAAAAATATGTAATGTAAACAGAATTTAACCATTTGATATACTACATTAGAGAATGGTAACCATAATAATACAGCATGGTCTATTCAGCAGTTTAATAGACAGAAATATCACCCACATTTAAAAATATGCTAAAATAGGCAACTTAACATGCATAACCTTGTCTATTTCTAATGTTGTGTTTGCATGAATAATACATGCGGATGTAGATAGCTGTACAAAGTGAGTCAACTACAAAAGAAAAGTTCAAACCAAATCATTATTTGAGCTAGGAGTGAGGTGCATATATCAGCTGTAATGACTTTGGAAAAAGCTGGAGTGGGAAGGGGCTAATGGTGCGTAATCATTTTGTCAAACAACGGGTCAGAAGCAGAGGAAATAGAAAAGAACAAAGAAAAAGGACACATTTGGTTGAGTCTTAAAAAAACACTGAAAAAACGTCTGGATGAATGCTATGGTTTGGATCAATAGTACAAATCAATGAGATGAGAAAGAGAAAGAAAGAGGAGGAGAGATGAAAAACACTTGTAACACAAACTGGCAGAGATTGGACGCTACAGGCAATGAACAAGCGGATGAGCAGCTTCAACCTCTCAGCGGCAACAACAACAATCATGTTTTTTGTAGTTATATTTGATTATATAATGATGCATTGTAAATACATATCGACATTTAGCGTATTCAGTTCTCCAGTAGATTTTTTTTGGTGTTTAATCAAACTAAAATTATAGTCCAACTTTTCCTTTACAGCACCTTTTCCTCAGCCTTACAAAACATTTCCCCAGGAACTTCCGAAATACCAAAATAACTGCCTGTAGCTTATAGATAAAGTGTGTAACCAAATATAATTGAAAAAGTAATGATGTTTTCACACAGGTTTATCGGTTATCTCCATAAGAATGGATACACAAGTATTTTAATGTCAAACTCTTGTGTTTACACAGGTAAGTTTTAATCTAGTTTTGACGTTGGCATTCATAATGTTGTGTTTCATTTAAAGATAATGTTCGGCAAGACGCTCAAATTGCTTTCCCGTGGAGATAAAGCAATAATCATAACAAAGGAAAATCTTTTGATCCGAAGGGAGAACCAACAACGCAATTATATTAAAATGAAACCGAACACAATTAAAGGCTGTATGACAGCAAATAAATAGTTCACTGGTGTTGCGTCAAACAATTAAGAGCACTTTATTGAATTGCATGACGCTTATCAGACAAATAGTAATTAAAGCCTCTAAAGTAAATGCCATTTCATTTTATGATCAAAACAAGCGTTATCTATAAAGGAGCAGTACAGGAACTATATGAATATGAAAAGTGCATACTAATGTATTTCAGCACACGCTGCAATTTGGACTGAAGATAATCATACGCATCACATTTCAGGACTTTTCTACTACAGTAGGATGGAATACACTACACAACTTTTCAAATCTGAACAGATTTTAAAACACTAGGCATCATACATTTGCTGAAATTAGTAGTTACAGAGGAAAATTGAGTGGATGGAATCTAAAGCTAAGAAATCAGAGTCTGTTACCATCATACACTACGCTATTTTCTATGAAACCTATCAACTCAAATCTGCAGACTGGCTCTGACTCTCAGGAACTAAACTGTAAATTGGGGCAAAAAGTAAGCAAATATTTGTTTTTCAGTTTTTAATAAAAAATACTTGTGAACGAACAAGTTTCTTTCTATTCTACAGTGAATGTATGTTTTCATGAACTAGAGGTCAGTTGAATAATTAGGCCAAAAGGAACAAACTGGAATGTCAAGGGCAAAATGTACAATATGAATGTATAATTCACTTCTTGTTCAGCAAAACTAGCCAGGGGGATCGCAGTAATTAACCTCCATGAGACTTTATTTCTGCTATGGGACATAGTGACAGCAAAATAGTCAACCACAGCTAAAACCGATGAAACCAAACTATCTGTCCATCAGTTTTTTTTAAATAGACATTACTTACACTATCAGAAAAAATAATAAATTTAGATTTTTCCATTCAAAATGTAATCATTATTCTATTCTATAGCCATGTATGAATGTTTTTATCAAGTTAGTGTTTTAAGGCATTTTACGCTGCCTCCCTTGATATGCCGCTTGAACGCCAACTTCCTCCACATTTCATTCTTACAAAAAGAATTGTACTGATGTACAACCGCTCAATCAGGCCAAACCTAGAAAGAAACCAGGCTTACCGTTGATAAGGCACTATGTGTTGGCATTTATATATGAACGTGAGTGAAACGGAGAGAATTGAAAGTAAGATTAGAGCAGTAGAGTCCTCCGGTGTCCAGGGGCTGTGCTTAAGTCCCCTGCAGTCCATCTCTAGGGTAATGAAAGTGGAAAAGTTATTAACCTCGCTTTGCTGCAGGGCCACTGCCTCTCTATTTAGCCCATGCACAAAATCCCCCCCTTTTTCAATTACCTCTCGCTACCGTGGAGGATGATGAAAAACTCCTAAATTCTTCCTCTTTGTTGCTTATAAACTACCCTGGAAAAAGGACTTGAGACAGCGAATGCAGAATCGCATCAACTTGGGCAAAAAACCCGACGTGTGAGAGGAACCCTCAGGGCATCGCTCGCTCATCGGCTCACAGCTGCTCTCATTTAAACCCTGAACAAGTGTAAATAATGGACGTTTGGCTGAGGCAGGGCAGATCTGCTGGGGAATGAGGGTACATTTGGGAAGCGAGAAGTGATGAGAGTAATACAGACAGGTTTTTTGGCATATGAGCGTTTTCGTAAGAACAGCAAGCCAGCTGTTGTCTCAACGCAACTTTCGTCCCGAAGGAGACTCAAGTTCAAGCCAACTGTGTTTTTTTAACACCCCGACTTATTTGTGACCAAAAAGCACCAATCATTTATTCATTAACATGACACCAGTCAAACACTTCGTCATTAAATGCTATTAGTCATCCAGTGTAGGCAATGGCCCCAGGCCAGTATGTCTGTTGTTTATTTCATCATGGCTTTTTTTTCTTGTTTTATTGTAATTGGGCTTGTAGGAGCCCTGAGCCTCTCTCATGTACACCCACACACGCACATTTAGTGGTATAAAAGGATAAAGAGTGACGTCTCATGTGGAGATCCTTAGGGAGCTTGGCGTCATGGCCAATGGCATCAAGCTGGGTGCACATTTATATGTATAGGTGGACAGGTGAGTCAGCAGGTCAAAGAATAGCCTAGTGCAGGCAACAACTGAATAGACATGCTGTACACTTACTGTAAATTGACCAGCACCTTCTGTAGGGAAGTGTAAGCTGTCAAATCTGAGTGTGTGATATTGAGATGTTTTTTGAAACTATATATGAGACCAGTGGGAGTGTTTTTTTCCCAGGAGAAACATCTGAGAAGCAGTCTCCATTTGCTATTTGATTTTATTGCTGTAGGAGAAACAATTGAGGTATTAAAGAGATCTGGTCTAACAGAGCAACTTCACTTTACCCACATTTCATAATGTGTTGTAAAGAGGTCAGTAATGACCAAAAAAGCCATACAGTTCAAGACAAAATTATTAGCCCTTTATAAAATATTTCATTATTTTTCAAATAACTTCCAAGTGTTGTTTAACAGAAAGACGATTTTATCAACACAGCATTTTTAAACATAATACTTTATTCAGGAAGCTTTTAGGGTTTGTAATACAAATAGAAATAAATGTATAACCAAGAATTTAAAAAAAGTCTACTGGTCAAAATTATTAGCCCTCTGATGTTAATGGTCAATAGAGTATCCCTTTGGCATGATAACAGCCCTTATTCGTTTGCTGTAGCTCTCAACAAGTTTCAAGCATGTCTCCTGAAGAATGACAGCCCATTCTTCCTTAGCAAATCTCTCAAGCTCCTCCAGATTTGTTGGTCTTCTGGCACAAATTCTGGACTTTAGTGTGCCCCACAGATTTTCTATTGGATTCAAGTCTGGGCTTTGTGCAGGCCAGTCAAGTACACTCACTTTGCTCATTTGGAGGTATTTCTTCACCAGAAGTGAGGTATGCTTTGGGTCGTTATCATGCTGGAAGACAAAATGTCGACCCAAACCAAGTTTTCTTGCAGACTGTCTGAGGTTGTCTTTCAAAATCTTCTCATAGTCTTCCTTTTTCATGTTTCCTTCAACCCTGACAAGATTCCCAGTTCCAAACACACTGAAACATCCCCACAGCATTATACTCCCACCACCATATTTCACTGTGGGAACGCTGTTCTTGGGGTTGAATGCCTCTCCCTTCTTTCTCCAAACATAGGCAACATCTCTATGGCCAAAAAGCTCTAGTTTTGTCTCATCTGACCAAAGGACACGTTTCCAGTATGCATCACATTCCCCCAGGTTGTCCTTAGCAAACTTCATTCTAGCTTGGAGGTGTCTCTTCTTCAGAAGTGGAGTCTTTCTTGGTCGGCAACCTCGCAGTTCATTCCTGTGCAGGGCTCTAGCGACTGTCTTCATTGAGACATCAATTACTGACTTGGCTAGGTCTTGGCAGTTGTTGTTTGGTCTTTAGAAACCTCTCTCACTAGTTTTCTTTCCAAAGTTTTTGAAATCATTCGCTTCCTGCCTCTGCCCTTCTCCACTGTGTTGGCCTCTTTAAACTTCTTGATAATGCATCTCACTGCAGTTCTTGACACTTGAAAACACTTTGATAAATGTGTGTATCCTTCTCCATCTTTATGAGCATTAACAATTCTTTCTCTCAAGTCCAAACTAATTTCTTTTGTCTTTGCCATGATGACAGTGCATATTATTTTACTATACAAATTCTCAGCTTAAAGAGCAATTTAAAGGCTTAACTCGGTTAATTAGGTTAATCAGGCAAATTAGGTTAATTTGGCAAGTCATTGGACAACAGTGGTTTGTTCTAGCTAATCAAACTAATAATTTCTTAGGGGGGCTAATAATATTGACCCTAACAGATTTATTTATTTATTTTTAATTTAATTAATTAATTAATTAATTTATTTATTTATTATTTTATTCAAGTAACTATAAGAAATCAGACTTTCTCTAAAAGCAAAAAATTATAGGAAATAATGTGAAAACATTTCCTTGCTCTGTTAAACATCACTTGAGAAATATTCTAAAAAAAAAAGTAAAATTTCACAGGGGGGCTAATAATTTTGTCTTCAACTGTATATTACCATTAAATAATGACCAAAAAGCAAGAAAAGTCTAAATAAATCAGTTCACAATCCACCAAGTGAAACTTGTTTTACACAGCTCTCCATTTTGTACAATGCCTGCTGCCATTTTACGACACTGAGGTGAACAGACATAGACTATGTGGGTTAAAAAAGGATTTCTTTCAAGGAAAAAACAGGAAGGAGGACAGAGAAAGAGACAGAGTGAGGGGAAAAAACGACAGCAGACAGTGAAAGGGGGAAAAAAGGGACTGGAGAGGGCAGGACCCTTTGGGCTAGAGGGAAAAAAGCTCACTCAGAAAGATCAGAAGTGACAAGGTGAAGCAGAGCATGATGGGATTCCACTCTGCCTGTCTGGTATTTTAGAGAGAAGGCTTATATAAGTGTTATGAATACAGCAAGAGATACATATAAATCTACAATACAGGCGACATAAAGCAACAACATTAAAAAGTACTTTTCTTAATAACAAAGGCAAAATGTTAAAAGTGGCGGAACCAGTGGTGACGACAATGTTGACAATGTTTGAGCTTATTTTATACTAATTGAGCATGGTACCTCACAGGAAAATGGGAAATGACTCCACATTTATTACAAAGATTGTAAGGCAGTGCTGTACTAATATTAAGTCTATTTTTATTCTGCTTCTCCTCCTTCACAATTTCCTGCAATTATTTCAATATAATTTGAGTCTTAGGTTCTATTTTTTTGTAAACGTTCAATTTAGGATTAAATTCAGAATATCGACCACTGACCACCTTTAATTCATTGCAATCTGACCTGAAAGCAAACAATGTTTAACTGGAATTTCAACTTCCTGAATTAAACACATTCAAAAGAGGATGTTTGGTTTTGCAAGACTAGTTTTCAGACAAACCCTTTTGACTAATTATGCCTTTAAATGCAAGTGAACTATAATTATGATTTTCACAGTTCAACTGTCAAAACACTCCTTTACTTATAGGAGAAGCTCATGTCTCCTTTAAGATGTTCATGTCTTTCTTTCTTCAGTCGCAAAAAATAATAATTTTTTTGAGGATAACATTACAGGAATTTTCCCCATATAATGGACTTCATTGGTGGTCAACAAGTTGAAGGTTCAAATAGCAGTTTCAATGCTCCTTCAAAGGGCTCTACACGATCCCAGCCGAGGAATAAGAGTATTTTCTAGTTAAACGATTGGTCATTTTCCTAAAAAACAAACATTTATATTAGGGCTGTCAATCAATCAAAATATTTAAATGCGATTAATCGCATGATGGTCATGAGTTAACTTGTGATTAATTGCAATTTAATCACATTTTTATCAGTTTTTTTTTTTGTTGTTGTTTTATTTTTGGCCTTTTTGGCTTTATTGTGGCAGGACAGATCACAGCTGACAGGAAGTGAAGTAGGAGAGAGAGGAGGGGGAAGGGTCGGGAAAGGTCCTCAAGCCGGGATTTGAACTCGGGACGAACGTAGAGCAACGGCACTGTATGTCATGACACTGTATGTCATACAGTTTCAATGCTCCTTCAAAGGGCTCTACACGATCCCAGCCGAGGAATAAGAGTATTTTCTAGTTAAACGTTTGGTCATTTTCTTAAAAACAAACATTTATATTAGGGCTGTCAATCAATCAAAATATTTAAATGCGATTAATCGCATGATGGTCATGAGTTAACTTGTGATTAATTGCAATTTAATCACATTTTTATCAGTTTTTTTTTTTGTTGTTGTTTTATTTTTGGCCTTTTTGGCTTTATTGTGGCAGGACAGATCACAGCTGACAGGAAGTGAAGTAGGAGAGAGAGGAGGGGGAAGGGTCGGGAAAGGTCCTCAAGCCGGGATTTGAACTCGGGACGAACGTAGAGCAACGGCACTGTATGTCATGACACTGTATGTCATACAGTTTCAATGCTCCTTCAAAGGGCTCTACACGATCCCAGCCGAGGAATAAGAGTATTTTCTAGTTAAACGTTTGGTCATTTTCTTAAAAACAAACATTTATATTAGGGCTGTCAATCAATCAAAATATTTAAATGCGATTAATCGCATGATGGTCATGAGTTAACTTGTGATTAATTGCAATTTAATCACATTTTTATCTGTTTTTTTTTTTTTTTGGCCTTTTTGGCTTTATTGTGACAGGACAGATCACAGCTGACAGGAAGTGAAGTAGGAGAGAGAGGAGGGGGAAGGGTCGGGAAAGGTCCTCAAGCCGGGATTTGAACTCGGGACGAACACAGAGCAACGGCACTGTATGTCATGACATTTTTTATCTGTTTTAAATGTGCTTTAAATAATACTTTTCAAGTTATTAATACTCTAATCAACATGGGCATGGACAAATATGGATGCTTTATGCAAATGTATGTTTATTATTGTTAGTGAAACAATACTCAACATAGAGCATGATGACTAGACATGTTTCAAACATCATAGTTGTTTTTCAAAGAAATTGTTCATGTCTACTAGACACATGAAAAAAGAACAAAGAAATACCAGATTCTCATTACTTCTCTTTATTTGCACTTTACTTACACAAGCCTGTTTACATTTTTGCAGGACAGGGCTCAATTCCGAACATGCAAAATGTACATTTATTATTACATTTGTTTGCCTCTGTGCCCACATGCTGTATTTTGATAAATTCCCAATATAAACAGTTTTAAAAAGTATATAAATTTATATTTTTCTTAGAAAACAACCAATCGTTTTGCTTGATAAGACACTTATTCCTTGGTTGGGATTGTGTAGAGTCCTTTAAAGCTGCATTGTAACAGCAATTTATACCTTCAACTCACTGGCCACCACTGAAGTCCACTATATGGAGAAAAATCCTGGAATGTCTTCCTCAAAATCCCACATTTCTTTTTAACTTGAGAAAGACATGAACATCTTGAATGAATGTCAATTATCAGGAAATGTTCATTCTAGAAGTGAACTAATTTTAATTTTTTTCAATGTTCAAATTCATACTTCAGTTCTGGACTATTTACAACCACAGTTCAAACTGAATTGGTCTTTAGGTATTGTAAAATTCAATTCTGCTGTGCACAGCCCTGACGTGCACAACAGTTTAATAAATACGGCCTGTATAAAAGCTTTAATGTGTATTCGGGCAAGTGCTAAACAGCTAATAATGTCATACAAGGGCAGAGGGGTGATTAAACAACAGCAGCAAGCTGATTACATTTGTAGCCAGGTTACTGTTGTGTTTGTGAGTGAGTGAGTGAGTGAGCATGTGTGTAAATGTGCATGTGTGTGAGTGTGTGTGTGTGTGTGTGTCTGTGAAACAGAGAGAGAGAGAGAGAGAGAGAGAGAGAGAGAGAAAAGAATTGATTGGGATACCCTATTACTTCTCTTTTTATTCTTTATAGGTGGATGTCAGATGTGATGCAGTGTGTGCTAGTAGATTGCTTTTGGACCAAGGGCTATGCCCTTCTCTTTCTCTCCTTCTCTGTGCCCTTCTCACCTGTGATTTACAGTGCATGTAAGAGGCCTGTACACCTCTCTAACTGAAAAGGAAAGAATAGGACAGGCTAAACTGCCAGTGAACAGGACACCTGAACATCCCACTCCACCAGTTCCTCTACAAAGATGACAGTGTTAGAATTTTATTTTATTTATTTTTTATTAAATTGGCAAATTTTACCATAACTAGTTAAAAATGGATACAAACACATATATGTGACTACTTGTGGGCAGGCCCACCTCATAGTTCACTAGGGCACCCCAACATATATCCATTTATTTGCACTGAGCTCCTTCCACAGATGCACCTCTTAACAACTTATTCTGCTTTCTCCATGACTCCCACATTGGCGAGTCTTTCATTTTTTGTAGATAAAGAGGGTATTTTGCAGCTGGCACTTCACACACACACTCACACAAGCAGTCAGTATGTACTTGCAAGGGCTGTTTGTCCTGAGAGTGTGAATTTGAATATATTTCGGCGTTGCATAATGCTCTACATTTTAGGATTTTATCTTACGGAGTGGCTTTATGAAAAAGATGAATCCACCGCTGCTGGCAACACTCTGAATTCACCGGTTTTGTGATTTACATACTTCCACAGGCAGTCTGAGAGTCTCGTCTAATCTCAGAAGGCTTTGGCCTAATCCAAACCTCCTCAGGTTTTCCCCTTGATTAATTGAGAAGAATAGCAGAAAGGTTCAATACAGGCTGCTCACCGGTCCCTTTTCATTCAGTATTGAATTTAAAGCCCATAGGTGAGGATTTGGGTTTAAGACCTTGGTTTTGTATTTGATTTTTAAGTTGGTGAATTCACTTGGTGGCAACAGGCAGCTACTTACATTAGAAAGGTATATATTTTTGAGGACGAAAAAGACTCCTCAAAGACTGTGATTTGATTTCAGTAACATATTTTAAAAGATAAAATCTGACAGAGGACGGAGATAAAGGACAGAGGAAGACAAAAAAAAACAACAACAGCAGAGAGTGAACCATGCATACAATTTGCATATTAAAAAGAAAGCAGCAATTGATACTATTTGCATTCTTAATATAAAAATTTCAGATCTTATTGTGCATATTTCAAGTGCACACTGTAAAAAAAAAAAAAAAAAAAAAAATTCTACTGTGTCTGAATTCTGTACTGTAATGAAACACTATTAGTGAAGAATCCTTGCTGAAAAGAAGCATCTTAACTAGCTTAATCAACAGGACTCCTATCAAAAAGTTAGTTGAACAGCACGACTATTCAGCTAGATCAACTCCAAACCAGCTGTAACCAGCCTAAATTGGTCTATCCTGTAGGCACAAGCACATTAGTGTGGCTTTCTGTTCGCAAATAAAGTCAATTCTGGCATGTTTCTTCACACGCTAGCAGAACGAAAAAGTGATAGACGAAGATAGAGAGAGGTGAGGATGAAAGAAGAGGAAGTGTGATGGAAAGGGTTCTGGTGTGTGTAATGGTTGGATTCTGACAGGTAATCTAAAGTGCAGTGGTTCTAGTGTTCAGCATTCTCCTCTCTGATGTGAATTGACAGTCACAGGACAGTCTGACTGATGTTTCCACTTCTCACTCCCTGCATGTCTCAACAAGCTGTAACATCTCTCTTTCCTTCTCACTCTCTTTCTCATTTTGTAAAGGACAAACTGTACTAGTGGAGAGTGGAAAAAAGAAATGTTGAAATAAACAATGTTGAAGCCAGTGTAAAGTTGTGCATAAGTTTCATATATTTATGAAATATATATGAAAAAATATATTTCAAGTGTCATATATTATGTGTTTAACGTTAAGTTAATTGTATAAATTCTGGAAGCAGTCTGTAAACTTACAGTCATAACTATAAGATGCTTAAAGCAGCAGGCAGATCTCAAGGACTTGAGGGTTGTGCAGGTCTTGAGGCAGAAAAATCTGTCCTGCATTGACGTTTTCCTCATCAAAGCTAATTAGCATTACGATTATAAGTAGATTGAGGAAATGGAGAGAGTGAGAGAGCTGTCAAGCTCATCAAGTGAAGACTGTTTTCATTGCTCAAGTCAAGAATCATTACAATCATTTACAACTGCGCAGGCAAAGCCAGGATTGACACTAACAAACCCGTCAGAGAGGGTTTCAAAATAAATATCGTCTTTGTTATTTCAGAGATTTAGACTGCTCATTGCAACATCTTTTTTTTTTTTTTTTTTGCCAGGGAATTCGGAAACTCTTCACTTCATTTTGATACGTAGTGGCATTGATCATATTATTAAATGTAATTATTTATTTGGATGTGTTTTCAATAATGTTTAAGTACTTATGCATAAGTGACAAAGTATTCAAGTGTTCAACCCTGGGTATTAAGATTTAAGACTTCACAGAGAAAAAATTCACATCTTTTTATACATATTTTGGACTATGGTATGGACACCTGTTGCTATTTTTACTGCAACACAATTTGGATAATAAAATAATTGTACAATGGTCACAGCTAATGAAAGACCTTACAGGTGGTGATGTGCGTAGGCTAATGTCGTACCATTGATTTCTCTCTACAAGGGGTCAAAACACCCCCGCATATTGAGTGAAATCCATGCTAAGAAACTCCTTCAGTGGTTGCGATGTCATGACAAGCGTTGGCATGTTTACATCCTGCCAGGATGGCATCTAGCGTTTCTTGTCTGTGCCATTTGTAAGCTCTTTCAGTAGCTGTGGTCTACTAAAAGCCTCAAAGGCATCAGGGCTAAAGTGGAGAGAACAAAGACGCGGGTCTTTAGGAAATTTTATTTGTCTACATGCATCTTACCATTCTTTTCTCCTATTCTTATCGCAAGGAAAACAGTGAAGACTTACATAGCTTCTCTTGTTGCCCTTCAAATGAAAATTACAACTGAAAATTAACAATGTGGCAATGTATCAGTATTTTATTTTCCGAGTTGGGGTAAAAAATAGCAACAGGTGGCACCAGTAGCTCAACGAGTGCAACCATTTGACATCATTGAAATAATGGCGCCCCCATAGTGCAAAATAATATAAAATTATGTTGTTTTTTTAAATAATGTAAATCTTTCAAGGGCTTTCTATAACATATTACAGTAAGAGATATCATTTATGTTATATTAAGCCATACAAGTCTTAACACCTGAGGGGAAATTAATACTTTGGCAACCATTTTCCATGTTAGTGAACATACAATACTAGATAAAATAAAGAGCACATGCACACCTCACCCGTACATGGCCAATAAAATCAATACAAACACTTCAAATCTACTGAGTCACATATAAATATTCAAGATGTACCAACAGCTGACTTGCACTGGAAGGGTTTGTGTGTGCTCATATCTAGCCTTGCTATTTTAGATGCCATTTGACTAATGCTGGGGGTGGGGATATTGATCTTGTTGAAGCGTTTTTGTAAAGGATTTTTGTTTGTGCAAAAAACATTAGAAAGATCTCCCACTCGTCCTCTCTCTTTTTATCTCACTCTCTTTCTGAATAGCTTTGTTGAGATGGTACTGGTAATGGTAGCAAGTGGATTGTCAAAAGCTGAGGGTGTCTTGATGCTTCAGTGTCTAAAAGGTCCCGTCAATCGACTCCACAAAAATAACCTCGTCTGGCTCGTCTCCAATTACAATGCCAAAAATGGCAGGAGAAATGTAATTCCTATCGATCCCCACCTCTTTTAACAGCTCAATGGCTGGGACATTGGCCCAGTGAAGGGGAGGCACAAGTAAACAGAGAATGAGGACATGAGAGCACCACCTGCGGTCAGACCTGAGAGATGACTAGGGTGAGGTTACCTTTAAAAGTGCAAAATAGTTTAATCCAGCACCACACTCAGGTGTGAAAACTCCAAACGGTTCCCCACAGCAGCATCGTCGCCGGGTAAAACAAGTGTTAAACGTTTCAGATGGCTGGTCTGTCAAATAAAGCCATCTGCTAATTCCCAACAAACGAATCGTAAGGCAGCAGGCTTAGCCGTTCCTGTATAAGCACCGCCGGCACGGCCTCTCTTCTCTAAACGTCTGCATTTGCAGCAGTCAGACAGTGGGATATTTAAACAAGCTTGTTAATTAATTAAGCATGGCTGAGTGGTATTTTGGAAATGGGAGTAACTGAATAAGACAGAGAGACAGAGGAAGACAGACAGACTAAGCCAAGATGATTATGTTCTGACCTCTGTTAGGGTGTGTTTGCTGTGGAGGAAATATATCGCTGTTACCGAATCCTAGAGTCATTGTGCTGCAGCACAAAGAAAATATTTACTCAGCCAACATGTCATTATGTCCTACACACTCAATCTGACCTAATTTTACCTTTGGACACATCCATTTCAGTAAACACCAGCATTGTGTGCAAGTCTGGTATTAAAGTAGGCATCGAAAACATTAATGTACTTTCGCTCTGTTCAAAGTAAGCCATTTCCAGAAGTGGCTATTAGTGCTTTTCCCAGAACACTGAGATATCTTTCTTTCTAGTGATCTATGCAGATAAGAGGCCTACAACCAGAACTGAGCCCAGCGAGACCCAATAAACTGATGGACTTATTTTTGTTTTGTTTATGAACCATTTGTTTATGCTTATATGATATATATATATATATATATATTTGATGAGAGTGTGTGCTGTAATTGTTTTCCTGACTTCAAAAGCTGACTATAGTTTAAAAAATAAGCATTTGAGTGTGGGTTGTTCAGGAGAATATGAGTGGGCCTATTGAACAAGTCAATGTTGTGAAAAACACATGAAGAGCTGAATGAGGAATTGTGAATGAGGATCTGCTGATGGACTAACACATATTTGCCAAGCAAAAATGTAGCCTATAGATGAACAGTGAACAGATTAAAAACAGCATTCATGTACTACAAAAATATAAAAAGCCTGTTTCTGCCACTGAATAAAAAATAATAAAAGGTAATTTACTTTTTTTAATTTAATTCTGATATTTTTCTCACAATTGCAAGTTTATATCTTGCAATTCTGAATTTTTCTCACAATTGTAAGTTTATATCACCTGGTTCTGAGAAAAAAAGTCTAGATAGTGCTAGATATAATATTGTAATTGCTAGAAAAAAAAGTGAATTGTGAGATAAAGTCGCAATTACCTTCAATACAAAAATAATTATACACATTACTTTTCAAAATGTTGAAGTCAGTACGCTTTTCTTTTTGTTGATTATAAATGTACATTCAAATGTAAAACATTTATAATATAACAAAATACTTCTTTATAAAGTAAAAACTGTTCTTCTGAACTCTCTAAAAAGGTATCAAGTTGATGAAGCAGCATAACAGTTTTTAACATTCATAATAATAAAAAATGTTGCTTGAGCACCAAATCGACATATTAGAATGATTTCTGAAGGATCATTTGATACTGACGACTGGAGTAAAATAAAGTAAACTAGAAAATACGTTGTTGTTTATGCCATGAATCAAAGACTGACACGGAAGAGAAGAAATTGTTGAATAAAGTCATTATCTTTGTTGTCTTTGCACACAAAAAGTATTCTCGTAGCTTCATATTAATTCATATTCTAAATTACGGTTGAACCATAATATATTATATTTTAATATATATATTTTATATTATATTTTAACATAGTATATTTTAATGAGGTTCTTACTACCTTTCTGGGCCTTGAATGGGGCATTTGGAGTTGCTGTCTATGGAAGCTCAGAAAGCTTTCAAATTTGATTAAAAATATCTTAATTTGTGATGAACAAAGGTCTTATGGGTTTGGAATGACATGAGGATGAGTAATTGATGACAGATTTTTTATTTTTGTGTGAACTATCCTTTTAACACCCATGCAGTCCCCTTATGCAAATCTCTTTTAGCAATTAGAAAAGTTTGCCTGTAAAACTGCAATGTGTCTCTGAAGTTCCAGCCGAACTATTTTCACTTTCTCTTTCACTTGTTCTTTTTTCTTCGTGTCAGCTATTCTAAACAGGCCATTAGCATCAGTAGCACCATGAGGCCCGCGATTCCCATCAAGCCACCCGACCATGCTCACCAGGGGGCCTCCTTCCTGCCCTGTCCAAGGATTGCATAGAGAGAGTATAAAAGGGAGGGAGGAGATGCTGATGAGAACGAAAGAGAGGGTTTGCCAGAGGCACAGCTGAAATTGCTCCATTAGGAAACTCTGTTTGAGCTGGGTGAACGAGACAGGGGGATGATAGATATATGGGCTTATGCCACAGCCTGTCTCTTTATCCCAAAAGATTTCTTTGATGGTTTTCTAGGACATCATAACTGACACTGCACCTGTATCGTGACTTCCTCCGCTGTGGCTTAGCATTTTGGATCTTGTTTTGAAATGCAGGATGCGTGACGAATTCAATGACCTAGTCGCTAGCACTTTTATTAAAGGAGAGTAGCTTGGATGGTGATCTCAAAGCTTTTTTTTTATACTTCCTTTCAGAAAGAGTAAATTGTAAGTAGCATCTCTCTCAATCTTTCACAATTCTTGTATGATTGGAGACATATTTCAATGGAAGTCATTATAAAAAGGTCTAATAGATTTATTAAGATATCATTTGAAATCCCAGGTATTCATCCCATAGCATAACTACTGCAGGAGTGGAAAGGAACAATGTGATTTTATTAAGCTGAAAATGTTGCACGCTATTTAACAGGCCAGAGTCGAGAGCGGCTGAGACTTGTGAAGCAGCAGACTCATTTGTTCATGAAGCAATAATCTTGTCATCTTCAGAGGAAAGAGATCCACCTCATTCGGACAAGGTATCATAAAATGTACTCTTCCTCTTCATTGTCAGAGGTGAACAGCAATTCTTTTCCTTCTCTTATTTGAAAAGTTGGCTCTTTTGCAGCACTGCATTTTATTTTCATGTTCAAATGATGAAACTGGAAATTACATCTCAAGACTACAGCGACATGAAGTTCAGAATCTACATGGAGCAATACAAGTCAGATAAACAAATGGACTGCTGGAGGAAGAACTTGAAAATATGGCCCAAAACTGTAAAGGCTGCACATCAGTCTTGCTTAGGTAGGGTGAATGAGTTTTGATGCCGTCTGAAAGAAATCCTGTGGGTAGGTCGAAATGAAACAGAAGAGAAAAATGAAGATGGAGGAGGTGGAGTGGAAGTCATTCGAGGGGGTTGAAGGGGTGCGCGTTTCAACCTTGCTCTGCAGAAACTGCTGAATGAAAAGGTTTGCAATTGACCTCATCAGATGCCTTCTCATTCCCGAGTGGCTTTCAATCAGAATGCATCGTGGTTGAAGTAGACCCTTGCTTCCGTATGATCATTAGCCAAATGGGACGAATTGAGACGCTTCTCTTCCTTTACAATGCATCTGCAACCAATGTCTAAGCATTCTATAGCTGATGCATGGACTACATAACATGAATGAACACACTGCTATCCAAGGCCGATAATCAAGAACCGTTTTCACAATAATAAACCCAATCTGAACACAATTTGGTAGACAATACTCAAACTGCTTTGTGGTGAGCTGACAAAGCATGTTTTATACTGAATTACATGAGTTTGTGCAAATTGAATACAACGATTAGCACTGACTAACTGGGTGATGTGTGTTTGTATTTGTAAAGAATCAGCAAACTCTCTCTAAGCCAAAACGGCTTAATCAGCTGAGAGGCCATTGAGGTTTGGAGAAATGCAGCCTTTGAGAGAATTAAGCCAAAGTCCACCACAATTAGTCAAGCCATTCTCTGTGCTGATTGGTTGGGATAAACACAATTAATCACTGTAAACGTGTACAATGGGTAAAGGCTAAGGAAATAAGTGGACACCCACTTAAATGGCTTGCTAGGCTTCGCTCCACAAACCAAATGAAAAATTGATGACTTCCATTTAAAACAGACTGATATATATGACCATGGACCACAAAACCAGTCACAAGGATACATTTTTTAAATTGAGATTCATAGTTAGTCTAAAAGCTGATAAATAAGCTTTCCATTGATGTATTGTTTGTAGGATAGGATCATATTTGGCCAAGATACAACTATTTAAAAATCTGGAATTTGAGGGTGCAAAAAAATCTTAAAATTGAGAAATTCACCTTTAAAGTAGTCTAAATGAATTACTAATCAAAAATTACGTTTGGATATATCTGTGGTAGCAAATTTACAAAATATCTTCATGGAATGCTTACTTAATATTCTAATGATTGTTGGCATAAAAAGAAAAATCAATAGTTTTTGGCTATTGCTACAAATATACCAGTGCAGACTGGTTTTGTGGTCCAGGGTCACATACAGTAGATTTATAAATAGTGTTAAAAGTTTCTTTCATTCATGCCATTCCAAACCAGTTCTGTCATGAACATTTTCTGAGAGTTTTAGCATGGTAGTGTACATGGAAATGTATCAATGTAAAATCTATACAGGTGGAGCTGGGGAAGATGGAAGATTTCTAATATGCGCTGCAACTGCTATAGCAAGCCCTAGATGAGTAGAGAATGGTAAATGTCACTGTGGAGCTTTTACAAATGACAAAAGACTGACATCAAACGTGGAATGACACACAGCATTTTTAAATAAATCTGGATGAGACTGATGTATTAAATTTGGCTAAACTAGTCCCTAACTGTTCATAGTCACAAACTGAATGAGTTCCTTTTGAAGATGATACATTATGAGAACTGAAGGGCTCCCCATTGCTTCCTTACTGCATTGTCACATTGAAACATTGTGATTTGCACTTAACGGTCTTTGCTTTAGAAGATACCTTGAGTGGAAAAGCAGGTAATAGACTGAGACACTGCAGAGTTCATTCTTTCAGTTTTGATGTGTTTTATCTGTGCAAGCTCTTGGTGTCATGTAGTGAATAGAACAAATTATATAATGGTAATCCAGAAGATAGAAAAAGCAGAGAGAAAATGGGTTGATTAAGGAGAAGGATAGAAAGACGAATGAATAAACTGAATGAAAAGGGATGTATAGAGACCAGAGATCGTCAAAACCATGTTTCAGCCAGGGCGCCTCGGCGAAACCGCCCCCGTATTTGATCATGTTTATTGTCTGAAACCATCTGCAGCTGATAACCCTTGACTGAACAAGCTGTTAGTCAGCCCGAGAGGGAGTTGAGAGAGAAATCAGCCATGCTATAAAATGGCTCCTTCAGTCAGTATATGCTTCCTCCACAGATCACACTAATTGCAAATGAATGCTTTCAAATAAAAAAATGCACAGACTCATGTTATTACGTCATATTTATTTGCTCTATTTCTTCATGCCCAATGAAACTGATAAATAACAAATTTTACTTAGTCATACACTATAGATTCTTTCTGAAAAGTTCTGATTAGACCAGCATTTGACCGTAGACGGATTAAGCTGTTTTCTTAAGAAAATACTGATGTAGACACCAGAAAACCTGAAGAAACATAAAGGAATGAGAAGCCCTTTAAAGAACATTAGCCTTTCTGAATGGAAAAACATTTAAACCTAGCATTTTCGTCATTCAAACCAGTCTTTGCTTTCTGCTCAAGCAAACTGCATTCGCTTTACTTCAGCTGCAATTTACTTTATGACAGTAAATATACTTCATGACAGAACAACTGCAAGCTCAAGCGATGTCTCGCAATCAATGCTAGACAAGAACAAGAAGTGATTGCATACCTTTGTCAGAGAGGGTGTCGCTCAGAGAAAGGTAGTTATTAACGACACCGCTCTTTCGCACGCACTCATGGTGATAGTCAAGATGGAAATTTTCATTATGGACAGGGAAGCGGGGGATAAGCAGTGCAAAATTGAAAAATCAACTCAATAGCTTTAGAAGTGTTATCAGGAGAGGCTGGCCTAAATCTGCATGCTAATAAGCAAGAGGGTATCGCCTCCAGTGGATCGCCACGGGAGCGGAAAACATGGGACCAAAGATAAACATCTCTTCCCAACGCGCTTGGCGCAGGGGTATTTTTAAGCCCGGTGCTGTCCGGGGCCCTTTGAAGACCGCTGAGCGGAAGAAGCGTTTACAGAATTGTTTCCGAGCAACAGGGGACGGAAGGCTAGAACGGTGCTGCCTGCTTTGAATGGACTTTGAATCCTGACTGTGCAGACAACAGTTTTAGCAGCCTGGCATGTAAACGTCCAAGAAAAATGAAATGGGTGGACAGATTTGATCATTTTGACATAATAAATTACAGATCTTGAGATCCATGTATATTCTCTAGGAGTTAATGAAAGAGCCTGAGTTCAAAGCTTTGTATAATTCTATGAATTCCATAAGGTGTGAATGTAGTCAGCTGCATTCGTCACCCGCAGAGTGGGTGTCGGCGTAGCCCCAAAAATAGACCTTTTTCAACAAGGAGCAATCTGCCATTTCAAGTCCGTGTGCGCCTGCAAGCTTGTCAGTCTCACTTCCATCAGCGTGCATCTGTGTCACACTGTGACACGTTGCATCTTTCTCTCATGCCACTGTAAAGCCCACCAGCCATGCCGATCTGGCAACCCGGGGCTTGGCCATGTTGTTTGGATTCCATACGCTGCTGTAGATGTCTAATAATCTGTAGTGTATGCAAATAGCAATCTTACTTCTGAAGCTCACGCTGAGAACTTCTTCATGACCTTGTCGCAACCTTCTGGTCCGGCTGGCTGAGATTGACCGTTGCTGGGTTGTGTGGAGCAAGAGCCTGAAGCAGCCAGCTCAGCGGATCTCAGGTGCTGACAGGCTGCATAAACACACTGTGAAAAGCTGCCTGCCCTGAAGGCCACAGACAAGCTCAGCGAAAAAGAAAAAGGAAACAACAGCGCAGCGGAAATGAGCTGTATATTTCACAGCTGTTACCAAGGGCGGGCGACCTATGTGCCAGCATGGAGCAGCACCTGAGTGAGAGAAACACTTTGAGAGGTCAGAATGGAACTCCACATTCGAGTTTCGTAAAGTGTCTTAAATGGCAACCGGCAAACTAAAACTAAACTATTACAAAATGCCCAAAGCCATAACGCACACTGAATATACGTTAAAGGAGTAGCTGATCCAAAAAAACAAACAAAAAAGGCATCATGTACGTTCATGTTATTTCACACTTGTATCTGTGGAGCACAAAAATAAAAAATTTGCAGAGTGTCCAATCCGCTCTATTCCACATAATGAAAGCATACCATGACTACAAAATATTATAAAAGTGAAATTTCCAAAACCAAACAATGGATATGTGTGACATGTTGCTCTTGAATATTTCATGACCTAATGTTACAATACACATTGGACTTTATTAGACAAAGCTATCATATTTTTTCAGAATATTTGAAATATATCAATTGTATTAAAAACTGTCTAGATTATTCTTGAAAATAATTTGTTTTTCACAGCTCAAAGAACATCTAATGGGTTTAACATGACATGATGGTGAGTAAATTAAGACACCGTTTTTGTTTTAAGGTAATGAATAGTTTTAAAACAGTCAAATTTTTAAAACTGTGAATCTCTTCAGACTCAAACCAGTACACTATTTAAACAGAAAGCATATTGATATCCCTGACCTTCTGCCGTTTAGGTCAACCTCAGGTGTGACCTTTGCGAATTCTCATCGGTTACATCCGCTATTTGCTCCTGGGAGACAAACCAGTGTGTTTACTGGTGTAATCGAATTTGAAATGGAGGCTGTTTGCAGATGGTCAATGCGGGAGGGGATGTTTTCTAGTGCACACAATGCTGTTTGACTCTCATACACAAAATAGAAAGTAATCACTCCTCATCTAGTTAATCCTATAATTATGCACATGGACACTAATTTCCCAGCAGGGAGAACACTGTGTGCCTGGCTCATCTCTCTCTTTCCCTTTCTGTTCTCTTTACTGTTTATTTACTACACTAGAACAATCACCCTGAATGTTAAGGAAACAAACTATATAATATGGCCTCAAGCTTGTTTTACATGTGTACTAGATATACTGGTTCAGGAAATGTTTGAGGTAGTGTCATAGCGTTTCTATTAGCTACGATACATCAGGGAATAAATACGGAACTCTAACTCTGTGCCTACGCAGAGAGCATTTTCAGACATCATAGGTAGAAGGTCTTTCAATTAAGTGGAAACTGACAAATCATTCATATTATGTACATTTAAATGTAGATTTTCAACAATATAGGAAGTTCCACCTTCCTCATAAGATGGAGCGGTTTTACTCTTGAATCCCCAATGTTTATTTCAATGCGCCAGCACCACTTGACAATTTCTCAGGTGTGCAGAATATATTGTGACCTCTCTGTACTTCAAGTCACACACTGTATACTTTTGAGAATGCATTTGCTTTGCTTGACATGATCCTATTTTAAATGGCTCCTTCCAATAATAAGACCATTCGTCTTGTGCTGGAGGTGGGGATCGTTAGTTGTCATACAGCCTTGAAGATAGATGTGATAGATACAGGCTACACTTTGCTGAAAACGTCCTGCCAGACATTGAGAGCCTTTCCCCTCTCTCCACAAAATCAGCATGCATTTGCAGCTAAAAGAGCTTCTAAAAACCAATAACCTCATATTTCAAGTCAGACAGACAGAATGGAACGGGAGAAAATTCTCTGATTATAGCCATAAGGGTGCAACTCCACCCTGGTTGGCTTATTTTTACGGAGGAGAGACAGGATGTTGCTGGAAAAATGATTGTTTCAGTGCTCGTAATATGGCAAGGACACAGCCCCCCTGCTGCGTAATGGCACATGGCAAGCCAAACACTTCAATGAAGTTGTATTTTAGAGGGCATGTTTGCTGCCATCAAATCATTCTGTGGAGGAAACTGCAGCAACATTAGATTAGATTATGTAGCTTGTGCGTTTCCTCAAACAAGACATGATCTAATTCGTTCTGAGAGTACATCCTTCTTCCTTCAAGATGTGGATGCTGGAAATTGAGCTTGTCTTTGAAATAATCTTTTTAACAATCTCAGTGGAGAATTGGAAGACGAATCTGACTCTTTTTATAGATTTTTTACATCAGTGCAGTCGCGTCTATCTGAATGACACCTAAACCCCCCCCCAACCACTACCCCCCACCCACACCCACACACACATCCACCCCTCCTTCTACCACAATTCTATAAATAAACCAGAAGCAGCTCTGCCTTTATAGGTCAGTTGAACTTAAAAGTGCATCTTTATCTCTTGTGTCTACAGAGTGAAATTCCTTGAGGTGAATCGATACATAATTCCAAGAACTAGTAAGTGGTTACCACAACCTCATAGATGGGATTGTTGTTGCCATGGCAACACAACATCCTGGTGTAAAGACCATAAGAAAATGTATGCACAGCCATAATTCTGTTTGTGACGTATTCAGTAAACACATTTTGTTATGGACTCCCCAGGCATGGTGCAGACAGAAGCAGATAAAATAGTGACACTTTGCTAAAGAGAAGCTCAAAGTTGTGCTTCTAAAAAGGCAGATCATTCACACAGAAAAACAAGATCTGTAAACATTGTGAGAGGAGATAAGCCAGCAGCAGAGCTGTCTCCCCACCCCAAACAGAGATGAGAAGAATGGCAAACGGAAGCATAATCTATCTATCTATCTATCTATCTATCTATCTATGAGTGCTGTAGTGGTGCCAGGTGATATTTTGTAGTATTTATTAGAGAAAAATGGCTTTACCTACAATTTTAGCCAATTTTCTGTCGATTTCCTCTATGATAGAGGCTTTTACCAATTTCTAGGGGTTTGCAGCTGGCAGAGGCCTTTTCCCTTACACCCACATACAAAAAAAGCAAGCTGCTTTACAGGGGTGGTCAAGTCTGGAAAGTATCATTTACATTAGTAAACAAAAATAATATTTGTTGAATAGATCCATATCCAAAGACAACCATAACTAAATAAACAAAATGACCTTAATCTGTTTTTCTTCCACATTATAACCTCAGGTTCATTTGGTTTGGACTGCCGGAGCGCACACAAGGCCCTGGCGGTGACTCATGTTTATTAGTTCCTCTCTGCTGATTGGGTGTTCCAATACTCCCAATCCACCCTGCGTCGTGTGCAGTGAAACGTGACGCGGGGTCACTTCCCCCTTCCATCCCCGGCTGCCAGCTCAACTGTGCTGCCTGCAGCCTCATGTCTCCCAGCATGCTTCAGTGGCCATAAACACACACATGTGGCCAAACAGAGATGACTGTGCTACAGAAGTAAATACAAGCTCAGAGGGATTTTATTTTCAGCATTTTTGTTTAGTGGTTCTGCAGAATTCATAAATGTAACACTTTACAATGAAGCTGAATTTGTCAAAATTATTAACAAATCAACAGATTATGCTACCATCAGGTGTAGGGTTGGCATAGGTGTACACAACAGGGTAGAACAAATTGTCAGAACATCAGGGGTAACAAGCTTGCTCGGTGGCTCAGCCGGCACCAAGTTGGACTTAGGATGCGGAGTCCTTGGGTACGAATCCTGTGAGAAATATGACTCACGACGAAAGAGCTGAAAGATTAAAGTGCGAAATACAAGCTAAAACCACATGCTTGCGATTGCATTTTTACACCACATTCGCTTTTGTTTATACTATTCCGTAGGTTTAAATGTTAGAGTTGCGTATTAGATTGGAATTACGTAGTAGATTGTGTTTTATTAATGTCTACACCTACCCCAACCCTAAAACTACCCCTGCTACTAGTAATTATTGTACAGTACATCTGTATACAATCTAGCCTTTACCATAAAACAAACTATATGTACGCTCATCTGTTCTGGGGAAAAACATAACATTTTTTTAGCACCACTCAGTGGACATTTCTGTTGAAAACTGCAGTAATATGTACTGATTGGTACGTTTTTTTGCCATGAGACCATGTTGTTAACATTAGTTAGGTATCATTTTACAGCATTAATTAAACTAAACTAAACACTGCTTGCCTTTAAAATGGTTACGTTAATGAACTATTAATTTCTAATTCCTGCCAGGAATTTGCTAAAAGCTCCTGCACACAATGTAAGCTTGGGTGGCTACTGTCCTCAACCTCCAGATTACCTCTGATTTGCCGCTGCGTGTAGTATCCTGGCATGGCACTGCAGCCATTGGCGATGGTGGAATGACAGCAGAAATGGCCATGTAGCGCAGGCTACGTCTCACCCTGCTTGTCCCCTCAATCTGGTTATTCTCTCACTAAGCCCAACAGGAATGTCTTTCACATCCTTGGACTTTCCATGACCGTGTTTGATAAATGGACTGGCCCCCAAGAAACTGGGTGACATGGTAATTAGGCATGCAAGGCAAATGTTTAGTAGTTGTATTTAGAAATGGAAATTTAGAAACTGTTTTATTCATTTATAGTTAAAACTTTGTTAAAACATACAGATAGTATTTTATCCCTATATTATAGTGCATTTTGCTATTTGGAAATCGGAAAGTTCGACCCTATCAATGATGCATCTGCACTGTGCTTGGCTCAGTATCTGAATTCAGTGACTGTTATGAGTGCAGTCATGCGTGTGTATGTGTGTGTGCATGTCCCCAGTAGACTGCATTATGCATAGTACACAGAATGGGTCGCCTGCAGCACTAATGCAAATTTCTGTCAAGGGCTCCATTAAAAGGTAAGGCTGGGCCCTCATCTGTGCCGCTTCAGCTCAAGGTTTTTCATGGCATTTATTATAGTCATGCCATACACACCCCTCGCATTTTCATTTCATTATTGACCAAACTACTACCGGTGATTGGCTCTTTTCGCACTGGCCGAATACAGAGATTGTGAAACGGGTAGGTGGGCAACATTAGCCACTATCTCATCCTGTCTGTGCCTGGCACATGCGGTGCATCCTGGGTAATTCATTTCTCCCAGGGCTTTATCATCTCAGTGGGCTAGTGAATGATTTACACTGACAGCCAAGCCACGCCAAGACCCAGTGCTATGAGCAGTGGGGAACCTGGGTTCTAGTTTAAACAAAAGCAATTTTTGTTGAATTTGCAACAAAAATGACACAAATTATGTGTACCGCTAATGTGATATAAATGTACTTGTGAATTGGGATAAATAGGGGTAAAATACATCATGACTGTAGCATTCTGCATTGAAGCTGATGAATGCATGCTTTTGATTTTGATCTTTTCTGGTTATCTCTCCAGATGGAAAAGAGCTGGCAGGCAGATCCACAAGCTTTAGGAGTGACTCGGCCTGCCAGTAAGAGCTAAATGAGTGAGAACACTGGCCCTGAGGGAGCTGATTTTATCAAACTGTCATTGTGGCTAAAGTTTTTTAGGAACAAAGCGGCACCTGAAAATCAGCCTCCACTCTGCAGGTGAAGGTGGCAGAGTGGATGAATAATGCATGAAATTTATCTGCTGCCGTTAATCATGATGAGATGGTGAGAGAAAGAGAGAGAGCGAGATGTGATGTGGCCTCGGGATGTGTTTTTTTCTCATTTACTCATTTCTCTGCTCAGCTCAAGACACTGGATTCAGAGTCAAGGTCTTTAGAGAGGTAAAACGCTTTTGATTGCTATTAAATTTAAAGGCACAGTTCAGGCAAAAAATGAAATTTCTGTCATTTACTCACCCCCGTGTCATTTGGAGCGACATGAGGGTGAGGAAATGACAGAATTTTCATTTTTGGTTGATCACCCAGCTTCTGCAGAACTGACAAGGTTATAACCTATTCACATACATCAAAACACTCTTCAGATGACTGCAGGCAATGTAAGTAAAAGGATATGACACAAAAACACAAAAAAACTATATCCTGTGTCATAACCTATATGAGCATACTGAATTCATGTGCAGTCACACAGTCTGTGTGTAAGCTATTACAAAACAGAGAAGTTTTATAAAAGCTGTGGAGAGTTAATCTTTTTAATTGACTTATTCTACAATGACTACAAGTCTTGATGACCCAAAAGTACAGGCATATAGGCAAAATTTGTAGGTTAAAAATAGTTACAGTTGAGGTCAAAAGTTTACATACACCTTGCAGAATCAGCAAAATGTTAATTATTTTAATATACAAAATGCAAGATATTTCACGTAAAAGACAGTTAAATATAGTCCAAATAACAGTTGAATTTATAAAAATGACCACAGCTGGTCCACAGCTGTTTTTTTCTGTTTAGTGATAGTTATTCATGAGTCCTTTGTTTGTCCTGAACAACTGCCGCTGTTCTTCAGTAAAAATCCTTCAGGTCCCACAAATTCTTTGGTTTTTCAGCATGCTTGTGTATTGGAACCCTTTCCAACATTGACTGTATGATTTTGAGATCCACCTTTAGACACTGAGGACAACTGAGGGACTATCATAACTATCACAAAAGATTTACATTTACATTTAGACATTTAGCAGACACTTTTATCCAAAGCGACTTAGAGAAGAGGACAATGGAAGCAATCAAAATCAACAGAGCAATAACATGCAAATGCTAGGACAAGTCTCATTTAGCCTAACGCAGTACATGTAGCAAGGGATTTCTTTTAAATTAGAGAAAAGCTAGTGTTAGTCTTTTTTTTTAAGAAAACATGCAGTAAGTAAATGAATAGAGTATAAGCCTAAAAGGGCATTTTTTTAAAGAATAGATTAAAAAATAGGGTGGTAGAGTTAGAGGGTCAAATAAAGATGGAAAATATGTTTTTTAGCTGATTCTTGAAGATGTCTAAGGACCTTGTTCAGGCAGGTCATTGCACCAGGAGGGTACATTTAATGTTAAAGTCTGTGAAAGTGAGGCACACTTTGGGATGGCACAATAATGCGCTGTTCAATTGCAGAATGCAAGCTTCTAGAGGGCACATAAGTCTGAAGTAATGAATTTAGGTAAAGGGGTGCAAAGCCAGTGGTGGTTTTGTAGGCAAACTTGAATTTTATGCGAGCAGCTATTGGTAGCCTGTGAAAATTACTGAAGAGAGGTGTGACGTGCGTTATTTTCGGTTCATTAAAAATTAATCTTGCAGATTTAAAAACTCACTGATGCTCCAGAAGAAAAAAACGATGCATTAAGAGGCAGTGGGTGAAAACTTTTTGAATTTGAAGATTTTGTTTTCTGGGTAAGTATCTTCTGTGGCTTCTGAAGGGCAGTACTAAATGAAAAAAGATGTTTAGGCAAAATAAGAAAAATGTACACCTCTTCATTCTCTTCAAAAGTTTGTAATGCATCGTTTTTATTTCAAGACAAAAATTAATAATATTTAGCAGATAACTTTTGACTTCAACTGAACATTGCTATATAAACATACTCTAATGCCTCTAATTCGGAAATTGGTCAAGGGTGATACAGAAGAAAACGTTCAGCCATCAGAAGATAAGATGGAGTAACGGGTCATGGAAAACTGCATTTAGGACATGCCTCAGCCTTTGTGTTTTAATGTGATCCACACCGCGATCATTTGACTGATAAGGCCTCACAAATGGCCGGCTTAGAGCCGTAATTACTCTCCACTCCCGCATAATCTTTCTCCCCGGCGAACATGTCAATGCCGGCAAGCAGAAGCGTGCTCGCAAACGGAGGAAGAAAAAGGAGAACATTTAGAGATAAGAAGGGCTCCTTTCCTCTCATCGATACAGTCATGACTCTTAAGATTTCAATCCATCACTGGGCTCTTAAGAAAGCACTCCCTTGCCTTTAATTAGGGCGTAGTGACTGGAGGATCTTGACTTATTTGACATGCAGCTCTGAGCCATTGTAAATGCACAGCTATAAAAGCTACTGGAGACTGGAGAGTGTCAGAGATTAGAGATCTTACAATCGGAAGGTCATTAGTGTTACTTGGAGGTCAGGACGTCCGTGTCAGCTGTGTAGAATGAAGTCATTTAGCTCAATGACCCATAAGGAAGTCAACATATGACTCAGCTGAGAGGTGGATGCCCACTGTGTGACCTCTGTGAAATACTGAACTAATCAAGGTTCTTTTCTTTATAGTCAACATCTTTTAAGGTTGTGGCCTTGTTTTTAACAAATAATGCTACCTATCAGATTATGCTACTAACACTGTATTTTCAAACTGTAAGGTTAGGTTTAGAGTTGGGGTAGGTGTACATGTTAATAAAGCCTCACACAACATTAATATCATCACTGGTTCATAAGCCGACATAGGGAAATAACAAGAAGAACAACAAAGTGCAGTAAATGGTAAAACTGTTTGCAATACAAACCACTGTGTTCAAAATTAAGATAATACATTAAAATGCAGGAAAACTAGCTGTTTGGTTTAGCTAAATACATCTGGAAGTGGATGACACCAGAAGCCAGACACTAAATTTACAATGGCCGTGCTCACTCTTATGGGAAAAGAAAGGTGGATAGGCTTCATATATTTATACACTACATGTAAAATAACAATGCATAACATATGCAATATGTCTTGCATGCACTGCCACTGCCTTTTAAATCTAATTAATGTGTGCAGGTGTTAAAAACGAATGTATAGCATACTCTGGAGACATATGGCAACATGGCTTGCATGCACTGCATAATTTTTAATCAAACTAATGGAGTGGAACATGGTTATGTTTGAAATAGCATGATAACAGTCCAATAATACTGCCACAGTATGTAGCACATATATTTAATGTTCACAGAACGTGATTTTCATGCATGAATACCTGGATAATGTAAACAGAGTGCACTGTTTGAGATGATGTATCACACAATGCAATGCACTCAACATAATTTCCACAATGGTGAATTAAGCACTTTTTAACTTGGTATTTGAAAAGATATTTTATGTTAAAAATGAATATGTGATCATGCATAACACTAGCATTTGAATTTTATTTTAAGTAAATGTGGAATAGCATGTTAGTACCCCATCCCAAAAATGTTATGTAACAGTTTAGGTAGCTGCAGGAGGACAAGCAGCAGGAAATCTCATCAAATTAGTTGAAGACACAAAGATTACATGTTACTGACTGTTTAAATGGGAATAGAAGCGAACAGAGGTCAGTTTATTGGCAATGAACAGGAAGTAAAAAAAGAGCAAGTAGTCCTCTTTATGCTCCGCCAGTGCCGTTTACACGCTCCATTGCAAACAACCACAGCTGGAGCAACAGCAAAAAAATAAAAAATAAATAAATAAATATATATATATATATATCCAACATTTCGCTGTTCTTTGCATTTGGTCTCATCTGTTAGATGCACTAGTTCCTCGACCTGTGCAACAAACCAAGTGAACATGCACCTGGACCTTTTGAAAGACATTTCCAAGTGCAGCTGCTGAAAAATCAGTAAGCCGATTGTTTCAGATATAATCCATTGTCTTTTTTTCCCTTTGAATCTTCACGGTCGACTGCACTGGTCAAGACCTGCAGAGCTCCTTGAGTAAGAGTGGTCAAAATGATCTGGTAGATTGTGGACAGCATATACGGCATTAGACACCCTCAGGGGAAGAGGAAACCAACCTCAACTTTATCCTGAGTGAAGGACACAGAGGAAAGGAAGGGGGACTAAGAGCAAATGGATGGTTGAGTCTCTTCATGGTGGTATGGGAAAAAAAAGGAACAAATTTATCTGGCGGTGCGGGGGCCATGTTATTAACAGCCTGCTGAAATGTACTTAACTCATGCCTATTCAATTATGCTAATGTACACATGCAAATGACCACGGTCCGCAACACCATGCTGTCTCAATTAGGTGACGGACTTACAAGGGTTGGCTTTAGAGAGTGGCCGGATTATTGTCCTGCTATCTATCTACAAGCAAACAGCTTTTGACCTGTGATTATCGTCATGAGACATCAGCAGGATGGGTTGACTCGCAGACTGAGAGGAGATGCTCTGTTTGCATGCTACTGCATGTGTTGGCTGCACGTGTGGGAGACTGTGGACGTGCGTCTTTACATGTTATATTTACTGCTGTGATTTCATCAAGAATGAAGCAGCTTTTAAGGACTTAGAGACATTCAAGGTCAGGTTATGTCACATGCCTTTATTTTTCATATTGTATAGATCAAATCGAACAATTGTGGAAAATGTGAGTTAAGCTCCACAACATGAAACTGTCAAATGATTGAAGCTCAACATGTATTAAATTACTTCAGCCGTCATTTCGGAATCTGTGGGAACTTTTAACGGCACAATAAATCTGAATCAATGGTCTACATTATTGCTCGGCTTTCATGTCTAGCACGTAGTCACAATGTACAAAAAAAAAAAAAAAAAGGTATTAAAATCAATAGAGTGAATTGTCAGAAGCTTGGTGAGTAATACATCATATTCAGTATGACCAAGGCCGATTAATTACATCGATTCTGACCGTGAAATACGCCATGCTGGCTTAAAAGAAACAGCTTTAGCTCAGTGTGCAGCAATCTGAAGTTACACAAGAGCATGTGCCGTATATATGTGTGACCAACACGATATAGCTAACATGCTAAACACATATGCACTACATAGGCGCCCCAGTGATAGTCACCCTGCTCAGAGTCTATAGAATCAATGTTATGTAATGCTTGAAGGGCCAATAGTTTACAACAGCAACTAATAGCTCATGCATCCTACAGCATTCTTCCATCAACTACAATAGAAGCAGATTCGTAGGGAAATTTTCAACGTTTTGAGGACATGGTCATATCCACAACGTAAAAAGTTGTTATCGCCATGAACTGAAGAGTGTTCCAAGGGTGTTCTGGTTGCTAGGCAGTTACCTTGATGTTCTAAATGGTTACTAGGTAGTGTTCTGTGTGAGTTTTTGAACAATAAAGAAAATAAGCAATGACGCCTAAAGAAAGTACAACAAACTACCAAGAAAAAAGCAAAAACAAAGCGTTCAAAACACATTTGCAAACAAAATTTAGCATGGCACTTTTTTCTTCCCAAACATTCATTTCTGACCGTTGTATGGAAAGAGCAAAAGGTAAATGTTGAGGAGCTTGTATAGTGACAGAACGTCCACTGACATTGTCGCTGTCCTCTGAGCAGTGGTTCTGAAAGCAGCCCACTCACTTAAAGCCTGGAAGCGTGTCGCTGTCCGGTGCTGAAAGCATTGAGGCAGGTGGCGCTGTCCAAAAGCAAGAGGTGCTGAAAGCTGTGTCGTGTTGAAGAGTGTGGAAAAGCGCACACTCTGTGGGCGGCTATGAGGCTTGTTTGCTCAGAGCTGTCAACAGTCTCCTCAGCACCTAAGAGGGCGTTTCTTACATTTCGTCTGTTGCATTTTTAAAATTGTTTATTTACATAAGCGTCAGACTGATGTCTGTTTTTTTGTCTTACGCCATAAGCACAAGTAAAAAACAACCTTTAAAGCAACCTTTAAATATCTTCAGTTTTGGATTGGTTCCAAATAAAGTAACAAAATTTCAAAAGAAATACTACTGTTCTTTTTTTCCTATGCACTCGTTCTTGTTTGAAGAGCAAACCCTGTGTGAAAACCCTTTTGATTTTGGGTTGAAAAGACTAATCTTGAAACTATAATACATATATTTCCATAGCTGTACAGTATACACATGGTTAAGATTACACACAGTGCTGTGCTGAAATAATGGCCATCTGCAGCTAGGTATTTTTTTCTCTCTATTTATTTATTTTTATTAGGATTTACAGCTTGAACCAGCTGCTTGGTAAGCGTATACAATAAGCAGACAATCATACAGCTAATTTCTGACAACAGGATAAATCCGTCAGATAATCCAAATCCGCAGCAAGAGAGAGAGTCTATAAGGGAGATTAAAAAGAGGAGATTGAAAGTGCCGAATCCCACATCGTTGATCATGTGACCTTAATTCCACTCTGTCATTTTTCTTCCCGCGGAGAGTGAGAGAGACAACCAATCGCAAGGCACAGTTCGTGAGCTCGTGAGGAGTGGGAGAAAAAAAAACATCCCGCTAAAGGCAAGTGAAGCTTAAAATACAGTCCAAAAGGGGGGGAAACACTCATACAGACTCAGACCTAAGCAAAATAACAAATAAGCATCCTCTCACAGGCCATTTACACCTAGTTTTGTTTTAGTTTGGTCCTTACAGAAGCATGTGGGTTTTCTCTCTGCATGACATTGATTTGTTCAATCAAGGATGAATTTACGATTCTTCACCGACTCCTACAGGTCGACCCCTGTCCATGGTACTTTTACAGCCCTGTTACGCTCATGTTTTGTTCCAGCTTCTGTCACATATAAAGCTCATATAAATTACACAGCCGTTAGGAAAACAAAAACAGACATATCAATAGAGCTCTTGCCAGCATCACTCATTAACTATTGATGCTGTGTGAGATCTGGCGCCACAGCTGGATACACACACACACACACACACACACACACACACACACACACAGATTGTTTATTTCTGCACTCATTGACAATGGACTCAATTCAAACCAGTCTCCATGGTACTGAACCAAACAAGAGGGCTGGCAGTTTAAACTCAGACCAAGGTGGTCAATCGTACTGTGGTGCCAACAGCCATACAGAAATGAATGCCTTCTGTACTACCTTAAAAGTGCGAATTTCCATTCAAAAGCAGGGACTATGAAATAAATAGATGTAAAAGCAGGCTTTCTGGGAAAAAGAGAAAGCAATCAGAGTGCAGTTTGCTTTGATTAAGAAAAGATTCATTTTAAAAAACAGACGGATGGCATGCAGTGGCTTTTGAGGATTATGCCAGGCAGGAGAATGGAACCAAATGGAGAGAAGTTGTTTGAAGCTCCGCAATAAGCCACTCTTCCGCTCTTTCATGTTTTGAAACTGTGCGTGTTAACCGCAATCCAGCAGCCCCTTTGTTCCTTCTTTAGATCACGGGCTAATAGAGGAACGGGGCTTTAACTTGAACAGAGGGGCTGAAAAATGGTGAAACCGGAAGAGGTCTGTCAATTAGGTGTGGTTCGACATCACTGAGAGTGTGAAAGGCGGGGAAAATGATTGGACGGAAGGTGATAGCGCCTTGAGGTTTGATCACTCCATACAAGGGCTGCAAACTCCACTGGGAAAAAAGGGGTATGAGATGAGAGCAACGTGTGGTCATGTGGGGGAAGGGGTGTGTAGGGTACAATCACAAAGCACATAAATAACAATTTCACCACTGTAATGACAGACATTCCTTTTTTCTCTGCCTGCCTACTCTCACGTTTGCTCTTTCAGAGAAAGCAGATAGTCCATCCTCTTAAATGCGCTGTGTAAACAACAGTCGTGTCTAGAAAGACCCTCTCAATCTGAAAACTGAGACTGTTTGGAGATGACCTCCTCATCGCCAAGTGTCAGAATTACTGTGAGCGGCAGTAGACGGCAGGAAGCTAGTGAAGTTATTCCTCCAGGAATCAGCCGTCACGAGGCACTGGAGGCTGGAAGCAGTGAGTCTCACGCTCTAGTGAGTGCTATTATGGACTGTTTTCACTCGGTAATGAAATGCAAAAGCCTTTCACATGGCTGAGTTTGTAATCAAAACACATATGCATGCATATAGATACATAGTGTAGTAGTCTCATCATATGAGTGAAGCCATTTCAAGGTTTTGAAACCCAAAGCAGCGAACTAGAATCTTTAAAAACAGTTCAGTACACTTGGCTACAGAGGTTATAGGTAACTAACACACACACACACACACACACACACACTCATACACACAAAAGGGAAACACTGTTGTCAGTACAGTTTAAGTGCCCCTACCTGGCAGTCTGTAGTCACTCTTGGTTTTTTGTTCAGAGCCTGATGGCAGGAAGAGCAGGAGGTGTAGGCTGAAATAGAATTGAGTGAAAACACCTCCGTTTGTCCTGCAGAAATATGGATGCCCTGTGCACACGCGTTCTCTCTCTCTCTCTTACACACAGCTCTGACACGCAGCACTGAATTTCTCTCTCTCTCGCAGCCTTCCTACTCGTCTTCCCGCCCACCTACCCCCGACACCCTCCCTTTTCCTATCTCTTTCTTTCACACACACTGTCATTCTCTCTCGTCACACATGCGCACTTTCTCTCTCTCCCTCGCTCCCTCTCTCTCTCTCTCTCCAGGCACTCACTCGTTCGCTGTGACACACGCACTCTCTTGTACATACATTCGGTTTCTTTACTCAACAAACATGCTCTTCCTCTGCTTTTGTCTTTCACAAACTCAATGAGCATCTTTTATTTTTTTTAACACGACTAAAGCTATATAAGGTAGGAAAGAAAATACCAGAGTGTTGTGCATACTGGAGAGGTTCTCACCCAGTGGGATATGACCTAAAATGCATCACAGGTCAGTTTTGATAGGGTCATAGATAGCCATAGGATGTAAAATGTAAAAATCTAGGTTCTGAACCATTGTATAAATAAAATCTAGAACTATGCATACTTTTTGTGTTTACATTTTACTGCTCTACACCACAGGGGTTGACACACCGGATCACAGCTACATACATACGCTAGATAAACGTCATCTCATAAGACAGATCTCACTACTTGTATTAACTGAGTTTAGGGCTGGGTGATATGGCCAAAAAAATTATTACGCATTGGTCTCCCATAGAAGCATATATTTAAATCATGATAAATGGAGTTAAAACCACACATATGGTACCTCAATACCACGGTAAAATATAACTCTATGCAGGGCTTGACATTAAGCTTGACAAGTGCTTGTCCTTTGGACAAGGAAATCAGTCATTCACTTGTCAGAGTAAAAAATGTACTCATCCGGGGGAAAAAATGCCTTTTTTTTCTTTGGCGTAAATGTAATCCATTCTGAAGCAATAGTCTCATCACTACTCTATGAGGTCTTACTTTAATCAGCATATGTGTGATATTTGACTTAAATTGATTTCTAGGACACTTTTTAACTTTATGAAGGGCAATATTTTCCTAACCTTACTAAATGTACATGTCAATTTTTTTTGTTAAATTATAAAATTTTATCAATACATACAGTTAGAATAATTAGACTCTGTATGGTTGTTACCATTCAAAATAATGTTAGAATAAGATAAATGTTTGACTTTTTTTAACATATAAATCTGAAATGTTGGAAAAATTCAGTAATTTTTCAAATATGAAACTGAACCACTAGTAGGCGGCGGTAAGTCACTGTCTTAATGAGTGAGTCACGGATTCAACCATAGACTGATTCAACCAGTTCATTCAAACGGCTATTCATTCAATAAATAATGCAATTGATTGTCTTTATGAATGGCTCACTGAATCATTGACTCACCAGATTCATAAAAAAATGCTGAATCATTCAGTAATGAAGCACCACTGTGTGTTGTTCGGATATTCGCGACTGTTCTACTGTGGCTTTGCTTAGAACTATTTTCGTTAGTAAAACGGTCAATGATGTATGTAAAATGTAAGTCAGTTAATATTACTTACTAGTTTATTGAACTGCTGCTGTATAAAATCAATGTCACATTTGCAATCGTAATGGTGCTTGTTTGTGTGATGTTGCTTACCAATATCATATGTTATACAATATTTTTCTTTTTTTCAACCGCAGTACGTTTGTTCATGTTTGTTTCTTCATGTGTGTTGGGTTGTGTGCACCTATTAGATTAGATTTTCCGTGAGTCAGATAGGGTGCACAAGCCTCAACTGACACAACATCCATACTATCCATTTTCAGTCACCGTTTAGGTACCCAAAGTTTAGGTAGACTATTTGTATGAAAACAGTCATCTAAAAACATTCACCGTTTACGCTGTAAGTAATCTGAATAATTCTCACTAAAGTTTTGTTTATTATTGATGTTTTAATCTGGTTACTGGGTAGTATGACCATATTAGCCTGGTTCTGTCAACACTGCACTGGCTCCCTATTAAACATTGTATAGATTTTAAAATCTTGTTAATTACTTATAAAGCCCTCAATGATTTAGCTCCTCAGTACTTGAGTGAGCTCTGCATTCTCTAAACTCTGGCAATCTGATAATACCTAGAATATCAAAATCAACTGCAGGCGGCAGATCATTTTCATATTTAGTGCCCAAACTCTGGAACAACCTACCTAACTTTGTTCGGGAGGCAGACACACTCTGTCAGTTTAAATCTAGACTAAAGACCCATTTTATTAACCTGGCTTACACATAACACATTAACACATTTCTATAATTCAAATCCATTAAAGGATACTTAGGCTGCATTAATTAGGTCAACCGGGTCAACTTGCACTGCACAAAACATGTTCTGTCTGATTGGGGCCTTAGTCTGTTTCTTGCTTATTCCGAGGGCATTGTTACCATTCAGATCCAGTCTGTATCCTGATCAGATGGTCACTGCAGTCCCCTGATCCAGTCCGTATCTGGATGGTGGATCAGAACCTATAGACAATCTCTACAGGTACAAATTGCTTGTTTGTTGGTCAGAGGAGAACTGACTCCCCGACTGAGCCTGGTTTCTCCCGAGGTTTTTTTTCTACATTTCTGTCACAGATAGAGTTTTGGTTCCTTGCCGCTCTCTATACCAATACTCAATACTAATAAAATTCAATTTGAATATCCTACATTTCTGCCACAATACCATGGTGCTATGAGTGTTACTACAGTAAATCCTTGGTAAATGCTGGCGATGTGTAGATGTAAAAGCCTTCTGATTTTCTCGTTGATTTTAATGTTCAATCACAGAGTAAATTCTGTTCATCGCTGGATCTCACAGCACTATTTAGTGCTCGCGTGACAGAATAAATGCATCTGCTCCAGTAAGCTTGCGGCTTGTAGTTTGAACTTTGATTCGAGTGGATAAACGGTCCGTGTGGCACGATTTAAATGAGTTGTGCTGTTTCCTTCTGCTTTTGGTTGATAAACATTATATCGAACATTTATCAAACTCTTCATATTGTTTTATCAAGGAAAACTAGATCGCAATAATTATAGTTAATTATAGTTCATACAAAATGGCTAGTTATAAAGAGAACAATTTGCAGTTTAACCCTCTGGGGTCTGAGGGTGTTTTTGGGCCCTGAAAAAGTTTTGACATGCCCTGACATTTGTGCATTTTTCAGTATCTTAAAAACATATTCATGGCTAAAGTCAGATTACATTGTAATCAACACAAACTGGGCTACAATAATATGCAAGCAACATGAATGTACATGTTTGTGTTTTTGAGAAAACAACGTTTATGCGTGGTTAGTGAAAAACTAAAAAAATAAAGTCACTTAAAAACAGCAATGAAACACGGACAGAATATTTGTTCACAAGGCTTTTGAGATCTGGATGTGGTAGGCTAGAGTTTTTTCTACACAATGATGTGAAAATCATCTCATTCACTCAATCAAAGAAAACAATATATTGATGTAAATTTACCAAAACATGTTTTGTGATGGAAAGACAATATGCAAGAGATTGACAATGGTCATGAATATTTAGTGATTCACACCTGACACACACAAAGCCCTCCCTAATGGCCCATCAACGACACTGTGACTCTCAGGTAAGAAACAATGTGAGAAGATTCAGAGAATGGAGTTTTATATATATATATATATAGTTGTATTTTATTTAACACAGTATGATCAAAACATACATGAAGGTAAAGACACATTATTGAGCACTCTGATCTACAGATATGAACAGACTTTGTGTCATTTTTCTCCCTGAATTCTGTTCAACAAGTGAAACAAGTAAATCATACCTGACATTTAAGTGCTTGCAAAACTCATCATGAGTAGTCAAGAAACTTGTTTTGCACTAGAATATCAGTGTAGACGAACATCTGAAGCTGCATCTGAGTTTTATATCTGAGAAACGAATTTATTGTTTAGCAGATCACAATCAGAGTATTACTAATAAACATGGTCTAAACATACACTCAGTATAAACACTCATAGGCTATTTTTTATTTTATTTAATTCATTTTTCTATAAATAAATAAAATACATATACAAATATGATCTTATAGTCATAAACACAAGCATGTTTTGTATGCAATACATGCCGTCTAAACATTCTTAGACTCTATCATCCAGTGTTACAGTGTAAACACTATTACTTTTATATCGCATCTTTTTCTAGAACGTTAAAAACATCCTTGCGTCGTAAGACATTTAGATGCAATGAAATGAAACCTACATCATAACGTTTCACTTGATGAGGTCAGTAATTATAGTTTGAAAAAAGTCTAACTAGTAAAATCTATACAACTTAGTCTGTCACAGTAACACAATAACAGCGAATGCAAGCAAGCTAATAAAATAAAGTCTTACATGTAAATGTAGAATTTATTTTCTGTTGAATCTGCTGGCGCCACATCGCGTTCTTCTTCTGATGAGGTAAATATAAGATTTATTCCTCTCAGCAGGTCTTCTTTCAGAAATGAACAGTAATCCAGATAAACTTGAAGTCTTGCCGTTTTGTTGACGGTGATGTGGGCGTTTAACTCCCGCGCTTCTCACGTGGCTAATTGTAATATGAAAGCGAAAATAACTTATGGGCGTCGACAAATTAAAACTTAATTAGATCCAAGCGGGAGATTGGACATCGCGTTGTTTTCATAAGGATTACTTTATCACAGAATATTTGTTTTCGATAAGACTTACTTCGTTTAAGAGTAGAAATATCAAGCTTTCTCCAGGTATGTGTATAATGTCTCCATGTGCTGTTTTCGCCGAGTATTTGATCATTTAAGTGACGCGTTTCAAAATGAAGAGCACAGAGATCAACGCGGCACACAGCACTCCCTGTATATTTTCTTTATTTGTCAAAAGCTCACCATTTTATTGTTATTATGTGTCTGTACAAAGAAAAGTAGACCCTTTACAGATTCGATTGATGTATTGATCTTATCTGTACGATCAAAACTGACGGAGTAATTTAAGTTTATATAGAGGGCTTTTTAAAAAAACGCACCAAAACGCGCCGGCGCGGTCTTCGACCCCAGAGGGTTAACATGCAGTGCAGCAGATCCATAAAATGTCAGTTTAAAAAAAGCAAACCAATAGAAAGGAATGCCTCCTAAGGCTGCCTTCCTGCTCTTTTCCCTGTCTCTCTCTCTCTCGTGGTGTAGATGCAGCCCACGTCCCCTTGAGGAGTCAGTCAAGGGCATTCCCAAAGAAACTGTATGCAAATGCACAGTGAGCCCGAAGCAGCTGCCTGGCCCCTCCCTTGGTCCAGATGCTCGGCCTGGGAGGGGAGTGGGGGCGGAACAGTGGCCTAAAGGGACTACAAAAAGCCACCGCAATAAACACAGCTTGAGCTCAGCTCGCCAAACCAATTTAGAACAACATTAATGCTAATGATGAGTTTTTAAACACAGGCATTTTCTAAATCGGCTGATTTGTATATTTGTTGTGTCAAGTTTTTTTATTGTGATTTTTGGCATTACCAAATGGAGGGGTTGGAATGAGAATGGTTCAAATTGTCGTCAAGGTCATGCCCTTCAGTGCAAAAAAAAAAAAAAAACATTAATCACTGCCTGAGTCTTCAAAATGGGGAAAAGGTAGAGGGGGTGGAGTTACTGCAGGTTGAATGCACTTCCGCTTCACTTCAGAGCATTCAGGAGCGATGCATGGAATACCAGGATCGCTTTTGTGCTATATCAGTCTCTGCCTCTCTCTCTTTGTTTCTCTCTCCCTCTTGACCTCATTCTCTTCCCTTCTCTTTTTCACACTCCGTCTAATACCGCTCTCATGCTGTGATGGTTCATTTTTCCGTTGTACGCGTGCGCTTCAGGCAGCAATATGTTCTATCTGACAGTTTACATTAGCAAAGCCTCTCAGCAATAGAATAAGCTGTTGGCCATTAATGACATCCACTTGTTTCTGAACTAACATAGATACAGGTCAGGTTTAGCTTTTTTAATGTACGCTCTCAAAACCTTGAATATTAGCCTTTAACCTCATCCACAACCTTCGTTTTTTTATGCTGCAGTCAATGAGAACTGTCATTCATTTTACAACTAAAATGTAACATATGAATAAAACAGGATAGATCAGAACAGATGGAAGACTGAAAGAAGAGTAGAAATTATCTAGTTGTTATTTTTATTTTCTTTACGGTCGAACCATTGATGCCACCAGGACTATTTTATCAATGTCCTTACTACCTTTCTGGGCCTTGAACGTGGTAGTTGTGTTGCTCTCAGGGTCAGAAAGCTCTTGGATTTCATAAAAAAAAAAAAAAAATCTTAATTTGTGTTCTAAAGATGAACAAAGCTCCTACGGGTTTAAAACAACATGAGGGTAAGTAATTAATGACAGAATTTTTTTGGGGTGAACTAATCCTTTAACATTATCAACTAGTGGCATCAATTATGTCAACAGAAAAGGAAAGTCATTTCCAGTTAGGGCAAGCATTTGCATTTTGTTTTGATTAACCACAGCCACAGCCTGCAGCAACAAGATGGAGGACAACTGCAGATTTAGATTTTGCAGATCATTCCACAACAATGCATCATACTATAGTGGTTAATCAGTGGGTTACATCAGTGTATGGAAAACACACCCCTGTTTAAGACATATCAACATAGAACATCTAATTTATCTGACAAATGGCAGTGTTTGGGAAACCTGTTGGAAATAATTTTTACAACTCTGCTTAAATATTTAGTGAAACTGAAATTACATGCTTGATCTATAAGAAAACAATGACAGCCCAAGACGAAGTAGTGTATATAAATATACATACATGCAGTTGAAGACAAAAGTATTAGCCCCCCTGTGAAATTTGACATTATGTTTTAGAATATTTCTCAAGTGATGTTTAACAGAGCAAGAGAATGTTTTCACATTACTTCCTATCATTTTTTTCTTTTAGAGAAAGTCTGATTTATTCTGCTTGAATAAAAGAATTAAAAAAGAAATAAATAAAAAACTGCTAAGGTCAATATTATTAGCCCCCTAAAGAAATATTAGTATTGATTAGCTATAGAACAAACCACTGTTGTCCAATGACTTACCAAATTAACCTAATTTGCTTGATTAACCAAATTAACCTAGTTAAGCCTTTAAATTGCACTTTAACCTGAGGATTAGTATCTTGCGAAACAACTAGTAAAATAATATGCACTGTCATCATGGCAAAGACAAAAGAAATTAGTTTGGACTTGAGAGAAAGAACTGTTAATGCTCATAAAGATGGAGAAGGATACACATGTTTATCAAAGCATTTTCAAGTGTCAAGAACTGCAGTGAGATGCATTATCAAGAAGTTTAAAGAGACCAACACAGTGGAGAAAAAGACGGACAGAGGCAGGAAGCGAATGATTTCAAAAACTTTGGAAAGAAAACTAGTTTGGAAAGAAACGAGAGGTTTCTAAAGACCCAACAACAACTGCCAAGACACTAGTGAATGACCTAGCCAAGTCTGGTGTCATTTAAGTCATTGATGTCTCAACGAAGACAGTCACTAGAGTCCTTCACAGGAATGAACTGCGAGGTTGCCGACCAAGAAAGACTCCACTTCTGAAGAAGAGACACCTCCAAGCTTGAATGAAGTTTGCTAAGGACAACCTAAGGGGGAATGTGATGCATGCTGGAAACGTGTCCTTTGGTCAGATGAGACAAAACTAGAGCTTTTTAGCCATAGAGATGTTGCCTATGTTTGGAGAAATAAGGGCGAGGCATCCAACCCCAAGAACACCGTTCCCACAGTGAAACATGGTGGTGGGAGTATAATGCTGTGGGGATGTTTCAGTGCGTTTGGAACTGGGAATCTGGTCAGGGTTGAAGGAAACATGAAAAAGGAAGACTAAGAAGATTTTGAAAGACAACCTTGGTTTGGGTCGACATTTTGTTTTCCAGCATGATAACGACCCAAAGCATACCTCACTTCTGGTGAAAAAATACCTCCAAATTAGCAAAATGAGTGTACTTGACTGGCTTGCACAAAAGCCCAGACTTGAATCCAATAGAAAATCTGTGGGGCACACTCAAGTCCAGAGTTTGTGCCAGAAGACCAAAAAATCTGGAGGAGCTTGAGAGATTTGCTAAGGAAGAATAGGCTGTCATTCCTCATGCTTGAAACGACTAAAGGCTGTTATCAAGCAAAAGGGATACTCTATTGACCATTAACATCAGAGGGCTAATAATTTTTACCAGCAGACTTTTTAAAATTGTTGATTATACATTTATTTCTATTTGTATTACAAACCCTAAAAACTTCTTGAATAAAGTATTACATTTAAAAATGCTGTGTTGATAAAATCATCTTTCTGTTAAACAACACTTGGGAGTTATTTGAAAAATAATGAAATATTTTATAAGGGGCTAATAATTTTGTCTTCAACTGTATATAGATAAGGGACCTGGAATCACTGCAATGAGACCATATTTCAACTTCCCACAATAAGATGCTAATGCAGAATTCTTTTGGGACAGCAATCTGCTTAAATGCATATGATGTAGTGTTCGGGATGGTATGGATGGAAAAGGAAGTGTGTGTGCTTACACAGGCAGCCAGGCAGGAAATCAAACCCAGCGCAAACAGACTCAAAGCTTAATGATTACCCTTGTTAAGCCGTCTGCTCCAAACAGCAAACCTTTAGAGGGAGACGTGTCTCTTGCTGTCTTTTTTTATTTAAACAGATGTGTATTGGATCTTGAGGTGCGCTGCAGGTAGATGGTTTATATTCAGCTCCTTGACAGAGAAAATTGAGAGTCAGCCAACTGGCGCTAGAGGAGAGGTGAGAATGACAGCGACCCGTACGTATGCTCGCCACATAAATGTAAGCTTATTGATCCAAGGTAGGGAGAAGTGGGGGATTTTTCCACATTTTTCACCTCTGTGTTTTGCTAAAGCCGTTATTATCTCATGCCACATTGGGTTTATCTGCTATATCTCTCCAGCTCACAGCATACTACATGCATGTGCACTCCCTGTGTCGCTTGAATGTGCACGCCAAGCGCATATGCTCCTCTTGCAGCAACCACAGAGATCTGCCACTGAGGATGATGGATTGCTCAAACAGTAAAACAATAGAGCAACATTATCAAATCTCACATATCAGCTGCTGCTTAGAATCAGGATGGATCCTGTTGCGTAATCAGTGACAGCTGATCACTATTCAGTTTACATAGAGCATAATACTGCCCTCTTGGGGACGCTGGCTTAAAATAAACAGAATGTTGTATGACCTTTGAACCAGTCACCAAACAATACAGTGACGTCCACTTTGCAAACAGCATCCCAATCTGTGAACTCAGGTCAGATGGTTCTTGGGTGGCTAATTGATTGAGCCTCTCTTCTCTTTTAAGGCATAATAGCTCAATTCCCATGGACACATCTGTTACCATGGCAATGTCTGTATACACAATAAATACCAGCCATTGCTATAATGTTCTGCAAGCACAATGGAGCTTTTAAACTAGGCCAGATCTTTTTGTATAGTCTATTTATTTTCCATCTGTGGTGAAGGTCCTATAACCAGTAGTCACGATTTGAACTGAATAAACAGAATTAAATAACAGCTTAACTGAGGTTACTTGAGAAAAAAAAAAACAGATTTAATTGTCCTTCATTGAAAAATAAATGAAGCTCTTTCAAATTATTTTGAATACTTAGTCACATTAAGATCATCAGCAATAGCTAACAGTTTTAACTAATAACCATGTGTAATGGAGTGACAAACAAATCAGTTACTAATGCATGTGTCGTTTCCACAATCTGACTACACCCATGTTTATACATTATTTTTATTTTTCCAGAAAGCTTTCGGATTTCATTAAAATGTCTTAATTTGTGTTCCATAGATGAACGAAGGTCTTACGGGTTTGGAACGACATGAGGGTGAGAAATTAACGTCGTCACTTTAAAATTAGTGTCTGCAAGGTGGCTTAAAATTCTGGACATTTTCAGGGAAAAGAAAATAATGAATAATATCAAAACAAATCTTTATTTTTTGAATGAAATGTTTTAATCATCTAGTTTTTTTCATTGACAATCACTTCACTGTATGTATGTATTTATGCCAAAATTATTAATTAATATTCATAGCAGTAGCACTGTCAATGCATTACTGTTCAAGACTAATTAAATACAACAAAGTTCAACATTGTTACATTTTTTTAAGGCAGGTACCGCATTCATGCAAACTATGAACTGGAATAAAAGCACAACAAGCAACACACAAATGCAAATCCTGTTTATCACTCAAATTCATTCATAAAGCAAAACAAAACAAGTCTGAAATATGAGCCGTAAGTGAAAAACAGTGTTAATGAGAAGACGTGCACTGGACTGCTACAGGTTAGTAGGGAAATTTATTTAATTATTCGCAATACGCATTTGGAACAGGAACATTTAAGCAGGTTCAATATAAATCATATTAATCCAGAGAACATGATTCATTGTTTTAATCAACTGACAGTCCTAAAACTTAGAAATCATTTGATTTCTTTTGTTTATCAGAAACCTCTGAGCCATATTAAGTAATTTGCAGAAGCATTTGTGCAAGTATTGACCACCTGGATTTCAGAATCATTGTCAGCCACATTTATTCAGTGACCCTGGACCACAAAACCAGTCATAAAGTGTCAATTTTTCAAAATTGAGATTTATACATCATCTGAAAATGTTGAAAAAAATAAGCTTTCCATTAATGTATGGTATGTTATGATAGGACAATATCTGGCAGAGATACAGCTATTTGAAAATCTGGAATCTGAGGGTGCAAAAAAATATATATATATTGAGAAAATTGCCTTTAAAGCTGTCCAAATTAAGTTCTTAGCAGTGCATATTACTTATCAAAAATTAAATTTTGATATATATTTACAGTAGGAAATTTACAAAATATCTTTATGGAACATGATCTTTACTTAATATCCTAATGATTTTTGGCATAAAAGAAAAATCAATCATTTTTGGCCGTTGCTACAAATATACCCCAGTTTTGTGGTCCAGGCTCACATATGATTAGGGCTGCGTGGTGTATCGATTTTATCGATCGATCGAATATATGAATATATTCTTTATAAGCGATATGGTATGAGGTAATACACGGTATTTATTTATTTTTTTTTTTTTTATGAGCGCATCTAAAAATAGTGGAGGACATAGAGCGAGCTGCTGTGGGGCAAGTGCATAATCCAATTTGTCCTAAACATGAGACATGCTTTATATTAAGGGCTTTAACTCATAAAATAGAGTTAACACATGTAGTTTAAAGCAGTTGCCCCATCAGGCGCTCTGACAGATACATGTGCAGACAGATACTGTAGGCTACTTGCACTGTTTAAAAGAACACTCCACTTTTTTTTTGAAAATAGGCTCATCTTCCAACTCCCCTAGAGTTAAACAGATGGGTTTTACCATTTTTGAATCCATTCAGCCGATCTCTGGGTCTGCCGTTAGCACTTTTAGCATAGCTTATCATAAATTACTGAATCAGATTAGACCATTAGCTCTCTTTCAAAAATGAACAAATATTTTCAATATTTTTCCTATTTAAAACTTGACTCTTCCATAGTTACATTGTGTACTAAGACCAACAGAAAATAAAGAGTTGCGATTTTCCAGGCTGATATGGATAGGAACTATACTCTTATTCCGGCGTAATAATCAGGGAACTTTGCTGCCGTACCATGGGTGCAGCAGGCGCAATGATATTACGCAGCGCCTGAAAATAGTCCCCAGCTAGGTAACTTTCAACGTGACCAGCACTAAGCCACTAAGGTAATAGCTGGGGACTATATTCAGGCGCTGCACCCATGGTACAAAGTTCCTTGATTATTAAACCAGAATGAGAGTATAGTTCTTATCCATATCAGGTTGGAAAATCACAACCTTTCATTTTCTGTCGGCCTTTGTACACAATTTAACTATTTAAGTTTTAAATAGGAAAAATATCAAAAATCTTTGGTCATTTTTCAACAAGATTCTAATGGTCTAATCAGATTCAGTGATTTATGCTAAGCTATGCTAAAAGTGCTAACGGCAGACCTGAAGATCAGCTGAATGGATTCAAAAATGGTAAAACTCATCTGTTTAGCTCTAGGGGAGTTGGAAAATGAGCCTATTTTCAAAAAAGTGGAGTGTTCCTTTAATGCGTTTTGAGAAGTGGTGTTTTCCTCAGTGCATAATTTACATTTCACAGGTATATTCTCCATCAGTATATGTTAGAAAGTCATGGAAATATTTCCATTTTGCTTTCAGGAGTCTTTTGCACACGATTCTCTGCTAAATTTCACAGGCTTCAGCGCCAAATAGACAGACCGCAATAAAATAAGAGAGCAATAATTATGACTACAACATACATTTTGCTAAAATATTTGTTACTTGACAATAAATGTGCAATAAAAGTAAGTGTATTTTTATGATAGCACTAACTATAAAGTGACTTTAATAGCGGGAAAAAAAATATGATGATACCTTCATTTTACTTTCTGTAAGGGATTTGAGTTGTTTGCTCAAAACCATGCCATCAATGTCGTTTCTTATAGGAGCATGGAGAGTTACTAGGGCATCGGCTCATTCCCAAAGTCGGTTGCCAGGATTCAGCAAGGCGGACAGATTTGAAAAAAATGGTCTAGAGAAGAGTGCTTAATACAATAATCTCAGATGTGCTGGTGGCAGAGTAGGGACTGCTTTAGCACAGAAAAATAAATTAAGAATGGAGCTCTCAGCTGCCACATTAATGAGGTAAACCAGGAACACAGAGCTCACTTACACCTGCTAACCACAACTGAGTGCCAACTCACTGACTCTTCTCATATTAGAAAGTGAGAAAAAGAAAGCAGGAAAGAAAAGAAACCCAGAATGTGCAAGGGAAAACAAACACTGCCTATTTCAAACAAGACATTATCGGCATGCTCATTGCGAACACGAACGACAGGCTTTGGTCAATGTTCCATTCGACAAATCTCATTTTCGACAAAAGTTTTACTTGGCAAAAAGTCTTATTTATAATCCAAGACTGTCTACATAAGACTTGTATATATATCCAGGGGTGCAGAACCAATCTGAAATGTTTGCAGGGCATATTATAAACTCATAATCTTACATCATAAATATTAATTATTTAAAATAAGTAAACAGTTTATTACATGCACAATGATACTTTAAAATGCTTTACATAGTCATAAAGAGAACAGTAATAAAAAATACATTTAAAGATATAAAATATAAATAAGAATATAAAAAAATATATAACTAAAAATACATTAAATAAATAAATGCCATAGTACAAACTGATTTGCAAATGTACTGTTTTTATACATTAAGTCAACAAAAAAGAAGCTTCAGTTTGAGCTTAACATTGCCATCATATGCATCTGGCTAAGCTAAATTTGTATGTCCTAAAAAAGTGGGTTTCACGCTAACTTTAAAATTTCTCAAAGTTATAAAGGTCACAGTTACCTTCCAGAGTGCCATTAACATTGAAATGCCACTCATCTCCTCAACTAAAGCTCCTGAATACTACAATATCCTTCAGAGGCAGACAGGATTTTACCCCTCCTTGAATGAGTCTCTCCTTGAAAAATAAAACAACCCTGAAAGTGTGTCTCCAACTGGAGAAAGACCAAGACGAATGAAGAGAAACAGCGTGCGAATGGAAGGAAGGCCTTGATCAAAGCATGTCTCCTGAGCAAGAGAGGACTCTCAGCCCAACAAAAGGTCAAGGGTACTTTAAGCTGTGAGAACTGGATGCACCCAGTGAGCATCATTAACGTGAGTGCTTGCCTGTTACTTCTATACAGTATACGCACTCTTAGTTGAACAATACACCCATTAGGCCACTGCTAATGAATGGAGGCCTTTGAGAGATGCACTTCTGCATTTTAGGTTTAATTACGAGAATGAAATTGATATTCACCCCTTCATTTGTTTTCTACAACAGTCACACGAAATACATTTATACGTTTTTTCCAAGGCTGCTTTGCACGATTTTGTAGACGTAATTTCAAAACTGGCAAATCTACACAATTATAATCAGCTGAATTGATAGAGTGTGTTTGCGTGCAGATCTGGAGCAGATATATGCAGGAGATTTTAAACGCATTTTAGGCAGAGAAACCTCACTTAATTACTTCTGATAGTTTAATTATGCTTCCCGTTTGCCAGGAGCATCAACCTGCCAGACTCAGGCGAAACAGCTTTATTTTCATCATCTCCTCACTGTCTCTTTCTGTCTTTCTGCAGATGCCTGGGCACCCTCCATGTTTTCTTTGGTGAACGCAGGTGTTCATTTCAGAGTCGTCGCTGGCGAACGCTACCAAACTAGACGCAAACACACAAACATGTGCATGCACCCTCTCTCTTCTCCTCCTGACACCTGTGGAGGCCATTGTTTCTGAGAATAGAGGAGAACATGCTGCAGATGTTAGGATGGTAATGAAGTCTGAGAGAGGAGACGTCCAGGACGTCCATTGTAATCATACGCCGCACTTCCAATTCTTGGCTCCCTTAATTAATGCAGATCAAGTCTGGGTGGGTTTGAGATGTGTAAACCCAGATGCTGTCATTTTGCAGTTGCCCATCCTGGCTTCAAGGTCAGTTTGAATTTTAGTAAATGAAAAGTAAGTTTTGCTGTTCAGGATCTCTTCCAACACAAAGCTAATAGTTGTAGATGAAAGCATAGTTCTTCAAAGATCTAGACGTAGTAAGATTCCTTTGTCCGTCAGCATCTGGTAAACACCTGTGCTCTCTACATTAGTGAGGAAGACTGAGGGAGTCGGTCCCACTGGGATCAATTTAATGGAGGCATCAGAGAGTTGGAGTGAGCTGCTGTGATTTAACGTCTACAAGAGCTGCCTCATTGACCATTCCACTCAGGGTGAGCAATTAAGACTTTTTCATAGCTCCAATTTGACCCTGACGACCTCAGACCAAGGGGAACTCCACAATCGCACTGCAAACAAAGCCCCTTGTTTATATACACTCATTGAGAGTGGCTCCTATACGTACTACACATTTTAAACTCCACAGTGGAGATCAAAATAAGAGAAAAACTTATAATTTTCTAAATTTCACTGCTGTCAATGCTTAGTCCTAACAGTTATGTCAAGCAATTCAAGTCAAGTCCAGGGTTCCCACGGGTCATGGAATTTCTGGAATATCATGGAGTTTTAAAAAGTCTATTCCAGACATTGAAAGTCAGGGAATTTTATATTTATTTTGTCCAAGTCATGGAATATCAGGGATTTTTGTTTGTTGCTTTCAATTTTTGTTTACATTTATGAAAATGTAAATTTTGTATACTGTATTTTGTTTTGTGTTATTTCACGCATTTTGCCTATTGTTATGGTTATGAAAACATAAAAATAAATTTAAAATAAGTTATTATTTGTAGAAATAGTACAGAAAAATACAGTTCATTTCAAGCGTAAACAAACAAACAAACAAACAAAAGAAGTAGTGTATATGTGTGTTTTGTACTAAAAAACATCTGTGATTAAGTAAATAAAGCTTGCAAATGGATGGATCTGTTTATTATAGGTCATGGAAATTCAGCTTATTAGTCAGGGAATTTGACGTTTGGCTTGGAGTGGGAACCCTGCAAGTCGTAGCTTGGGTCAAAAGAAAAGTTTGTTAAGACCCAGTATCTAAAAGGGCATTAAAATATCTTTAATACTTGAGTTACAGGCATGCAAACTTTGGAGAAAAACTTGAAAAGTGCTGTTTCCCCTTTTTTGAATGGTCATCATTGGCACATAATGCAACAAAGATTGCTAACAGATTTTACTAAAAGAACTACCAATCTCCATGTAAAAATAAGACAATGATGCTGCCATCTTTCTGAAGTCATTTTAACCCCCTGTAACTTGACTATGAATCTAAGGTGAAAATTGACATTTTGACCTCCCTCTACAAAACAGTGGATTACTCAGTAAATATTCATCCACGGATTTAATATTTTGGCTTTCATCACTATACATGTCTATCTTTCCTCAGAAAAAATATTAGCAAAATCAAAAATTTGAGCTGAGCTTGAGCTTGACATTGAATGACCCACCTGTGTTTTGCACGTAAGCAACGGTAAGGTCAAGTCCATGTTTCACAGGGAAGTGACAAGTAGACTACAACATCTTTCAAAAATGACAGAGTGAACTCCTCGATATTTGAGAAAACAAACAGATATTTACTAAACAAAAGACAAGTAATTTCAAGTAATTTAACTCATGAATATCATGTCATAGTCAAGTCTTTTATGAATATTTGTCAAGCAAGTCTCAAGTCTTAAAATTTGTGACTTAAGTCTGACTTGAGTCAAGTCATGTGACTCAAGTCCCCCACCTCTGACACTTACAGATACCTCCAAGTTATTCTGGCACCTAGTGCTAATTTCCTTAATCATAGGACAAACCCTATTTAACTGATAGCATTCCTCCAATTTTCACTCAGATGGCGTGCTGCTCTAAGGTGACTGAAACCCTGCAACAGGAGGTTGTCCAGATGAAGGCCAAAGGGATGACACTTTCAGCCATTGCAAGAGAAGTTGGTCATTCCAAATCTGTGATTTCTCAAATCTTGCAGCTTTACAATGACAATAATTCAATCAAATCCCCCAGAAGGTTTGGTTGTCCTCATAAAGCAAATGCATGAGAAGACAGGATAATGCAGAGACTCTCAATGGGAAATCGGTTTAACACTGCAACTGGAACTGCTTGCCAGTTCAGTGCTGAAACAAGTAATGTTTAAGAGTAGTCGGCCTGAAAGCACACTCAGCAGTGACCTCTCATCAGCAGAAAGAATCAAAAGGCTAAGCTCACCGAAGTTGGTCTGGAGTTCACTTTAGTGATGAGAGCAAGTTTAATTTATTTGTGTTTGACGTCAAACTGAGGAAAGAATGAAGCCCAAATATTCATCAAAACCTTCTTCTGCAACATGCGATTCCTTCCCTGGAAGCATCTAATCAGCTTGCAATTTCCATGCAGGACAATGCCCCCGTCACACTGCAAAACAGGTAAAACAGTTCCTTGAAGCTAAGAACACTGATATAATGAAATGGCTGGGCCAGAGTCCTGATCTAAACCTGAAAATCTTTGAAAATCCTTGGCGACAAAGTTATGGCTAAGAAACCCACTATAGTTACTGAACCATGGAAGAGAGTGGAAAATCACATCAGCGCAACCTACTACTAGTGATGTCCTGTAGCCATCATGTTTAAATGAATTTCTCTAACATATTAATTATTATTACATTTTAGGGAGTCACAACAGATATTTGACCTGGCCTTGTCATAAAAACTAATTTTAAGAAATATATTAACCATATTTTTTTTATGAGGGGGTCAATTCCTGTTTTGTTTTTTTTCTGCATGTTGGTTGAACTGCATGATTTATGTCCTCCCAAAACAAAACAAAATTAACAAATTCAAAGGTTAAAAAAGCTCATCATGGAAGAAGGTTATACAATTCATTGTAGCTATGAATTTCATTTTTCTGTATTTTTGAATAATTAAAAAGAGTTGGAAATTAAAAAAGGTATCACGTCACTGAGCCAATTATCAAGCACAAACCAGCATAAAAAATACTCCGTCTGGACAGGTGAGGCTATATTTGTGTGTGGGGTCTGTACTGCAGGATCAGCGCTGTGGATTGGGCCGAGGATCAGGTCGGCTTTGGAGAGCACTCATTAAATGTGTTTGTCGAGAGTCTGATAATTAAATTATCATGCATACAACTGCTGCACCATCCGGTTAAATCCCATCTAAGTAATGAAGATGTGCATTAGAATCAGCCCCCTCATGCTGTAATTGTGACTTGTGGGGTTACTTCAACTGTAGCCTTGAAGTCGACTGATCCAAGAGCATTCTTCAAGAGTAACGTCCATTCAAGTGTTTGAGGACTGAAGGCCTCTAGGAACAATGGCTCTGAAATGCACATATAGTTGCATCAAAGCAAACAAACATCCTGAAATTCAAAGTGCTCCACTGTGATGAAACAAAAAGAGAGAGTGTCAAGAGAAGAAAGACACTTCAAATGAAGAACCTGGAGCAATGGACAAGATAAAATTATGACCTTTTTTCTTCCATGGAAAACAAGAGTAGAAATTCTGAAGAAAGTAGCTGTTTTCCAACAAAACCACTCAGTGATCAGAGACTGTTAAATCTAAAAAGGATCATGGAAGTACCAATAAAGTAGTCCAAAGTAGACAGTTTAATTGCGTAAAAGGAAGAAAACATCTAAAAGAAGTAGAGAACTTAGGGTTTAAACTTTGAAAGTTGAAAGTTTGGGCTTTTAACACTAGCAATATGTGAACTTCCTCAAAAAATGGCCTTTCTAAAGCAGTGAACTAGGTCTTGGAATGGAATCACCTTTGTTCTCTTTGCCTGACGGTATTAATAAAATGCCTGTCATGTCCTTAATTGCCTGTCAGTCCGAGATGATTAAAGCCACCAGGTTGAAGTTCACTCCTAAACTTAAATCATAATAGCATATATTGGTTTTCATCTTTCTCAGAGGCTTTTGTAAAAGAAAAGCCAAAATAGTGGACACTAGCACACACACATGCACACAGCAGGTGATGCATGTGTGAGAGAACACAGTATTTTAGCACTCCCCGGGATCCAGTATTAAGTAAACTAATGACCCAACAACACAGTCGGGCCTTGGTAATACATCACAACGCCTAAACGAATTGCCCTGTCCCACAGCAACGGGACATCGATAGATTCCTTGTAAAACACAGCAGTCGTGTGCGGAAACCTTCATAATGGGAAAACGTGCTTAAACATGCAAGTAGGTCATTGCTGAACGGATCAATATCACTTGCTTTTGCTGAAGTTTTGGGAACTTGTTGCATTGACGACATACAAATGTTTGTGTTGTGTGTTTTTCACACAGAATACTTGTCTTGTTATGAACAGATTTTTCCCTTTTTTTCTGAAAAATCACATTACTGAAGCAAAATGGGTTCTGAATGCTTTTTGGTAATTTCTGTTACAGTTAAACTGCATATCCACACCTAAAATATCTCACATTATAATAGTTGTCCAAGATATTCTATAATGTCGTGGCCTTATAGTACACAAAGCACCCAACATATAAATGAAGTGATTGTTCGTCTTTACTGTAAGCGACAGCTGTTTTTTATATAGTGTGAGATTCACATGCATGGTGGCAGGAAGGTTGAGAGGTGTTTGTGAGGCTGTTGCTGCCTCTGAGGCAGATGGTTTTTGGGGCTGGGGGATGACAGATGAATTGTGCTAACAACATGTGCTGAAAGTCTGAGAGGTGTTCTGCCTGCCCCAGTTTCACTATAACCACATACAAACAATGAGATGCGCGTTCAGCTACAGCAGAGCTGAGTGTGTATCTAGATTAATGCATTCAATAACTGTGCCAAGAACCCTGACTCAAATTAAAACTTTTCTTGGTTTCAATCAGTTCTTCAGCAGCAAAAAAAACTGCATATGCTGGTTGGGCATGTTTTGAAGCATGGTACACTCTTAAAAATAAAGGTTCCAAAAGGGTGTTTTTGCAGTTATGCCATAGAAGAATCATTTTTGGTTCACCAAAGAACTTTTCAGCGAACAGTTCCTAAAAGAACCATTTAAAAAAACATTTGAATCTTTTTCGACTATAAAGAACCTTCTGCATTTGAAAGGTTTCATGTATGTTCAAGGTTCTTCATGGAACCATCAATCCCAATAAAGAAGCTTTATTTTTAATAGTGCGGCTGGTTTCGAGATGGTCCTCAGTTAGTCATGAACAGGTTTAAGCTGCTCCTGAGCAGGAGCTTGTTGCTCAGAACCAACTTATAACCAGCTCAATATACCACTTTTTTTTTTTTTTTAGCAGGGATGATAACACATGACATCAGTATGCACAAGGGGTGGTAGTTTGTCCTGATTTTGATAAGATCAGTCACTCTAACACATGACACAACTGTAGCCCACATGCCTGTCACCATTAAGGTGTCCTTGACAACGCAAATCCATCATTAGACGCATGCTAAGTTTACCATGTAGAAGTCAAATGTGCTAATTCAATTATTGACTATGATCATCAAAATTGTCTCCCCTACAATTTAAGAGTTGGAATCAGAATCAACTTTTCCATACCCAACAGGAAGTTGATTTGTAATGAGAACTGGAATGACAGGAAAATGAATTTGCTGAAATACCTCTTTATCACCATGCAAAAATTGCAAACTGACTGTTCACTCTAAAAATTGCTGGGTTATGCCTGTTGGGTCATTATGTTGGGTTATTTTTCCGGTGTTGGGAAGTAGTTTTTTGTGTAACCCAGCTGTTGGGTTAGTGGCAGGGTCAATCTGCTGAAGCAGGTGACCGCTGAAGCTATACACCCCTCCCCCTCCCTCCGAAAAAAAAAAACAAAAAAAAAAACTGCACGGGCACTTTAACTCAGCTATCGGAGTGTGCTGATTTAGTGGACTTCTTCAGTGAAATTAAGGTTTGTAAACATTTTATTATATCTATAAACTCTTTATTGTACTGTAAATGGTTTTATTTTACGTAACACAACGCAACATACAGACGAGATAAATGTGTCAGCAACAGTCGTTTGATGTCGACCTGATGGAGCATTGCCTTGCATAACATAAACAGATTTTATTCACTACAATACTGCTTCGAATTAATTTGGATGTTAAAATATCTTCTCAAAACTGTTAAACGAGTTATATGAGTTAAAGGAGTTTAAATGTTTGCAAAGTTGAAAACTATGCTGCATAAATCAATTTGTCTTATATTTTTGTCCACGGGTGTTTTATATCTATTAATAAATGTTCACGTTTTGATTATTACTGTTGCCTCCAGTAATTCTGTGTCTGCTATTTAATTTCCAACCTATTTTTGGCTAATTTTAAGCCAGCAATAGTAATTTTCATTCAATATTTGAGTTAATTAAAACAACCCAGCATGTTAGGTCAAAGATTTAACCCAACTGGCTGGGTTAAAATAACCCAACGCTGGGTTTGTCCATATTTTTACCCAACGTTGGGTTACCAAAATAACAAAAAAGGGTTGTTTTAACCCAGCATTTTTATTTTAGTTTTAGTGTTTAGTTGAAAATTACACTTTCACAGATTTTCTTTTTTAAATTCAAATTCTGCATTCTGTCTTTTGACAAACTTGTTTAGCTAAAAACTAAAATTATATTAATTAAATTCCACTTTAATTAAAATTCTGCACATCAGTTCAAATTTTTAAATTAAAATTGAATAGCAAATTTCCCTTGTGTAAAAGAAGTGCACTTTCATGACTCTTTCTCAACACACTTAGTTCACCCAAAAATGAAAAAAAAACTGGCATTAATTACTCACCCTCATGTCACCCTTTGTTCATCTTCGTTCAGAGTAAAATATTTTTGATGAAATCTGAGAGCTTTCTGACCCTGCATAGACAGCAATAAAACAAACGTTCAAGACCCAGAGAGGCAGTAGGAACATTGTTAAAAAAGTCCATGTGCCATCAGTGGTTCAGCTTTAATTTAATGAAGCTCTGCAAATACTTTTTAGCCACATTAACACTGCAAGCCTTAGTGCTCAAATCCAAATTTTGGTCAGATCTGATTTGTTGTAGGGCTAGCAAGCTCTCAGATTTCATCAAAAAATTCTTAATTTGTTTTCCGAAGATGAGCGAAGGTCTTATGGGTTTGGAACGACATAAGGGTGAGTAATTAATGACAGAATTGACACTGAAAGAAGTACATTGCGTTTGATGTGTTGACTACCATACTTAAATACACTTTAGTGCATCTGTACATCTTTTTTCACAAAGTATAAAAGGCATTCGGTTGACTCACACACAACCCTGGCAGCTAGTTTAATGCTATACTGCTTCCAACACTTTTAGATCTAGAATGTGAAAGTAAAGTAAAAGATACGTGTAAGAACAACCATGAGCTCTTGTTTTTAACCTCATTGGCTGTAATAGCCAGCAGAGAATTGTGTTGTCGTCATGGCTGTGCAGAAGACCCTGCAGGGACAAATGTGGCGACGTGAGACTTCCCTGCCCGGTTGAAGCATCCACTGTTCTCCTTCAAGACCACGCTCTGCCACTTTGGATATGTCATGACCAATAATGATGAAAAATTGGACTGTTCGCGCCCTGAGTCCTGCCGCACTTGCCTGGAGGTGCAGAGCCCCTTGCGCTCAAAGCAAAATGCCATTTTAACAAGGATTGAATCAAGCACAATACCTCCCCAAATGGCTACTCAGCTTCCTTAACAAGGCCAGCTGCACAAATGCTAAGCTTGCAGGAGTACAGAGGTATTAATCACAACCAGAGCCTGGTTTGCACGAGTATGACCGTGGTAATTAAATATTTGCACAATTAAAATCTATAATAACATGTGTATGTGTGTGCTTGCAGTTTGTTTGACCTTCTTTTCTGAACATCTACATAGTTTGACCTCACAGTGTCCTTGCTGACAGTGTGTGGGCATTTCTACCTACTCAATTTAAAACTTTGAAGGACAACACGATGTGTACTGTGTACAATGAAAAGAGAACAGAGAACCGCACAAATGTTGACATTAAACGGCTTTAAAAACTGCTGAAATCCTTTCCTTTATCCTTTATCAATACAAAGTGTGTTTTTTCACCCTTTTTCTGCTGCTGAAGGGTAAAATCCAGCTTAATGTTGACTTCCCCCTCCCCCCGAGGACTTTAATATTTTCTCGCCGGCTTGACTATCCATATTTCAATAAGGTGTGTTTGTGTCTTCTCCATCCAGAGAGCGAAATCAATATTGCATTAGTCAAACTCTTTAACCCATGAAGGGGAAACGGATAGCTAAGTCACACACAAACCTTTTCAATCCGGCACCTCCCACATGAGAGCAAATAGGCTGCTTAGAAATTGGGTTGCAGCCTTTGCATCTGACATATTGAATGAGAATGACAGATTGACACCGGTAGAGCACACTGTTTTTATATTATTTGGAGCATGTATTGATTTTCGTCAGCGACTCAGAATGAGGTATTTGAAGCAGGTGGAGCTCTTGATGTGTGCACTGCTGAAAAGACCAGTCAACAGAGGCTTGACTAGCTTAACCATCTGCTGGTCAAGAGCATGTTTATGGTTACCAGCCATGTGTCAATGGCTTCTAATTGCAAACCTTGAAGTATTTGTCATATAATAAAGATATAACTAATCAGTCAAAAAAAAAAAAAAAAAAAAACATGTTGGTGCCTATTAATTGTTTAAAGTCAAATATATCATTAAAAAAATAATTATTACTTCTTAATTAATTATAATTATATTTATTAATTAGTCAGGAAAGACTACAATCTTCAAAACTATGGAGGACCAGAAATTAAAAAGAAATGCATATATATATATATATATATATATACATAAATAAATAAAAAAATAGGACAATGAACAAAGGTATAAATGATTTGATAAAACAAATACAATTCATTTGTAATAAATTTTAATCCTACATTTTTTTTATTTTATTTTTTATTTTTATTTTTTATTTATTATTTTCTGCATTAATTTTACATTTATTTTTATTCTTTTAAAATTATGTTTACTTATGTTTTATTTATTTGTATTTATTTTTTTATTATTTATTTATTTGTGCATACATTTCTTTATATTTATTCCCACATATTTTATACATTTACAGATTCATTTCATTTATTTATTTTTTCTTTTCTGTGTGCAATAATTTGCCTATTATTGTATATATTATATTATATTATATTATATTATATTATATTATATTATATTATATATTTTTTAATTTCTGCAAGTTTGGTCCTCCATACAAAACTGCTTGCTAAGCTAGGCTTACTTTTCAATAACATCTGTCAAATAACCAACAAAAAAAAGTTACTTCAACTCTTACTTTAGCTTGAATCAGATAAACAAATAAATTATTTATAATTAAATAAATAATATGAATAAATACTTAAATACTAAATTTTATCCTTTAAAACTCATTTACTTCTTTCTTTCATATTTATTTATGTATGCATATTTTTTTTATTTTTATTTATTCTCACATGCATTTAATTCCAGATTCATTGACCCATTTATTTATTTGTACATTTCTGTACTTTTTTGTTCTTTTTCTGTACTTCTCTTACTTCTCTTCTGTCAATAATTTTCCTATTATATTATATTATTCCAATTATTATATTATATTTATTTATCTATTTATTTATTATTATTATTATTATTATTATTATTATTATTAAAAAATTTATTATTTCTGCAGGTTTGGTCCACCATACAAAATTGCTTGCCAAGTTTTCTTTTCAATAACATTTGTCAAATAGACCTCAAATCAGGCAATCAAAAAAAAAATTTGATTTTAGAGAATTTTCGGCTAACATGACATAAATTGTATTGTTTGCTGCTTTGCTGTACCATGCTTGGTTAGGACGCTGTGAAAACTCATTCTGGTCTAAGATGGTCTTTTCAGCAAGATGTGCTGGAGTGAACACTTGCTGTGCACAGAAGTTCTGTGTGGTATTTTGACTTGTGTGCACCATGCTGTTGTGTGAATTAGCAGTGCGTGAGGCATGTCTAGTGAGTATGGTTTGTTTAGATGCTGTGTGTATGTGTGTGTGTGTGTGTGTGTGTGTGTGTGTGTGTGCGCGTGTGTGTGTTGTGGTTGGCTGGGTGGCAGGTGATAAAGGCTGAGTGGACAGATAGGGGATGAAAGCCGTGCAGGTGTTTGGCTGTGAATGGACAGGGAACCTCTCCAGCCCCCTGGCATTTCTAATGAAACCAAACGGATGCATGTGTGTCTGTGTGTGTGTTCACATCTAGTCTTTGAAGCCACAGGACAAAGACTAACCTTTAACTCAAGGTAGCTTGCTGCAGAAGCTGGCCTCAGACTCTATCTCTCACTGAAGTCACAAGGAGCAGCGTTCTTCTGATCTGAAAACGAAAGAGCAGAGGTCAACAAAAACGAATATATAATATTGAATTTATACATGATAAAAAAAAAAATAATAATAAATTCTTAAAAAAAAAAAAAAGGAAGTTGATTCACTCTGTAGTCATCCTGGTAACATGCCTATGAAAGATGTCATAGATTGTCAAATAGCCAATAAATTAAAGTTACTGTTAAAGCCAAAAGGTAAAAAATAAATAAATAAATAAATAAAAAATATGATTTTCCCCACCAGGTTTTTATTTATCTGCCTAGCCTGTTCAACATAATGTGCAGAAACAACTTAGAGGAAACCATAAAACGTTCTTATGGCACAATCAATAGACTCAAATGCAAGCATTAAGAAATAACCCATAAAGCCAGTGTCATTTCCTCCTGTTGATTTTCCAATCAGCTGGGTAATCTCACTCTCTCAGTGGGGAAGACGAGTTTGGTATTGACAGGTTGGTTTCACAGCTGACGTCCTACGTGTTCATTTGCGGGCTACTTAAATTGCATAATGTGCTGTGGAACTGGGATAAAGAGCAGTCAGAAATCTTCGCACAACAGGTGCCTACAAAAGGAGGCAGTGTCTCCTCAAAATATTGGATGAGAAAAAACTTCGTAGTGCGTTTCACGTTTGTGAATCAGTCTAAATGAACAACATAATGGCTTTAATGGGAAGACTCATTTTAAAAAGTAAGAAAACAACTCACACACTTAGATATAATCATTTTTTTAAATCAAAATTTTAAATGGCATGAAAACATGATCCGTGGGAGTTTTTAGTGATTAATCAAGTGAAAATTTAATCTCTCTGTCTGTGACCAGTATTTACAGAGCTTTGATGACTGATGATCTGAAAAACAGTTCAAAGTTAACTATTAAAAAGAATAATACACTGTAGTGCCAAATGTATTGGGACATCCCCTTCTAATGAACAGGTTTGACTACTTTAGTAATTTCCATGAGTACAAATCTTAATGTTCAAGCACATAATGATATTCTAGGGAATTGTGTGCTTCTAATTTTATATCAAAAGTTTGGACAGGACCCTTTTCTATTCCAACATGACAACGTTATGGAGAAATTATTGATTCAGTCAGTGTGGAAAAACTTGACTGGGACACCCCCTTCTTTAGAACAGAAAAAGGCACTTACAAAACTGTAGCAACAAAGATGGAAGCATAATTCATTTATTTAAAAATATTTCCATCTCTGTTGCTTCAGTTTTTGAAGTGTCTAAAATGACTGTACACATATGTACAAGTCTTTGGTGTTTGGTGATGAGTTTTAGGCTCAAGGTCTGCATTTAAAGTCACACCAGAGGTGTTCCTCTGGGATTAGGACTTGACTTTATGCAGACCAGTCAGGTTCTTCCACACTGACTGAATCAATCATTTCTATTTGATCCTTGCCTTATACACAGCGGCACTGTCATGTTAAATTAGAAAATGGTCCTGTCCAAACTGTTGCTTTTAAACTCCTGTCATCATAAAAAAAACAGTTTTTATGCGTTTCCTATTTCGTTTGTGAATCTGGTTGAGATTTGGTTGCAGTGGATGTTAACTTAACAGCTCACTGAAGGGAAAGATTCATTTTCGAATAGGTTTTATATATAAACTAGTGTTCATAGCTGCAGTTAGCCCTGTAACAATTTTTCAAAATAGTCCTTTTATCCTCAAAATTGCTTCACAGAAAAAATACGGAATAACATGAGGATTTTAAAGGAATCATGACACGAATCAAATTTGCCTTAAAGTTTTGAAATATAAGAGGTCTTTGTAGCATTAAAACATCCTGCAAGTATTCATATCTTACAACGTCCTCCTCATTATAAACAAAGCATTTATTTAATCAAGCTCCAAGAATGTCTTGTTTGGATCTGAGGTGCCAGGGTGATGTCACCTGGACACAAAAATTTGCATAAACGCTGCCTCCAGAGCAAGGCATTGACAAATAGCCATCTTCTCACCACAGGCCAAAAGCAAATAGAAATTACAATCACAGCCACTATCTTGTCTACACTGGATACAGGATACAGATGTGTGTTTACTTTCTGATACTTTCCACACACTTGAGTCTGTGGTCAGTATGACAAATAGAGTGAAAGAATGTTTGTTTTGACACGTTTGTTTTAAACAGCTCGTTCACATCTTTGTACAGATATCAGAAGGATCGTAGTGTAAGGAACAAGCGGACAGCTTATTTTTTTAATGGCATCCCGGATCATGTCAGAGGACTGTTCAGACTTTGGAGCATGTTGTTTTGTAATGGGGCACAGTGTCATGGAGGGTTCCCAAAGAAATATTTGTTCAAAGATGAAGCGATACCAGATCTGATTGCAGTTGCATCACAAACTGTAAGTAAATGGTTTCATAATGCTTAATGTCTAGAAATGACTGTTTTTTTATCATGTTGTCAAAACACTCATATGCAATAGCGAGATGGCTTTGATACTTTTTCCTTTGCAATGACGTTAGCCAATCATAATAGTGGCTGATTACTGAAAAGCCTTAAGGACACGCCCCTTAAAAACAGGTCTTTCTGACAGAGGGTCAGAATGAGGGTTAAAAATAATAAATTTTCCACATACCCACATATTCTACATATTTATTACAATTTTTTGTGTGCAAAAAACTTTATTAACATTATAAGTAACCCTTAAGGAACATATTTAAATAATTTAACAAATCCATGTCATGACTTTTTAATAAAAAACAAATTTTTGGATCAATTATCCCTTTACAAACAACACAGAATACTCCTGAAAGCAAACAGCAAACTCTTTTCAGAGCGCACACATTTGGCTAAAGCCATTAGAATACTAGGACGAATTGTGCTATTCAGCATGTGGCTGCCAGGCAGAGCAGATTGTAGAGGTGACTATTTAAAGTAATCATATGGACAAGTTCACACAGACTCGATCGTTTTCGTGTTTTTAATGTGAAAATGAAAAAGTGATTTGTCTTTGTCAGTGGTGAAGCCCAGGTTTTTGATAACATGGCGTGCGCACGGCAGCCACAGCTATGAAAACGAGAAAAGACATGAAGGGAGGGGGACAAACTGAGTTTCTCATCCATATCCCCTCTCTCCTCAGAGGCTCTTTATCCAGGCTTTGATGCACAGATTAAAAGCTATTACTTTAGACTGGCAGGTGTGGAAATGCAATGCATGGATAGACAATCACATATGGAAAAAAGAAAACAAAAGCTCAATCTTTTATCAGGTGAATAAATAACCCGTTTGCTGGCACTGGGACAAGAATGCCAAAATCAACTGAATTATTTCTCTTGTATCAACATAAATGGGGGAATTCATGAAGAATGAAGCATACCTGCTGTTACTGTTTACTTGCAGACAGCGTCTGCGCTGTTTAAATGCCGACTCACTAAAGAAATTATTTAAATCAGGTGACAGCGCAAATATGTTTGCAAAATCAATCCTCCAGACTGGTTCTGAGTGCTAGGTTGTGACGGATGCAGCAGATTGCCATGATTTGGCATACAGTATTTTATAGCATCACTCTCACATTATTCAAACACATTTGACGCCATTGCCATGATCAAGAGGAAATGTGTACAAACATATATGTTAAATAAAGATTTTTAAATGCATAAACTACCATTCAATTTTTTTAATGTCTTGTATATATGTGTATAGTTTATCACCATACTGAAAAAAAGAAACTATTATTATCAACAGTTATGCAATATTTTTTGCAGATCTATGATGATATGAATGCTTAAATAAGCATTTCTTTAAAATAGAAATCTTTGATAACATTAGGAATGTATTTCAGTCAGTTTGTATTAAATTTAATGCATTCATGCTGAATAAAAGTATTCATATTTTTCCAAAAAAGCAAAACATTTATCTCAAACTTGTGAATGAATGAATAAATATTTTTAAATAAATAAAATGTTTAGAATTAATAACAAGGACATAAATCATTTGTAAGATTATAAATGTATTTAAAGTCAGTTTGTATTAAATGTAATGCATTCTTGCTAAATAAAAGTATTCATATTTTTCTAAAAAGCTCAACATTTGTCACAAACTTAGGAATGAAAGAATACATATTTAAAAATAAATAAAATGTTTAGTATAAATAACAAGGACAGAAATATTTTGTAACATTATAAATGTACTTACTGTAAGTTTTTATAAAATTTACAATGAATCTGTAACATTCTAAATGCATTTACTGTTTTTATTTAATATAATTAATATTGACAATTAGTGTATTTACATACACAATTTTACATCATCTCTGATTCAGGAAAGCTCATTAACTTTTTAGGCAAACTTGCTTCAACTGTTAAATGAATTTGTCTTTGCATTTTGGAAATTTGCCAACAATGATGAAAATGTATTTGTAACACCTCCTTTATATAAACACTCTTACAATAGCATTAAAAAATAGACATAAACTGCTTTAGATAAATGAATGTGAGTATCAGTATACAATTAGAAGAAGGCAGAGGGTTTCTGAATGTCGCTGATGTTGACCCACACTTTGCGGTGCGCTTTCGGTATCACTTGTCCCTGTTGCCCGGCTGTGGTCGTGTTCTAGCTTTGAGTCAATTTGAGTTGCTTTGAAACTACTTATGCGAGGTCTGAACTGCTGCCAGAACGAACAGCTGCTTCGGCGTGTAAATCATCCTGTATAATGCAGAGGCTGTAAGCATGAGAATGCCCAGTCTCCCTGCCCACCAATCAATGAAGCGGCAGCAATCTGACAGTTCCTACCGACAAGCTCTCGAAACAAACGACACGAGTGGCACAATGATGGTCCCCGATGCCCGTTTGTCTGCCGTCTACCTCACCAGGTAATTAGTTTCAGCTGTTTTTTATGTTTACGGTCGTGAAAGAATGACTTGTCATTCAACATTCTTGTCTCTTACAGTTTCCTTTCATGACTGGCTTCTCTCTTCATCCCTCATTCTCTTTCATTCCTTCAGTTCTGCTCTACATCATTGTTTCCATTTGGGAAGCTGCCGCGTCCTCGTTTACATTCTTTGCAGTTCTTGTCGAAAAATAGGTCGAATTAAAATGAGAATGTAATTTCAATGTTAACTTTGGAAACATATTGCCAAGTCATTTCAAGTTTTGTTTTCAAATATCTTTAAAGTAAATGTATTCAGTTGTTCTATCACCAGCTATCATTTCATGTCCCACAATCCAGAGTGCCACATTAATGCTGATGATACAGTTGTGCTCAAAAGTTTACATACCCCTTGCAGAATATGCAAAATGTTAATTATTTAACCAAAATAAGAGGGATCATATAAAATGCATGTTATTTTTTATTTAGTACTGACCTGAATAAGATGTTTTACAAAAAATACATTTTACAGTCCACAAGAGAAAACAACAGTTGAATTTATAAAAATGACCCTATTCAAAATTTACATACCCTTGATTCTTAATGCTATCTTGTTACCTGAATGACCCACAGCTGTGTTTTTTTGTTTAGTGATAGTTGTTCATGAGTCCCTTGTTTGTCCTGAACAGTTAAACTGTCTGCTGTCCATCAGAAAAAATCCTTTAGCTCCCACAAATTCTTTGGTTTTCCAGCATTTTTGTGTATTTGAACCCTTTCCAACAATGACTGTATGATTTTGAGATCCATCTTTTTACACTGAGGACAACTGAGGGACTCTATTACAGAAGGTTCAAACACTTACAAATATAGATTTTTCTTACATAAATGCATCAATTCACTTCATCAGGACTTTCTTCAAGGTCTTTATTAACCCCTGGAGCTGTGAAGTACTTTTTATAATGAATAGATGCACTTTATTGGACTTTAAAATCTGTACACCCATTCACTGCCATTATAAACCTCGAAAGAGTCATGACATTTTTTTTTTATATAACTCTGATTGTATTCGTCTAGAAGAAGAAAGTCATAGTACGGCTAAGTATGGCTTGAGAGCCAGTAAATCGTGGGTAATTTGCATTTTTGGGTGAACTATCCTTTTTTTCTAGTAACCAACATATTTAGCAAATTCAAACAAAATTTGACTTGTTTATTGTGAGGTAAAGTTATTAGCTAAAGCTATTACTATTGTTCATGCTTAGGATTAAAGGTGCCGTCACAAACACAATTTTTGATGAAGATCACGCATACTTGTATGCTGTCCCTCGTGTATGTGTAAAAAGTAAAGAATGCTTTGGGCTTAAGACATTGTTTTAAAAGACTCAAAATGGTTTGGCTTTTGTGGTATCAAAAAATACTATTTAGTTATTTTTGTCATAGTAGAAAGTAACAGTGTGATTTCCATGCCCTGTTTTTGTTCAGTCATCTATACTTAACCCAGCTTAGCATTTCTCATTACATGCCTGTGCACAGCATCCTTTAAAAGGTCAATGAATGTAATAGAACCAAAGCTGGTGTTGAATTATGTTAGTCTACAAGCAGGCAGAATGCGTTTACGTGCTATCATGAGGCCACCCAGCGCAACCGCTGCAGATGGCACGGTGACATATTCCATATCCATGTGTTTCAGAACAGAGGAACGGGGATTAAATTCAATCCATGTCTATTAATTGCTTTCACGTCCCGATATGTAACAACAAGCACAGGACATGGAGACAACAACTCCGTGGCCTTTGATTAAAAGCTGTGAGGGAGCAGTAGTGTGTATGACAGCAGAGATATTGCGATTGTAATGCAGTTTGAGCTTTGAGCTGTAGAGCCTGCTGACCCATGTGACTTGCCACTGCCAATTGTGACAGGCATCCATTTGATGATTATACAGGAGGACACCCAAGACCCAGTTATGTCTATTGGTGTGCATGTAGGCCTATGCAGTACACAGACACATCCGAAACTATTTCCCAAGATAGACGCCCCAAAATGAGACATAGAATTCAGTTTTCGTTTTTGAAGGTGCTTTAATGGTACAGTCATATGGGTGTCATTTAGAACAGCCCCACCACTTTTAGCCATGGCCAATTTTGTCCCACTCTGTGAAATGGCTCACTGAGATGTGTCTAAAAAAGAAGCAAGTACCTAGCAGGAATTTCACTGCATCCGTGTTATAACGAGTGGAGATCTGGTGCTAGAGTTTATTTTTAATGTTTTATGTTGCCATCAGTGGTGGAAAATGACAGTAGCAATGTCCTCTCCTCACACTGCAGTCTATTGATTTTCCATGGCTGCCTATCTATTCTAGTGAAACCACTAGATAAAATGCAAACAAATATGTTTCTGCTGCTAATATAGATCCACTGACATACAGCTGCAGTTTGGCATTCCCACGAATCCCTCATACTCTAAAGGAAATCAATTGCACTACATCAACAAAACTAAACTTAATTCAAACTGCTGAACCATGCATTTATCCACACAAAAACTTTGAATGATTCTATCAAATTAAAAATGTAAAGAAAAAAAATCTAATAAAACAGCATTATTTTGAACAGTTTTATTAATATTAATATAGCAGCAGGCAGCGATTAACAGGGTTTAAGCACTCTGAGGTATTTAAATAGATAAAAAGACATTATTTACCACTTAAATCAAGGTAATTTAATTAGGAAATACTATGTTTTGAGTGTTATAGCTGGCTGCTCACCAGGTTTCATCAAGTTTTAAGTTTTCCTTTAGGCTTTATAGGATTTTAGGTAAATTTGGACAGGCCCCTTTACTAAAAGATTTTTTTTAATTGATAATTACTGACCTAGAGAGTCCAGAGAATTGTACTGCAATTCTCTATCATTTAACAAAATGGTTTAATGGGCAGCAGTGGTTCTAAAAGCAAAGTTGTCCGAAATGAGGAGTTCTATAATATGATACGAATATTGTTTGTATGTGTGAAAAACCACACAATGTACAATAGTTTACATCCTTAAAAAATGCAACATTGCATACCCCAGTGGCCAATTTTCTTTCAAAATTCTCACAGACTTTTTGGTGCCGTGAGTCAAACAGGCCCACTGAGTTTCATTCTGAATGGGCTCCGTTAACCTTGTCTAACAGGTGCACAAAATTCATCGGCCAATGGCGGCCATGTTTTTTGAGATATGCAAATGTCCTTATAGACACTTATGGCACTTTGGACCAAGACAGTGTACAAAGATTTTCATGTTGATAGAACAAATGGTTTTGTGGGTATAGCCATTTAAAACTTTTTTCCCTCTTATAGCACCTCCAAGTGGCCAACTCCAGGATTTTTGTCCTGTGACCTCAGACTGAGTTTGCTGAAGATATCTCATTCCATTCACGAGTTATAGGCATTTTACTAAAAGTGGCCCTGCCCCTTTTAAATGTTTTGTCGTCCATTTGCAACTGTGAGTCTAAACTCTTTTTTTTTTTTTTTGATAGTTATTGATATTCACTCTCCAAAGAATCTTTCTGCACTGGTTTGGTTCCAATCAGGCTAAAAACCTAGGACTAGTTCACAAAAGTAGTTTTTTTAAATCCAAAATCCCCCAAAATTTTGCCAGGCTCAAATCTGAGACATGCGTTTGGTCCAGCGTGAGCCAAGGACTCCAATGACATAAGACACTTCAGCCTGCGACAAAGCCTTCTCCATTTCTGATGTCCTAGCCTACCAACAAATAACTTGGACCAATTTCTCTACTAACAACAATATTCAAAACCTACCCGGATAATTTGCCTCATTAGGCGAAATCTCATAATAAATTGCTGAAATACAGCTGGCGATATTTGCTAAAAGAAACAGATCATTATGTTTAGAAATGACTTGGGCAGCTTTCACCCTGGAGTGAAGCAGAGCAGGTTGTCAGAGCGATGATGAGGGTGTGATTGTCAGACGAGCAGGGTGCACTAGCTCTGGCACATCATACCACAATCACTGCAGAATAGCTGGCTAACAGCCTCCGAAATGACTGGGAACCATCCCTCCCCTCCAGACCTCCAAAGCCTGTGTCCAAAGCACAAGACCTTCTCAGCTGGAGGGAGACCAGAGCCGGCCATCTGCCTCGACTGTGGCCGACTCATTATACTGAGGTGACCTCCACGGTGACGTTGCAATATGTAAACATGCGCCGTTAGGGATGAATTGCTCTGGATTGCTTGGGTAGAGCAATGCATGACAGACAGTAATAAATGAATCTGTGACTTATCTTCTTTTCTTCTTATTTGTGGCTTTATCCTGAACATTCATCTCTAGCTATTTGATAGTCTGATATTGGAAGACAAAAGCAGCTCATTTGGGAGATGTGTCACTCTACCCAGCTGATTTCCACAGAGTCGCTGATTTAAGTTACTCTTCAGGCACTGTCAGCCAACAACAAGCCCTGATACAAATTAGCTTAGTTTTGAAACAAAATTAGTCGTATATATATTTTCTGCTCCCAACACTAGTTCCAAAAATTGTCTTTTTTTATTCTACATATTTTTGAATAACGATATTGTTTATTTCAATAATATTTTATTTATTAAAATAAATATCTGAAGCACATTTTATACAGTAAATTAAAGAATTAGTTCACTTCCAGAATAAAAAAATTCCTGATGATTTACTCGCACTATGTCATCCAAGAAAACATAGCAGGATTTTTCTTAATATAGTGGACTTCAAGGGGATCAACGGTTTGAAGGTCCAAACTGCAGTTTCAATGCAGCTTCAAAAGGCTCTACATGATCCCAACCGAAGAATAAGGGTCTTATCTAGCAAAACAATCAGCCATTTTCTACAAAAAAAATAATAATAATAAATGCTGCATTAAAACTGCAATTTGGAGCTTCGACCTCAGATTGACCTCTGACATAAGTGTTCTGAGTTTGGCAAAGATATCTCATTCCGGGCACGAGTTATAGGCATTTTTCTAAAAGTGGCCCTAAGGTGCCCCTTTTAAATGTTTTGCCGTCCATTTGCAACTGTGAGTGAAAAGTCGTCTTTTTTTTTTTGATAATTATTTATATTTACTCTCTAAAGAATCTTTCTGCACTGGTTTGGTTCCAATCATGCTAAAAACCTAGGACTAGTTCACAAAAGTAGTTTATTCAAAAAATCCAAAATGCCCCAAAATTTTGCCAGGCTCAAACCTGAGGCATGTGTTTGGTCCACCATGAGCCAAATATTCAAATGACATAAGACACTTCAGCCTGCGACAAAGCCTTCTCCATTTCTGATGTCCTAAACTACCAACAAATAACTGGGACCAATTTCTCTATTAATAACGATATTTTATTTATTAAAATAAATATCTAAAGCATATTTTATATAGTAAATTAAAGAATTAGTGAATGATTTACTCACACTATGTCATCCAAGATGTTAATGTCTTTCCTTCTTCAGTTAAGAAATTAAGGTTTTTAAAGAAAACATCGCAGGATTTTTCTTAATATAGTGGACTTCAATGGGGACCAACAGTTTGAAGGTCCAAATTACAGTTTCAATGCAGCTTCAAAAGGCTCTAGATCAGGTGTGTCAAACTCAGTTCCTGGAGGGCCGCAGCCCTGCAGAGTTTTGTTCCAACCCTGCTCCAACACACATACTAAGCAGTTTTCAATTAAGCCTGAAGGACTTGATTAGTTGGATCAGGTGTGTTTAATTAGAGTTGCATCTAAACTGTGCAGAGCTGTGGCCCTCCAGGACTGGAGTTTGACACCTGTGCTCTAGATGATCCCAGCCAAGGAATAAAGGTCTTATCTAGCAAAACAATCAGCCATTTTCTACAAAAAAAATAATAATAATAAATGCTGCATTAAAACTGCAATTTGGAGCTTCAACCCGCTGATCCCCATTGAAGTCCACTATATGGAGAAAAATCCCTCAAAAAGATGAGCAATGGTCTTACCGATTTTCCTCAAAAAAACTTCATTTCTTTTCAACTGAAGAAAGAAAGACATGAACATCTTGGATAACATGGTGGTGAGTAACGTATCATGAAATTTGTATTCTGGAAGTGATTTAATCCTTTAAATCAAGTAAATGCCAAGTTCTGCGATAAAACTCTAGATAGTGCAGGCTGATGAGTCGTAACATAAACTGATGATATTCACTGCATTACACTACTTGACACAAGCTGATTGGTTCATGTTGCATAGAGTTCCTCTGAAATCCTCCACTTCCCCAGCTCCACCTGTATAGATCTACTATGGGTTATAGTGCAGCAGCAGCATGTCTCAAATACTCTCAAAATATCTATCTATCTATCTATCTATTGTGTCGTCCTCAACATTCATCCCTAGCTATTTGATAGTCCAATATTGTAAGATGAAAACAGCTCATTTGAGTGAAGATGTCACTCCACCCTACTGATTTCCATCGAGTTTCTCGCATTCATTCATTTAAGTTACACTTCAGGCACTGTCAGCCGCCAACAACACCTTCCCATCTCTCACCACTGCCACTCCCCTGAGACAAGGTTTTCTGGCTTCAGAAGAATGCCATTCACAAGTCATACACTGTGCTCACTGTGGCCTTTCATTTCAAACGGAGTGTGTGTGTGTGTGTGTGTGTGTGTGTGTGTGAACATCAGGGCCACAGTGCAATATAAATCGACTGAGGGGAGGCTAGTGAGTGGTTTGATGGAGGAATGGATGACAAATAAGAACAGTGAGATGCCTTTTATTGTCGCCAGTTGAGTCTATCCATTTCTCTTCTCTTTCTATGACTTTTTAAATCTGTTTTCTCCTCAAGGCCACCCCCCACCCTTCCTTCTTTGGCGTGCCGCTGTGCTAGAATCATAAGTCTAGAGGAAAGACACGCCGCACCCAGTTAAGAAGTGATTTCTGCAGCGTGCCTGGATTACTTATCCCAACATGACACATTTGCCATCCTCTGCCTCTCTGCTGTAATGGCAGCTCCTGGAGTGAGTAATTATAAACTCAAACGTTTGTGTTAAATCGCGACCTCGTGGCACGGCTCCAGAATCGTTTCCATGTTTACGACTAATAAGACAGGATTGTCTTTGGTAATCAACTAAAATATGTCCTGCCTTGTAAGGAGACAAATATTCTCAAATATTTGCTTACATACTCTGTAAGTGTGCCTGCTAAGGAGGAATAAACAACACGTGTACTGTACATGTAATGTAGTGGCCTGATACAAATTAGCATAGCTTTGAAACAAAACCTTCAAAAAACATAGTCTCTTCTGCTCACCAAGTCTGCATTTGTTTGATCTAAAGTACAGCAAAAACAGTAAAACTTTGAAAAATTGTACTATTTATAAAAACTGTTTTTTATTTGAAAATATTGTAAAATGTAATTTATTCCTATGATTTTAAAGCTAATTTTTTCAGCATCATTACTCCAGTCACACGATCCTTCAGATATCACTTTAATATTTTGATTTGCTGCTCACAAAACATTATGGTATTATTATTATTATTATTATTATATTGAAAACTAATTTAAAAAAGTTAAATAAATGCTGATCTTTGGATCTTTCTATTCACCAAAGAATCCTGAAAAAATTTACCCAACTGTCTTAAACACTGATAAAAATAATAATAAAAATGTTTCTTGAATCAGCACATTAGAATGATTTCTGAAGGATTATGTGACATTGAAGACTGGAATAATGATGCTAAAAATTTAGCTTTGATTACAGGAATAAATGACATTTTAAAACATATTCAAATAGAAAACATTTTAACAGTTTTTGCTGTACTTTGGATAAAATAAACGCAGCCTTAGTGAGAAGAGACCTCTTTAAAAATCTTACTGTTCTAAAACTTTTGACTAGTGGTGTATAATGTATATATATATATATAGTAAATTATTACAGTAAATTAGGTACAGTAAATACAGTTACTTAAGCACAACTGTAAGATATTTTTCAAAACAATAAACATTTAAATAAATAATTAAATGAACATTATTTACATGGAATATATGCATTTTTTACCATTTAAAAAGTTATTTATTTTTTGTAATGCAGATTTGTGTTTGAGCTTTGATGAATGCAAAACAAGTCAGTGCTTAAAGTTCATATAACTAGTGTTTTTAAAACTTTAATAAAAAACATTAATCTGAAAATCTGAAAATGACGCATTCATCCTGAAGATATTATTCTCATCCATTCGTCCCTTCAATAGATTTGTCCTTGTGCATCACAACCTTTCCCAGAAGCTGAAAATAAAAATATTCTGCCTTAAATTGTATCTTTTCAAGAGGACTCATGCCCCGCGTTTCATCAACTCTACAATAGTGGACTTGAGGCCATCCATTCAGGCTCTCTTTTTTAAAGCAATACCTCTGGCATTGCAGTATCTCCAAGGCAGCCTTTTATTTCTGAGAAAGGCTCTGTCCTCTACTGTTAATGCCACCTGAGTAAACAGGATTTACCTTGATAAAGACAAGTGATGTTTTCTCCATATTCAAGGTACTTTAGTGATGACTCATTTTCAGCCGAATGGGACGCAAAAAACTTCAGACAATGGCAATCACAATGCTTTCAGAACATATCAACAGTGATTCAACCAATGGTCTGATCATGGAGAATAGTGGTAAACAGTTCTCTCTCTTAAAATGAGGGAATGAGAGGACAGGCTACTCGTATATGTGTGGGAGGAAAGAAAAATTTTGGAGAGAAAATGGAGTGCCGGGCACGTTTTCAGGGTCACATGACCAGCTGAAATGTGTCACTGATTTAGTACTCAGCCACATCCATTAGGGACAAATGAATGCTTTCCTGAAAGAGAGCACTGGTAGAGCCTTATAAATGAACTGCATTCAAATGAATGACTGGTGTTTCAAAAACTCTCACAAACAACGATAAGACTAGGAGAGCATTTTTCACATTTCGGTGATGATCTTTGTCATTTACCCTCAACAAAGTTCAATATTACTTGATATATTATCTTAAAGAACAAGAGTGTGAACAAACTGGGGGAAAACACAACAACCCAAAGCAAAATCAAAAAGCAAGAAATGTTTCTAAATTCAAAGCCGTGATGAATGCAGTGGAACATCACAAAAATACTCCTTAATCAGTTTTGAATGGGTCTTATTTATTTGTTTTCCAATTTAACATCTAAAAATCCTTAAAACAAGATACATTTAATTGAGAAGCAACACTGAATAACATATTAAGAGTTGTTTTCATAGATTATGTCTTGAAAATAAGTGCTTTTGTTCTTACTGCTTTTTTTTTTTTTTTTTTTTACTTGTTTTTACTTGAACATGTTTATACTAAAAGAAGAGGAAAATATGCCAGTGCAGTAAGACAAAACATACCCGTACTAAAGGTACATCTTTGAAAACAAATCTCAATATGTTATGAAGTATTGCTTCTCACAGAAATGTATTTTGCTTCAAGGATTTTGGAAAATTACACAAATATATTAAATAAAGATTTACTTTTTTTTTGTTTTTTGTTTTTGTGGTGAACAAACTAAAGTATGTTTTGAGACAATCCTTTATTAAAAAAAAAATAAATAAATAAAAAAAAAATTCAAAAAGAGATTAGACATGCATTCAAGTGCAGAAGCGCAAAACAAAAACACAGAAAAGGTGACTGACAAATTGTTAATGGGAAAGAAATGTTCAACTTCAGCCAGGACAACAGAAATATGAATTGAGCAAATGTTGAACCCAATAAAACTTTGATTCTTTAACTTATATTAAAAGAGCCTACAGAGCATTTAAGTTAGTTCAACCCAAAATGAAAATTCTGTCATTAATTACTCACCCTCATGTCATTCCAAACTTAAAAGACCTTCATTCATTAATTTTCTTTGCACACAGAAAATATTTTATCGATCTCCTTACTACCTTTCTGGGCCTTGAACGTGTTAGTTACATTGCTGTCTACGCAGGGTCAGAAAACTCTTACATTTCATCAAAAATATTATACTTTGTGTTCTGAAGATGAGCAATGGTCTTACCGATTTGGAACTACATGAGGGAGAGCAATTAATGACACAATTTAAATTTTTGGATGAATTATTCCGTTAAACACTGACTGGGGTGACAAAACCTAGATGTATCCTGAGGTTCCACCACAAAATATTTAAGTGCTGAATTTGGCATTTGGGAACCTGTCATTATTTGTGACCCTGGACCACAAAACCAGTCATAAATGTCAATTTTGAAAAAAAAGCTTTCCACTGATGTATGGTATGTTATGATAGGACAATATTTGGCTGAGATACAACTATTTGAAAACCGGAATCAAAGGGTGCAAAAAAATTAAAATATTGAGAAAATTGCCTTTAAAGTTGTCTTAAAGTTCTTAGCAATGCATATTACTTATCAAAAATTACGTTTTGATATATTTACTGTAGGAAATTTACAAAATACCTTAATGGAACATGATCTACTTAATATCCTAATGATTTTTGGCATAAAAGAAAAATCTATCATTTTGACCCATACAATGTATTTTTGGCTATTGCTACAAATATACCCCAGTGACCTAAGACTGGTTTTGTGGTCCAGGGTTACATTTTTGCAATTACATTTGGTGCCAATGATGGTTCAGCGATGACACGCTTCACTTTAAATACAAGGACTCAGTGTAGCAAGATCTCCTGATTAAGAAAACAGCCTGGGAGGGAAGCAGGAGGACTGGGTAACAGCCATCTCCAAAACAACCTGGCAGGAGGTGCATCAGGGAGCTATTTGCTCCAACCCTCTGCATGACTCCCATTGTTATTGCCAAAAGCTGCTGTGCAGGAGCAAATCCATTCGAGTTGGGTGCCTGCATTGCTTGTCCCAAAGACTGGAATCACCACATTTACCTCCCATGTTCGGCCTGGCTCCACTGAGTCACCATTTTGTCACTGGAACAGTGACATTGTATCTAAATCACATTTATCTTGGGACTTGCCAGGCAGTACAAAAGAGATTAAACAGGATGTGTCAAATAATCTCTGGTGGATTGGCTGCCTGGCATAGGGCGTCAGCAGACATGACGAGGAATACGAGGGGTGTTGTTGTTTGGGGAAACAAGATTTATGCTCCAGTAGGTTCGGACTTTGAACTCTGTCATGTCCAAGGATGGCAGATTCTCATTGTCTATCTATCCCATTGCTGCTGCTGAGCTTTGGACCCTGTTGATGTGAAGTAAAGTGACTGTTTATCTATCACAAACATGAACTTTCTTAAAGCACTTGTCCAGTGGCTAATGAGTATGAGTATGCATTTGGATGTCTACGGCTGGCAAAATAAAGCTTGAATGCTGATCAACTGTGACAGAACTGTGGTCCCCGAACTCCATTTTCAGACAAGATAAACAAAGGGAAAGAGAGACAGAAAACGAGAGAACGCCCATCAGAGAGCAGCAGTGAAATGCAGCTTCTGAATGGTAGAGTTTTAAGTTCAAGATTACCAACTCATCTACAGTTGTGTCCTTTTATGAAAGATATGTAAATGTAGTGCAGTAGGAGTCGGCAGCCAACAATGTTTTTCTCACTCGTTTCATCTTAAGCGATCATTATCCATGGGTTTGGGGAGAAAAGGGCTCAGCTGCATGGCCAATTTCACAGCCAATTCACAAGCGCTCCTCGTTTACAAAAATGAGGAGCGGTACGCCATATTAGCGCTTTATGAAATTTGATGGCATCACCAAGTCTCGGTACATAAATAGCGGCCTGAGATCAATTTGGCACAAAATGGAGAACCATCAGAATAACACAACCAACTTCTGAAATTTGCTTTTAAACAGTCAGGTTCAGGGCACTACTGAGCACTTCAAGGAGATGCACTGCTATTAGCAAATAAGTCACAATCCTGTATTTTTCGAGTGCATTTTTCTGATGCTTTTTGGAGTCTGCATTTAGATTTTGTGTCTGGAAGGGACAAAGCATCATTCTCATGCTGAATGGTAACCACGCAGCAAGACGGATCTCCACTAAGTGCACTTGCAGACATTGTTCCAAAATACAGTCTAAATTGTGACAATGTATCATTTTTCTAATTGGTTCGGCTAGGACACAGTAGTCTCAGCCTCAGACGTTCTGTCCACAGACCACTGGCTGAACATCTAATGCATATGGCACACAATACTGGAAACACTTCAGGAGTTTTGAAGTCATCATCTGATTGGTTGAATTCTACAGAATTTCCTGGAGACGTGTGTCACATTCTTTAATGTTCCACCTGGAAACAAAGATCATATATAAAACACTAAAAATTTAAAAAATATTTTAAATTATGTTATTAAAAAGTTCTTAAGAATCTTTAAAAGAACCCTAAAATCTAAAAGTAATAAGCATGTACAATTAAATATTGGCCAATAAATAAATACAACACAGCCAATATGGTTAAAATCAAGGTTCCAAATCAAATGTGTGAAAACATCCCAAGATTAGCTATTTTATTTCAGTATACCCAAGTATATAGATTTTAATGTATATCCATGCACCAATGTTACAGTTGTCTAAACCTGTCTGATTATAGAAAGAACTAAGTGCAGATTTAACATTAGACAGATCAGAGTTTCAGCTCCTGATCCACCAGTTCTAGACTGTTATCTATATACATCTCTGTGATGATTATGATGATCCAAAGGTATTTTAAAAGAAAGAGCACAGCTTACTGAAATCTGTATCCTGTTTCATGTAATCACTTAATTAGTGTTTCAACCGTGAAAGATGTCAATATAACAGCTTGTAAACAATGTCAAGTAATGTCACATTTACCTCAGAAAAAATATATTTGGTGAACATAAGTTAGTCAGCTAGAAAAACTATAGAGAGGAGCATTTGGTTAAATATATGCACCATATAGCATATTCATTAAAATGTTTAATTTATGTTTGAATAAATCCATTAAGGGTTTATGACAGCCACCATTTAAATGTTTATGTTTCAAAAAATTAATTAGAGTAGAAATATAATGATGTAATTGTAACTTATTATTATAAAAACTTAACTGAGTGTAATTTAAGCATTTGTATAGAAATCACTAATGCAGTACCAACTGACTCTCATGTATATTTTACAGCATTAGTTGAGAGAATTATTTTTTTTTCACCAGATAAATATCCAAATTAATATTGAATCAAATCAAATCACAAACCTGTGAGTCAGAAGCGAATCAAATCATGAAATTTGTGTCAAAACCCAGCCCTAGCTTTTATAGAGTGTGGAAGTAACAAACAGCTAGAGTAATGATTGGGTTTGAATCTGAAAAGGTCTCAAAGGCAACTGTAAAGTGGTCTACTGATCATAAGTGGTATTTGTTAAACACAGATGTCAAACAGATGTGTGTGAGAGTGCATAATGACTGGTTTTGCATGCAAACGCGTGTGCAAAAAGTGTTTCTACTAGATTTCATTCGTGCATGAGTTGAGTGTGAACAAGCTTTTACAACTGGGGCAGTAAGTATCCATGGCGACAACAAGGATGGACCCATACTGCCCATGCATAGAATGAGTGGCATCTCTTAGCTGGGAGCTACCAGTGCCATTTTTCCAACTCGCTGCCTGATTGGAGGAGAACAGCAGTGGGGAGGAGGTCTTGAAAATGGCTCACAGCAGGAAGGAAATAATACATTGATTTAGTTTGTTATCCATACATGCATCTGTTCCTCCTCTTGTAACCTTGTGACGAAGTACAAGGAGCGTCAGCACCGGCACCATCAAACGCTCCGCAAGGAAGACAAGAGCTGAACACGCCACTTTGATCTTTATCACCTGTTCATTAGCGCCCTTGACCAGCAAGATCAGAACAACAGCCTTGACTACACTAGTAAATCTTACTGATACGATTAAACCCATAGAAATTACTTGGGCTGCCCTCAACTAAAGATTTTTCTGGTTGACTAGTAGTTGTTAATTTGCAGCATTAGTCGACTATTAGTCGCACGTTTATTAATAAACCATATAAATCATAATAATGAGTCTTTAATTGCCTATATAGCCTAATAAGTGCTCAAGCGCACACAAAAAAAAGCTTGCCACAGCGCATCAGCAGATCTAATAATTATGAATGTGTCTGTTTTCTACTTGAATTGGTTCATTTGAAAGTAGACATTTCACTCTCTATTCATAGATAGAGCAATATTTTTCATGTCGGAATTTCAGAGTTTCTAAGCGTCACGCACAAGTTCACAGACACCGAGACGGCAGAAAGCGCATCCTGTTTTCTTCAATTAATTTACAAAAGCGCACTGTTTTGTTGTTATTGCGAGTGCACAAATAAATGCAGAGTCTTTACATATTCAAAAGATGTATTACTTTTATCTGTATGACCAAAAATTCGTATTTTAAGAGCAAGTGACCGCATCGGCACCTCCATCTGTCATACAGTGAGCGCACTACTATTCAGCTTCCACACTCCGCACAAACACTTGAATAACGCACATTTTTCTAGGTTAACATTAGATTCAGTGGCCATGTAAAGTTGCTACTACATACATCTTTCAGATGAAAAGCCATATTTGTCACACCATAAAAATTTGAATTGTCATTATTTACTCACTATAGCCTTGTTCTAATTGACATGACTTTTTTGGTCAAACACAGAAGGTGAAGGTTTATTTAATATCCTGGCCATTTGAGGATTTAAAGATTTTGGCTATTGTATGACTATATATGAACCATATTTATGATATGAAAACTTGATTTTTTATGTGAAATTTTTTTGAAAATTGACAACCCCAGTCTTTTTTTCCTTCAGGGTTATTTACAGTATTCCTCATAAACTATTCTATCATTTATTGATATTTGGAATTACCTTTTATTTATTTATTTTAATAATTTTTTGTAGCTTTATTTTAGATTCAGTTTAAGTTTAAGTAATTGTAATACTTTTAGAACTTTCACTTAGTTGTCAATGCAACATTTTTCATTTCTAAGTTTGAGTTTTTCATCTAATATTTATTCATCTAATATTTATATTTATTTCATTTCAATTAGCAAATAATAGTGTTTATAGTTTTAGTTAACACTTATTTGTTTTCATTACATTTAGAGTTTGACTAGTATATTTATGGAGTTATTGTTGACTCACTCTCGTATTGTTACAAACGCGTAAGGCTTTCGTTCATTGTCGGAAAAACAAATTTGGATTAAATTTTGATTAAATCCGAGAGCTTTCTGACCCTGAAAGCAATGCAACGGACACGTTCAAGGTGCAGAACGTTGTTGAAATAGTCCACTGATGTCCCATGGACTATTTTAACAATGTCCTTACTACCTTTCTGGGCCTTGAAGAGGTAGTTGCGATGCTCTCAGATTTCATCCCAAATATCTTAATTTGTTTTCTGATAATGAACAAAGGGTTTGGAACGACATCAAGGTGAGTAATTAATGTTGACAGAATGACAGAATATTCATTTTTGGGTGAACTATCCCTTTAAATTTTTTGTTGGATAACTCAAACCAAAATAATCTGCTTGAGCACCATAGATCAATGTTCATGTTTATATGCCACAGCCCTGAAAAAAAAACAAACAAACAAAAAAACAAATCTCTTATTCATTTTCTTGCCACATAAAGCAGAAGTGACACAAATCGACTTTCAGAAGTGACTTTTTTTTTGCATTTAAGTCCAATGAGCACCGTGACACAAATGAGATGAAATCCACTTCTAACAAGGTCAAATTGACTTCTATCGAATATTCTGCACTCCACCACATGGCATTGTGTGCTGGCACTCTCTAACCACCAGCAGCATGGGCTTCATTAAGCCTACACAATGCACGACAGCAACAAAATGGAGGCTTGGCATTACAGATTTTTACACAAAGCCAATCAGATTTCCGCCCTCACCTTTTTAATGCGATTTTCCTCCTGGCCTCTCCAAGGGAGGGATCAAAGCAAGTCTAGGCCCAGTAAAAGCTTCACTCAGGGGCCTGGGCGAGTGACTCAGACTTTCATGTGCACCCTTATGCTGGTGGTCATTATAAAGAGTGGATGCCCTCCAGATGCCTGTCCTCTTTTCATCTCTAAATGCGGGCCTTTACAGGTGGGCCTGCATGCTGTCTTTGCAATTGGAGCTTGGGGAAGGCAGTTTGTGTTGATTGCACAGTGGGCTTTGAGTAGAAAAGACACAGGGGCCCGTTGCACACTGTGAGGCAGCTAAGGTGAACATAAAACACTGTGCACAGTGCAGAGTGTAGTAGAACCCAGTTACTGGGGGGAAGTGGTCAAGTCTCTTGTCCCCCTCTGAATGGTTGGACCATATATATCCAGAGCCTGTGGAAAGATTTACCTTGGCTTGTTTATTTCCTGCTGATAGCCTGCCCTTTGGTGAGGAACATTCAGCTCAGCAGGCCCAACCACACTTCGTCTGTAGATTGAGACAAGCTCATATGATGTGAGATGCTTGGAATATCTTTTTTATTTTGCTGAATACAGAACCAGCAACTGTATCTCAGGGGCATTTTCTTTGAAGAGGGAAGGGAGGCAGTGTCTCCTCAAAAAATTGGATCAGAAAAAAAACTTATAGTACAATATGACATAAAAATCTTATAAACCACTTGTTTTTCTAAAGTAAAACGGGTCCAATTATTTTGGAATGAATGTAAAATGCTTAAAAACTATAAACTGATGCAATTTATGCTTGGTTTTAATAAACAGAATTACAAATACAATATACATTTTTATTCTGGTAGAGTAAGCAAGATTTATTTAACCAAGATGTGGGGCAGGGACATGAACCAAAATATAACGTTTATCTTTTTTCTTCTATCATGTTTATTTTAATTTATTTTATTTTGTATATTACTGTGGTACTAACTGATTCATATAAGCCCATCTTCTACAAGCTGTACAGAAATAAAATATTTTAAAAAACCCAGTTTTGTCATTCATCTCTATGAGATGTCAAAAAGAATGCAGAATTGCAATTAAAATCAGAATGCAGAAAAGCTAAATTACATTGAATTGTATTTCACATATTTTATGTGCTATTTTGAAATTCTCAAGACTTTTTGAATGCTGGCTTGTTTGAAAGTTTGAAATTGCCTTGAATTTTGCAGGTTTATATGCCAGTCAGTGTCTTTCTGAGTATGAGACTAATATTTATTACATTATCCCTTAAGCTCAAACATTAGATAATTGTTCTAGCAACAGAAATATCATGGGTTTGGATGCACTACAAGAATGCATTGAGGTTGCTTTGTATAAAAATATCCACCAAATGTTTAAATGTACTATCTACCCTTTCCATGGCAGCTGTATTTCTGGTCGCCATCAACATAATGTCAATCTCTAGAACATTCTCTCTCTCTCTCTCTCTCTCTCTCTATTCCAGCTGGCTCTCACTAAGAATGAAATCATGCTAGAATGCTTTCTTCAACCTCTCTGGGGAGATGGTGTGACCTGGACACTGTAATGTGCCCCAAGGCAAAAGGCCAATGCAGAAAGAGGTTGACATTTCCAATATGCTACTCGCTTTGGGAGAGGAAGAAGAACAGAGCAAAGGAGATAAGACATTAAGAAAGCTGGAGAGATAGAGAGGGGGGATGTGAAAGAGAAGGAAAGCAACAGAGGGCGCAAGATATAGCAGATAATGAGACTGTGTAGGGCATCATACAGTGTCATTTTTTAAAGCTTTCCATTCTCACATTTAAAACACAGTATTGAGTGTTTGTTTATATGGCGTCCATCTCACATTGGTAATGGTAGTATACAGTGATTCCATTCAAGACTCCATGGCAACTTCACACATTATCTCCTTCTTGTCTCCTCTCCACATTCTTGGCCATTGTTCTTTCAGAGGTGTGAAAAGCTGTGACGTGGAAATCAGAAATAACCGCACGTTCTGAAGTAGCTTTTTTGTTTCTTAGCAACCTCCTTTAGGTCCGCTCTCATAACTCAGTGCTAATGATGACGTTTAGCTCTAAATATGAAGAGGGTGTACAATATGGCTGTCACCTACAGCTACACTCCAATAAGCTGAGCAAATCAATGTATGTAAAAGGCCAAAATAGTTCCCCACAGGTTTATGAAGCCTATGGAAGGGGCAAGTCTGCTTATCAAGAAAGACATTAAAGGGTTAGTTCACCCAAAAATGAAAATTCTGTCATTAATTTCTCACCCTCATTTAGTTCCAAACTCACAAGACCTTCATTCATGTTCGGAACATAAATTAAGATTTTTTTGATCAAATCTGAGAGATTTCTGACACTGCATAGACAGCAACATGACATGTTTAAGGCCCAGAAAGATATTAAGGACATTGTTAAAATAGACCATGTGACATCAGTGGTTTAACTGTGACTTGTAGCATCAGTCCCACACGCATGCATTGCAGTATTCTCGTGAACACATGCAACTGACATGAAAGAGAAACTGCTGAATTAAGATGTAAACTTGCAATTCTGAGAAAAGAAATTCACAATTCTGTTTTTATAACTCAAAGTTTATATTTCAGAAAAAAGTCAGAATTGCATGACATAAACATTTTTTCTCTCAATTGCAACTTTAAATCTCGCAATTCTGACTTTTTAAAATTGTAAACTTTTAAATTGTGTGATATAAACAAGCAATTGTGAGTTATAAATTGCGAGAATTCTAAAAATTACAAGTTTAAGTCAGAATTCTGAGTTTGTAAATTTGTCTCGCAATTCTGACTTTACAATTCGCAATTGCAAAATTTAATCTTAGAAAAAAGTCAGAATTGCGTGATATAAACTTGCAATTGCGAGTTATAAAGTCAGAATTGCACGATAAAATTCTGAAATCTGTTTTTTTTTCTCAGTATTGCATGATATAAACTCACAATTGCAAGACTGCAAGAAAGTCAGAATTGCAAGACAAATTCACACTTCTTAGAAACAAAGTCAGAATTGTGAGGTAGGAACTCTTTTCCTTTTTTCTTGCAATTTTATAACTCACGATCGTGATATAAACCCACAATTCTGAGAACATATCAGTCCTTTCCCTCAAAATTGGCCTTTTTAACCCGCAACTGTGTGGTTATATAACAATTCTGAGAGACAAAAAAGTCAGAATTGTGAGATATAAACTTGCAATTCTGAGATAAACACAGTCAGAATTGTGTGATGCACACTAAAAAATGTTTATATCTAGCAGTTCTGACTTTTTTCTCAGAAATGTGCTATAAACAAGCATTTGTGAGTTATAAAGTCTGAGACATAAACTAAAATTACAATTCTGAGAACATATCAGTCCTTTTCCCTCTCAAAATTGGACTTTATAACTCGCAATTGCAAGTTTATATTTTTTCTCACAGTTCTGACTTTATTTCTCGCAACTGTTATCATGCAATTCTGAGAAAATTTTTTAGAAAATTTAGTTTTTTTTTTTTTATCACAGTTCTGACTTTATTTCTCGCAACTGTTATCACGCAATTCTGAGATTTTTTTTTATATCTATATAGATATATTTATAGATATATAGGTTTCATATCTCGCAATTCTGACTTAATTTCGTAGAATTGCAAGCTTATATCTCGCAATTCTGACTTTATACGTTTATACTTGTTTTAGTTTAGTTTTTTTTTTTTTACACACAAAAATATTCTCAGTTTAACCACTGATGTCACATTGATTATTTTAACAATGTCCTTACTACCTTTCTGGGCCTTGAACGTGGTAGTTGCATTGCTGTCTATGAAAGGTCAGAAAGCTCTCAGACTTCTTCAAAAACGTCTTCATTTGTGTTCCAAATATGAACAAAGTTTTTATGGGTTTGGAACGACATGAGGTTAAGTAATTAATAACAGAATTTTATTTTTTTGGTGAACTACCTCTTTAAGAGATATTGGTTTCCATATTTCCATGTAATATTTTTGGATTGCTTCACTATCATATTCACTTATCAACGTCTGTTTCCTTCCTTCCAGGCCGCTACAGCTTAGATTTGAAAGGCCTGAAGCACTTGTAGAACATCTGTACTGATCTGCAGCTTTCTTGTAAAGTTTTCTATCCGATTTGGAGGTGTTCGAGACCTCCCTTCTCATCTCCTGCACAGACTATGCTGCTTCTTAAGGGATTTTCTAGCTTTGACAGGTTGTGGGTACTTACATAACTGTCTGTGGATCCTGGAGAAACTCTTACATTACTTCTTTCTTCCTCTGTCTCTTGTGTCTTGCTTCACCCTGTCACACTCTTTTCAGAAGAAGAACTCTTCAAAAAGCCATTTTTGTTGCCAAAATGATGAAATGTAGTCTGATTTTTTTGATGTTGGATAAAACTTGGTATTGATTTAGAGAAAAACTGTGATAAAAATGGTGAAAACAACCACTGGAGACATAATTGGCCTAGCTTCAGTCCCACAGACTTGCGAATGGCATTATCGAGGAAGCCTAGCTCTTAAGCTGTAAGATCCCAAGGGACATGCTGAGGTTATTTTAAGGTCATTTAGGAAACAAGGCATACATTGGGTACAGGGAGCGGAAACACAAAGAACAAAAGACAGGAACAACACACATGGGGCCTGCAATTTTTGATAACCTTGACAGCTTTTTGAAACGAGAAATCAGTTGAGACACATCCAAACATTTTACTGACTGTGACCTGACTGCTGCTTCTTTGTAGGTATTATTACCTTTCTTTGTAAGTTAGCTTTTTTGTATGGCTGCCTTTGGAATGACCCCAGGCCCCTCTAAAGGAATAGGTTCAATACAACCGAAATCTGGGTTACAGTAAGACACTTACAATAGAACTGAATGGTGCCAATTGGCAAAGGATAAAAATTGGTCCCATTTACAGTACTTCCATTGTAAGTACTGTCGATTAAACTTAACTTGTATTGAACCTGGGATGTTTTTTAAGTTTATTGCCCCCTTAAAAGCAAGAAATTAAGAGTTGTAGTTCACTTCACTTGCTGACACATTAACATAGTATGGAACATGACCAATGTGCTAGTAACACTACATTATTTTACCTGACACTTCAACAGAAACATTCTGCACTATTCACCAAAGGGATAGCCATAACACAATGGGTTGGGTGGGCAGCTATGAAGGCCTGATCTCAGGAATGTGTACAGATAAGGAAGGGTAGCAGAAGGACTGTCTGTGTTTGAACACAACAAACAGACTTTCAGAATTACGCTCACATGTTCAATTTACAGCCAACTGTTAGCCAAAGCAGCATTTAATAAGCATCTGGGCATTTTGGCTCAGGCTACTGTAGGCCAACCTGAGAAGAATCTCTCCTCCCTTTCTATGGAGATCCTATTTGCTGTTATTGTACCACATATACCACAAATAATCAATAACCACATTGGCACCTAAACCAGCAGCCTGAAAAAATTGCTAATTGATTATTAATTAGCATACCAATTGGCCTCAAGGAGTAGATGATCTCAGAAAAAAGCACAGTTAGACACATGCCATATTTTCTTCTAGACTAACATGCACTGATGAATCATAAACAATAGGACCAAGTACATGTAATTAAGAAACTAAACATGGTCAACTGTGATTTCTTGTTTACTCAACATTGCAGTTAGAGTCATTATTATGCTAAACTGTAAATTAGTATTTGGATAAATGTGTACATGCACATGCATTGCATTGTGCAACACTTTAAGAACCATGTTAAGAAGCTGTCAGAGGTTAAGAGCAGCGTTCCTTCAACATCAAGGGAGAGTTTATGATTATTTTCTTCTGGAATTGCCCAGCTCTGATTGCAAAGAGTGGGTTTAAGAGGCATTACTGTGTGATTGAGTTCACCCCATGCACTGTTTCAATATTTCTCTGGCCGATTAAGTTTGCTGAACACACAATTTGCGTGTAATTAGCAGAGCCGTCAGTGCACAGTAACTTGAGTCTGACAAGTCTCTGTATTCCAGTTGCCTTACTTACAATGAAAAAGCCACAAAAGCCTTTGCTGCTTCAAATGTATGCTATATTAACATGCCACCTGAGAAAACAAGATGTCTCCTACCTGAACTGGGTGAATCTAATCTCATGCTGCATTTCATTCAATATGTTGAATAACTGAAATATTTCTACCTTTTGAGCATTACATTGTCTAACACTTTAAGGGAACCCTCGGTATTAAGACTTGTAGCCTTAATATAACATAAATTATATCTCTTACTGAAATATGCAGTAGAAAACCCATGAAAGATTTATGTTATTTAAAAATCCACATCGTTTTATACAGTGAATATAAAAAGTCTACACACCCCTGTTAAAATGCCAGGTGTATGTGATTTAAACAAATTAAAATACCACAAATACATTCTGAACTTTTTCCACCTTTATTGTGACCTATAACTTGTACAACTCAATTGAAAAACAAACTGAAATCTTTTTTTTTTTTTTTTCCTGTGGAAAGTAAAAATAAAAAACTAAAATAATGTGGTTGCATTAGTGCACACACCCTTAAACTAATACTCTGTCGAAGCACCTTTTGATTTTATTACAGCACTTTTTGGGTATGGGTTTATCAGCATGGCACATCTTGACTTGGCAATATTTGCCCACTCTTCTTTGCAAAAACACTACAAATCTGACAGATTGCGAGGACATCTCTCATGCACAGCCCTCTTCAGATCACCCCACAGATTTTGAATTGGATTCAGGTCTGGGCTCTGGCTGGGCCATTCTAAAACTTTCGTTGATTTGGCCATTCTTTTGTTGATTTGGATGTATGCTTAGGGTCATTGTCGTGCTGAAAGATGAAGTTCCTCTTCATCTTAAGCCTTCTTGCAGAAGCCTGAAGATTTTGTGCCAATATTGACTGGTATTTGGCACTGTTCATAATTCCCTCCACCTTGACTAAGGCCCCAGTTCCAGCTGAAGAAAAACAGCCCCAAAGCATGATGCTGCCACCACCATGCTTCACTGTGGGTATGCCGTTCTTTTGGTGATGTGCAGTGTTTTTTGCACCAAACATACCTTCTGGAATTGTGGCCAAAGAGTTCAACCTTGGTTTCATCAGACCATAACACATTTTCCCACGTGCTTTTGGAAGACTTCAAATGAGTTTTTGCAAAACTGAGCCAGGCTTCGATGTTTTTCTTCATAAGAAAAGGCTTCCGTCTTGCCATCTTACCCCACAGCCCAGACATATGAAAAATAAGGGTGACTGTGTACCACAAAACCAGTACTTGCCAGAAATTCATGCAGCTCCTTCAATGTTGCTGTAGGCCTCTTGGCAGCCTCCCTGACCAGTTTTCTTCTTGTCTTTTCATCAATTTTGGAGGGACGTCCTGTTCTTGGTAATGTCACTGTTGCACCATATTTTCTCCACTTGATGATGACTGACTTCACGGTGTTTCATGGTATATCTAATGCTTTAGAAATTTTTTGTACCCTTCTCCTGACTGATACCTTTTAACAATAACATCCCTCTGATGCTTTGGAAGCTCTTTGCGGACCATGGCATAGAACAGCTGAACTTTATTTGGGTTAATCAGAGGCACTTTAAATGATGGCAGGTGTACTGACTCCTATTTAACATGAGTTTGAATGTGATTAGTTAATTCTGAACACAGCCACATCCCCAGTTGTTAAAGGGTGTGCACATTAATGCAACCACATTATTTTAGCTTTTTATTTTTATTTCCCACTGAATAGATTGTTTTTCAATTGAGTTGTACAGGTTATAGGTCACATAACATCTCTGAAATTATTTATCATGGTCTAATTTTTTTAAATCACATAAACCTGGCATTTTAACAGGGGTGTGTAGACTTTTTATATCTACTGTACATATTTTGGACTTGGGGGGTGCCATTATTTAGATGACGTGAAATGGTTACACTCTGTGAGCTACTGGCACTACCTGTTAATATTTTTACAGCAACACAACTCGGAAAATCAAATACTGATACGATGACCACAGCTACTGAAAGAGCTTACAGGTGGTGATGGATTTAAGGTGATTTTGTAAATGTCACCAGATACTGAGTGAAATCTGTGCTGAAAAACTCCTTCAGCGGCTGCGGCATCATGACAAGCGTTGGCATGTTTACATCCTGCCAGGATGGCATCTAGTGTTTCTTGTCTCTGCTGTTTGTAAACTCTTTAAGTAGCTGTGGTCTACTAAAAGCCTCAACGGCATCAGGGCTAAAGTGGAGAGAACAAAGACGCAGGTCTTCAGGACGTTTTATTCGTCCACAGGCATCTTCCCATTCTTTTCTCCTCTTCTTATCGTTGGGGAAGCAGTGAAGACTTACATTGCTTCTCCTTTTGCCCTTCAAATGCAAATTACAACCAAAAGCTCATGTGGCATCGTATCAGTATTTTATTTCAGAGTAAAAATAGCAACAGGTAGCGCCAATAGCTCACACAGTGCAACCATTTTGCATCATAGTCTAAAATATGTATAAAACGACATGGTTTTTTAAAAATAATGTAAATCTTTAATGGTTTTTTACTACATATTTCAGTAAGATACATTATTTGTGTTTAAGTCTTAATACCCAGGGTTCCCTTCAAAGAATTATGTATACAAACATTGTAATGCTAGCATTAGCTTTGTAAGTTTTTGACTGTTGGTATTCTATTGCACTTTTACAAGTAAGAAGCTGCTAATTTGATATTCTGTGGTGAATGGAAGGCAGCATTCATCCAACTGAACCGACGATGGAAAGGAACATAATAAGGAGTGAGATGGATTGCTTTGAACATAAAAATTTTACCCTCCATATGGTGACATTTACTGTGTATTGGCTGTTGTAATTTGTGATAGAAGGGTTTGTCTGTGCTTGCTTGCATTGTATTATATCACAATAGAACTGTTCATTTCTAGCGTTAAAGAAAGAAAACACGTTTACAGCTGGTAAAGTCTGATACTTTTAGGTTTCTATAGCTGCACTGGTTTAATTATTTTGATTCCGCGCTTGAAAAAACGAAGTCTACAGCTTGTGCACTTGCTGAATACATTTTAAAGGCTAGACCTAATCCTCGAGCATACCACCTACACTGCATGTTAAATGGCGGGAAAAGGATTTAGATGTCAGCTACTACCTAAAATGCTCATATGGTGCTATTTCACACATACTCACACAAACACTGTCAGTAATGCATACGACAGCCCTTCCATCTGCACAAATCCAGTTATTTTTGCATCTCTCTTATGTGATTTAGAATATTTTACACTAACCAAATGTTACTTTGCATTAACGTGGCCCTGGAGCCTGCGATGATGTGTATGACTCACCGGCGGCTGATCTGAAAAAACACAATTTGAAAAAAAATCTGCCCTAGATATTTCATACAGTTCAAGAACAGATTAAGATGCTCTCGCTTTGATCCCTCTAATGCAACATCCCGAAACATTTCTGCTGTGCTACCGTGGATAAAATGATTAGGTTGCGATGGGCATAGGTCAGCTCACTGCGTGGGTTGGTTCTCTTCACTACTCCTCCCTTCTTTTTCTAGGTTTTCTACTCTTGCCTTGAAGAAGATGATAGCTATGACTTTGCAGGTCTGACAGAAGTAAAGAATAGTGGTAAGCCTCTTTGAAACTGTAAAGGTAAGAGATCATGTGCGTTACATAAGAGAGCGGACCAATACATAGGCATTCCAAGTTAGGTTATGTTCGACTATTTTAGATGCAAAAAAAAAAAAAAAAACATGTATCTTCATCCTGTTCATCAGTAAAATACCTAAAAATCTTTAAAACAACAAAAGTTAATACAAGTCTCAAAGGGAACCCCGGGTATTAAGACTTGTATGGCTTAATGTAGAGCTGTCACTAGCGATTATTTTAATAACTGAGTAATCTGACGATTATTCTGATGATTAATCGAGTAATCAGATAATTATAATAATTTTTTTGTATTAATAAAATAGACCTAAATTAACAATAGACTTTAAAATGACTTCAAATACACACATAATAGGAATGAGGCAATAATCATTAGTTTAATAATGGTCATATTGAAAAAAAATGTTAAAATACATAATATATTATAAACAGTAGAGCTAATGTACATTATGCATTATAACACATACCTGCATTGAATATATATTTCATTGAACATATACGCAGGTCTTTAGGAAGTTTAATTCGTTCACAGGTATCTTCCCATTCTTTTCTCCTCTTCTTATCGCTAGAACAGCAGTGAAAACTCACACTGCATCTCGTGTTGCCCTTCGACTGAAAATTTATATATTTTAAAATTGCAATTGTATTAAGAAACTTTTACTTCTTGTGGCAAATTGGTTAATTTTCGCCCTATTGGCTTAGGTTTAAGGTTATATTTAACATAATTTCATCTTTTTTTTTTCCTAAAAATTGTATGCTTCCGTACAAATCACACTCTACAAAATATCATAAAATAGCTTCTCTTTCTCATGAGATCAGGTTATCATATCTCTCAATATGATTCTTTATAACTAAATTTAAGTCTTACAATCTTTTGTAAATCTGATTTATTTACTTTTTGTATGCTAAATTAGAATTGCATTGTTCCAGGGTTAGATTATACACTAAATGGCCTTGAAATTAAAAAAATAAAAAATAAAATCTGTTATGTAAAGCAACTGCTGGCCATTTCACAAAATAATCTGAATCTGAAGAAAACACTGAATAAGTAATAAATTGCCTGTTCACTGACACTAGCTGCTACCCAAGCACATTTACTTACAACTTATCAGTAGACGAGCTGTATGCAAAACACATTCAGAGCAAAATATTTCTATATGCATCAAAATGCAAGCTGTGTTGACTCACAGCAGGGACAATCATTGACAGAGGCAGCTTGCATAAATATATCTCGTGTTAGTATGCAGTGCCCTATCTGTATGACTTCAATTTCATCACCCCAAAAAATTGAACCCGAGAAGATTCAGGTATGTTTGTGATGGACAGCACTCCACCGCGCCACTGAGATGATGGGCAGCTCTGGAGATCAATGCAAGCATCTGACTTCAAAGCCCCTGGGGGCTGGTTGGCATTCATCGTGACCAACTCACAGCGGAGCAGCCGTGGAGCAACGGAGGGGATGAAAACAACTTGTGAGTCACATGCAGCTTAGAGGCAGAGTCAGGTCGGCGAGGTCTTTAAGCTTCTCAAATTACCAATACTGCCGACTCAAGCTCACCAAACCTAATTGGAATCAAAGTATATGTGCTTTTTTGATTTATCCACCCTGTCTAAATAATCAGCACCGGTGGGCATTCTATAATTGCTGAAGGGATGCGAATAGCCTGCTCTATTAGTCTTCATTTCGCTTAAGTGGCAAAATGCCATTGCGTGCGTGGCGCAGGATAAATTTCATCCTGTCTTGTTTTCGAACGAGAAGCTTTCATATGCTGATAGTCAAGGTGCCACTCACCTTTATTTGGCCTGAGAATACTTATTTGTGGACATGCAACAGAGTACATTGTCTTCGCTGTCTAGCAGATTGTAGTGGACTCCTGCTTTCCCATGGGTAATTTGCAGTGTTTGTTTTTCTCTTTGCAGAGGTCTGGCTGAAATGCGTGACCACTGCTTTCCCTTGCTTCCTTTAAACAGCACTGACAGAGAATCATGGGAAATCCCAGCCTCTGATTTAGGTAATGTCTGAGAGTGATGGGTGTGTGTATGTGTGTGCCATCTAATGTGAAGCTCTCCCAAAGCCTCAGTCGGTCTCTCTTGGGATAAACATCATAATACAGAAGAGACATGCTTAGGCATTGGCTTTTATCTTTAACCCAATAGAAACGGAGCAAAGGGAGCATGTAAAGGCAGGAGATCACCTGACCTGAAGTCAGTGTCATGACTGAGCGAACGTGAGACCTTTGGACATTCTCTAAGCCCCCCCCGCTGGCTCCGCTTCACTGACAGCCGACGGAATAAGTGTGTCACATGGCTCTGTTACCATGGAGAAATTGGCATGAAAGTGATACTGTTAGCATCTGTCGGAACAGCCATGTTAGGTTTCTGTTCTAATTATAAATGGATGTAAAATGTGTCCCTGACACTAACATCATCACTGCTCCATTGTACAATAACATGAGATCAGGCATAAAAAGAAAATGGGATGAGAATAATTAAACCACAGAAGTAGACCTCTCAATCTCTCTGCAAGCAGGGTCTACAATTAACTGTGTGCCACACAGGACAATAGTGGGAGAACTGAGAACATTTACTTGTCATAAATATTTGTTACTGTCCATGAAATGTTACTTTTCATAACAGGGTTGGGCCAAAAAATATATAACATGACCAGCCGATATCAATAATTATCACGATAAATTTCAACTCTTTATTTCTTTTAAGTTTAAAGGCAGATTTTTGCTCCTAAGTGAAAGACCTTGAATTGTGGTTGTAAACTATCCTTTATTCCCAGAACATGACAAACGCCTCACGTTTTTGAATTCTTCACACTTTTCGAGCAAATTTTCCTCAACGAAATAAATATCTTTAAAAATTTTTTAGTAAATTGCATGTTCTAATCAGAGAAACTCTTTCAACAATCAAAAACAGATTTGTGTTGCCTAACTTCCCTAATGTGTATCTTCAGCACAGCTTCCATTTCAGACTGCAATATTAATAATACACTTTTGTTGTCTCTTAGAAATGAACATTTGATAGTAGCTTTAGCTGACAGTAGTAGCAGCTTGAGTTAGGATGCAGCAAATTTAAGTTCATTATCAAATACAGTAGCGTCTGTAAAATTTGCAACTACCTCATTTGTATATGTGATATTCATTTTTATATGAAATTTAATTTAATTAACCATCGGTCTTCCGTAGTACCATACATTAAGATCACGGTACCATGGTAAAAAGTGTTATATGGTTTCTAGGTACTTGTATAAAAAACAGTAGTCTAAATACATTTAGTATAAATGCACAAATGCTATGGTCTGTGTGGCATGATCAAATAAGTAGCGCTATTATATCTTGATAATCTGTTATCGTTTTATTGCCCAGACCTATAGAATAAAATAAAAATAATACAATATTCAAAATAAAATATTCAATATTCATTTGCTGCAAGTTATGGTCAGTAATTTTTATTTATTTATTTATTTTATTCAGCAAAGACAAACTAAACTGATCGATGAATAAATGTTGTTGTTTTTAAAATCTCTGTTAATTAAAGAATATATATATATATATGGGTCATAATATTAGGCAGCACAACTGTTTTCAAAACTGATTATAATAACGAAGGTTTCTTTTTCACCAAATCATCATATTAGAAGACACTAAAGACTGGAGTAAAAATTCACTGATAATTCAGATAAATGACTAATAGAAAAAAATAAAATAGAAAAGAAATTCTATTTATTATATTTCATTAATTATATAATATTCTGTACTGTATTAATTATATACTCTTATATATCATTATATATTAATTAGGGATGTCCCCGAAGCCGAATACTGTGTTCGGAAAGGAAATGACGCATTCTACGGAGCCCCCAACAGGACATGGTGAAAAATAACTTTCAGTGCTTTGGGTTGTCTCACAATTATATTGTTGGGTAATTTGATATAATGTGCAGGCATCAGGAAACCACTAACAATATCAGTGGAATGAAATGCACAAAATTCTTGGAAATTCACTTTTTACTTTCACTTTCAAATTTGCTATTCTATAACTGTTCTATAATCTCACCCACTTTTGAAGCAGTGTAACTGCAGTAGAAAAGCCAGCAAGCTGTGCCGAGTCATAATCGCAATTAGACTTTGGGCACATCCATAATATTAATATTAATATTATACTAAATATATAATTTGGTTGTGCTGCAATGTACGAATTAGTGTGGAACTGTGGTATGTCTGCAAATGTCTAATTGTTTCCCTAAATAAGCACTTTCTCCCACTTCTGTCAATAGCACCTTTAGTAAGTGATGTCATCTTTGATGTAGAGTGTGGCACACAAGACACCCCAGATGGTGTGAAAAACCATCAGGCAAACTGCCATTTGTGGAAGACCTATCAAAGTCGCCTTTAAACTCCTTGGGTGTAAACCATGCTTTATAGTATACTATTATTAGTCCCGCATAAAGTGTTGCTCAGAGCAAGATATGCTATTTCAGCCTCAAAGTTTCTGCTAGTTGAGACATCATCCGTAATATTTCACATTTTCTTGTTAAAAATCCCACTTATTGTTGCAGCATTTCATGTCTAATTTCTTATTAGAGGTCACACAACAGGATTAACTCTTCCAGCACACGCCGCCGCATTCAAATACCCCCATGGTATGTCTCTCTGACATGTCCATCTGTCAGCTGTTGATAAGACGCTCCTATGCAAAAGCCTGTCCCTTAATTTCCTCTTAATGGGCCGACGCATTAATGTGAGTCATGTGCCAAAAGCTGTGATACATCCATGACAAGGTTATTAAAGGAACAATCTGAGAATTCGCCGGGCAGAAATCGAGAGACGAACCGGAGATGTGAAATTGCTTCTGGTATGACTGTGGTCATATCAGCTTGGGCGCTTCGCTGATTAACGAATTAGAGAAGAAATGAAATAGTATAATGTGATGGATTAAAAGAGGAACATTGGGCATAGCCTGTGCTGTTAGGCTGTTGAAAAAAAAGCAGCCTTATCTGTCCAGAAAATGAGGGAGACGGGCTAGCGATGGTAATACGCTGTTTAAAGTGTGGCAAAAGAGAGGGAGCGCAAGTAAGAGAGGAAAGAGAGTTGCTTGCGGAAAGGGGGTACTAAAAGCCTGCACAAAGTGCCCCTAATGCACTCCGGAGAGGGATGATGTACGCCTTGTTATAGCACCGAGTGCGAGACGTAGCGTACTAACAGCACTGTAAAAGCTCCAAATATCCAAATATCTCCAGAATGGTCTTCACCTCCATTACTGGTCCTCACATCTCGAAATAATTTCGACCCATAATCAGATGCGGGGATATGGACAGATGAAAGACAAGCCGAGAAGGCCAGCCTGTTGATTATTTTCACAGATGGATTGATTTTTCTCATATTTCTTCTGATTGTTCTCTATTGACGTCGATGTGCTTTGCATAATAATACGTCCCGACAACTTTAAATGAGTTTCCCAGGGCTTCGCTCTCCACATGGGAGTTCTGATTAGCGGTGGCCGCTTGAGTGGCTTGTCAATCTATCCCGTCGACAAGATGCGCCCAACAAGGTGCCTTCGCTTTCTGGAGAATTGACGCCTGCTGACTCTCAGAAGGAGAAAAGATGTCATCTATCTCTGAGGGAGGCAATAAATAAAAATATCAAAGCGTGACCGCGGGGTTGCCTGGTTGAGCCAATCGCTCAAGCTTGAGTTTATTCCCCATAATCCTCCATTTCCATGCTCAATGCACTGTGTCTTCTCTCATGGCGGTACGGTTTCCCAAAGCCACATCTGGAATGAAGCGTGAACGTCAAAGACCCCCTTAGGTTCGGTGAAAATGCTTGAATGACCTAGACCAGGGTTTCTCAAACCCCTAGATGCATTTTGAATATTTTCTAAAATTCCACACACCTGATTCAGTTCATTAGTCACTCTACCGAGACCCCTTTGAGTCTATGAACTAAACTAGGTGTGTGTGATTAGTCAGATGTATTGAGAAATCCCGACCTAATCAGCGGTATGGAGTAAATCGAAATCCGATTGAGATTTCACTCTCAGGAATGAGCAAAAGGGCTTAGGCTTAGTGCTCGAGGTCGACCTCCGCTTGCCTTCTATCCCCTGAATGGCCTTTCTGACAAATCCGACCAGGGCCTTTGTCTCTTACATCAGCATGGGTGCGGTGTTGCAGTTTTTACGGCGAGTGACTTGGTTAGATTATCTGTCGAGGAAATCGGGAGAGGATTAGGTTAGGAAGGGAATCATGGGTAATACACTGCTATCAAAATAAGCATGGCGGAGGCAGAGATACGGAGACAAAGTGATGGGATTCGGAGGTGACTTCTCGCAACACATTGTACGGCTCAGGGGTGGGATTATAAAGCAATTAGCAGCACTGGCGGTGATTAATACTGTGGTTAATAGGATGAGGCTGAAGATCGGATGGGGGAAGGGAGGTACCGAGTGCAAGAAACCCGGACGAAGACAGGCACAGTGCATCAATCACAGATGACAGCTGGGACAGGGTCCAGGAGCTCCATTCATCATGAGAGCGAGAGCGACACACACAGCTCAGCAAAGTAGCAGCGGAAGCATTAATTACTAGTTGCTTCAAACATCCCTGACACCTCAGATTGTAAACTGGAGTTGGGTACTTAACTTGGATGAATCAGACAGGAATCAAGATGATGACATTAGAGAGATTGACAAAACTGAATAGAAACATCTCAGTAAAATGCTGCAAATAGACTTCTACAGTACAGCAAAGAATTTTAGGCCATTTCCTGTATGCTGTGTACACTGTAAAAAATAAATAGTTGAGAAAACTTAAAAAAAAAATTTGATGCATTAAGGCTTTTACAATAGTTTTTTAGTTTTTCCTCAGCAAAAATACTTTGTTTAGCCAACATAAATTAGTTTGTTCATGCAATGCTAATCATCTTATTTTGCTAATAGAAAGTGTTGTCACAGCAACTATTTTTGTAATTTATTTTTTTATGTATCAATAAATATATATATATTTTTTATCTGTCTTTTTTTTTGCTTATTTACAAATGGCAAACAGTGAATTGTTATAGAATCCTTCATGGATAACGCAGTCTAATATGTAGACAACATTGTCTTTGTTTGTAAAACATCTTACAAGACTAAGATATCCAGCAAACAGATATAAGTGGTTGAACATACTCTAGGCCTCAAAACTAGACACACAAACCTCAAGGACGGTTGCAATCAACAAATGTTAAAAATATGAGCTCTTTACATCACAGTACAACAAATAACCAACAATAATGACAAAACAACAACAAAAAGTTTAAATTAGGTCAGCAAACAGCAAAACAATAATACCGTAATTGGTGCATTCCATGGACGCGAATCCATGAAACACTTTATTAGACTGTTTTCCAAAGCTGCATGATACATTAAAGTCATTTAAAATCATAATAAAGCATTATGCTTTTGTGAATTCACAAACACTGGCTATGTTTACATGCACCCAAATAATCCATTTGTAATCAGATTGACTGCTCAGTCGGATTGAAAAACGTTCATCTAAACACCTTAATCGATCCGATTGAGCTCGATCGGAATGAAATTTCGATCGGATTAAAAGGAGTGGTTTATTCCTTTTCTAATCTGATCCAACCGCAAAAAATGACCATGCAAACGCTTGAATCCGACTACTTTCTCAATCGTATTCAGAAGTCTCTGGAGCACATGCGCAGTGCAATGTTGACATGCATTACGCAGTGCGCAAGTTCACGTTCACGTCTTCTTTAGATCACAAAAAAAAACGTTGCTGATTTATGAATGTGTATGCCAACATGGCAAAAATAATGATGAGCTCTGTCACGTCCATGGTTGTCTCCACAAGTGTGATTGATATGACATCACAGGCAGAGCGCGTGCGCAAAAGTTTTAATCGGAATGTATATAAAACATATATAAACGGATATTTGAATCAGATTACAATGTTAAGAGTACATGTAAACAGATCTGCAATCGGATTCAATTCATTCGGATTGACGAAAATTGGTGCATGTAAACGTAGCCACTATGATTCATTTAGATAAATGTAGAGATGCAGTTATATATGTGCTTTATTTACATGCGTGTAGGTTACGTTTGTGCATGTCAGAACATGCATGTACACAGTACATGTTCACAGTAAAAGCTGTTCCACATGAATGTTATCATTTACATATATGGAGCGCTTTCAAAATAAAACCTCATACCCTCATTTGGAGTTTGCATGTTTTGATGTCCACATATTTAAAACAATTTGAGTGGCTGTAAAATTTCTGTCATAAAGAAATGGTCCAATTTTAAATATTAAGTGGATATTTTGAATCAAATATTGTTTAGATTGTGCAGTTAAATGTAAAATCAATCGTCAGACCAATGGTGCCCTCTGAAGTCATTTGTTATAATGTGAAATGTACATTAGTTCTATTGTTACATTATGTATTTTAAGTTTTGTTTAATAAAACAACATGATTACTTGTGTTTGATACTTTATTTGAACTAATTATTATTGCATCATTGCTATTATATATGTATTTAATTAATTTTTGGGCTACGTCTACATTAATCCGGTTACATTTGAAAACAGAGTTTTCGTTTTTAAACACTCTCCGTCCACACTAGCATTATCAAGCACTTTTCAAAAATGTATTTTCCACAATGAAACATTGGAAAACATTAAATTCGCCTTACCGTGCATGCATAAAGCCTCCAAATATTCACTGAGATTATACAGAGGGAATGGACATAATATGTTTTCTTTGGAGAGCACTTTCAAAAAGCTTTTTCCTTGACAAAAAAATGCTGTCTCAGTGTGGACGGAAGGCCAAAACGGAGAGAAAAAAATGCGTTTTCAAATGAAAACTTATTAGTGTGGACATGGCCTTAAAGTCTATTGTTCACTTAGGTCTGGTTTTTATTATCACAACAAAATTATGTTGTTTTTTCAGATTACTTGTCAAAATAATTGATCGATTACTCGATTTCTAAATTAATTATTAGTGACAGCCCTAATGTTGTGTACTATTTTTTTTTATTATTATTATTATTTTTTATAATGTTGTCTGTTGTTCAGTTAGGTCTATTTTTATTATAACAAAAATGTATTATAATTATCCGATTATTCGATTAAACGTCAGAATAATCAGCCGATTACTAGATTATCAAAATAATGGTTAGTGGCAGCACTAATGTTGTGTACTATTTTTTATTTTTTAATTATTTGTATTTTTTTTATAATGTTGTCTATTGTTCACTTAGGTCTATTTTTTTTATAACAAAAATTTTATTATAATTATCTGATTATTCATTTAAATGTCAGAATAATCAACCGATTACTAGATTACCACTAGATTACTAGATTTTTTACATAATGTTGTTAGATTACATTTCAGAATTGTCAATATCAATTTTAATACCACAACAAAAAAAAAAATATATACAATATATATATATATATATATATATATATATATATATATATAGTAATTTTAACAGTAAAAGATTGAAACAATGCTGAGGTAAAAATCTGTTAATTGGATTTGTCAAGTGCCCTTACTGGTGAAAACTGTAATAAATCTAATGGGATAGTACTGTTAAATGTACAATTATTGGAATGTAAAAGGAGTCATTCCCTAATTTAAAAAATAAAAAATAAATAAATAAATAAAATGACTATGAAACAAGCACCTAAAACTAAAGCAACAACAGTAACCACATAATAAACCAGCAAACAGTCAATCATTCAGTCAATTAATCAATCTTATAATTTATTCACGATGCAGTGCATGATGGAAATTCGAACTATAGAGTTAATTGCTAATAATTTAAAGAAAAGAGGTAGTACTGCTAATACTGTGTAAAAACAAAAAACAAAAAAGCTGCTTAGCACACTGCAAAAATGCTTTTCTTACGTAGATTTTTTGTCTTGTTCCCAGCCAAAATATCTAAAAATTCTTAAATCAAGAAGGATTTTCTAGACAAGCAAAAATTACTGTCTTGCTTTCAGAAAAAATTAAATGAGTTTTTGCTTGAAAAAAGCTCAATAATCTGCCAATGGGGTAATTATTTTGCATTTTATTTCAAGATGAAAACTAGATTATTTTGCTTACCCCATTGGCAGATTATTTTGCTTGTTTCAAGCAAAAACTCATTTAATTTTTTCTGAAAGCAAGACAATAATTTTTGCTTGTCTAGAAAATCCTTCTTGATTTAAGAATTTTTAGACATTTTAACTGGTAACAAGATAACAAATCTAAGTAAGAAAAGCATTTTTTGCAGTGTATGGTACCTCATAACCAGTAATATACTTTAAATTCACACAAAAACCATTTACAGTGTATAGAAATGAGAGAGAACGATATCATGAGAACAAATTCTGCTCTTTGATTGATGGCCTGATGATATCAGTTGAAATATTATAAAGTGAGCTCAACGTACAGCTTTATCATATTCTCTTTGCAGTTTCTTAAAAGATCTGCAATACAATTGCACTGCGTATCTTTCAGGCCTGTAGTGTGACATGAACAACACTATACTAATGCTGATAAGATTCACAAGAACAAAAAGCACAGTACCTACAGAAAGCACAGCCGTCTCTTCCTTTTCTTCACCGGTTCTTCTTTTGTGCTCACTGGAAGGAGAGGAGAAAAGATCACATTAGCACAACACTAGCTCAGAGATGGCCATCGCCACCACACATTATCATCTCAGCCTTAGGGCAGAGCATAAAGTCTTGAGGGTGTCCAGCTATGGACCCACAGGATGATGCCATCTGCTTTAAAGTATATATAAAAACAGGAAACGACCAGGTTGCAAAGCAGGCCAAGACACAACTATGAACCTAAAGATTTATCAAAAGATACCAGGGGTTATGAGTATTAGTATTAATATATAAGATGTTCCCTATTCAGTGACATAAGGAAGAACATAATTCCCAGTAGAACTGAAGTTCACATACTTTACTCTGAATACTCAATTAAAGATGTTTTGAATAACAGCTTTAAAGTAGCCTGAAGGCAGAGCTGTACAGTGTGCCAGTCTGATGTTCGTTAATTAGCACAGCTCTAAATAAAACAGACTGTTCATTGTAGAACTGAATTACGATGTCTGAATGTCCACATGAAGACCTGTGCTGAGGAAGTCACCTTAAATTAAATATGAAGGAGAAGTAGGTTTGAGCTCTGGAGAATTAATGGCAATTTAATATTCTGTTAATTAGAGAGTGCATGGTCTTGCGTTCCAAAATTGAAATTATTCAAAGAAGGGTAAAAAGAAAGGCTTTGTTAAAACCAACCAACACTGGTCACATACATAGAAGATTATTTATATTATAAATATTTACTATTAAATAAGCACATAATACTATTTTTACAAATAAAAATACAAGCATTTGTTTTCTATAATCTGTATGTATAAAATATTATTGTTTGTACAAATATGCACAAAATTGCTTTATATACACTACCAGTCAAAAGTTTTGACACACCCTCTTATTTAATGTTTTTTAAAGAAGTCTCTTATGCTCATCAAGGCTGCATTTATTTGATCAAAAATACAGAAAAAAACAGTAATATTGTAAAATGTTATTACAATAGAAAATAATGTTTTTTTTATTTTAATATACTTTACAATATAATTTATTCCTGTGATGCAAAGCTAAATTTTTCATCAGCTGTTACTTCAGTCTTAAGTGTCACATGATCCTTCAGAAATCATTCTAATATGCTGATTTATTATTAGAATTATCAATGTTGGAAACAGTTGTGCTGCCAAATATTTTTTTTGCAACCTGTGATTCTTTATTCAGGATTCTTTGATGAATAACAAGTTAAAAAGAACAGCATTTATTTAAAATGTAAATCTTTTCTAACAATGTAAATCTATGCTATCACTTTTTATTAACTGAACACATCCTTGGTGAATAAAAGTATTAATTTCTTTCAAAAAAAAAAAAAAGAATACAAATTTACTGACCCCAAAATTTTGAACAGTAGTGTATATTGTTAGAAAACCTTTATATTTTAAATAAATGCTGTTCTTTTTTAACCTTTTATTGATCAAAAAATCCTGAAAAAAAAGTATCACAGGTTCCAAAATAAATATTAAGCAGTGCAACTGTTTCCAGCACTGATAATAAATCAGCATATTAGAATGATTTTTGAAGGATCATGTGACACTGAAGAGTGGAGTAATGATTCTGGAACTTCAAATTGAATTACAGATATACATTAAATTTTAATGTATATTAATATAGAAAAACATTGATTTATATCGTAATAATATTTCACAATATTTTCTGTATTTTTGATCAAGTGAAAACAGCCTTGATAAGCATAAGAATCCTATTTAAAATACATTAAATGAGAGGGTGTGTCCAAACTTTTGACTGGTAGTGTAAATGTGCAAGAATGAGACATTTTTCACATACTGTAATATTTCGACATATTTGCATAATTTACATGGCTGCAGTGTGTTTGCATTGTATTAAATAATTCCCTTTCTCAATCTCTCTCTCACACGCTCAACATTCATTCTCTTTATCATTTCCCTTCTCCCTCTTTCTCTAATATGATTACATTTTATTTGCCCCCGGTTGCAGTGGATGCCACTCTTCATTATTTCACTTCCAGAAAGCATTTTGAGACTCAAGTGATAAACACACAGACACTAATTCTAGACAATTTACCCCTATTTAGTATGATTTATTATACGCCGCTGACCACCTACTGGAGTATTCAATTAATAAAGCCGAGCTGCACGCTTGCCAAGTCTATCAATGCCCATCTCCAACAGACAATTTCCACCTCAATATCTCTTGCAAAAAGTGTGTGAAATACTTTCCATTTGAGGGTTAAACCCAGACAGTTAGTCATAGAAGTGTACAATTCAGCTGCCAGGATATTGGAGAAAACACTTACAATGTTCCATTTATATAAGATAAATGGACACTCACATTAAAAAAAAACTAATTAAATCACTCTGAATACTCTTGCTTGTGTGTTTATCAGCTTTTGAATATATTATGATATCCTCCCTATATAAGGAAATTTTTATGACCTGCATGTTATTCAAAGGTAAGATTTTTAATGTTTTTAAAGGAATCTCTTCTGCTCATCAAGGCTGTGTTTGTTTGAAAAAAATACAGGAAAAACAGTAATATTGCGAAATATTATTACAATTTAAAATAACGGTTTTGCATTTTAATATATTTTAAAATATAATACATTTCTGTGATACAAAGCTGAATTTTCAGCATCATTACTCCAGTCTGTAGTGTCACATGATCTTTCAGAAATCACTTTAATATGCTCATTTATTATCAATGTAGGAAACAGGTGTGCTGCTTAATTTTTTTTTTGGAAACTGGATGAATAAAAAGTTTAAAAATAGACATTTTAAAATTTACATTTAAAAAATAGACATTTAACATTTTAAACAGACATCTTTTCTAACAACATATGTTTTTCTTTTTCACTTTTTATCAATTTAACACATCCTTGCTGAATAAAAGCATTAATTTCTATCAAAAAAGAAAGAAAAAAAAACTGAGTAAAAGTAGTGTATATTGTTAAAAAAGAATTTTAAACAAAAAGCATTTTAAATACATTTTAATTTATAAAAGAACCCTGAAATCTTTCACAGTTTTATTAGAATGATTTCTGGACGAATTCTGGAGTAATGATTGAAGAAAATTCAGCTTTGATCACAGAAATAAAGTATATTTTAAAGCATATTAACATAGAAAACCTTTTTTTTTTTATTAATATTTTAATTTGCAATAATATTTCATAATATTACTAAACTTTTGAATGGCAGTGTATGTATCTAAAATAAAATAAAATAAAATAAAATAAAATAAAATAAAATAAAATGGATATGCTGCATGGGATACATTTCAACCATTTAATAGCTTTTAATTGATGTAATCAAACTGGATGTCTCTAAAGTATAAATTAAATACATTACCAGAGGCTAATACTGAACCTAATCAAAGAAAAATCTTATCTACACCTAGAAATAGGTCTTTCATGAGAGAAAAAAGGCAACGCCACTTTTCAGCAAAATGTCTGAAACGAGTGACTCAGATGTGCAAGAATAATAACACAAGTGTTTTCTGCATTAAGCATTTGTGCTGAAATAAATGAGTTTTAATAACACCTTCTAACTTCTGCGGATATTGGGTTATTATTTGGGTTTAAGACGTCCACCCGAAAGAAACAACCTGATTGTGATGTCTAAAGTGTCTAATTTGCTACAGGGAATGGTGACAATACCACACTTTTTGTGTCAAGGACTTTCTGGGATCCATTCTTTCTTTGACATTTCGTATTCAGCACCCCTCGCTGATACACTGCATGATCCGCTCTTATGACTCAACATCAAATTTGCCTCACAAAGGCCAAAAGCCAATGGTTTTAAAGCTCATCTCACATGATGAAGGCAGCTACAGAAAGTAAAGGCTAATGACTACACCACACCATTTAGCATTACAGCCCCAGTTGGTTTTTCCCAAACCATAGTGCATAAAGTGAAGAACCAATGAAGGCCAAATTGTGGAGGCTCAGACTGGAATCACATATTCCACTTATTGTTGGAGAGAAAGTTTCTAATTTATGGAGGATCAGTGTGCCAAGGTGACCTAGTGCTCATTAGAGAGAGTGGTAAAAAGCACATTGGACAGATGGGAGGCCACCTGTTAAAAAGCAGTTTCAAATGACCACAATTTTATTCTGCATTACTGTCAGCCCACCACATCATTTAAATGCATGATACAAGATCACTCTCGAAAAGTTCAGGCTTTTCAAAATGGTCCTTCAGCATAAGAGGCCCGCTTTTCAATCTAATAACCAATGCCCAAACGAAGCATCTTTCATCATATATATGGTATAGTATATACTCTATAAAGAATAAACAATGACTGTATAATTTTGAGATTCATCTTTTCACACTGGGGACAACTGAGGGACTCATATGCAACTATTACAGAAAGTTCAAACGCTCACTGATGCTTCAGAAGGAACACAATGCATTAAAGGTCACATATTTTACACCTTTCTGAAGGTTTATTTATTATCAGTTTTATCACAGATAAATACAAGCATTTCAGTCAAATGGAATTTATGCAATATTTAACTAATTTTATCCCACGGGAAAAATCAACCTGACGCAACAGTTTAAAATCAGCCCAATTCCTTGGAAAAAATGTGGATTTGGCAACCCTACATCCAACTCGAGCTGTATCCAAAGCAATTTAAATACTCGGAATATTGATAGCGACACAGTGATGCGTAAAAATTATATTCAATATTAGAATGTTTGCGGGAGCAGGATTAAGAAAACTTTCCAGCGCAAGGCTTTAATACAAAAACGCACACAAATAAAACCGAACAGCGGACATTTTGGGCGATTTAGGAATCCCGGCTGGACGCATTTTTTAAGTCCAAAAGAGAACTTATGGTCACCCTACTTAGGAATATATTTTTGCGATAAGTGCTAAAAACCATCTCAATTTACTTTTTACATCTCCTCTCTTAGGAGCTCCGTCAAAAATAGATTGTTTCTAATTAATAATCTTGAGCCTCTCTTCTGATTGGCCTGCTCTTTTCTGAGTGGCGCACGGCCAGGCCAACCACAGATAACTAGGGTCATGTATGCTGTAGCCTGCTGTGGCTTGGTGATAATCAACAGGATGTTTCAGATGGTAATTACTGTTTTTTTTTTAAACACTGAAACAAGTCACAACTGAGCCGCTGCGCATCTCCATTTAAACACAGTGGTATTTTGTTTATGAAGGAACGTGCGTTTTTTAAACGAATCAATGATTAAATTTCCCATTCATAAAGACTTGCTGTATTCCTTAATGAATCAGCTGTTTGAACGAATCAAATGAATTATTTGTCTTATAGTTGTCTTGCCACCACCTACTGGCAGATTTAGTTTCATTTTTAAAGTACCTTTCCAGTTATTTCATTTAATATTTTTGTATTTAAAATGTTATATTTAAAACATTAATCTCAACATGAATTTATGAATTTAATTGCACTCATGTCCCTCTGAGCCTCATTAAACATGAAAATACATCTACAAGCCTCTTCTGTGTTCCTTCGTGCCACCTCTGTAGTACAAATAAATAATGTTCTTCTTCTTTTGTTTTAATTAGAAATTTGAAAAAGCTTAAAGAAATATAATTTTTGACATTTTTGACATAAAAGATGACATACTTTTAATAAAGTTGCCAAAAATGCCAATACAAAGGTAAAAACAAAATTCCCCTATAAATCATTTTAAGGTGTCAAATACCACCTCGTAATGGGAAGACTGGTTTTGATCAGATTTTTGGATTATTGATTATAAGGTGCTCCTGAAATTTTGACTGTGCTCCTAAATTTTTTAAGTAAGTAAAAGTAAGCGTAGCGCCCTGTCTGTGGATCATTCAGGTAACAACACAGTATTAAAAATCAAGTGTGTGTAAACATTTGAATGGGGTCATTTTTATAAAGTCAACCATTATTGTGGACTATATGTAAACGTCTTTTATGTGAAATATCTTATTCAGATCAGTACTAAATAAAAAATAGCATGCATTTTATGATTCCTCATATTTTGGTATATAAGGTGTATGCAAACTTTTGACTTCAACTGTGAAAATTAACAGATAGGAAAAATCTATTAGCATCACGTAACTGACTCATAGACAGGTTCTAAATAAAAAATAAATAAATAAAATCAAATTGATTAGACAAGAAAAAAAAAAACAGTGGAGCAATTAAAATGGATTTAACGATTGATCAAAGCTCTGCTGATTCTTGCTGTTGATTGCTTTTGCTCAAACACAGACTGTGCTCCATGCATAATCCATAAACACTTCTCATCTTTGCCTTAAAGCCACATAATAACCCAGCAGCCATGTCTGTTCATAGCTATGCAGACAAGCTGGTTTGGGACTGAGTTGCTGTGGGAAATTTATGAGAGAATAATGATGCACATGAATAATTAGCAGGCGTGTGTACTTTAGATTTTTTTTCGTTCTGCACAGAAAAAGCACTGCGTTAGACACTAAAACTACAGTGTTAGATGATTTTTGGAGTTTGAAAGAAAAGTACACCACATTCCCAGAAAGCTCTGTGAAAAAGACACAGGGCGACCCAATACATAAAAGCCTAAAAAGTAACTAAAAGTTTCCTTTCACTGTCATAACAAAATGCTAGAAACTTCAGTAAGGTTACATGATATAAAATGACATAAGTGAACTTATAAGGGCATCATTTTGACTGGTACAAAGGTTGAAGATGAAGGTTAATGCAGTTATTGGCTTTGGGATTTTTTTTCCTATCATGTCTTTTCTTCCAATAAGAGTGGTCTTCAGTAAAAGGCCACAGAGCTAATTGCTGGTTTTGATAGGCCATATACCTCTGCTTCCTGCCGCACCGACAGCACTAGGCAGCTACTGAGACTGTGTAATTGGCTCCTTAAAAAAAAGGAAGAAATAGTCCAGTGGGAACATGAAAGGCAAATCAGAAGATAACCATAAGACAAAAAAGTCATCCACATGCAGAAAACTTTACCAAATTTAAATGCTTTTAATTGTGTCAGTTGCAAAAGTTTACTAGGAAGAAGTCTCTTAAGACTGGCTCACACTACAGAAGCCCGATCTAGCCCAGATTTTGCCCTCACGAGAATCTGAGGAAAAATCTTACCCAAAAAAAGCACCTCGACCTGTCCCGATGTCGGCACAGATTATCTGGTAATATGAGGCGTTCAAAGATCGAATCTTGCACCTCCCGCTCGCACACAAATCTGGGCAGTTTATAAAGTTTTCTTACACAAATGCATCAACTCACTTCAAAAGGCTTGTATTAACCCACTGGAGCCATGTAGAGTACTTTTTAGTATAGATGGATGCACTTTATTGGACTTCAAAATCTCAACAGCCATTCACTGCCATTGTAAGCTTGAAAGAGCACATTTTTTAATTTAACGTCGACTGTATTAGTCTGAAGGAAGAAAGTCTAGGATGGCTTGACAGAGAGTAAATCATGGGCTAATTTTAATTTTTTGAAAAATAAATGATCTCTTTAAGAATAACCACACAGACTTTGAATCTACAAAGACAAAAAATGACAAATAACACAATGTTTCTTTTGTCAAAACTTCTGTTTTTAAATTTTTTTCCCAAATACAAGCTTTTAAATGCCATTCTCATCATACAGTCTTATAAAAATGTATCACAGTTTCAAAAATATTAAGCAGCACCACTATTTTTATTGAAAATAATAATAAATGTATCTTGAGAGCAAATCAGCAAATTAGAATGATTTCTGAAAGATCATGTGACACTGAAGACTGGAGTCATGATGCTAAAAATTCAGCTTAGCATCACACAAATAAATTACATTTCAAAGTACATTCAAATAAAAAAATAGCATTCTAAATATTATTTGTCATTTATATGGTAAAGAGTGTGTTATTTAATGTTATATGTTACTATAATTTGAATCAAAAGAATGCAGCTTTGGTGAGCATAGGAGACTTTCAAAAACATTTATAAATCTTAGGGTGCTTTCACACCTGTCTTATTTAGTTTGGTTGAATCGCACTAGAGTTTGTTTACTCTCTTGGTGTGGTTCGTTTGGGCAGGTGAGAATGAAGCACTCAGGTGCGCACCAAAAGCAGACCAAACAAGCGTACCGAGACCTCCTTAAAGAGGTGGTTTGTGGTGAGAACGCAATCCGATCCAATGAACCAGGCTTTATCACAATGTATAATCGGTTATTACAGTTCTGTGCAAAGTAGTAGCTTTGTTGTTTTGCCAATATCTCTTAAAATGAAACCGTGAATGTCAGTGGATACGCATGTCTTCGACATCCAAAATAAAAGTGCGCCTTTTCATTTTATAATGTTGCTCTTCTCCATAGTAGGTGCATTCTAAAAATGTTTTCCCTAACGAATCCTGGACTCCTGCTCAAAATTATGAATTAATATAAAAACTAGCTACAAAAAACAAGAATATGCCTGTGAAGCTGTGCTGTTCCATCCTGACGGATGACAGCTATAAGCTGAATCCCGGAAAATAAACCGTGGAACTTTGACCAATGAGAGGACAGTTTACTCGCGCATGAATTGTATCGACAAATTTGGTCCGTTTGGAAACTTTTTTTTGTGAACGCGAACCGCGCCAAGAATAAAATGCAACATTGTAGTAATTTGAATCCCTGTTTCGGAACAAAGCAATCGATCTACAGGTGTGAAAGCACCCTTATTTCTCTCTAAAACCAAGAAAGCATATTGCCTACTCAACATTTATAGTGTGTTGAATAATAAAATAAAAGTTACTAAAAAATTAAATAATCAAAAACAGGAAAGTAGCAAGTAAAGTCTGCTGAAGTAGCAAGCTTCATGGTATTAGATGGGAGTGTACTAAAATTACTAATGCTCTGGCACTGACTCTACAAAAATCTACTACGGTTCAGTAATATAATCCCGGAGGAGCAAAAAGTCTCGAACAGCAACATGCACTTCACTCCAAAATCAAATATTACCCCTGATGCAATGCAAATAATGCAGTTTTGAACATTCAAAGCAAACTGTTCATTAAGAAACAACTCTTCAGGGCACACCGAGCAACTGCACAGCTTTTGCACAAAGCCTAATTAAATTCCCCAAAGCGCTCGGTTGTCACGCAAAGAGCTGTGGAGAAATACAGAGCGAGAGTGAACACCAGATATAGCAATATAATTGTGGTCCCACTGGCCGGTACCTCCCAGCTGACTGCTGAGGCCAAAAACTACAACATAATCTGGGCAGAGGTGTGATGTACATCATTGTAGCGATGCAGCAGAACCACTGATTGCGATGGCCTCCAAAGCGAGTTAATGTTAAACACGGGTGCAATTGCATCTCGGATAATGCACATGACTCAGAGGGGCAGCGTCGGCTGGAGAGAACTTTCTGGTACAGGCCAACAGAGAGAGGAGAGCCAGACAGACAGCAATTAGAAGAGTCAACATTGCCTAAATGTAACAAGCTGCAATTTGAGCTCACACGCTCGAGTCTCTCTGGAAAATGGCTAAAATGAGCCTGGCTTCAACATGATTTTGAAATAAGTATCAGGGGAGCTGGTCGGACGGTTAGATGGGCCAACACAATCAGGTGCTGTCTGTAAGAGTGGTGGATTCGCAGGCTTCAGGCTCATTTGTGGCTCTGAAACAACAACACGTACCTTTATAAAGACAGCAGGAGCTGTTTACTCTTCATAAATCATACTGAAAGCACACTTTTAGCAATACTCTGACACTCTGTATTGTTGAAGAAACTGATTTTCATTTGTGCACTCTCACCCGTGGGGGATTAAAGGTCGACAACCATTTCCAGGTCATAATATTTTGGCATTTAAGTGTACATAAACAATGTGTACAGATGTTTTCAAATATTAGTAATAACAATTACTAAATTGATTATTGTAAATGGTTAATATGCCTATACATATCCAGAGATTTCCCACTGATAATGTACGTACACTTGAAGTCAAAAGTCTACATACATATTGCAGAATTCGCAAAATACTAATTATTTTACCAAAATGCATGTTATTTTTTATTTAGTAAGATATTTCACATGAAAGACATGTCCACAAGAGAAAATAATAGTTAAACTTATAAAAATGACCCTGTTCAAAAGTTTACATACAAGTGATTCTTAATACTGTGCTGTTACCTGAATGATTCACAGCTGTTTTTTTTTTTTTTTTTTGGTTTAGTAATAGTTGTTCATGTGTTCTTTGTTTAAACTGCCTGTTGTTCTTCTGAAAAAACCTTCAGGTCCCAAAAATGCTTTGGCTTTTCAGCATTTTTGTGTATTTGTGTATTTTGTGTGTTTACATCAATGACTGTATGATTTTGAGATCTTTTCACAACTGAGAGTCTCATTTGTCATTTGCAACTATCACAGAAGGTCCAAATGCTTACTGGCACTTCAGAAGGAAACACTATGCATTAAGAGCCAGGGGCGTAAACTTTTGAACAGAATGAAGATGTGTATATTTTCATTCTAGTAATTTTCATTGTAGTTTTTTCATCCTATTTTAATTTCATTCAACTAATCAGTAACCATACTTCTAGCAAGCTTTCTCAAAACTCACTAGGTACTCTTATTGTTTTTGGACATGCAGGTATGTTAATAATCGGCTCTAAAATGATCTACTGTCAGTGCTGTGGGTTATTGCAGTCTCTTGCATTTAGATTCCTTTGAGCTATATAAAGTACATAACCTTCTCATGCCCCTCTCCAAATGCTGTGCCACCTTTCATAATCCTAATTAAATGTCACTGAAGGAACCTTGGCTTTTCTGAAGTTCTTTATAAATGACCATACCTATGACTCTGCTTCTTTGACAACCACTTTTGATTTTCTGTTTAATAAAAAAAAGTAATCGACAGATCTACCTGTGAGGAGTTTTCTTTAACATCCTCCATGTTTCATTAGTCTTGGGTATCACTAAAGGAGATTATATAATTCAGACAATCAGTAGAGTACAGTGGTCTATGTCTATTCATGGCTCTCATTAAGCATTGAGACGAGCCAGAAAGCCAAGGACTGTTCAACTGAGATGTCCTGCCTTGTGTGCTCTAATAATCAAGGCCTCTTTTCAAGATGGTTGAAAAAAGGCTCAATTAAGGCCCCTGATTAATCATCCAGGGTTTCTTAAGAGAGTAAACATGGCCTTTCTTTATTAAGACTTCAAAAGCCATAGTTAACCTAATGAAGTCTGGTTAAAGATTGTGATTGTCTTGAATCCTCTTAAGGAACATTGCTCTAAGATTGGACAATTACAGAATTTAAAGGACGACTATCAATTGACCCTTCACGATGAAGTAATTTAAGACATGTCCAGCATTGCAAAAAAACTATATAATACAGCCAAAAAAAAAGAGTAGGAATGAAAATGAACTGTTTTTCTGGCATGTTGCCACCCACCTCTCAGAAATCAATCGGACTATGACCTTCATGAATGACTCACTGGCAGTGAGCAAAGAAGAAATGTAGAGGTGAGTGTTTAGTGCCAAGCAATTTAGATGTCAAGGAATCATAAGCGATTTCTGCTAGTTTTCAACCACATTTCCAGGTTTCTAAACCCTGGTCTGCAAAGGCACGTCAGCCAACCTGACATCATCAAATTCACTGGTCAATTATATACATTTTTGACTGGCTAAGAAAATGTGCCTGACTCTGTCGAGGAAGGCCTACAGTAACTGGAAAACTATCTGCTAACATTACTATTAAATTCAATGACCCTAGAAATCCTAGAAGCAAAGTAAAGTTTATGATTATGTAAATGTATATTACAAAAATACTGTATTTAAATCTTTGAGCTAAAAAAAGATTATTTGCTTAAAATAAATAAATAAGCAATACGTAAAAAATACAGAACAAAAGCCTACTCTACTCTTATAAGTAAATTAGTATTTAAACTATATGAATATATAATAAATATAATTTATTCATGTGATGTCAAAGCTGAATCTTCATCATCAATCATTCAGCATCAGTACTCCAGTCTTCAGTGTCACATGATCCATCAGAAATCATTCTAATATGATGATTTATTCATTTTATCAATGTTGGAAAGTTGTTCTGTACAGAAGACCGTTTCTGCCACTGAATAAAAAATAAAAAAGGTTATCGTGACTTTTTATCTTACAACTCTGACAATTGTAATTCTCACAATTGTAAGTTTACATCTTGAATTCTGACTTTTTTTTCCTCTGAATTGCTTGATATTAACTCACAATTGTGAGTTATAAAGTCAGAATTGTAAGATATAAACTTAAAAATTCTGCGAAATGAAGTCAGAATTGCATGATATAAATTTGATATAAACTTTTTTACCCAGAATTGTGTGAAATAACACAACTGCAAGTTAGATTCAGAATTGCAAGATGTTATAAATTGCAAGTTTATAACATGAAATTAAAATTGCGAGTTAAGTCAGAATTGTGAGACATAAACTGAGCAAATATCAGTCTTTTTTCCCCCCAAAATTGGACTTCTTAACACACAGTTCTCACATTTCTGAGAAAAAAGTCAGAATTGCATGAATAAAGTCAGAATTGTGAGACAGAATCTCGCAATTGCCAGAAAAAAAGTCACAATTGCAAGTTTTTCTCACAATTCTAACTTTGTAATTCGGCATTGCAAGTTTATATCATGCAATTCTGACTTGTTTACTTGCAAATGCTAATTTATATCTCACAATTCTTTTTATTCAGTGGCAGAAACGGGCTTCCATAGCTGCGCTCCCTAATATTTTTGTGAAAACCGTGATACATTTTTCAGGATTCTTTGATGGAAAAAAAAAAAGGTACAAAAGAACAGCATTTTTCTGAAATAGACTTTTTTGTTGATTTTAAATGTCTATACTGTCACTTTTTATTCCTTGCTAAATAAAAGTATAAATTATTAAGTATTAAAAAACCCTAAACGTCTGAATAGCAGTATATATAAGCTGTCAAAGTGGAATCCACTGCAGTGTCCTTCTGATACCACTTGGGATGTCTTTTTTTCTTTTTGCAAAGACTGAGGTCATGAGTTTCAATGCATTTGATAACAAATGTGCTGGAACATTTCCTAGATCATTATCAGTGAAAATGGAGTCTGCACATCACAGTTAGCGATGCTACTTCACAGGCAGCAGCTAATTACTCCAGACTTCAAAGTGGCACAGGCTGGGAGGAGACGGAGCCACAGTGGGAGACCTGACTGGTCTGACTTCATTTGGTTAAAGAAAGCACAACAAGGGGCCGTGCAGTTGAGAGGGCATTGAGATGCTCAAAGCTTGCAGCATCTTGGATGAAATTGCCTATATTACCATGAATCCTACAAAGAAAGCTCTACTCTGTGGAACAGAGAATGGCAAATGAATCATCCATTGAAATATATTAGCTGAATGAGTTAATTATGCAGGTACTTAGTGCCCACATCTTGAATATTATATTGCTCAGGAAAGTCTACCTAAAAACAAAATGGAGGCCTCCATAATCTTCCATCTCTCAAGCAACCCATTTTGTGGAGATAGCCAGCCTCATTTCCATTAAAAGCTACTTTGCTGTGCATGTTATGCAACACAAACAGAAGGTAAATGAGCAAACCGTAAATGCATTTCTAAATAAGATGATCACAATCTATTCAATAAAAGTGGTAAATAGGAGTAATAGGCTGGACAATGGATTGCTGGAGCGGTTGGAACCAAGGAACACTGGCATAATATCCGGCACTCGGATGATAACCTAGAAAGCAGCCTGTGTGACTTTTATTAATATGAAAATCTCAGACCTCGGCTTTTGAATTTCATCTCACGATTGCAGTTTGTTCACAGCACCAGCCTGAAAGTTAAAATCCAATTATGATGCCATTAGTTTGGAACTATTAAAACGGAGTTTAAAGGCACAAACGGATACTGTTGTATCTTGCCAAGAACTTAAAGGGATAGTTCACCAAGAAAGGAAAATTCTGTCATTAATTAGTCACCTTCATGTCGTTCCAAACCCGTAAGACCTTCTTTCATCTTTGGAAGACAAATGAAGGTATTTTTGATAAAATCTGAGAACTTTCTGACCCTACATAGACAGCAACGCATTTACCACGTGAACGCACGGCAGAGACTGACACGTTATTTTTGTTTTCTTGGCAGACAAAAAATTCTCATAGCTTCATTAAATTAAGATTAAACCACTGATGTCACATGGACTATTTTAACAAGGTCCTTACTACCTTTCTGGGCCTTTAATGTGTCAGTTGCGGTTCAGAATGCTCTTAGATTTCATCAAAAAATATCTTTATTTGTGTTCCGAAGATCCTCACGGCAAGAGGGCGAGTAGTAAATGAGCGAATTTTCATTTTCGGGTGAACTATCGCTTTAAATTCTCTGCAAATGGAAATTTGTTCATAGTGTTGATCGACTGACCGAGATGAACAACAGAAAAAATCTGGCAGTATGAATCAAGTGAGAGATATTTCACATTGAAAGATGTGTGAACGTAGCTGTGAGGTAACAAACTGTACTTTACCCAGTCTCAGGGGCATGTAAGATGGCCTCTGAATAAACATGCAAATGAACAGCCTACTTGTAAATCAAGACAAACTGCATCAAATTTTACTAAATCAATGTTAACGTTTATATATGTTTTTTTCTTCCTCTTTTTACTTCAACATGGCACTTCTGCACAAAATACAATTTGGGTTTTTTGTTTCCTTTGAGATTACTGGTCAGTTCATAAACACCGCGATTAATTCAACACTTTTAAAAGGAATCTTTCAAAATCTGAAAGGCACTAACATGGAAAGTCACATTTATTAAACACAACAGCGAGCCACGAAGACTTTAGCAAAGATTAAATTCAACACATCAATTCCAGTTTACAGTCTATTGAAGCTGGTGGCATAATTAAATACGGACTCTTTTTCCAGTGTCGCCCTTGCTTCGTTTTTCCAGGCTGTGCAGATACATAAAGGAGGAAGGGACCGTCCCATGGAAGCTAGCTGTCAGTTTTGATCCGGTTGTGGATGAGGACCCAGAGCTGTCACTCAGTATCACGCTCGCACGTTATCAAAATGCAGCGATAATCATGCAGCTACAGATGAAGGAGAATAACAAGCCAGCGGTCTGCTCTGATGGCAAGGCACGCCGTCTGGAACGCTCGCTTTGTCATACATATCAATTGCGTGACATTTCACAGCAAAAACCGCCTGGCTCAGACGCCTACCTGCAGATTCCAGCATCAGTGAATACATGCAAATCACACTGAAAAGGCGCCTGTCATTTACCAGCAGGAACATTCTAGGCTTGAATTTTGGTAGAAACAACCATGTTTCTGATATAAAATCTGGATTAAAAACTTGTTGCATGGACCACATATTTAACTTCTCTAATGTGACAGTTCCAAATGAAAAAATAATATACACTACTATTCAACATTTTTAAACAGTTAAGATTTTTTTCTCTTCTGCTTACCAAGCCTGCATTAATTTGATCCAAAGTACATCAAAAACAGCAACATTTCGGAATACTTTTGCTATTTAAAATAATAATAGTAAATTAATATTTTAATGTATTTTAAAATGTAATTTATTCCTGTGATTTCAAAGCTGACTTTTTAGCATTATTACTCCATTATTTGAATATTCTGTTTTGCTACTCAAAAAACATTTATTATTATTAATATGTTGAAAACAGTTGAGTAGAATTTCAAGTTTCAAGTTTCTTTGATGAATAGAAAGTTCAGCAGAACAGCATTTACCTGAAATAGAAATCTTTTGTAACATTCTAAATCTCTTTATAATCACTTAGGACCAATTCAAAGCATCCTTGCTAAATAAAAATATTCATTTCTATAACCCCTCAAAAAAAAAAATAAATTACAATTATATATATATATATATATATATATATATGTGTGTGTGTGTGTGTGTGTGTGTGTGTGTGTGTGTGTGTACTAACTCCAAAATCTTTGGATCTTTCTATTCATCAAATAATCCAGGTTTTTTTTTATTTATTTATTTATTTTTTTTATTCTTGAACACCAAGTCAGCAAATTAGAATGATTTCTGAAGGATCATGTGACACTGAAGACTGGAGTAATGATGCTGAAAATGTAGCTTTGATCACAGGAATAAACTGCACTTAAAAATATATATTCAAACAGAAAGCAGTTATTTTAAACAGTAAAAATATTTCACAATATTACTGTCTTTGCTGTATTTTAGATCAATAACTACAGGCTTGGTAAGCAGAAGAGAATTAAAAACATTAAAAATCTTACTGTTACTGTTAGTGTAATTACAGAATGCTTTTATCCACAGGGATTTGGTTTGAAAGGGGGTGAAACATATTAGACTATAAAATATTGGTTACTATTTTGACAGCCAATGCTATGTTTTTTTTTCTGCTAGCAGAAAATGTATTTTTTGCTCCAAGTAGATTAAAGATTAATGAAAGCTTTTTTTCTAGAAAATTATGGGTGAATGCTAGCTATTTGTCCTTAGTAAGACTACCAAAATTAATTAAAGGTGAAGGGTGATTTTTGCACCACACAGAGTTGCAAAAATAATGACTGAAATTACACACTTAATTTTTAAGAAAATAAATAGGGTCAACTTTAATGTGATGTAATCTTTTACGGCCCAATAAAAAGGTTTTTAGTCCACCCCTATTAGCATCAAGGTTAATCTGTATGTTAGTGTACTGCTAAAAGTTTCAAATAAACATTAATTCTTTAACTACCTTTCTAGGCCTGAACATGTCAGTTGCGCTGCTCTCTATGGGTCAGAAAGCTCGGATTTCATTAGAAGTATCTTAATTTGTGCTGCGAAGATGACCAAAGGTTTTGCGGTTTTAGAACAACATAATGGTAAGTAATTAATGACAGAATTGTGATTTTAGGGTGAACTATCCCTTTAAGCATCTCAATGGATCTCTATGTTTTTTAGACTGTAAGACCTGAGGAATAGGGCGTGCGAGGTTTGGTCTGATTGATCAGCTCATCCTAAGCCTGGGTGACAAACTAGCAGCGAAGCAGCAGAAGCACAGCTGTTCTTCCTGCAGGTAGCAATCATAGAAGATAGTGCACAGTCCACAGCACAGAAAAATCACTGTGCCCACCTGCAATTACAAACCATGCATTACTTTATAGCCCAGACTGCTGTCATCCAATGGCTCAAAATAAATATAGATCACTATAATTAAGGAGGGAAAACATCTGTGTGGAAATATGTTAGATACCTGGCTAGGAGGGGTAGATCGTATTGTAAAAGCCTTGGGGAGTAACTCTGTTGAACGTTCAGAAATACGGTATTAGAGTGACTGGAAAAGCCCACACATTGCCTATCCTTTGATTAAATGTGCAGAGCGTAATATAGCTTTTCCTTCTGGTGTCCTGGTTTGCTAAGCAATCTAATTTGCATTTGCACATTATTTACTACCTCATAACCTACTTTCAGTGCTGAAACGCACCACATCGGCTCTAGTTTGACTCTTCCAACATCCATCCACACTTCTCCTAATCTGGTTAAACCGGTACTCCTAATCCCAAAACTAATGGCACTCGCTAATCTATGTTGCGTAATCTGCTTTCAAGCTCTTGTAAGAGCTTTGCTTGAGCCACATCAACAACGTGGTTGCCAGTTTGTCCGCAGGCCCCAGATACCTACATCACAGCTTCTCTCTTTCCTAGAGTACCATTAACACTACAGCTGCCGTCTCCCTGATGAGCTCTATGCCCTTTATAGATATGAATTTGAGCGCAGTCCTCTCTGCAAACCCATTAAGACAGAATGACAGCACTCAGAATCAGGCACAGCTATAATCACGCAATCAAAATGCATTATTTGGCTTCTTCAGGTGCACGGCAATGAGTACAGCCCCTCTCGCACTGTACTCAATTGAGGCCAATTGAGCTCATTCTGTTCTTGTGTGTCTCTGTGGAAATCATCATTCAGATGGACATTATCATGAGAGAAGCAGAATGAAGGGATAAAGTAGGAATGTTTATAATTACAGCCATGAAAATGCTTTTTGTTTAACCGCTAACCTCAGACACTAAATTTTCGGTTGCTCATTCTAACCTGTATAATTAGTTTATTCTGAGCATAGTCATGATGAGTAGGTTAAAACTGAATGGTTTTTGTTCTTTTTTGAATCGGAGAGATCCCAATGCCCGTTTAATAGCTTAACATGTTGTATTGAAGTATCAAGTTGTTTTATGATGTTTCCTAAAGACATGAGGGCTATCACACTGATCACAGGTACAGCCATACTGCACAGCTACAAGTGTGATATTGTGTTTATACAACAGTTTGATGGTACTAGTGTGTAAATGTATAAAAAAATAACAAAATGTCTTTAAAACTACTTCCTTTCATATCCAGTTGACAGCTTAACAGCTAAGTACAAGCCTTGGTTACTAATTCTAAAATGTCACTTAAAATTTAGTAATGAAGGAATGTTGAGTTGTTTCACTAAAGGCTTATGGTGGTACTGTATTCAAAGCTCACTGTATTATATAGAGTATTAGAGAGGTATGGACTGAGCAAGTGTGATTACCTGCATTTGATACAGCATTCATACTTCAGCTCAATCTCATATTCACAATAACGATAGAAAAACGATATCTCTGTCATGCTATCCTTTCATCTGTCAATGGTGATTTCCGATGACTGTGCCAGTCAGTGTCACGGGACATTAGGATGAAGGAGCGCAAGATGAAGATAGGGTGCAATAACAAGTCTTTAAAAAATCCAAAACAGGTAAATCAACAATAAGGGCAGGCAAGAACACACGTACACATTGCCAAGACCGGACCATGAGACATAAAACTGAACCAACTTATAAAGGGTAGCTAATGAACTCAGGTGTGGGTGATTGACTAATAATGACATAATGAGGGGAGGAATAGGAACATAACCACATATGGGCAAACAGGAAGTGGAAGAAACCAAACTCAAAAAGGACTAATCCAATATAGAAGAAAAAACACAACAAAAGAGTTCATACACTTAGTGTATTTGTTGGCTGCTTCTTCCACTGTGATGTTAACAGCAAAAATAACTTCCTTGTTTACAAGCCTGTTTCAGTCTCTTTCAATATAAAAGTCTTTAAAGCTGACTCACTCATAAAAAGTCTCGTCTCCATCTCTTGGCGGAATAATGTAACTAAAATCATGATCACGCACACTATTTCCCAATACTAAATACTATTATTATGTACATAAAATATTATTTATTGAAAAATATTACTTAATAAAAACGAAAGCCATTCTAAAAGTTGCTAAGCAATATAACGTGAAGAGTTTTTGCCCTCAGCAAAAACCATTTGCTCTGGAACAAATAATAATTCATTGAGATTAAAAACTGCCTGTTAGATTCACTCAAAATGAATTATATCTTATGTTTAACCACCATAAAGACATCAGAGCCAGCAGCAAATTCCAGAAGAGCAGGCCGAGGTAAGGCTGCTCTCAGTGGGTTCACAAGCGCTTAACAGCCGCTGACACCCTTGAGTTCAAACAGACAATATCTTTATTAACAAACTGCATATTTGAAGTCTAAACAAGTACATTCTCTGCTAAAAAATGTCTACATTTAAAAAAATTACATTCTGTGATACAAAAACAGTATTATTTATAAAATTATAGTGGAATTTAGGCATCCCCCCATGACACCCACTGTGAGAAATACTGCAGATGGCGCAATGGCCGGAGCTCCGATATTACTAGAATCTCACAAAAATGATTGTATAAAATATATGAGTAATGTCACACAAGTGAAAAAATGAAAAACATGTAGTATGCGCACATCCAAAAAACCTAGCAGGTCCTCGATCATCAAATCTCAACTGTCAATAATCAAAAATTGGCACACTGCCGCTTTTGCACTTTGCTGCTCTCAAAAGTTTATTAAAAGCACAGTGTTTCAACCAAAAAGGTCTTTCAAGTGTTTTTAATAAACTTTTGAGAGCAGCAGTGGCAGTGTGCTGATTTTTGTTTATTGACAGTTTAATGTCACACAAGTAGCCATGAGTTGCGGCTGTATATTGGCACAGTTAATGTATATCAGCACGACTGATCTGCCGTAGGTAATGACAGCGTTCCAATATACAACCACATCTTATGCCTACTCATGTGATACTGCATTTATACAACATTGGAAACAACTTTAAAAACACTCTTACTTCCTTGTGCCATGGAAACTCTGTCAAAGGTACAAATTTGACTTGATATGTAAAATGAATGAGAAGCAAACTGGATAGATTCCTAGAGTTGAGTGCGACGTGATTACAGTTAATATGCAAATGATGATCAAAAATGCACTGCGCTCGTGTTTACAGAGTGATAGTTGCCTTTTGGATGGCGAAAGATGATTATTTCTGAATGGTGACAGATGGTACATGAAAAGGTAAGAGAGAAGAGGAAAAAATATACTGGGCACGACTCGTTTCAGAAAAGCCTTGAGACACTAACTTTGTGTAAGAGATGCTTCAGTGGTTGCTAGGCAACCCTCATTAAAGCCAGTGTCTAATTCGGTGTGCTATGTGAGGAATAGGATGCAGCTTAAATTTTTAGCATCATCATTTCAACTGAACATACAATCGGAGCCATTCCGCATGACATTTAACTGAATATATCTTCCTAGATGCATCTAATTTGATATCTACATGTTACATGTAATCAGGCTTTTGTAGGTTTTTTTATTCTTTTGTTGCTATACAGTATCCACACTGTTATTGTCCACAACTCCTTAACAGAAATTGAAATAGATAAGAGAGGATTAGCATATTCATACTCTGGGTTTGAGTGCCCAGCTGAACACCACAAGGAACCTCGTGATAAAAAAAAATAAAATGTATTACCTTAACAACTATGAGTGATTGCTAGATTTTCCATTGCAATATATGAAACACTTCTGCATTGTGATTCGATACGCCACTGTTTGGTAGTCTGCATAGTTCCTGCCATTTCAGCATGGAAAGAAATGCATTTTTACAGTTGATCTAACCAAGATTGCCTCTCTCTAAAGCAAGAGGGTGAGGCATATTAGAGATGGCCTGATAGACGCAAAGGGGGATGAGAGGTACACTTAGCAGAAGCCATTGTGAAAGAACTACAATGCGTTTGAAATGGAGAAGCAAGTCACTTTCAATGCGAAGGCTGCCCCCCGCTGAAGCGCATGAAATTTCTGTAATACACACCCAACCCTGCTATTTAGCATGTGGTTTACCTTGTGTGTGCTCATGAATACAGAGAGATATCAGAGTAGAGGTGCAGAACAAGTAGTCTAGAGGAGTGCAATAAGCTTTGTAGTCCTACTTCACCAAAATTAGACCTTAAGAATGTTGTGAATAAGCATGAAGTATTCAGAACAGACCTGATCTTCAATATAGGTGCAAAATTCCCTGCTGGTGGAGTCTGAAACATGCGGGAGGCTGGTAGGTTGAAGGGTAAATTCACTCAAAAATGAAACTGCTGCCATTATTTATGCACCTGTTGTTTCATATCCATATAAATGTCACACTAACAAAATTCTGAAGCAACTACGCAGGCAAAAAAAGGTCCAATTGTGTAGCAATGTATCTTTCAAACCAAGCAGCTTTTTGTTGCTGTTTGATTATGTTATGATTGTGTGGATTCCTTTTGAAATGTGACTGAACCTTAAAAGTATAGTTCACACAAAAATGAAAACTCTCTCATTCAGGGCTCGCGAAATCTCTAGCCCGACATCCCGGGGTTATTGTGTTTTCCAGTCGGGCTACCAAAATGTTTCATCGCCCTGCCTGGCGGGCTATCTTAAACTAGAGGGCTCCTGCAGGTCCTTAAACACTCCTCAATATAGTTGTATCAAATTTAAGGCCATAAAAAGTTTTAAATACATTAAATCGTATAAAAAAGTCTTAATTCTAATTTTAAGAGGTCTCTAACAGTTGCGTACGGAAACACAAGAATCGCGATAGGGCTGGAGTAAACTTCAAAAGTCAATGATGTTACTAAATAAATATGCGCGCAGCATGTTGCAAAGTCAAAATGCGGCACGGATGTCTTTATATGAATGTAGGCTACCTGAAGCGAACCATCTGTCCTCAGAAACGTGTCGTTGGCATTTTCTTACCTATGATAAAACAGCGTTTCTAGGGAAACCGTAATATTTCAGCGCTCCTAAAGCGCCACCTCGTGGCAGAAAATGATTCTGCATTTCCAATACATTTTTCTGCGGTTTATGGTCAGATTATTACAAATACATAGAGTTGTAAATGTGAAAGAAGTTAATGTGCCTTCTAAAAGTCCAAACAATTAAGATAATTAATTTAAACAAACATTATATACTTGATTTATCCTTTTTAATGGTCTAAAGGATAAATTACCATTGTATAAGATTTTTTGTTTTTGTGAAAACCTGTATGTGAACTGTAAATAATGTCATTGTATGGCTTAATACATTACCATACATTGTCCAACTCCACTCATACTGTTCATTTTACTTATGCAGCTGTTAAAAAGGCTCATAAGTTGCCTTAAATTGATTTTTAAAAATTCTGCAGATACCATGTAAATAGAAAATAAAATCTAATTCCTTCCTTGATATTTGTGTATTGAAAATATTTTTGATTGACATTTAGACTCCTATCTGATTTTCTATTAAAAAAAAAAAACTGTCTTTTTTATTTGGGCTAGTTAAATACATTTTTGGGCTGCCAAATTCTGAAGAGTACCAGCCCGAAGGGCTACCAGAGATTTTGAAATTTTGCACAATTGAATCGAAATCGTGATCACGATTACAGATGCCATGATTACGTAAACATTCAAAGCTGAAAAAAAGTACATTATTCTGCATATTTAAGAGGCGTGTTTAGAGCATGAGAGGCGACTCATGACTAGACTAATGAATATGCACAATATTGGTATTATGCACATTAACGAGGGCAGAAAAAACTAATATGGGCACACACGGGAGAAACCAAAACAGACAGTTCACATGGGTGTGACATTACTCCCCCCTCCCGGAAGGCGCGACTTCACGCCGTAGAAAGATGCATGGATGGAGAAACAAAAGAGTGGAAATGGGATGGACAAGAGGAAGTCTTTATAGGAGGAGGCTTTGGCGGAGAAAGGAACCATGGAGGAAACTATAAGGAGGTTTTTTTTAAAACATTGATTTAGGTGGTTACAGGCTTAATGATATGTAATTCATATGTGCTTACATGCCAAGACACTCAACAACTTAAAATAAAATAGAGGGTGGGACCTAATTTTATCCATTAGCAATTGATTGGATTTGGACAAGTTCAGATGAGATTTCAAAGGGAAGGTTTTTGATTTCAAATTTACACTAAAAAAAGTAAGTTGATAGCACATATGATGAACAAGTCACAATCATTTCAACGATTTCATGTTCAGTTGTAAGCCTGCAACCAGCTCCAGAATCCAAAATACTTTCCAGCTCCATGCATTTAGCAAGATTTTCCATCAAATGTGATTTGATTTACACCAGCCAGATCTAAACATCCATCACTGGATTAGGCACTCAATCTTATTAATTTATAAGTCTATCTTTGGCCTGGGCCAAATGATTAGCTGGATGTTTAATGTGTACGTGGGTTTAGTGAGGAGCACGGCGACAGCAGCATCTGAAAGCCCTGTAGATTAGAGCCGTTAATCTGGTTTGGGTGACAGTGGTCTGGCTAGACTCAGGACTGCAGCTGGCACCATAGGTCTGGGGGATTCAATTAGAGCCAGCAGGCAGCAGGAGGGACTGGGTGGAGATGCGTTTATCAGTGCTCTTTTTCCATCTGGACTTCCTTATTCATTCCTTCTTTATTGTCTAACAAAAGTATGAAATGGTATAAATGGGAATTTGGGAGTTAGTGTACCCAAAAATGTTCATTCTGTCATTAATTACTCTGATAAGGTTCCAAACCCTTAAAATCTCCGTTCATCTTCGAAACACACATTAAGATATTTCTGATGAAATCCGAGAGCTTTCTGACCCTGCATAGATAGCAACACAACTGACACATTCAAGGGCCAAAAAGGTAGTAAGGGCATTGTTAAAATAGTTAATTTTGAAGTTTTCTAATGAGTAATAAGCAGTCTAGATTTGGCAGTCAATGTACGTCATTAGTTCCATTATTCCAAAACAATGACACAAACGAAAGAATGGGCAATTCTGAGTCATGTCTAATAAAAATATGAATGGCTCTCAAAAGTCAATTTCAGCTCTCTAACCATTTTAAAAGTAAATCAGGGTTTCAGGTAAGGTCATCCATTTGTAGACTGATTAAACTGAATAATAAAAAAATTATGCATTCTGTACTACAGCCATTACTGGTACAAGTACAAAAGCAATTTTGTTGATGATGAAATAGTTTGAAGGACACACCATTTTTGGTGATAGAGTGACCGATCATGCAAGACATAAGATGAAGAATGAGGTCAAGTACAGGAACACATCAGTCAAAAAACATCCCACAAAGGGCCAAGACGAACATCTACATTTATCTATTCTAACACACTTCAAAGAAAGTCAACATCTGAAGGTGAAAGATGCTCTCACCAAAGGCCTACTGCAAATAAAGTAATCATAGCCATTACTATTTCATTTCAGGGAGGTAATTTGTTTGCAGGTGAAATTAGGTTGAGATTATATTCAATTTCCTTCAAAATACTGGGTAGGATAACAACGTCTTTTCCAGAGGAACATCTAAGAGCAGTTATTATGCTGTTCATTTTTTTAACAAAAATGCTGATTATGAAATTGAATACTGCATGGTGCAAAGATATGACATACAGATAACCGCATTTGTCATGCCAATAAATTGTTCATGCAAGTGGACGATAATGGACTTAATAGTGAAAAGAACACATTTGGAAAACATTTACATATTATAAACCAAAATGAACTTAAAGAGATAAAACTGGTCCATTCAGATCTGAAATATAAAGAAGGAGAAATTATTCTGATGGCACATAGACATGGACCATGATAAAACCATGCAGTATAGAAAACCATTTGCATATCATGAGCTATAAATACGTAAAATAAATCTTCATCAATACTATAGTACTAACAAAGCCCACACTCTTCTTCAGAGGATAAGTAACAGCTTCTCAGGGAAATAGCTTTCACCTTCCTCTCGTGAACTATTGTGCGCAAGCTACTCTGCAGTCCACCAGAAATTATTACAAAGCTTTTTTTTTAACAAAACCTGATTTTTAATCAAAGGCTTAGAAATGCAAAGCCAATTTCATTACATGGAAAAATCTGTGATCATTTTCAGTAAAATACACCTTAAATTGAGTTTCTGGCTGATTAGGGTATCTACAGTAACACTGAACGCTGCATGTATCTGGGCACACGGCTTAATTTCCTATTTCCTTGCAATAATAAAGGCAATCAAGCCCTTAAAGGTGGTCTAATGATCACCCACTTATACAAGTGTTGTCTCTCATTCCTGGTTATTACTTTTGACATTTTAATCAAGCGTCTATTCAGAAGTACAGCAGCAGCTATGGTTTTGGAGACCACTCGGGTAGCCTTCAAAAAAAAAAGCTGCCTTTTGGATGGTGAGAAAAGAAATAATGATTTTTTCCCTCCAACCCCTATTTGCCTGTAATCAAATCTGCACTATCATGCGGTGCAAACGTGAGGTGGGACAATTTGAAGCTTTGCTAACCTTGGGTATAGTTAATAGCTTCAAAAACGTATTTTTTCTTTTACCTATGTTCAGAATGAGAAATTCTGTCATAACAATTGGACTAATTTCTTATTATTTGCAGACATCTCGTGTCATCAAACAATATAAAATTAGTCCAACTGAAGAGCAGAACAGGATTAGTCACTCTTTTTACTACAGTTAATGTTTCTGAGGGTAGGTCTACATATGAAAAAACATTTCCAAGACCTTCATTCATCTTTAGAACACAAACTAAGATATTTTTGATGAAATCTAAGAGCTTTCTGACCCTGCAGACAGCAAAGGAACTACCATGTGAAACCGCATTGAAGAAATTATTAAATAAAGTCATTATTTTTGTTTTCTTTGTACACAAAAAGTATTGTTGTAGCTTTATAATATTAAGGTTAAGCCACAGATGTCACATGGACTGTTTTAACGATGTCCTTACTACCTTTCTGGGCCTTGAACATGGTAGTTGCATTGCTGCCTATGTAGGGTCAGAAAACTCTCAGATTTCATCAAAATATCTTAATTTGTGTTGCAAGGTCTGACAGGTTTGGCACGAAACCAGGGTGAGTAATTAATTACAAAATTTTTATTTATCTCTTTAATGTCTTGGCTAAAAAAATCATCATGGCCAGTAAATGTAAAATTATGAAATGCATTAATATCGTTTTTACTAGTGATGGGAAGTTCGGATCATTTTACCGACTCAGGCCTTTGAGTCTCGTTCACCAAAATGAACAATTCTTTTTTTGAGTCATTTCGTTCGTTCCGTTCATTTTAGCAAAACATAATTAAAATGTTACTTCCCTAACACATCTACTGCTTACACAAATGTTGATCACACTACAAACAAGAAAACTATAAGAAACAGAAAATATTAATTAATTATTTACCTGGGTCTTTTGTCTATGCTTAGCTCACCTTACCTCTTATCTGACTAGTTTTCGGTTTTGAGTCATTCGTTCATCGCGTGACAGTCCCATTCGCTTAGCTTATGCAGTCTGAGCCGGAAACAGAGTCTGGGTTTGAGTTGTTCTGAGCCAGAAAGAGAACTGATTAGTTCATCTCTCGAGTCCGGGTTTGATTAGTTCATCTTTCAAGTCCGGGTTTGAGTCGTTCTGAGCCGGAAAGAGAATTGATTAGTTCATCTCTCGAGTCCGGGTTTGAGTCGTTCTGAGCCGGAAAGAGAATTGATTAGTTCGTCTCTCAAGTCTGGGTTTGAGTCGTTCTGAGCCAGAAAGAGAATTGATTAGTTAATCTCTCAAGGTTTGAGTCATTCTGAGCCGGAAAGAGAATTGATTAGTTCGTCTCTCAAATCCGGGTTTGAGTCGTTCTGAGCCAGAAAGAGAATTGATTAGTTCATCTCTTGAGTCCGTGTTTGAGTCGTTCTGAGCCGGAAAGAGAATTGATTAGTTCGTCTCTCAAGTCCGGGTTTGAGTCGTTCTGAGCCAGAAAGAGAATTGATTAGTTCATCTCTCAAGGTTTGAGTCATTCTGAGCCGGAAAGAGAATTGATTAGTTCGTCTCTCAAATCCAGGTTGAGTCGTTCTGAGCCAGAAAGAGAATTGATTAGTTCATCTCTTGAGTCCGGGTTTGAGTCGTTCTGAGCCAGAAAGAGAATTGATTAGTTCATCTCTTGAGTCCGGGTTTGAGTCGTTCTGAGCCAGAAAGAGAATTGATTAGTTCATCTCTTGAGTCCGGGTTTGAGTCGTTCTGAGCCAGAAAGAGAATTGATTAGTTCATCTCTTGAGTCCGGGTTTGAGTCGTTCTGAGCCAGAAAGAGAATTGATTAGTTCATCTCTTGAGTCCGGGTTTGAGTCGTTCTGAGCCGGAAAGAGAATTGATTAGTTCATCTCTCGAGTCCGGGTTTGAGTCGTTCTGAGCCAGAAAGAGAATTGATTAGTTCATCTCTTGAGTCCGGGTTTGAGTCGTTCTGAGCCAGAAAGAGAATTGATTAGTTCATCTCTTGAGTCCGGGTTTGAGTCGTTCTGAGCCGGAAAGAGAATTGATTAGTTCATCTCTCAAGTCCGGGTTTGAGTCGTTCTGAGCCAGAAAGAGAATTGATTAGTTCATCTCTCAAGTCCGGGTTTGAGTCGTTCTGAGCCAGAAAGAGAATTGATTAGTTCATCTCTCGAGTCCGGGTTTGAGTCGTTCTGAGCCAGAAAGAGAATTGATTAGTTCGTCTCTCAAGTCTGGGTTTGAGTCGTTCTGAGCCAGAAAGAGAATTGATTAGTTCATCTCTCAAGGTTTGAGTCATTCTGAGCCGGAAAGAGAATTGATTAGTTCGTCTCTCAAATCCGGGTTTGAGTCGTTCTGAGCCAGAAAGAGAATTGATTAGTTCATCTCTTGAGTCCGTGTTTGAGTCGTTCTGAGCCGGAAAGAGAATTGATTAGTTCATCTCTCAAGTCCGGGTTTGAGTCGTTCTGAGCCAGAAAGAGAATTGATTAGTTCATCTCTCAAGGTTTGAGTCATTCTGAGCCGGAAAGAGAATTGATTAGTTCGTCTCTCAAGTCCGGGTTTGAGTCGTTCTGAGCCAGAAAGAGAATTGATTAGTTCATCTCTCAAGGTTTGAGTCATTCTGAGCCGGAAAGAGAATTGATTAGTTCGTCTCTCAAATCCAGGTTTGAGTCGTTCTGAGCCAGAAAGAGAATTGATTAGTTCATCTCTTGAGTCCGGGTTTGAGTCGTTCTGAGCCGGAAAGAGAATTGATTAGTTCATCTCTTGAGTCCGGGTTTGAGTCGTTCTGAGCCGGAAAGAGAATTGATTAGTTCATCTCTTGAGTCCGGGTTTGAGTCGTTCTGAGCCGGAAAGAGAATTGATTAGTTCATCTCTTGAGTCCGGGTTTGAGTCGTTCTGAGCCGGAAAGAGAATTGATTAGTTCATCTCTTGAGTCCGGGTTTGAGTCGTTCTGAGCCGGAAAGAGAATTGATTAGTTCATCTCTCGAGTCCGGGTTTGAGTCGTTCTGAGCCGGAAAGAGAATTGATTAGTTCATCTCTCGAGTCCGGGTTTGAGTCGTTCTGAGCCGGAAAGAGAATTGATTAGTTCATCTCTCGAGTCCGGGTTTGAGTCGTTCTGAGCCGGAAAGAGAATTGATTAGTTCATCTCTCGAGTCCGGGTTTGAGTCGTTCTGAGCCGGAAAGAGAATTGATTAGTTCATCTCTTGAGTCCGGGTTTGAGTCGTTCTGAGCCGGAAAGAGAATTGATTAGTTCATCTCTCAAGTCCGGGTTTGAGTCGTTCTGAGCCAGAAAGAGAATTGATTAGTTCGTCTCTTGAGTTCAAGTCGTTTGTTCATCACGTGACAACCCCATAATATGAACGAACGACTCGAAAAACCTGAATTATCAGGTGAACTAACAAACCTATACTACAGGATGTAGCGCATGCGCAACTGAACAAATCACTCCCCGAGACGACTCGTTCTCCTTGAGTCACATAAAAGATTCGTTCAAAATGAACGAATTGTTCAAGAAAGACCAATCACTAGTTTTTACATTTGCAATTATGGCAAGTATGCAAAACGCTGATAGGGAACCTGATGGGTCAAGTTATCATATTTGGAACCTGTCATTAAAGCCAATTAAACTCTTTTTATGTTTTGGCCAAGGTTGATGATTTACTGTAATCACTTCTTGTTTGAATAAAAGTTCATAGTTAAATTATTCAATTGTACAAGTACAAAACCAAAAGCATTTTCATACTTGGACTTTTGATTTTAAATCTTAAAATGACTTTGGTACAGCTCTTGTGATATATTCCCCATGTGACAACCAGCCCCAGTCTCTGTTAACAACTGAATTTCACTCTTCAGTGGCTTTGATGAATGAGCATCTATGCTTGAGTTTACATTACTGCAACTACACATTACACATATAATGACAGGTTTATGTAGCCCACTTTTAAGGTCAATGAATGTATTTGCAATATCGTCGCTGCATACTTTTGCAGCATGCGTAAATGTCAGGTAATACTCTTTTAAGTGCTGAATATTAGCTGAGGTGTTCATTGAAACATGAACACCTTAAAGGCCATGTATACACTCATTACACCAGACTGACCTTAGAACGCTGATGCTTTTCATAACGCAGATCATCCTCAGCAGGGTCTGTACTGCAGGGGTCCCATAGGGCCTGCGGATAATTATCTCCTCATTACCCTCCACAGCTCACACTACAGTCCTCACCAGCGCAAACATTGTGAAGGAATTAGCATTAGCATGCTAACTTAATATCCCAGTGTTGCCCGCCGCTTGGCCATTTCATTTGGGCGTGATGTCGCTCTTGTGTGAGTTGACTAATGAGATAAATACCCAGAACACATTATATTGTTTTGCCTCAGCAAGAGCATTTGTTATCGTCATCCTTGGCCGTTCAGACAGAATTTCTCCAGAGAGCAAACGAGCAAGAGGAGGGAAGGATGTGCGCGTCCTGCCTTCGAGACCACAAAAGCAAGTGGTGTTTGAGGAGAAGACGAAGTAGATCTCCATTCTTCGTCCCCAGGTCCCTAGCCATCACTGCTTTCATGAGATAGTGGTTTTAATGGAAGTGCTTGCTGCCTCCCAGCTGGGGGTTGGCAGTATGTTACAAAGAAACCTCAGGTAATGGAGTGCTGCCGGTCAGACCTCATTTCGACTTAATAAGCAAAGGGGCGGCATTTGACTGGCTTCCGCAAATTTGTTGTAAATAAGCTTTTGTTTAACCGATTCAAACAGGATCATGTTTTAGTGAAACACAGGAACACACGCATGCTGTTTATTTCAGACCTCTGATTACTGGGACGTTCATTCAGTTCTTCTGAAAACAAGGACCCCTTGGTGGAAAAAGTCAGAGCAGGAACACGATTACATACGGCGTAAAATTAATGTTGCCTGGACTAAAATAACATACATATAATACTACATTAAGATTACATAGCCATTAAACCATTAAAAGCAATTTAAAAAACTATTGTTGATGTACACATAAATAAAAAAAAATGTCAGATCAAATGAAATTTAGCAGACCGCTATTAAGACCACTGCTCTACAAGAGTCTCACTAAAATGTAAAGATTAAAGACGTAAAGATCCATGATCTGTAGGGATCAGGCCACATGGTTTGGCACTAGGGCTGGGTAAAAAATATAGATTTCTCCATTTTAACTGATTCTCATTTTTGCAAAACAATACTGACTCTATATTGACTATTCTAGCCTGTTTTCAAATAATAAACGGAACATTGTAGCTGCCTCCCATTCAATAAATCATAACAGCTTTGTGCTTTGTTACTTTTGATACGAAACAGATTTCAAATACTGTCCATTTTATTACAGTATTCAAACAGTAAATGCCATTTTGGCATTGTTTAATGTGGAGTGACAGATCGCTGTAGCGCCTCAGTTTATGAGAAGCGGCACATAAATTGATCATCTACTCAGCTAGAAATTATCTTGAATAAACATCCATATTCTGTGACCATAAACTCACAAGTCAACTAGAAAAATTACCTTTAGGGAGGAGCATTTTGCTAAATGTTTGCACTACACAGTATAACGTACTCATTATCATTTTTAAAAGTTAATTATAATTAATTAAAAGTTTTTATGACAACATAATTTAAATGTTCATAATTAATTAAAAAAACAAATCAAAATAGAAATATAATTATGTATGTATTTATTATTATAAAATATTCATTGGGCCTCATTCATGAAACACAAGCACAACAAATTTTTGTGTAAAACACTCGTAAAGCCGTTCTGATGTAAACTTTAAATTCATGAAAATGTTCATATTTTCAAAATGTTAGTTTGTATGCAAGAAATGTACACCTACTCCCTACCATTGTTCTTTTCAAAATAATATTGAATCAAATCAAATCAGAAATTGAATCGAATTGCAATCTTGTGATTCCGAATGGAATCCAATCATGAAATTTGTGTCATAACCCAGCCCTACTCGACTTGCAAGTGTTTTGCGGATTAATTGCAAAGCATAACCATCACAATTGAAACCCTTCAAGTGCAAGAAGAGGCAAAAGAGAATTCAATTTGGTACTCGCACACTTTTTTTTGTGCACACAGCTGTACAAAACCAAAGCGCACATACACAGAGGTGTGTTTTAGATAATGTGCAAACCCCAAACTGATGCTAAAACAAAACAAAAAGTTCTGCCCCAAAAAATGATGAGATTCGTGACTAAAAAAAAAAAGTAATATGATCCGAAATATGAGTTTGGTGATCCACTGAACCACTACTAAAGTAAGTCTAGGTCATATTTCTAATTTTCTGGAGTATTTGGCATTATTTGTACCAAATTTTCTCACCAAACTGTCCTGCTGTAAAGCACCTAGACACTATATATAACAGAATATAACCGAAAAATACAGCAATACAGGTCTTTTATTATTATTTTTTTAATTACTTATTACCATGATGTATAAACACTTAGCAAATCTCATCCAAAAATTTAGGGTCAGTAAGTTAATTCAGCAAAGATGCATTCAATTTATCCAAATTAAAGCACTAACAGATTTGATGTGCCCTCTTAATTTCTGTAAAACTACTATAGTACCTATAGTTATTTCTACCCATATGTGTTGTATGATTTAACATATTATGCAATACACAATCATGCATTTTCTCTGAGTTTGATTGGCTGTATCCTGTGTATGAAACCAATGTCAGACAATCCTTTCATTTGACAACGCTCAATTTCCAGCTGTAATTTGGATTTAATGTCTATTGGCAAAAGCAAAATGAACACTGTAATTTCCGAATGCCACATTACATTCATTATAAATGCTTGGTAAACAAAGGATCCTGGGTTTCTACTGAGCTCAGGCAAAGCCAAGTGAGTCTGAACCAATCGTATCCTATTTGCACGTCTGGAGTTTGGATGCTGTAATTAGTGTTGTGCGATGGAGCCCTCTTCAGGAAAATCACATACTGATTGCTCATTACAGCCTAATGAAAATGTAATCAGCCATAAATGAAAAGCATTTCGATATTTTTATCACTGTCCGTGAGCCGACGTGGGTTTTATACAGTAAAGCTATGTCTAATCTTTTGATCGGAAGGTATCAAACATGTTTGTGTGATTAGATCGGTTTCCCAGCTGCTAGAGAATTTCACACTCCATAGGCAGTGCCACCTTTGGATGTCTAGAAGACTGATTTCATTATGACATTTAGATTGTGTGAATATTGCACAGTCAGTACCTTGGCTACAGTGAATTAAGGCTCTCTCAATTTCTCTTCATATGGATCGGTGCTCTAGTCGCAACAGGGATGTTGGTTATGAAAGTTTCCTCTTTGTGTCGTGTAAACTAGTCTGCCTTCCGTGTCAGTACGGCTCTCTCCTGTGATGGGAATATGTGTGTGTTGAAGTGTGTGTTTGTGTATTCACTGAAAGAGACAGGTTATGAAACAAGGAACCACAGCAGGCGTTCCCTTCAATATGGATGTTAAGCAGATCCAGACAAAACAAAGAATAATCAATCTATACATATGTTGCAAAGGCTTTTCTAGAATTTTTAGGAAGCCCATACAAATAATAATATAATGTCATATAAAAAATACTCAAAAGACATTTACGCATTTTTTATCTCTACAGCCTGTACTAATTTTCGTTCTCCTGACTTAATTGTTTTGCACTAAGTATGAGTGCAAATACAAACAGATGCATTTTCAATTCCACATATGAAATTAGAAGACAAATGGACCATATTTAATACAGTTTTGTAGCACCTAACATGTTAAAAACGTAAGATTCATGCTATAATCCAACAACTTCACATAAAACCACAAATAAACATTGCTATAAAACAAAACAAAGCTATGGAAGCCAATTTCCACCACTGAATAAAAAACAAAAAGAAGTTTTTATCTAGCAATTTAGACTTTTTTTTCTCAGAATTGCATAAATCAAATGAAGAAACCTGACCCTTTTTTTCAGAATTGCAAGATCTAAACTTGTGATTCAGATTTTTTTTTCTCCCAAATGCAAGCAATTCTGACTTTTTTCCTTGCAATTCTGTCTTTTTTTCTCAGAATTGTGAGATATAAGCTCTTGTTCTGTGGGGGAAAAAAGACTGATATGTTTATGAGTTGTGAGTTTATATCTCACAATTCTGAAAATAAAAACTTGCAATTCTGAGAAGAAAAATCTTTTGTGAGAAATTGTGACTTTATATCTTGCAATTCAGACTTTTTTCTCAGCATCGCGTAATACAAACTCACAATTATTTTCTCTTTCAGAATTGCGAGATATAAACTCACAATTGCGAGTTATAAAGTCATAATAGTGATATATAAACTCAAGAAATAAAGTCCGAACTGTGAGATAAAAACAGAATTGACCTATCGCTAAGCCCCGCCCCCCTTAGTTACTGTTGCAACCTCAGACAAACAAACTGAGTTTCCCACTGTCTTACAATGACAGCTGTCAGTGTGAAAACCTTGTCCGAAGATGTTTTCGATAAATTTTGAACACAGAAGGACCACCTCTCATCGAGGAGCAAGTAGTGCTTTAATATGCCATGGAGAGATATATACATAAATATGGTGTGTAACATGATTAATTTGAAATCGAGGGTTTACAGATCGCAATGCAAACGGAAGAAATCTCATGTTACGTTCATCACGATCACAGATGGCAACATCCAGGATCAACACTGTTCATTTACCGCAGTGTAAGATTAATTATTTTACATTTAACCAGTTTAATATGGAGAGGCACTGAAATGTAGACTTTCATTTTTGTGTTTTTGACCTAGACTGTACATGACATGAGTATAGTTATCTGAGGTGTGTACGTTAGCATGGACTCACTAACTTTAACGTAAAGCTAGTTTTAGCCAGAGATATTAACAATATTTACAGACATTACCTGCTTGCGCAGATGAAAAATGCCAATGAGAGTATGACAACCAGAAAATAAACGTTAAATAATAAAATAAATTCCAAATTCCATTGCCAATCCTCTCAGGACACCTGGAATCAGTGTTACAGATACCTCAGGCACATCATTTTATTATTTTTGTAGCATAAACACTATTAAAACGACGAGAGCTTCAGATCTACCAATGTTTCTCTATGGCGCTGCAACCTACAGATGTCCGAGTTCCAACTCCGTGCAGCTGATACTCAACTGCCATTGGTTCATCTGCATTCTATGGGTGGGGCTTACCGCCACGATAGGTCAATTGTGAGATTATATCACACATTTTTTTTTCCTTACATTTGTGAGTTTATATTACACAATACTGTCTTTATAACTCACAACTGCAAGTTCATGTCCCACAATTCTAAGAAAAAATGTAGAACTTTGAGTTCATTTTTGACTTTATAACTCACAATTACGAGTTTATAACCAACAATTAAATTAATTTAGAAAAAAAATGTTACATTTTCTTATTTTTTATTCAGTGGCAAAAACAAGCTTTTATAGAAAGCAGCTAGTTGTTACAATAAAAAAAATGCAATGCAATGTATATATTTACACAGAATTACAAACTCGTCTAGGTTACTAAGCATTGTGTCAGAACATGTTGCTATTTTGTGTTCATCTCAGTCATTTGATTGACACAGCACAGCAATTGGATTTGAAGTCTGCAGTGCTTAGAAAACAAAGCAACTGGAAAGCGTATTCAGTTCCTGTACCTCAAGCTCAACTGCTCAGCAAGGCGTTAAGTAAATGCTCACGTCTGAATCCCAGATAAACCTCTTAATTAATTATTCATGAAAAGCATCAGTATTTCATGAGCATTTGCCCAGTCTCCCCCCCATTCATTTTAAAATGATCTTCAATGAGCTTCAGTTTGATTAGTTAAGTCTCAACCTGAATGGTCAATGGAAGTGTTCTTTTGAGGCGCATTCAGCTAATAGCAGTTCAAGCGGCTAATGCTCCTTAAAAAGGTCTGGAGACAACTGTCTGACAGTTTGCCCCTTGAGACGGGCACTCAATAGCAAGGCCAGTAAGAAGTCATGATTGCCTCATCAAGCCTAAATGGTGAAGGGTTTGCAGCATTCGCGGATAAAAGCTTTGAGTTTGTCATCTTGCATCATTACGATCATCTCTATCCGATTGGCCGCTGCTTGATGCTCTCATTTAATCCAGGTCAAGGCTTCGCAGCTGTAGACAAATAAACGGTCGATTACAGACGATACTCAAACTGATTACACCAGTAGGAGATGAAAAAGACCTTAAAATATCAAGGTCAGCAGGTTGTCATAGTAAGGGTTGATTCACTGTTTTTTAATCTAAAAAAACTAATTTTGTGGCTGAAGTCCCCTTTGTAATTTTTCGGGCTAAAGAAAAGTTTTGTTTTCATCAAGGCTTGAGATCAATACTTCATTCAAGTGCTGTCCTGAGGGTTTCCGCTAATGCTACCCGCTGCTGCACTTCTCAGGAAAATAGGGAGTGACAGAGGGTCACCGCTGCTGGGTTCATCTTCCCCTGACCTTTACGTCCCCTTTGGGGATCTGTCTTTTTCACCGGGACAGGATGTAACCCAGGCACAGCAGAGGGCAGGAACAAAACGAAGGAAAGTTGCACCATGATGTTTGCAGCCGCCCACCTCTGCCTCCCGCAGCTCTCTTGAAAGTCATTTCCTCAAATTTGAAACAATAAGCACAAAGTGCTTTAAACACAGTGTGTTTAGTACACCACCTTCCTCTCAACTGGAGCACAATTTGAGCAGCGGTGGCCAAATGCTCAAAAGCAGAAATTATTTAAAGTATGTACTGAAATGACAACTAGAGGGTACAGGGCAGAAAAAACAATAGGAATTTCTTCTTTTGTTTTCCTGAATGTGTCAAAAAGTGAGAAAGTGCAGTGGGTGATTGATATCAGCGATGAAGACAATGTGGAAAAAAATGCTCAAGGTTGAAACAATGACCAATGAGGCATCGGCAGAGGAGTTGGAATGATTGATATGGGTGACAAAGTGAAGACCCCAGGCTGCAGCGCAGCCGCTAGTCTATACGCCCAGATGAGGCTTCAGTATTCTGTGTCTACTCCGTCTGCTCATCTGGGGAAAGACATGGACTCAGGACTGCACCTCATACAGCATTGCAAGACTGGTGAAAATGAGGGGTGAGGAGCAGTCTCTCATGTTGTCAGTTTTACTTTTCATTAGATGCAGCTGTTTTGTTTTACAGAAAGTCGCTTTTAGCTTTTAGTTTTACTTGCCTGAGCAAGGTTTTTAATAAAAAAAAAAATTCCAACTAAATACAAAACAAAACACACACACACACACACACACAAGAAAACACAACAAAACAAAACAAAAAATAAAAAAAAATACAAAACAATAAAATGTTTAACATAAAAGTGTGTGTGTGTGTGTGTGTGTGTGTGTGTGTGTATAAGTGCTGTCAGCCGATTAATCACGATTAATTGCATCAAAAATAAAAGTTTTTGTTCAGATAATATATGTTTGTACTATGTATATTTATTATGTATATATAAATACACACACATGCATATATATATTTAAGAAAAATATGTTATGCTTACATATTAAATATATTTCTATATAGTATAAGTTATATGTATGTAAATATTTTGAAAATATATACTGTATGCGTGTGTATTAATTTATACATAATAAATATACACAGTACACACATATATTATGTAAAAAAATATTTTGGATGTGATTAATCACGATGAATCATTTGACAGCACATATATATATATATATATATAATCTTGAAAACATAGAAATGCAGTCTTAACTCAGAAGTTGTAAATAGAATACACATAATATAACATAAAATACTTCACATATTTAAAGTACACAAAATAAAAAGTATTACATTTAATGAATAAATAGTAACATAAAAAAAAATAGGAAACTTGATATGAATTCTGTATATGTAACTTCAGCCTTATCCAAAGAGAAAAGGTAAATGTAGGAAAAAAAAAAAAGAAATCAGAGAAATCAAAGAAAATGTATTAATAATAAAATAAACAGTGCTGTCAAATGGATTAATCGAGAGTAATAACATCCAAAATAAAAATGTGTGTTTACATAATATATGTGTGTGTACTGTGCATATTTATATGTATACAGACACATAAAATACATATATGCAAACATATATACATAATATATTATTTATTTATGACTTGTATTTATTTATATATATATATATATATATATACATATATATGTATAAAACCTAGGGCTGTCAAAGGATTAAACGCATGCAAAATAAAAGTTTGTGTTTACCTATTATATATGTGTGTGTACTGTGTATATTTATTATGTATATATAAATACACATAGATGGCCGCATATATTTATCAAAAATACTATATTTATATATTTATATGTACATATAACATAAATGTTATGTATAATATAATATAATGTGTGTATGTATGTATATATATATAGAGAGAGAGAGAGAGAGAGAAATATTTTTAAAGTACATACATACATAATATACACACACACACACACACACACTTTATGTAACACACAAACTTTCTTTTTGAAATGATGCAATTGTTTGCGATTAATCGTATGACATCCCTAAATGTAAAAAATCAATTTTACAACTACAATTTTACAAAAAGCTACACAACTACTTTTTTAAGGAACTCAATAACTCCTAATCCATAAAGAAACTGTAAATGTGGAAAAGACAACGCAAATGCAGTCTAGAACAATCTAGAGTATAATAACCCTTTCTAAAGTTGCACTGTTACCTGCAAGTTTCTGTCTGCATTATTCAAAGCACACTGCAATTATGTTCCTGTGAGTGACAGGAGAAAGCAAGAAAATCCTATTGTATTATGCTGCACATTGTTTTTTTTTTTCCTGTCCTGTCTCTCTCACACATGCTCTCTCTCATTACCAGCACTACCCATGCCCTACTCTTTCTGTAGTGAGCTATTTGAACTGGTAACTCCCCAAGGTCGAGCTACATCTCCACCAACAGCGACAGCCCCAGCCCCTGCTGACAGCCAGTCACATTTATATTTAGCCAGAGAGGAAGAGGAGGAGGAAGAGGTGCCAACTGAATAAGCCCGCTTCCCCTCTGTGCAGGAGATGCATCCTGTAAGATCCGCCTGCCTGCGTCTCTCACTTTCACTCCGTCTCTCTCTGACCCAGAAAAACAGCTCCGGCACGACGGAGAAATGCAGGAGTGCAGACACACCTAAATATAAATAACTTTGTGCCACTTACATGTCTAATGACGGGTCGAAGCCTGAAGAGTCGGTTTGTAACCACTACAGTGAATTTTCAGGCATTGTATTCACTTTTGAAGAGTTAGGAAGCCAGGGGTCGTTTTTTTATGATATAAAACCATCACAAAACAACTGATATATTAAAATAACTAACAATTCTTCCAGTTTTGAAACAAGCTGATGCACTTTAATTCTTCAGATGACAGACCACATTGATAGCACCTGATCCACTTTGCACCTTATTCTGGCCAAGGACTGCTTACTTCATATGCCAATCTGATTGGACCTTGTGATTTTGGCAGGTGCTTTTCTAGTTTGGGCCTAGAAGCTGATTTTAGCTGGATTGTGATACAAAGGAGTTTCTCTCCTTTGCAGATTTTAGACAGAGAAAAATAATTGAAGAGCATGAGGGGGAAAAAAACTAGAGGGTCATTTCTCAAGTACCACCCAGGGAATAAATAATCAACTTGATTTGGTCCAATGCGGCCAGTCACGCTCCATTGTAATTTGAGGGGCTGTTAGGATTAGTTTAAAGTGTGAAATTAATAAAGGGCAAACTGAATGTGATAGAAAGGTGGGAAGAATTGAGACGAAACAGAAGGAAAGGGACAGGCGAGAGGCCTAACAGAGGATGAGAGGTGTGTGTGTGTGTTGTGGGGACAGACTGGAGGGCAGTGGGAGGTTTGGCACAAGGACAGAGATTACAGCCGCGTACTTGGGGGAGGTCTGAAAGGAGGATGCTATGACCTTTCCCTGCTCACAACACAGCCAGCACCAGATTCACAGAGAGGAAGACTTGATAGTTTAGAGTCAGAACTGTAGGTCTCATGGGTGGTCAGCCCGCTCTAGATTAGTGGGACATTTATACAGGATGACAGGATGGATCAGCCATCTGAACTTTTGTGAATGTGCGTCAAAGACTGATACGGAAGAGCATAAATAGTTGAATAAAATCATTATTTTGTTTTCTTTGCACACACAAAGTATTCTTGTAGCTTCATAACATTAAGGTTGAACCACTATCACATGGACTATTTTAACCATGTACTTACTACCTTTCCAGGCCTTGAACGTGTCAGTTGCATTGCTGTCTATGCATGGCCAGAAAGCTCTCGGATTTCATCAAAAATATCTTAATTTGTGTTCTGAAGATGAACGAAAGGTGAGTAATTAATGACAGAATTTTCACTTTTGGGTGAACTATTTCTTTAAAAATGGCTTTTAAAATTCTGAATCAATTCCTTAAACTGAAGTAAACAGGATACAGAATGATAGATATATAGATAGATTTTCACTTGAAAGAGTTTTTGATTTGTGTAAATTAAGATGCATATGAGCATACAGTTGAGGTTGAAAGTTTACATACACCTTGCAGAATCTGCAAAATGTTAATTATTTCAACAGAATAAGATGGATCATACAAAATGCATGTTATTTTTTATTTAGTACTGACCTAAAAAATATATTTCACATGAAAGACATACATACAGTAAACAAAAGAAAATAATAGTTGAATTTATAAAAATGACCCCGTTCAAAAGTTTACATACACTTGATTCTTAATAGTGGGTTGTTACCTGAATGATCCACAGTTGTGTTTGTCCTTTGTTTGTCCTGAACAGTTAAACCGCCCGCTGTTCTTCAGAACAATCCATCAGGTCCCACAAATTCTTCATTTTTTCACCATTTTTGTTCCTTTCCAACAATAAAATAAGATAAATTTACTTCAAATGCAAAAAAGTTTTCATCCACGAGCTCTTAATGTAACATTTTTCTTTCTGAAGCATCAGTGAGCATTTGAACCTTCTGTAATAGTTGCATATGAGTCCCCCAGTTGTCCTCAGTGTGAAAAGATGAATCTCAAAATCATACAGTCATTGTTGGAAGGGGTTCAAATACACAAAAATGTTGAAAAACCAAAGAATTTGTGTGACCTACTGCTGAAGGTATTGCATTACATACACAGGGTGGCATGCATTTCTTGCTAAAGGAGGTGATTTGTGAAAAAGCATTAGCATAAAAGCACTGCATGTCTTGCACCTGTGCTATTTCTGTTTAAAAATGAGCGTCTTAGGTGCATTTTGTAACAGCTTATTAACGACTTTACGTCATTCTTTTAATTAAGTTTTTTTAGAGTTTGCTTGAAAACTCCAAAGTGCTGTATCTACCAGGGGAAATCAAACAGACAGCAGTGTGTTTATAGCGCTTTCACAGAGGATGAGCATATGGGCCTGTGTTTGTGTTGACGTGTGCGCCTGCACACTGGCCACTCTCTCCCTCACCTTCTCCGAGTAGTGTGTGTCATTTCCTGTTTATGTCACCATAGAGAACTGAAAAGGGCAGATCCGAACATGACCCGGAGCAAACTTACTGTTACAAGCACTTTTCTGAGCCACGGACGCATGATTTACCAGTAAAACGTCAAGTTTAAGGCCTGCCCTGTTTAAAGCTTTTTAAAATTCAAAACCACAGTCCCACTACAGCATAGATACATGCAAGGTGCCCTGCTTTGTGCCTGCCAGGCTGATCAAAAGGATAAGGAACAGGGCCTTACATCAGACGCAAACCAAAAAAATTGGCCATTACAGTGGTGCACAACTGCAGTATACGGAATTAATTACCATCACTGGAGATGTTGTTAGGGTCCAGACAACATTGTTCATTTACTCAGCATGCTTATTTGGGTAACACAGTGCAATTGTTCGGGGCAGGTGGGGACACCACCTTAACTTGCTAAGATGCAAATGGACGGTCCTGAACACCTGCAGTTGGTCAGATGGTGTTTCCAGCGATTGTGTCCTCTGAGAGTGAACAGAAGGCATGATGATGCAGTCCAGAAAGATGTGTTAGCATTGATGAGCATTTAAACAACAGCCCTTTTTTGCTAGATAACACATCTCTGATTGACTCTAATTAGTTGATTGTGGCATATTTCTGTGTAACTGCTAATCTTGATATTTACTGCTGACCATGGTAACATTCCTGCAGCTACTTAAATCTCTTTTATTTCAATCCGTATCCTTAATCTCTGTTCATAACAACACAAGTTGGAATAGCTAATTGGCCCCATCTTGTGACTCAAAACGGTTACTATGACTACTAACTGCCGTAAACACTAGGCTTCAGTCCTTAAATACATCAATAAAAAGAAAGCACTTCTCAGAACAGCAACAAACTCTCAAGCTACATAGAGCTGGATGAAGAAACTTCATAATTGAGTACATTTTTTTAGGATTCTTTGATGAATAGAAAGATCCAAACATCAGCATTTATCTGAAATAAAAAAAAAGAAGCTTTTGTAACAGTATACACTAAACCATTCAAAAGCGTGGAGACAACATAATTATTCAGGATGCTTTAAATTGATCAAAAGTGATGATAAAGACATTTACAATGTTACAAAAGATTTCTATTTCCAAAAAATGCTGTTCTTCTGAACTTTCTATTTATCAAAGAAACCTGGAAAAAACAAATTCTACTCAACTGTTTCCAACATATTAATAATAATAAATGTTTTTTGAGCGACAAATCAGAATATTTGAATGATTTCAGAAGGATCATGTGACGAGTAATGACTTAAAATTCATAAATTACATTTTAAAAATATATTCAAATATTCTTTAGAAAACATTTTAAATCTTACTGATCAAAAACCTTTGACTTGTAGTGTACATACTTTGTTTAAAAGTATAAAGATCAAGCTTTCTCTAGATATATCTATAATGTCTCTGTGTTATGTTTTCGCTGAGTTTTAGTGTTTCTAAATGAAGAGAACAACGCGGCACACAACACACCCTGTTTATTTTCTGTATTTGACAAAAGGTCACTGTTTTATTTTTATTATGTGTGTATACAAATAAATGTAGACCCTTTACAGATTCGATTGATGTATTTTTCTTATCTGTACGATCAAAACTGACAGAGTAATTTAAGTTTATATAGGGGCTTAAAAAAAACACAACAAATGCGTTGGCGCGGTTGTCCACCCCAGAGGGTTAAAAAAACATCAGTGCTACTTCTGTTTTGCTGTGACTTTAAAACAGATGGAGGAATTTAACATCACTTCTAAAATGTTAGCAAGCTAGATAATAGAAATGATAATAAACAATAACAATAAAATAAATATTAAAAATAACAACAATAATGAGGCTGAAGAATATTACATTATTTGCTAATCCAAAATATACCTTACTCTTTTAATACATTTCTCCAATAGAACTTTTCATGAGTCTACCTTTGGGGCTTAACAGCTGTAAATCTTGCTAAATCCACATTAAATCGGCTTGAAATGAAATGTTCCAACTTCGGTTCTGGTTTCACTGGGCTGCAGTCATCGTAAGCTAATCCTGATATGAAGAGTATTTTTCTAATTCAAATAAAACCTTGCAGTAACCTTGCAAAATTCACTGGAAAAATAACATAAAAGAAACTAGACTCTCCCAAATATGATCTAAAGCAAGGTTTGAGGTTTTCTTTAGCAGCTGAAGGTTGAAAGGTTCAAAGAATCACAGAAACTAACATGAGGCACCAGTTATAATTCCAAGCATCTTGAATTGATTTCTTTCAGCAATCTACAAATAGATTCCAGGACACAAATAGCCTTCTATGGAAGCAGTCAGACATTAATACTTCCCCGTCAGATATCCCCACACTGGGCCTGGTTCCATTACTTGCATAAAAACATGGGCTTCTTTAGTTCTGAGTGGTGCAGACAGAGATGCTTACTTTCATCAGGACCTATTTGCCAAGGGTCAGCAGATTCCACAGTGGCTACATTGGAAACACTAGGACATATTAGCCACCCTAATGTTGTTGTGTTCTGCATTTAGTGCATGTCTGCTTGTACACTGAAACTGTGTTTTATAACAAAGTGATGGTAATGGGTTTTGGCAAAAAAAACGAACCTATAAATGCACACAAATAAACAATGAGATTAAATTCCTGGTTTCCATTTCATCTTTGCAGCCATTTGCTATTCGCTTGGCTTGAGATGATTTGCATTGTCATTGCTAGTATAACTGAGTTTCATTCCTATTCTTTCTGGTCTTTGAATCTGATTGGCTGAGAGGAGTGTGATATTCTAGTGATATCAGAACTCCAACCGTTCACTCCGCTTGCAGTATTTCTCACAGCGAGTGTCATGGTGGACACCCAAATTCACTATAATTTTATCAATGATACTGTTTTTGTGCCACGGAAAGAAAGTTATTGTGTGTATGTACTTGTTTAGAGTTCAAATATGCAAAAAAAAAAAAAATGCAAAAATAAATTCTATTTTAAAATGTGCTTCAATGTTTTTTGAAATGTGAGCTCTAGGGCGTCAGCAGCCATTAAGTGCTAATGAACCAGCCAGATCTTCTGGAATTTGCCACTGGTTCTGTTATCTCTATAGTGGTTAAATTTGAGATATAATTCGCTTTTGGGTAAGCCTAATATCCAGTATTTGGTCTCATTAATCTATTATTTGTTCCAGAGCAAATAGTTTTGGCTGAGGGCAAAATCTCATCACGTTGTATTTTATGTAAAAGTGCTGCCTTTACACTTTTGACTGAATGGCCTTTTAGAAATACTATTCAATTATTTATTTATTTTAACAATAATAATTCAAATAATTGTCCTTCAGGTGTGAATCACTAAATATTCATGACCATTGTCACTCCTTCGCATATGGCCTTTTTAACACAAATCATGTCTTACAAAAGTAGAAATTGTTTTCTGTGAATGAGTGAGCGGGATGCTTTTCACATCATTTTGTAATAAAGACTATAGCCTACCACATCCAGTTCTCAAAAGTCTTGTGAAGAATTGTTCTGTGTCTGTTTTATGGTCTTATTTCAGTGATTACTGCAACACAGTTTGTGCGGATTACAGTGTAATCAGACTTTAGCCAAACCCATTTAAGCCCACTGGCAACTATTGTTGCCGCAGTTTATAGTTCATTTTCATGTTACTAACAAGTATTTTTGTTGACATATATATATATATATATATATATATACACATAATCATGAAGGTCTCTAGAATCATCCAAACAAAACAAATCTTACGAGAGATCTATAGTTTTTGTATACTTAGTCAAAAATGGTGGGTAAATAACTTGTAAGTACATATAGCATATATAATAGGAAATGGGGTATACTTTTGATAGCATCACGCTACTCATGTTACCTTCTTGTTAAAAACATGTTAGCATCATGCTAGCAAAATGCTAATTATGCTAATTTTGTTTTAACATTTTACTTGTGTTAACATGATGCTAAAATGATGCTGGTTGTCTGGTTTTAGCTCGTCACCCAGCCTGGTTTTAGCTAGTCATAGCTTGTCCGCAGGCTGGTTTTAGGGGGGGGTTGGCCACTTTCTTAGCTGGTCAGGATGTTAGACCAGCTGGAACAACCAGCTAAAACCAGCCTGACCAGCCTAGCCAGACTGGGAAACCAGCTACTTCCAGCTTAAAAGCCATCTTAGGCTGCTTTTAGCTGGTCATCCAGCCTGGCCTTAGCTGGTCAGCAGGCTGATTTCAGCAGGGTTTTGGTCACTTGGTCACTTCCTTAGCTGGTCTGGCTGGGAGACCAGCAGGAACAACCAGCTTAAACCAGTCTACCTAGGCTGGGAAACCAGCTAAAACCAGCTACTTCCAGCTTAAACCAGGCAGCCAGCTTAGGCTGGTTTTAGCTGGTCATCCAGCCTGGTCTTATCTGGTCAGCAGGCTGGTTTTAGCAGGGTTTTGGTCACCTGGTCACTTCCTTAGCTGGTCTGGCTGGGAGACCAGCTGGAACAACCAGCTAAAACCAGCTGTTTCCAGCTTAAACCAGCTAAGACCAGCCAACCAGCTTAGACTGGTTTTAGCTGTTTTTTTTTTTTCAGCAGGGTGTTATCAGCAGTTATTTTGAGTTAGATGCCAAATGCTCTCATCCTGTCCAAATTTGACATTGAAGGGTGCATACAACATATTTGCCCACCAGCAAATATAGTTGCCACACATTCAAACACAATTTTCAAGCGAAAAAAAAAAAAAAACAAGGGAAAATAAATGCAGAACATGTTCACATAGGACAGTATTAACACAACTATATGCATGAAACCATTCAGAAAAATTTGGGCACTATGTTTTTAAGATACTGAAAAAACAAAAAACAAATGTCAGGGCATGTCTCCTTCAGGACCCCAAAACCCCCTCAGACCTCAGAGGGTTAATTATTAGTTCTATTAGTACTAGTAATGGTTGTAGTATTAGTATTGGTATTATCAATTTCCATAATTTCTCCAGGGTTGGAAATCATAATTTTACTGAGTGCAACCTATAATTTTTCATTAAGAAAGATCATCATATTTTAAGCTCAAAGGTTGTGTGCCAATATCATAAGCCATTTAAACAACCTAATTAATCCTTTAATTTCCTTTCATCATATGCCAGTGGATTTTTTTGTGTGTGTGGGAGGCATTTGACATTAATCCTAAATACATCTAATGTTTTAATAAATGTGAAGGAAACAGAGGTTGGTGTGGTACCGATCAGTTATGAAATCCATCTGTAATTGGTGCTATCATCCTTAAGACCATTCAGAAGCATATATAAAGTCTGTAAACTGTAGCTGGACCTCTCAGAAGGCATGTAATTCACAAGATCCAAAGGTGTCTGTTTTGCACCAAAATCAATAATGTCTTACCCTTTTTAAAGAGGGATCTGTACTTGATATACTTTGAAGCACTTATAATTCCCTATCCAGCAAAGACATAAAAATGTGAGAAAGACAAGGAGATAGAGAACGGAGTGTACCAAACATTGTATCTTTTTTTTCTAGCTTCCTGATAAGGTGAAGGGTAACAACAAGAAATAAAGTATCGGTTTGTTTTAGAGCAAGGAGACACTCCTGCAAATCATGAAGAGCTTAAATCTCTCCTGTCCATGAGCTCACCACATACTGGAGCACATCGTCCCCATAAACAACACACCAGTCCTTTAACAAATTATCAATTAGAAGCCTTCCCGGAGACATCTGGAGTACATAAAACTGCTCATCAAACCATCTGCTGGACAATTTATCATCACACAGCATCAGTTCACTTCTTTATGCATTTACCCTAACTGCCCAGGGATCAACAATAAGGTTGAAGTGTAAGAGAGTTTCAGTCAGCTATCAATATTTTATTGACAATTTGAAAAGCAAAACAGAATCCGTTGAGGCATTCCAACAAAGCAATGAATTTATTTTTACAGCTTAAGTGAAAGATAATTGTACAACTGGATCACAATTGAATTGGTTTGTGGTGTGCCACATTTAATTATGCGCTGGAATAATATTTGAGTTATCCAGTGTCTCAAATTAAAATGGGCATTTAAATGCAATCTTGAATGGAAAATGAGCATTGTAATGAAAAAGATTATTAAAAGTATGTTTGCTAATTTGTTTCTTTGTGTCGGCAGCTTGGGGCAATGTGATTTTTGTGCTTCAAAGTGGAAGCTTGGATTGGTATTTGATAGTAGCGGGATATTTTACACAGTTTTTGGAGGGACCATGAGAGGTCCTGTGATCTGAGCATATCTAGTGCACTCAGACTTGTCTGAAAGAAGATGAAAGGCCAACATGGGACGCTCAGTGGCTTCTCTGACATCGTCTCATCAATAGGAAATGGAAACAAAAACAAGCTTTTAACTATGACTCGTCACAAAACAGAGGATTGTTCACTGCTAATGCACTTTCTATCGTCTTTTCCAATTTGGCAGCACTTGTCTTCATGAATTTAGACAATTATTCTACAATCACTGGAAAGTAATTTTCAGGATGCATTCCATTTTCGCAGTCCATCTCTGTCCCCCTTTGCAGTGCAGACTAAATAGACACCCGAAAATGGACAATGTTACAACAGCATCTGGGTGGTCAAAAGGGGTCAAGGTTTGGCTTGTTAGCACGGTCCACCATCTGGATGCAAAAAGCATCCTTCTCAATTGACAGCCATTTAAAAGCAAGCAAGATACGTATAGGGCCCTATGAAATCCGTTTTATTTGTTCCCACATTCTGTTTTTTTCCATTTTAATTTTCCTGAATTGTGTGGGTTTTTTTGTTGTTTTTTTGGCTCTGTTTTAATGGTTACATCAAAAACCATGTCATTCATTTCATGAATTAAATGGCATTTACAGTGATTAGCTCATAAATAAATACACACACCCCTGACTGCAGGATTGAGCACCCATGAGCATAGACGACAGATTTGAAACGACATACTTCAGAAGAGTCCTGTGCCAGCTGAGCAACAACCAAGGCAAGGTTAACAGATAGCATTCTCCACGTATTCGAGACACTTAAGTGAGTGAATGGAAAGGCTGGTTTTCTTTCATGTTCAGAGGAGACTCATTACTGGGACTTAAATGCCATCCTGCCCTGAAAATAGAAAGTCCAGGGTGTACTGTGAAGACTGGGGTAAGTCATTAAGGTGACTGGCGGTAAAGCCACAGTATTAAAAGGAACCTCAGTCTATTACACTATCAGGGTTACTACAACTCTGGCACATTGCCATTACTGAGGAATTATGAATTATTTATGCAGCACGCATTCAAATCGTAAGGGCTAAAGGTGCAAAGTGCCATTAAATGGCTGTGATTTCATATTTTAGGGTTTAATGAATACGTCGCAGACTTGTTCTCTCACCTGAAGGCTAGCTGCCGACTCAAGACGAGGACATCATTTTACGGCATGTTAAAAGTACACAATCGCCTCGCCTCAAAAGCTGTCCAAAACCAATGCCCTGTCCCGCATTTCACGCCACATTGCCGGTTTTCTCTGCTCGCGCCTTTGTTTGCCGTTTTGAACGAGCACGTTCAGGCCAATGTGACTGCTCTCTGGCAGCTCACCAACAACAACTGTTATGCAAATTTACCTCTGTGTTTTATTTGGGAGAACAAAGAGATTTTGGGTGGACAGTTTCAGCTTTGGTCTCTGTTCACTTCAGGGCTTTCAGATTTGTAGGTTTAATTAATTTTCAAAGGCAAGCCTGCGGTTTATTACAATGTGCAAATGATTCTCAGTGGCAGAGCAAAGCACGCTAATCTGCATGTAGCGCGTTGTGAAAGGTCATTCCCTCCAGCTCAACGGACAAAGCTCACTCCAAATTGATAAGCCTGATGCAGGGGATATGCACAAACACACTCAGACAATACAAAAATATGGACACCTATTGATCCCCTGTGCCACAATCTATTAGTCATGAATTCAGTGATTTGCCCCACGGCGTCTGTGAAGCTATGCAGAATGATATAGTGCAAAAATTATCTGTTTTTGCCACTGCAAAAGCACAGTCAGGTGTTTGCTAATGCTAGCACATAGTTTAATTGCAAACATTTATGAGCTGCCTACAATCAATGTGCAGCTGGTATCTCAGGGGCGTTTTCTCCAAAGAGGCAAGGGAAACAGTGCTTCCTCAAAATATTGGATGAGTAAAAATTTGTAGTACAAAAAAAACCTATGCTAACATCACAAAATATATCATTAAAAAGTGTAAATCACTTGTTTTTCTAAAGTAAAACTGTCCAACAGTGACACCAGCAAGTACAGTTAGTGGGAGTCTTGCCTCCCCCGGACAGTTATAAAGTTAAAGGGGGGGTACAATGGTGTTTCGAGTATACAGAGTTGGATTCTCATGCTTATCATGGCCAAAGTTTAAAAAATAATTTGGATGAATGACAGAATTTCTGTGCCGAAAATCGTACTTCTGGGCTGGTACAAGTTTCAGCTGTTTTTTTTTTCGATCGTGGCTTTAATGACGTAAACAGTGATGGAACTCCTTGAGCTTTCCTCCAGGGAAAAGCACACCTGCGCACATGTACACTAGAGCACGAGAAAGAGCACACCCATCGGCGTGCTTCATTCGGCTGCACTGCTGCAAGGGATTCACTCGGGAAGAATGCCTCTAAAGAAGTGTGGTTTTGGTTGTAAGGCAAAGATAACTTTGCTCAGCTTCCTGAAGAACCCAGGGTTACATGAACAGTGGATGCAGTTCCTTTTTCCGGGGCAGTAATGGAGTTTTGCAAGTGTGTTTGTTGACGAACGTTTCATATACAAGGCCCAATTCGATGCTGGATTTGCACATTGTTTGATACTGAAAGATGGAGCCGTCCCAGCTATAAAAGATCCCGGTCATGATTCGGAACTGCAGATGGTAAGTGAAACGGCATCAAATGTCGGTGTTTTATTGGCAATCCTAGCGTGAGTCCTTGTCGAACTTAGCTCCGCCCACGGCGCGCCTCCAGAAGCTCAGCTTTTTCCGGAGAAAATCTGAAAGCTGTATTTTTTTTACTTTTTGGAGATATTAAGGATACAGTACTACTCTATAGGTACTCAAGATCAACATGAGATTAGGTGAAACTATGTATGTTATGTACCCTTTAATACAGTTTTTTTGCACGTAAAAAATATGTTGAAAAAAATTCGTATTTTCAACCCTCAATTTTACTCTCTGTCTGAAATGACCTGTTCTTAAGGAGTGGATCCTTTAAAGGAACACTCCACCAAAATTTGGTACATTTTTCAGCCGATCTCCGGGTCTGGCGTTAGCACTTTTAGCATAGCTTAGCATAAATCATTGAATCTGATTAGACCATTAGCATCTCATTCAAAAATTGCAGGCGAAATTATATTACACAGCGCCTTAATATAGTCCCCAGCTAGGTAACTTCCAACGTGACCGGCAGTAAGCCACTAAAGTAATAGTAAAATAGCTGGGGACTATATTCAGGCGTTCCGGAATATATCATTGCACCTGCTGCACCCATGGTACGGCAGCAAAGTTCCTTGATTATTACGCCAGAATGAGAGTATAGTGCCTATCCATACCAGTCTGGAAAATCACAACTTTTCATTTTATGTCAGTCTTAGTACACGATGTAACTACAGAAGAGTCAAGTTTTAAATGGGAAAAATATCAAAAATCTTTGGTCATTTTTGAACAAGATGCTAATGGTCTAATCAGATTCAATGATTTATGCGAAGCAATGCTAAAAGTGCTAACGCCAGACCCGGAGATCGGCTGAATGGATTAAAAAATGGTAAAACTCTAGGGAAAATGAGCCTATTTTCAAAAAAAGTGGAGTGTTCCTTTAAGGCTTTTTGGTAATCAGCCACTGTTAAGATGTCATTACCCAGTAAACAGTATCAACACCCCCTCGCTGTTGCATGTGAGTGTTTTGACAAGACACTCATTGTCTGATCATTGTCTGTCATTTCCAGACAAAGCATTATGAAATCATTTACTTACAGTTTGTGATGCAGCTGCAGAAAAATACAGTACCACTTCATCTGTCAACAAATGTTTCTTTGTGAACTCTCTGCGCCTCCATAACAAAACAGCATGCTCCTAACAATCTTCTGACACAATCCGGGATGCCATTAAAATTAAACTATCCACTTGTTCCTTACACAGAGTTTCTTATGATATCTGTACAAAGAAACTAATGAGCTGTTTAAACCAAATGCATCAAAGCGAACATTCTTTCACTTCATTTGTCCTACTGATGACAGACTTAAGCTTGTGGACTGTGTCAGATAGTGAAAGTGCATCTGTATACTGTATCTAGTGTAGACAAGATAATGGCAGTGATTGTAATTTCTATTTCCTTTTGACACTATGCACTCAGTGTATTCAGCATCACCTTGCATCTCAGATCCAAAAAAGACGCTTTTGGAACTTGATTAAATAAATGCTTTGTTTATAGTGAGAAGGACTTTTTAATGGTACAAAGACCTCTTATATGCCAAGGCAAATTTGGTTTCTCATGTCATTAACCCTTTAAAAAAGTAAGTAAACAACTCACACACTTGGATATAACCTTAGTTACATCAAAATAAGACTTTAAATGGCAAGAAAACATAATCAGTGGGAGTTTTTAGTGAACAGCTTGGTAAAATTGCATGTATCCTTTGTGAATAAAGCAATCCCAGAATGCACTCCGAAAAGCTCACCAATTTCCATGTTATTTTGATATCTACCTTGAGCATATCAAAATTTATGGTCTAACTTCAGTATGACATTATTCAATTGGAAATTATTTGAAGCTTTAGAGAATCAAAACAGAGCCAGTGTTTAATATCAATTACAAGAACCTGTTAAAGCTGATTGCTGGATTTGCTGGCAAGTGATTGTTTTAGAAAGCAAGAGGCTTTAAGAATCCATCAGCCATGACAGTGTCTGTATAAATATGCATATCTTGCCTTTAGACATGAGGAAGTGTAGGGAGGGGGAAAAAGGTCTCTGAGGTATCACTTTATATACACACACACAGTCACATTTGTTGACTCCATGTCTCTTTGATGTAAATTCTGACATTTCTGGCAGCTCTGTATTCTGTGAGTGATGGCACAGCCTTTTACTGAGGTCAAAAATAGTGAAAAAATATAGCTCAGTGGAAGTGCAATCACAATGCCACGGTGAATACTGGGTATGAGTGGTTTCCTTTCCTTTTGAACCTTATCATTTAAATTCCCCTCTCTCGATTTTAGCTTCTATGTGACTGCTTATTAGAATACGGCAATCACAATGTGGCAAGGATCAAAGAGATGCAAAAATCTCAGAAGTTTTTAGAATAAAACCAGATTTTACATCCATCAGGCACTTCATTTAAATGGAAGAACAGGACGAGCGACACCACAAAACGAAGCCATCTACGGTCAAATCCCATTAAGTCAAGTGAAGTCCGAATAGCTAGTGATGCTTTGAACGGCTGCCGGCTTTAAAAAAGCATGATGGTCTGAAACAGAGAGCTTTTCCTTGCTTAGTGGATGAAAAGCTGCAAGAACCATTATTGACTGAACAGTCATCAAGTTGCTACACAGTTTACTGCCTCTCTCTTTGTGTCAGTGACATAAGAGACAGATAGCCAGCAATACAAGAGCAGGCGAGTGATTTGACATCTGCTTTAATGGAACTGTCTACCCTCGGGCACTCACTTTAGCACAGTCAAAGAGGACTGTGGAAGTTTTAACAAAACAAAAAGTCTGTAGTAAATCTAATTGAGTGTTACTGATCCAGTATTGTACTGCAAAACTAGAGTTTAAGTGACCTTAATCCCCAAAATTGCAGTGACCATATGACCTAAAATCTATCAACAACTGATGCTGCTGATGTCACGACAACATGGTTTCCCAGGTTTTTTTCCCCGAGCGGTTTGTGTCTCAAAGAGCACGTGTAAACTGACAGCTTGTTGGAACAGGTGTGTCTGTGTTTGATCTATGCATATGCTGGCGTGTGGGCCGTTTGCACGACTGTTTTGCCATGACCACAATGAGGGTTGTGATGATTCACGCAGAAAAAAACAGCACAGATGCAAACACACAAAAATAAACATATGCTAATGCTAGATTATCTGATCAGAACATGACACCAGAATAATATTGTTGCCACTGAAAAAAAAGAGTCTAAATCAAAAGAGAATAAATCTAAATTTTATTTAATAATCATTTTATTTAATTTTTTTTAGTTTTTCTATCTCTTTCTCATTATATATATACACACGCACACACACACACACACACACACACACACACACACACACACACACATCATGGTCTATGACTTGAATATTTTCCCTCTCACTAGTTTATAACATGAGCTGGCTGTTTCAAAGGGAGCTGTCCACAAGGCAGGTGCTGAATTTCACTGCTTAGGTGTGACCTCTATGACAAGACTACTGTAGATTTAGAGGCAGCTGTCAGAGCTTCCTAAGTAGCAGCAGAACTCAGCATTAGGAGTGATGTTAAGCTCTCCATGTCTTTATGATCATGTATATTTTTTGTAGAAACATTATTTATGCCTTCATAAATTCTTCACCCCACTGAATAGTAACAAAGAAAGAACTCACACTTTCATATTCAGCCCTACCCTAGTAAAAAAAAAAAACTATGCCATAATTTATTCAAAATACATTATTTTCATACTAAGTATACTTAAAATCGTTTAACATATTTATTGACACCTTGACATTTATATCACTTACTGATATGAATTTAATTAATCTTTATTTGGAGGAGTTGGACTAAAGATACACTACCAGTCAAAAGATTTTTAATGTTTTTTTAAATAATTCTCTTCTGCTCACCAAGCCAACAACAAAGGCAGTAAGATTGTGAAATATTCAGAAATTATAGAAATTAATACTTTTATTGTTTCCTAATATTACAAAGATTTCTATTTCAGGTAAATACAGTTCTTCTGAACATTCTATTCACCAAAGAAACCTGAAAAAATTCTACTCAGCTATTTTCAACATAGTATACCATATGACAAAATGTGGCTCATAGAACTAAAAAATATTGCGCTGTTAGAATGATCAACAGCAAGGATCAACAGAGCTAAACCAAGAACAATTAAGGCATGGTCAGAACTTATTAAAACTTTCATACATAATAACCAGTATATAGTTAGTGTAGGCCAGGTATACTGGCTTTGCTTTACAATAAATAAACAATCACAAAAAAACATAGTATACCAGAGTAAACTATGTAGTATAGTATTCAACATAGTATTTAGTATACCAAAATTACAATTGCAGGGTATTTGTATTAAGCACATAAATATGTAAACATATCTGTATTATAATTAGCACAAAATAAATGTTTTTTTATTAAAACATATTTTTTTCACTGGGGTAGTCATCCTGTCCAATCCATCCACTAGAAGCCAAAATAATTATTAAAAAACTAAAGTAGTCTATGTGTGGATTATTATTTCATTTTTGGCATTTTTTGTAAAGATTTTTAAAGAAATATCAGTATTGGGAAATGACAAAAAGCCAGACTTTAACTTTCCCCACATGAGCACCACAAAAAACAATCACTAAGCTCACAGACCCAGCATTTTGAGTATTTTTTATAATGATATGAAATTTAATTTATTTAAAAAAATAAACTCTCAAAATTCTACATTTCTGGCTAATTTGTAATAACTAGATACATTATCTGTAAATTAAATGTTAAAATATTGACTGAATGTGCACACAGATTAATTAGAATCAGACTAATGAATCAGTTAAATTATTTTGAAAATACATAGTCACTCTTGTGTATTTAATGACTAAAAAACAAAACAAAAACAAAAGTAAATTAAGAAATGTCCAGATGTTGCACACAGGCCTTGGAGCCACAAACTGCCACCCCTTTAAACTCAGATATGACCCTCACAGATCTGTTATGAGTCAGAGTATTTTAAAGGGTATGAATAGGATGATGGTGTAACTAGCACCATCTTGTCAGTGTTCATTTCCCCCAGACTGACGTCAAACCTCCATGATTAAGAGCAGACACCTCCTAGTGCCACCTCCACCCCGACACCATTTAAACGGCACCTTCTGACATTGTCAGCATGACACACAGCACTACCACATGTAATGCTGAGACCAAATGGAAAAAAAGGTGATTCGTTATAGGTCTTAACTTTCATCCATGTCTAACTTAAGGTGGCCTTATCATGAGTCTGAGATGGATTATTGTTGCATACATTTTAAATGTAAATATAAAGAATAAATGAATTTAAGCAAACCAGTAATACAAAGTGTTTTCGGAAATTTAAGATTTTTTTTTTTTTTTTTTCCCCAGATGACTCGGCCTGTCTCAAGTCACAGCTCCAGGCCTAGAGACATTCGCTGCATGGATGGCAGTTACCAAACGTTTGTCTCCACTGTCCCCAGGCTCAGATCTAACAGCAGCTGGAACAAACACACTTTATCAAATAAACGTCAAAGGATGTTTGCCGAAGCAGTCTGGCATTACCCACGACACTATTGCAACCAACGGCAACAAGAAGAGACGATAAATGAGTGGAACAATGTCTCCGGTCTGACAACATCCCCTCCCCTAGCTCATCCATTTGTTTTGTGGGTGTCCCTGTAAATTAGATGAAAGACAAAGGCTGCATAACATGCCGATGGCTATGTGCAAGAAAGGCCTACATAAGGATCAGAGCGATGCATTTCGGTGTAAAACTGATTACACAACAACTGAAGACAGCGGGATACAGAGAAATGGAGACAGGAAGGAGAATGAGACAGATGCAATATAGAGAGACAACACGGTGAGAGCGAGGTCAAACCTGAGCCTCACTGTCATACTGAGGAAGCGAGGAGATAAAGCACGAACTAAAGAGAGACTGCTCATACTCTGAGCTCTTGCTGTGAGTACTGCTGCTCACAGTACGCATGATGCATATTAATCACAAATTTGAAAATACTTCCTCCATCTTGTAAGCTTTAATATGACTGGCTGATGGAAAACACAGTTTGTTTTGTTTTCTAATTTTTATTGAATTGCTAAAATTCCTTTATTTTCACCAAGGCTACTTTTATTTGATCCAAAAATACAGTAAAAACTAAAATCTATTCTAATATCAAATCTATTTTAATACATTTTAAAATGTAAATTATTCCAGTCATGGCAAAGACACCAGTCTACAGTAAGTCAGTTTCTATCCAAAGTCGCGAATTTAACTTATGAACAAAATATCACATAAAAACATTTGCGAATAAGCACTCTTTCCATCCATTAATTCAAAGAGAACAAAATCATCACTTCCTGACACCTAAACATCACTAAAAAAGTGGGAGAAGCCACTGAATACAATAATTTTCACATATAATAAAGTACTTGCGCCTTCGAGCGAGCAGACAAAACACAATAAATGTGGTCATTGCTTTCAGAGGTGGATGCCAGCTGTTTGAGAACAGAGTCTTGTAAGACAGCTCTGGGAGGCAATTATACAGAAATACTTTGACAACATTATTTGCAAAATGTGTTTCCGTTTCCTAATATTCACATTAACCCTTTTTCGCACAATTCAAAAACCACCCCATGCAAGCGTAAAAACTTTCGTTGTGAAAATTAAGGATTTTTTTTTCATTTTGGGGTTTCTGATGTGATATTTCAATATGCACAAAAAACAGGGTGATGGAAACATAGCTAGTGTCCCATGATCTAACAACAGCTGGAACAAACGCACTTTATCAAATAAACGTCAATGGATGTTTGCCGAAGCAGTCTGGCATTACCCACGATACTATTGCAACCGAAGGCAACAAGAAGAGATAGATTAAATCATTTAATGTGCTGACTTTGTGCTCAAGAATTCTTATCATTGCCAGTGTTGAAAATGGTTGTGCTGCTTAATATTTTTGTGGGAATATATTTGCATGATACATTTTTGTAGGATTAAAAGAAAATCATAAAAGAAAAGCATTTATTTCATAATTTGTAAAAGAAACATCTTTACTGTCACTTTAGATGAAGTATTTTTAACATTTATTTCCAAAACAACAAAAAAGACCTGAAGCTTTTGACCAGTAGTGTATATATGTGCAATAATATGCACTTTTTACTTTTCAACAGTATTTTTGGTATTTCCTCTACAATAATTTCAAGAGACTGCCTTCGCACAAGTCTATTATTGTTGTAAAACCTATGTCAGATAAACCAAATCTAAACAATAAAATCTAATCTATAAAAACAAAATAAATCAGGGATGCATTTTTGTCGATATCCGACATGCTTATATTTTTCAACTCATTTTGGCATCATCAATAGCCGATGCCAATAACAATATATTTCTTTTTGTTTGGAAACAAGTATCTCCTGTTCAGAGATTATAAACAAATTATATTTAATTTTGGTTATTTTTTTTCTTTAGATTTATTTTTGCCATTTTCGCCTTTATTATGATAGTTAGATACTGACAGGAAGTGTAGTGGGAGAGAGAGAAGAATAGGATCAGGAAAGATCCGCGAGACGCAACAGTGCTATATGTTGTTATGCTGCCCGCGAAGCTATTGGCACTGATTCATTTTGCTTAGTTTATAATGATAGTACACTAAAAGATTTTGAAATAATTATAAACCAATTATAATTTTTTTTTTTAGACAGATACAGTGGTAACCATAACACTTTATTTAAAGATTTAATATTTGTAGATGGTCTAAAACAAAAGAGTTGTAAAAATTCTGAAAATAAAGAGCTCCTTGTATTTAATTTTTTATAATCTGTTTGAAAAAAAAAGCATTAATGTGTATATTTACAAGTGTGATGTTTGTGACTTTTTATTCATGTAAGCTACAGCTCCTGACCTTCAAAATCAAAGCATACTTGTGATTTTATGACATTAATTATTGCTTTATTAAATCAGAAACACAGTCTATATGTATATATAGTAGTCAACATCTGAAGTGGATCAAAACCTTTCATCAAAGTTGTCCTAAAACCAAAACAAGACCCATTCTTGTCTTAGGACAACTTTGATGAACTTTTTTGATCCACTTTAAATGTTGACTACTCTATATCCCAAGGGGGAAGCACTGCCACACATAGAATGCAAGTCTGTGGAAAAACACTGCAGTCTTATTTTTATTTGTGTATTTCACTTTGATTTTATCACAAGTAGGCAAACAGTGACCCCTAAGTAAATAAAATATCTTACTGGATGGGCATTAGAACCTGGGTGGAGCCTGTTGCTGCCAGACGCATCATTTTGTATGTGCATTATCAGATTAAATCCAAAACAGTGAATCTAATTACCATTCAGGCAAAAGTTTGCTTAAATAATGAGCACAATGCTGATGTGATCTTATCGTTAGCACACCCTGAGCACATGTGAGTTATTCGTCTTATCTTCAAGGCATATCAGCATAAATTTGCATAATGCTGATGTTTACATTTTAACCATTATCGACCGATTCCGATAACATTCCTATAATATCATGCATCCCTAAAAGATATTGTGGTTAGGCAGTTTACATGTTTATCAGACAACCTCTTCCTATCTAAGCAGGCCAGAATGAGCTCCATGGACCAGACTTCATGCCACTGGCTACACAATACTATATGAAGGCTGACATGCTGAAACCAGTGGGGATGTTTTGTCAATAATGCTGCAAGCATCTACACTCGACATGCAGAAAGTTGTACAGCACCTTATGTTACACCAGCAGACTTTAGAAAATCTTTGATATCACCCAAAAAAAAACTAAAAATAAAAAATATCACAGCAGCTGCCCAACCTAAGGCGATTTGGAGTCAGTGGGCAAAGTTGAAATCCACTGGATCAGAGAGAGACTGAGAGAATAGGCTAGACTCCAAAAAATCTTGGTTTTGAGATGAGGATGTTGAAATATTGATCACAGTAGCCTCACCAAACAAATATACCATCATGACTCTCTCTTTAAATTACCAAAGAATATAGCTTTTATTTTATATGATCAATCACCTGTATAAAAACCTAATTACTTTGCATCTCAGCTTTAACTTGCCCAGAAACTTATTTAATGTTAAAGCTACAAGCACTGATTTCCCTCAGCGCGTGCGTGCCGAGTCGCCTGACTGTCGGGTGCCAACCTGTGTGTCATGAGAGAGGGGAGTTTCAGTTGTCAGGTAGGAGCAGTATCTAGTGGCAGCAGTCCTCCACTGCAGCATCCTGATAGATTGAGTCTTTCCAGTAATTGTTTAAGTGAAGTAGAAGCATTCAGTGCACAAACACTAGGGGGGAAAAAGCACAAAAATGATTATTTACCACTGAAAGGTCCATAGCAGTACCTTAAGGGTACATACAGTTGGGGTCAAAAGTTTACATACACTTGCAGATTCGGCAATTTGTTAATTATTTTACCAAAATAAGAGGGATCATACAAAAAGCATGTTTTTTTTTTATTTTAGGTACAGACCTGAATAAGATATTTCACAAAAAAACAAACAAACAAACAAACAAACAAAAAAGACACTGTTCAAAAGTTTACATACACTTGATTCTTAATACTGTGTTGTTACCTAAATGATCCACAGCTGTGTTTTTTTTTTATGTTGTTCATGAGTCATTCAAAAAAATCCTTCAGGTCCCACAAATTATTCTTTTTTTAGCATTTTTGTGTATTTGAACTCTTTCCAACAATGACTGTATGATTTTGAGATGCATCTTTTCACACTGAAGACAACTGAAGGACTCATATGCAACTATTACAGAAGGTTCAAATGCTCACTGACGCTTTAGAAGGAAACCCAATGCATTAAGGGCCGGGGAGTAAAAACATTGAATTTGATGATGAGGGTAAATGAGGGTAAATTGAACTTATTTTGTTTTCTGGGAAACATGTAAGTATCTTCTGAAGGGCAGTACTAAATGGAAAAAAAATATATATTTAGGCAAAATATGAAAAATGTACACATCTTTATTCTGTTCAAAAGTTTACACCCCTGGCTCTTAATGAGTAATTTTTTCCTTCTGGAGCATCAGTGAGCATTTGAACCTTCTGTAATAGTTGCATATGAGTCCTTCAGTTGTCCTTTAGTGTGAAAAGATGGATCTCAAAACTATACAGTCATTGCTGGAAAGGGTTCAAACAAACAAAAATGCTGAAAAAAACAAAGAATTTGTGAGACCTGAAGGATTTTTCAGAATGACTTATGAACAACTACCACTAAAAACAACAACAAACAAAAAAAAGCTGTGGATCATTCAGCTAACAACACAGTATTAAAAATCAAGTGTATATAAACTTTTGAACAGGGTCATTTTTATAACTATCTTTGTAAATGTAACTATTATTTTCTCGTGGACCATATGTAAACGTCTTTTATGTGAAATATCTTATTCAGATCAGTACTAAATAAAAAAATAAGATGCATTTTGTATGTTCCTTCTTATTTTGGTAAAATGTACCTTATGTAAACTTTTAACCTCAACTCTATAACTACTCTAAGGTACTAATATCCACCTTTAGAGGTAGATAAGATACAAAGTTGTCCCATTAAGGACGCTGTCCCAGAGAAAAGCTGTTGTACTCCTAGAGGTATTCTTTTTGCATATATTATCTGACAGTGAAGATAATAACCTTACCATGGACAGCTCAAGGTGATTTAAATTGTAATGCATCTTGCATATTTGTTCTCAGTTTGATAACAGGAGCAGATCCTGTTTCTGTAAATAATGCTCATGTGAACCAATGTTCTATTGTGTATTAAACTGAGATCAGCTTTACTTTTGAACGCTTTATACAAGCTATATGTGTTTATGCATAGGCATGTGTGTACAGCGACAAGACGCAAGGTTATTGATTGAAGAGCCTGGTAATCTGTGAGTGGGACTCTGTGGTGGGTTTCTTATGACATTGAAGCTGTCCTTGACTAGTCCGCTAAATGGAAACAGATTGAAATTCCTGCTTCGCACACGAGTGGCCCTTTAAGACAGTGCTTATCGCCAGAGACCAAGGGACATCGTGTCCTGCCGTTTATGTGCCGCCCTACATTTATCATGGATGCTGTGTCTCTCCCCCTACCTGCTTCTCATGTTCGCATACCTATTACTCTTCCTTATGCTGATAACCTGCTCTCAGGTCGGAGCGAATTGAAGTTATTGATGTAGTTTTGGCAAATAGAACTGATATAGTATAATCGTATCCGTTGGATTGTCTATTCTTCATCCTTTATTCTCCAAAAGATCGATTTTGGTCTCTTATGGAGCTGACGGCTGAGGTAGATAAGCATTGGGCAAGCACTGAGGTCACTAAGCGTGAATGAAACCTCCACAATATGAAATTAAATGAACAAGCACTGCAATGACAGATGATATTTCCCATGAGCATCAGCTCAGTGACTGTCCTGATGAATGCGCAACTTGCGTTAATGAAGTTCCTCAAGAAAGTTCAAGAGAGTTCGGTTTATGGGATCCCATCATTTACAACACTAAGGTTAAATAAGCATCCATTTACCCCGTTCTTCCTGACAAATCTCTTAGCATCCTCCCAATTTATCTTCACATCGTCACGTCTCGAATACAAGCTCCTTCATTACAGACAAAAGCAAATCCATCATGCCATTTACCACCCCTCATGTGGATAACATGAAACATCTGTTAGATCCATGTTCATCATCTCTGACTGCAAAACTTGTATTCATTTGAATATATGATGAGCATAATTGTCATTAATGATCTCAGGTTTAGGATTCATGCATTTGTAATTAACATGTTTTTCATTAAGCTCAGCGCAACAGTAACTCAGTTGGTGAGTATATCATGGTCTAATCTGCATAACTAATGAAGGTTACTAAAAGTGATTGTTTTTATGGTGTGGATGAAGTGTAAGAGGAAGCGTTGTGCCCAATTCACTGAAAAACAAGACATTGTGCGTGTTTTTTTGTGTATGTGTGACTATGTACCCCATGCTGGGACACAAGAGAACAAGGAACAGAAAGCAGTCTGTCCTGCTGAGATCACAACCTGACCTCTTATTCTCGCTGTCTCCATCAACCTTTCTCTTCCACTCTCAATTTTCTTGCCATATGCCTCAGTAAATTCGAGCAGAAAGAGAGAAATTGCAGGACCATCTACTCTCAATTTGGGCATCTCATGATGCATCCATCCAACAAACGCACACAACTCTTTGGAACAAACTTATATCTACCTGGCATGTCTACTTTGACTTCCTCTGATTTGTATTGCCTTGTCAACACAGGAGTGATTTACTCACTGATACAGAAAGTTTAGAGAGGATTCATGTGTCTCCAGAAAGACATTGGCTGTCAGGTCTCAGTGTGCTCTATTTTCGCCATCTGTACTGAAGGTCACACAGTTGCTAACGAACTTTCATATAATTTTTTGTAACAAATACTTTATCCTTTTTCTTTTTATGCACCATAATATGAGGAAAAAACACCTACACTATTACTTCACCCTGGTATTCAGTGTAACAAAAGTAGCCACCAATCAAACCAAATGGAGGGCAGGGTTTATGCTGAGTAAATGACTGAAGTCAGTCATTCCACTGGAAGATCAAATAATTGTTAAAAAATTACGAGGTCAAAAAGAAACGTATGCATGGATGAATTGCTCACAATGAGATGAGTACAGTTTTAGAAAATATTGAACTGAATTTACATTTCATGTCATTAATTACTCAACCTCACCTCGTTTCAAACAAAAAAGTATTTTTGAAGCCTCAAAAAATTACTGTTGAACCACTGATGTCACAGACTATTTTAACCATGTTCTTACTTCCTTTCTAGACCTTGAATGTGTCAGTTGCTTTGCTGTGCAGAAAGTCAGCTTGGATTTCATTAAAATTATCTTCATTTGTGTTCTGAAGATGAACAAAGGTAATACAGGTTTGGAACGACATGAGGCTGAGTAGGTAATGACAGAATGCTAATTTTTGAGTGAACTATGCCAGCTTTAAAGAAAATACATCTGCTTTATCGACAAACATTATGCTTTCAAGAACCACAGACAATGATTTTGAATTATTCCTCGGGTCATAAAAATGAAAATGCTTCACACTAATGTACTTATAAATGAAAGCCCAGCAGGCAAATGTCTATCAACAAATAAACATTTAAAAAAGGCAGCTATAACCCTGGTTTCAACAGTTCAACCATGACACTTCTATGTGTAGCTAGGGCTGGGCGATAAAACAATAACGATAATTATAGGGATCATTTTCCTTGGAAAAACGATAACATAAGTTTTGATAATTGTTCAATGTAATGTTTATGCGGCAAAAGCTGAACGAAACTGCGCTACTTATATGAAGCGCACCACATGGACCATTTATCTACATTCCGCAAAAGGCAGCGCAGTACGTTGCTCGCTGTTGAGTCTCGATCACGTGACAACTAAACAGCGCTGTCAGAGCCAGTGTGAAGCTCTTGAATTTAGTGAAGAACACAAATGACTCTGTGATTTAAACTAGTTTAAAGCCAGATGAAATAGTGCTGATAAACAGGAGAAACACTATGAGCAATGATACAGTCTGAGGGCTTTTCAATTTACAAATTGCCTTCCTTTCCCATGGACTTGCTGCATTTACACTAACCGCATGGTACTGTGGCAGAAATGTGGGATATTCACATCAAATTTTATTATATTATTAATGCAGGCATGTATTACATTTGTTTAAGGAATAATGGAATATAATTACAGTATTTTTGTGATTAAGCTATAGTGTTTGTGCATTTATACTAAATAGACTACTGTTTGCATACAAATACCTAGAAACCATATAGTTATATTTTTTACCATCGCATTGATGTGCTATGTCTGTGGTTATCATAAACTAAATGTATGCTAATATGGAAAACCAATGTTTAGATAAACTCAAACAGATTCAATTCAATTTCACCATATAAAAATTAGGTTGTTACCATTTTTACAGATGTTGCTTTTTGATAATGAACATAAATTTACATCTGTATCCCAACTGAAGCTACTATACTGTGCATTTCTATAACAAAAAATAATAATAATGTAACTGTGCTGAAGACACACGTCAAAGTCAGGCAACACAAACCTCATGATTTGAAACGGTGAATATGTTTACATGGACATCAGTAATTTAATTATTTTCCTTATTCTAAATAAGACAATATTATGATTAAAGTGTTTGCAGGAGTTGCTTTTAGCATATTCAGTACAGTACATAGTTCGATTAATGGCACACGTCATTTCGTCCCACGTAACGCCATTCAACGTCCCCTCCAGAATATCACATCATCAACATATAATTTATCTTCATTATAGTGCCATATAGAGTTTTGGGTGTTTCATTTTTAATTTTACGAAAGCTTCAAGTGCAGTTAATTGTTGTCATGCTATATGTGCAAGCGACTACGCTGTTAAAGCCATGCTCTTTTGTTTGCCGTCAAATGATTGACCACTGCCATGTGTCTATTCAGTTGCAAAATGTGCCAACAAGTCCTATGACAAATGTACGTCTATACGACATTTGGATAATGTGACTAAAATAGGAATACTCCACATCTTAATTCGATTTGTGTTTACTTCGAGTATGACTTTAGCCAGATTAAGGTAATCAAAAATCTGTTTACATGGTAGATTCTTAATCAGAATAATGTCTTAATTGTGTTAAAATTGGAATACTATTGACCATGTAAACATACTGAGTATTAGGGCTGCGCGATAAATCTAAATGAAATTGCAATTGCAATTAATCAAAAGCTGCGATTGTCATGCGTATCATTCAGTGAAGCCAGAGGGCGCTCTCATTCTTGCGCAGAAACTCCAAATACACCCAAAGAAGAAACTCAGGAAATGCCTCTTGCAGCTGAATAAACAAGATTTAACTGCTTTCTATAATTAAACGTGACTAACGAACACACGACAATGACAATATATTGTTTATCTGCGTTCTTATTATTATAGCTTTCCTTATAATACAGTAAATAATAATGCAATGCTTTTATTACTGCTTAGACTACTATGCATGCCTTATTTCTGTGTAAAAAGCCATACCATCTCACAGAGGGATTTCTTTCAAACACTCGACTGACGTTATGAAGTGAGTTTGGAGTAAAAACATGTTAAATGTTATATTTAAACATGCTTTCAGGTGTAGCAGCATTTCTACACAGAGCCACAGTTTGCGGAGAAGCTACGCAAACAGCTGTCATTATCATTTTATAATCGCACGATTAAATCGTCTGTGATGATGAGCGCGATTAAGTGTCGATTTTTCTGTGTAGTATATGCTGCTACAACTGAAAGCAGGTGCTGGACATTACTAATGATTACACAACCGGCTTTAAAAAATACGTACAAATTTTAATTAAACAGCGATCAGGGAGCTCTAGTTTAGTGGAACAGTACACATTGCATTACACATCACATCCTAATGTCAGGTGTCTTTACGGGGATCTTTATCTGTGTATTTTCCGGAATCGATGTGTGAAAGAGGCCTACGAAATACATTTTTATTTTAAGATATTTAATGATATTTAGCAGGCGCAATGATATTACGCAGCGCCTAAAACAGTCCCCAGCTAGGTAACTTCCAACATGACTGGCACTAAGCCACTAAGCTGCAATGAGAGTATAGTTCCTATCCATATCAACCTGGAAAATCACAACTTTTAATCTTCTGTCGGTCTTAGTACACGATGTAACTACAGAAGAGTCAAGTTTTAAATAGGAACAACATGAAAATCTTTGGTCATAGGGGGAGTTGGAAAATAAGCCTATTTTCAAAAAAAGTGAAGTGTTCCTTTAAGGCAATCACCAGCGGGACGAAGATGCAATTAACCCCCCGGAAAAAAAATACTCCTTAAGCTCCTCAAGATGCTTGTATGAAAATAAGACATAAACAACATCTCGTTCACAGTCACAAAACAAGCTTAGCTCTCCCCATCATGACAGTTAATTTATAAAATTGTCATGTAATACAGAAAATAGAGAAGACTCATCTAAGACTGTCGAGTGTGATTCAATCATGAAGGTAGCGTGGAGTTCAGCATGGCATTAATCTCTCGCAGTCTTGTATTTTCTTCATTAGATAATCTTTGCGCCTGCCTCTCTTTTATAAATCATTACATTAGCCAATAATAGGACTGGCCTGGCTCCCTGCTGGAGAGAGCAGCCCGTTAGGCGAGTGGATAATGAGTGTTTTTACATGGGGCTGGGTGGACATGTTTTAGGGGAAGCCTCATTTTAGTCTCGGCGCGACACAGCGTGTGCAGACAGTACCGCGGGTGCTTCAAACGGTACGTCCTTCAGGGGAGCCCCAAATTTGTCAGCCGCTTAAACGAGCAGGCAAACAAAGGAGAGCAGCAAAGCATGAGGCCGGCTGATGTGACTTTTTCACAGTGAGGGCTGTGCCGTGGGCCTGATGTACGGTATTATTATTCCAGCAAATGGGTTGCGTTGAGCTCACAAACAATTTAGTTTTCTGTCGAAAAGAACCGACTCGACTTCACAACTGACTACAGGAAGCAAACACAGACTGTTCAGATGCAAGATTAAAAAGGAGATGTGACATGTGGCACTGCAAGGGATGCAAGAAAACAAACCCTTTTTAATGTTTGCTTGAGTTAAATGTGGACAGTCATTTGCAGTATTTTACACTAGAAGCGCACCAGTACACGGATGGAATGAGCATGGTAAATCTTCATGGAGACGAGCTACGGCGCGGGCAGGAGACTTGGTCGCCATAGCGACAGCAAGTCTGTTTGCATGAGAGGAAGATCATGGCAGGCATTTAGAAAAAGGCGGCCAGTGTGCGCACCTTGCTCCTGCTATGATAAAAACTATTTAAAGGGATAGTTCACTCAAAATTAAAAATTCTGTCATAATTAATTACCCTCGAGTTGGTCCAAACCCATAAGACATTCATTCATAAGAGTTCATCCTCGGGACACAAATGAAGATATTTTTTGATGAAATCCGAGCAATGCAACTACCGTGTTCAAGGCCCAAAAACGTAAGGACATTGTTAAAACAGTCCATGTGACTTCAGTGGTTCAACCGTAATGTTATGAACCTACAAGAATTTTCATTTTTGTGTAAACTATCCCTTTACCTTGATTTGGATGATAATTGCTTCTCATGGAGACATAAGTGATTTTCAACATTTACTCAGTGATTTTATTACAGCCTGAATCAAGAATGTCTGTTTTTCTCCCACCACCCCTGTAAAAATCCCTCAATTACCTACAGTTTTTTTTGACAAGCACTAACAAATGGTAATTTAACTGCTATCTGAATCTACATCCGAGTTTACAAAAATAAATCCTTTCAAAAATCAATGTTTAAGTGTAAACAATTTCGTAAGTATAGCATGTCCAACTTCAGATTTTTATTAGACCCATGCTCATGAAAATACGCGCCTCTATATACATTTCTGCTACACTGTAATTCCGTACCTTACTGCACATTTCGCGTCAGTTTCAAAGTGAAATGTCCAGAGAGTGGCACTAAAACACACGTTCAATATGTGATTGTGGCACATTTTTATTACGTTGGTACAGGCACATATTGTTGCGTTTTTATTGCGCTGCTTGAGGTACATATTGCGGCTGTTCAGAATTAAAATATCCAGGGAGTGTCGCTAAAGGTTAATGCTTAAACGTGTTTAAAATATCCCCTACACCAAACCCAACCCTAAACCTACCTGATAGTGTTAACAAATGCAAAAGTGATATAAAAACGCATTTGTTGATGCAGCCGTGCTATTTTAACTTCCTTATATAGAATATGTACATTTGAGCTGTTCTGTCGAATCATAGTTTCACGGGGTTCATACTGGAGCTCTTTATCTCTCAAGTGCAACGCTGTATCGTATCGGGTGAGCTACCGAGCAAACTTACAGAATTAAAAAACTCATGCATATGAAACTGTATATGTAACAACAACATTCAAAAGTATCAGTTTTCAAATCATGCAGTGATGTTAAAATTGCTTTGAAGACAAAACATAATCTGCAAGTATGTGTGTGAAAATTAGGCATTATTAATTAAAACTCTGTACCTGTAAATCATACTTTGTGTTAAAAGGAATAAAAGTTGAGTTTTACTGTCTAAAGTATAGGCAGTAAAGCCCTAAATAAAGGCACGTATTTATCAATGAGCCTGGGTAGGAATTTATTCTTAATATTCCAAGTATATGACATTTTATTTACTGCAGACAATCACGCATGTGGCCACGTGAACATCATGTTCCCGGGTTCGTAGGATCACAGAACTTACCTAATCAGTTTTATCACTGAGGTTGTCACGGTTGCATAGAGCCACGGAGAATGCAGGAGGCACAACTTCAAACAAACTGTCTTTTATTTTACATGAACGCAGGAGATAACAGAAACCATGAAGACATATATGACGTTTAAGACCGGATGCCAGACAAAGGGAAACACAGCGTTTAAATACTATGACAAACAATATAATTAACAAGACACACCTGGGATCAAATTAACAAGACAGGAAACATGACCATAAAAGGAAAAACAGAAACTACGGCTGGGGCAAAAACATGGAACAGATATAATCCTGACAGAGGAGCCATGTGAAGTTATTTTTATAGACATCCATATGAGAAACAATTACCACCCAAATATAGGGCTTTTAAGAACATTAACAAAATACTCATACTATTAATACAATTGTTCAGACAATACTTTCATACATACTTTCACTGGACAAAGTACACCAAAAAAACACAACACAGATTTCTGTTACTGACAGAATGATAGATGGATACATATAGATAGACAGACAGATAAATTCTCCATATCACAAGGTGTTCAAACGCAATCTGAGTGCCCATGTGGACTCAGTGGATCCTAGAAGGAGGGGATTCACCATTGTAATAAAAGACAGTGGGATCTGTTCAATATAAGGGCAAAAGCAATAACTAGTCCACACTAGAGGGAAACTACAGCTCCTTCAATCACATGCACCCACGCACACATTTTTGTTTGACTCATGTTTCTGGTTACAGTTAAAGAGAGAGTTTCCTGTACTACTTTTCTAAATCTCCAGCACAAAAGCAAAATAAATTATATTTTGCCGGAGTTGTGCTCTTCTGAATCGAATGTGATGAGATAAAAAAGACACATACTGTGAAATAATGTCAAGACAAGACGACTTTCTATTGCATTGTCTTCACTGGGTGAATTCAAAAACTGTCATGCAGTGCTACCAGTACAACTCATTTTACAAACAAATGAGCCTTTTCATTTGAAAGAGTCACTGATTTTTCATTGAAGACATTTTTTAATTATTTATTTACTCTCATTTTCAACCAACTTGAGATATAAGTACCCCCTTATATTTACATCTGCGTCTATTTGTATATTCATTTATGTATTCTGTATTTATTTCTGGTCAGGGATTGTCACGCTAGGTTAAAAAAAAGGTACTCATAAAATGTAATTACTCTTCTGTAAAGATCATTAAATTAAACAGAGCTGTACGACCCTTAGATATTGTAACACGCTCGTTGTAACATGCACTGATGCATTCTGGGATACTGTAATTTTCCCATAATGGCACATGAGTGGCGAGTGAACTGTAGCACAGCAGCATTTTTTCTTGCTCTCTTCTTTCCTCCCTTATTAGATTCATAAAACATTCAAAATGTCCTCCAGTCCACCTTTGTGGCAGAGTCTGCCCTTTAGTAATAATTAATCCACCCTGACTCCGACACTCTCACCTTCAAGCAGCGGTGTGGGAGTAGGGGGCGTCAGTGGGGTGCTAGAGCACGCATCTGGGGCATCTGTATGGCCGTAAGTTTATCTGTAGTAATGTTTGACATGTGACATATAGAGCGCTAAAATCAGCTGATGCTTGAAGGATGTAGCAGGAATACCAGGATCTGAAAATGCAATTTCTTTCGTAACTTTCTCACAACTATTCTTCTTTCAACAATTACAACCCCAATTTTCCCAAACACTTGTGAGATCTTGGGGCAAGGAAGGAGATAAGAAGCAATATTTGTACATTTAATATGAGGAAGTGATTTGTGAATTTTCCCTCCATTTCTGGGTGGTGACACCTGAAAGGCAAATTGATGACTCATGGCTCTGTTTTCACCCAAATGAAATGCTGATGCTTATTAGCTGTGACTTCTGTGAAAGCATTCAATTATTCTTAATTGTCACTAGAGCATATTCATGGTGAATTGTTGTGGCTAAAATTGAAGTGAGACAAGCCATGCAGAAAGAGATTCCGTAAAGCCCTTCTTAAATTGCTGGCTGTCACTGGTTTTAACATCCTTCAATAACATTCTTCATGAATTCATCTTGTTAAATTTTGCTAATGGAAGTGGCCTAATTTTAAAAACAGAGTGGCTGCTCTGCGTTTTGGTTGTGGAAAATGTTCGCAAAGAATTAGAGTAAACCAAGCTTAGTGTTTTTTAAATATAGGAGTATTATTATTTCTATATTATAATATTTCTAACTGTTACGTAATTTAACTATTTAATAGCATATTAATATTCCAAAGTTATTATTTCTATTATAAAAAAAAAATATCCAAAAAGAAATCATAAAAAATAAAATCAAGTCAAATAAAATATTACATTTAAATATTGAATACAATGTATTTGGATGACCTTCATGTTATGTTTGTGGCTGAGCTACAGGCAATACCTTGAGGGGGATTTCTGTAAAGCCAAAATGCTTTTCCTCTCTGTTTTGATCAAGTCTGTATTGATCATGTAATCCTAGTATTATCAGTGTAGGTCCACTGCGATCAAGAAGGCATATCCCTCTAAAACCAGACAAAGACAAGGTGTTACTTGACCGAGAGCATATATGTAAACAAAAAAAAAATTACTTTAAAAATTGCCGGTTTTGAGCAATTACATATAATTCAATTAAGGCTGTGTTTTCACTTGTCATGTTTGGTTCGATTAAAACTAACTCTGGTGTGATTGCTCTGTTAGTGCGGTTCATTTTAAAAACTGTAAACGCTGCCATCCGAACCTTGGTGCGCACCAAACAAGTGGACCGATACCACATAAAGACGAGTTTAGTCCCACTTCCAAACAAACTCTGGCGCGGCTCAAATGAAATGTGAATGCAACATGGACCAAATACTTCTAAACAAATCAAAAACAGGAAGTTATGACAAGATGTGATGCTATGTGACATGATTTCACAAACGTAAACACAGTGTATCCAAAACAAAATGAGCAGAGGGCAAACACTGCGCAGCGAGGAGGTAACATGCCTTTTATGAGCTCTTTGTAAGTTTGGTGGTGAAAATAAAATCATATACAAGCAACAACGAGCATGCTCAACTTAAAGTCGAACGCACCATTTCCTTTTGTTTGGAGACTTCCATCATGCAATGTATACGTCACTCAACAAGACCAATCACGTTGTGAACGTATCACTAAGTTCAGTATGCCTTTAAGTTCAGTATCTTTAGGTTCACTGTCAAAAATGCCAGTGTAAATGCTATTATTTATTATGCATTTTTTCATATTTTGACCGAACTTTAAGTGTGGACACACCCTAAATATATAAAACAACTATTAAAGTGAATGAATGGATGAAATTACTACAGGCAGCCCAGAATGAGCATAGAGTTGTTCTCAAAGGATATGTTCTTGTGTCCAAAAGACATCCAAATGAAAAAGACACATTTTTCAAAGTTTAAACTTGACTTGGTGTCAAAAATTGAAAGAGACGACAGAGCAGTCCAATTTTTCTTCCTAATACATGTTTACAAGGATCAACAACTTAAAAGAATATCATTATTGTGAATAACTTCTAAGTCTATCCCAGATAAACTTGATTGCAAAATGATTTGCTGTAGTTTATATGCCACTGATTATATTCAATATATGATAATAGAACATGCATATTGATTTACAGTGTGTCTATATGATGTATTTCCAACAGTTTCACCACAACTGTAAATTATCGTCATTTGGGGGCTTTTCTTTGTGATTAATTCGCTTAATTAATCAGCATATAATGGAATTCATTTGATGACACTTTTTAATCAGTTGACAGCGCTAATAAAAAATATACAGATGCACTGAACTGCTAAGGAGACCGAGAAGGGTGCCACAGTTGAATCCAATAATTGTCTGTGAATTGTAGTCATTGAAGGCTCAAGGTGAGGCTTCACCACTTGATTGCCCCCTTGTGCACTGATTAAACAGAAGAACATTACATCACTTCCGCTAACAACGTGCATATGTAACCGCCATGGTAACACAGGCGCAGCAAACGCTATGGAACGAGATCTGCTCACCACCATCTGTGTGTGTGTGTATGTGTGCATGTGCCAAGGCTGTGTTATGGAGTCAGAAGGCTGGCTACATTCTCTAAGGACCTCTCCTCCGTTGCTTAGCAATATGTGGAACAGTGAGCAGCCCCAATAAGGAAACTGCATCTACTGTATTTCCCAAGTAGAAATGTAGATAGATACAACTGAATTTAGCAATTTACAATTCACATGATTAATATATATATGATAGGTTTTCTATATTTTGCTATATAAAAATCTGGTCCCACTTTATATTAGGTGGCCTTAACTACTATGTACTTACATTTAAGTAAGTGTAAACATGTTTTTACATTGTACTTATATTTCAAAAACACTTACATCTGTAATTATGTTCTGTAATTCCATTCATAATTACACTGTTGACCCATCCCTTACACCTACATTAGTGGTTGACTATGCATGTCACATGTAAGATAATAAATAAGCTTTCCATTGATGTATGGTTAGAACAATTGTTAGGATAGGACAATATTTAAGATATCTAAGGGTGCAAAAAACTCTAAATATTGAGGAAATGTCAAAATGAAGTTCTTATCAATGCATATTACTAATGAAAAATGTTGATATATTTGCAGAATTATTTATTTAGGAAACATACAAAACATCTACATAGAAGACACAATGTATTTTTGGCTAATGCTACAAGTATATTCGTGCTACTTGAGACTGGTTTTGTGGTTCAGGGTCACATTTTCATATGCGGTAATCTATTTACTGTACTTGGCATACTATTAACAGGCATGATAGATACTTTAAAACCTTTAAAATGGGTCTATATTATATTAGGTCAAAGCACTTTGTCAAGCATAATGTCTCATGGCTCTCCTGCTGACCTTGAGAGTGTTTCTGTTCTCTGATACATCAAACAATATTTATTCACCAGTATTTCCCACAAGTCCTTGCTGCTTGTGTTATGTATGACCCCTGCTGCTAGCCTGTACAAACACAGGCTTGTTTTTTGTTATCCATCTCAGTCACTGGGTGAAGAATTACTCCCAAAAAGGCACTGCTAGATTTTAATACCCAATCCAATGGATATAATTGATGGATATAAATTATAACATCTCTTTATGACTTTATGGCCCTGACTTGAAGATCGATTGCATAAAAAAAGATGAGAGCACCTTCAATTTTCCATGTTTGTAATATATTATTGGTTTTGAATCTGTCCCAGTTACTCAAACCCACAGTGAGTGTCGTTTAGATGGTGTCTGTGCCTGCTGTGGTGTAAGCAACGAGAACATACTGCTCTGTTATTGCACACATTTATCATGGCTGCCCCAGACTCTTCACGGAGCATGTCAGTGATCCGTACACTTCCCTCGCCCAGGTATCTGCAGCCAACCAGCCAGCTGTCCAAGGTCAAATCATAATAGAGCCGCTATTTTTATCTTCTGTCTGCTATTACTCCTAACAACAGCGTGTTGGCCTCTGCAGACACGCACGTATACTGTATGTACACACACGCATGCTTTTATATCTCCACCTTCAATTTCAACACATAAGGGAAGTGTGTAGGCGAATGACAAAAAAAAATCACCCAGGTGACTGATCCTAATCTCACAGGCTGACATTAAAGATTTCCAGAGTGCCCTGCTGAGCGTCAGTAGAAGGGATGGTTAACTCCACCTTTCGGCAGCACCGGGCTTGTATCTCAGCTCATTAATGGATATTTAACAAGGCTGATAATGCACGACGTTGCCCTTGGCAACTGCAGGGGGCGTGACATATTTGGGCCAACATCTGCCATCCCATATTGCCCTGAAAGGTAAAATCCACGTGCTGGGTTGCTGAGGTCATTATGAAACCTCTCGTGGGGGAATATTACATCTAAGACACTTGGGAAAATGGAACTTTTTAAGTCAACAGCTTCTATTAGATGAAGAATTGATGGGACGAGACTTAAAATGACAACTAACTTCCTTTGTAGACTAATTTAAGATCAATATCAGTCAGGAAACAACAAAAACAACAACAAAAAAATAATAAAACGTAATAGATTTGGAGTAGACACAACAGTTACAGTATATTTGATTTAATAGATCAGTCTACACAATATTCACATGTGCAGCTCATTTGAGGACATATTGTATTACCCCCAACAGTTACAGCTTGAAATATTATTTAAACCTATAACATTTTACATAACGTATACCTATTTTATCTTGCGATTCTGACTATTGTTTCTATTCAAATGCAAGTCTCCTAGTTCGGATTTTATAACTCAATTTACCTCAACAAAAGCAAGTCAATTCTGAGGAAAAAAGTCTGAAGTGTGGGATATAGACCAATTCAGTGCAAACAGTGATGACCTTTTTAATTCATGTGGGCGGAGCAGATCTGGTGGCAGAAAATGACAGTTTTCAAGTGGCAGTCTGTGGAAACCATAGAATAAAAGAATAAAAAAGGTAAATTTGAGTTTATATTTCAGAATTCAGACTTTATTCTCCAATTCCGAGATCATGTCTCACAACTCTGATAAGAAAAATCAACTCGTCATTCTCTCTTTTGCATTTATATCCCACACTTTTGAGGAGGGGGTTCCCTCGAAATAGACAAACTCTCTATTGTTGAGTTAAATCAAGTTATAAAGTCTGATAAAAACTTGCATTTGCAAAGTCAGAATTGTGAGATAAAATAGGTAAATGTAAAATGTTGTAAGTTTAAATAGCATTTCATGCTGTAACTGGCTAATACTGTAAGAGCTAATATAAATATTTAATATAATAAGAGCTAATTAATAAGAGCTATATATATATATATATATATATAAGAGCTATATAAGAGCTAAATATATATATATATATGTATGTTTTAAAAGTAATCATGGCAGGTTTCATCCATTAGTCTGTCCCTTTAAACATCTACGTTTAGCTTCAAATGCCGTCTTTGATGACAGTATTCTATACAAATTATTTGCATTCTGACTCTGGCATCCAAAGGCACAACAATACATTTTATTTATGGATTTTCTTCCATTTCACTCAACTTGTTACCAGTGTTTTTCTGCCACCACAATGCGCGCGCAGCTGCAAGTGATGTAACTATGACATCTACTCTAAATTGGTCTATAAACTCTGATTCTGAGCCGAGGGAAAATGAGTTGAGTTTCTTATGAGAATTGTAAGCTATAATCTCGGAATTGCGAGAATAAAGCCAGAATTTTGAAATCTAAATTCAAATGTACCTTTTTTATTCTTTATTCCCATTTTCTGCCACCAGGTAGGCTAACTAAAAAAAGTCAAACACAAAATTTGTTAACTGACATCCATGGTTATTATTTGTAATTAAAAGTACACTAATTAAAATAAATATATAAATAAATTTGTGACAAAATTAACAAGTGTACAAAGTATTGTTTTGTTGAATTTAATTGCTTAAAAGAATAACCTGAATAATTTTGGTACAGCATATGTTGACAGTAAAATGTAAACAAGGCAGTGTTGGTAAGTTCATGAGAGCCACAGCCTATCACAGCATGTGCACCACCTGCATCTTAATGTGAAGTGGTGGTCTATTTTGATGAGTTTCTGAAGCTATTCCTATGGTATCACTTAGCAACTGTTTTACCACAGCTCCTCAAGCACTAATGTATTCCAGAGTAGGATCTGCACAACTGAATTGGATAAGCCCGAGGCTATAGCCGAGCAATCCCTGCTCCTCGCTCTCACTAGGCGTGCATAGCAACGGCTGATCTGCCCAAGAGAGATATGAGGTAATGACAGGCGCATTTGTTGGTGTGGGCAGCAGCTCGCCACAACGAACCAAGTCCTTCATAACATAATGACTATAAGAGATTTCAGCTTGTTATGCAATCCATCCTCAATCCAACAATTGCAAACAAAAGACGAGCTTGAGTTAAGAAGGAAAGTCAAGTACGGTTGAGATTCATATTGAGGCGAACCTACTTTTTCTTTGGCTGCCACTCTAGGTTGAAAGAGACAGCATCTGTCTCCAAATATACGTTGGCAGGCGTGATTCCCAGAGCAGAACAAATAATGGTTTCAAGGGATAAAAGAAGCTCTTTTACTGTGGGAATTATCTGTTGTTCTGAAATAATTTCCTCCACTGGAATAATTCTCTACTATCCACCATCACAGATAAACCCATCACACATGAAGGCGAAGAGGAACACAGTGTTTATCAGATACGGAAAACTGTGGTGGGATTAGTTTCCCTGGGATGAATAGAGCATCTCAGCTTCCATCTCCCCTCCCTTCCAACCTCAGCCGTCCATCCGCACTCACACTCCCACACACAAACCTACATGTGAGAAAACACATCTCCAATCTCCAGCTACAAACGTGCAGATCCTATTCCCCTACTTGGATAAGCAGATCTCAGCTAAGCGTGGCAGTAGATGATGGGTTTCTCACAGGAACCATCCAACCAGTAAACTACCACCTTCCCCGGCTGGCCAGAACGAGAAAGGAAACGGTGCCAAAAGCAGCGTTGGCGTGAAAACAAATGCCACGCTGTAGGGGCGGGCATTTATGATGGCATGCTCTACTCTGAACCAGTATAGGTCTCTTGCAGAATCGCATCCAATACGAAACAAACCAGCAACATCCGAACACTTGCAACTTTAGAGAGGGAAATACGAGTGCCTACCTGTATGTAGCGTGCTGTTATCTCCTGCTTCAGCTGGGAGGAAGTGAAGTACAGATCATATGCAAGAGAGAGAGGGAGTCACAGAGAGATGAAGAGGAGGAGTCTTGTCTGGTAGAGGTGGTGAGAGCAGGAGAGAGAGAGAGTGAGAGAACTGCCGCTGTCGCTATTCTCTGCTGAGCCTGCAGGGAGTAGTGTGCATGGTAATGTGCTACCCCTGTTAAAAACCAGATTGTGCACGCATCCAGTCCTGAATTAGAGAGAGGGAGGGAGAAAAAAAAAGGGACTCTTGGCTGTTTAACCATGCGCCGTCACGAGGCGCTTCCTTCGGAATCCCTCCAGTGAGAGTGGCACAGCATCACTAAGTCCTTGGCTGCGATTGGCTACCGTGGATGATGATGCAGTCAGCAGGCGATGGTTCTGGCAGCAGTCAACTAAGATGACCCTCTCAGCTAGTATTAGCATCTTCACACATCCTAAGCAAACGAGGCAAGGACGAGCAAGGACATTTACTAAACCCTCCTGGGAGCGTGCTCAAGCACTTCAGGAGGTTGGAAGCTGGATGGTGTACATGGCAAGTCCTGGCATGGTGACTTGTAGACGTTTGTGCGTGCACGAAGACAAAGAAGTCTCAGAAGATTGTCTAGGTGTAGAGGCTGTGATTTCCCCAGAGAGAGCTCCATCAATAGCAAGGGTGGCTCACTGTCAGGGAAGGGCAGGTGCTAATTAATGGGATGAATTCTGGGTAATGTGACCTCCTGTCTTGAAGAAGCATGCGTGTAGAGTGGCTATTATTTGGTCTGATGTTCATTAATTTGAAATGGCCTGGATCTGGACTGCGGATATAGCTAATAACAGTTTCCCGTGGGTTGCCTGATGTCTTTTATGTGGACCCCACTGTTGCGGTGCACACAGTTTGACAATTTCACAGCGAAATGGCTCCACTTCAAAAGGCCAGCTTGTTGCATAAGAACAAAGATATAAAAAGTAAGAAGGGTAAATGACTCATCTCTTTTGTTGAAAATTAAATGTCAAGACTGTTTATGCTTGCAAGAGGTGATTGTGAAACACAAAATCTTAACCCTGCAGCTAAAATATAACTAATAAATATGAAAAATTATTTAAGAAAGAAAGAAAGAAACCTAACCCTTAGTATAGCATCTGTTTTTGAAAATTAAATGAACAGTCCAAATATTATAAAGTTGCTTTATTAATTATCATTTGATTTGATGAGGTGTTTAATGTAATAACTAAGTTAATTATAAAAAAGGTAAACAGAGCATGAAGTGATGTGTAATCCAAATATTGCCATTTTAGAAGATGCCTTTTTTTCTTTTCTTTTCTTTTCATTTTTCTTCTTTTTTAAAGAAAACAGATTTAACTACTACAGTAAAGTAGTAGTTACTGCATTGATTTAGGGGTATATATGATATTTGTACAACATCCATTAATGTGCACAAATCTGTTGTTGTTAGAGGGATAGTAGAAAATTCTTTCATTAGTTACATCAGTACTCACCCTCATGTCGGTCCAAACCCATAAGACCTTCGCTCATCTTCTGAACACAAATTAAGATATTTCTGATGAAATCTGAGAGCTATCTGACCCTGCACAGACAGCAACATGTTCAAGGCCCAGAAAAGTAGTAAAGACTTTGTTAAAATAGTCCATGTGACATCAGTGGTTCAACCGTAATTTTGTTAAGCTACTAGAATACTTTTTGTGTGCAAAGAAAACAAAAATAATGACTTTATTCAAATATTTATTCTCTTCCGTGTCAGTTTTCGCCGCACGTTCAGGAGAAGTTGCTGTCTATGCAGGCTCAGAAACCTCTTGGATTTCATTAAAAATATCTTAATTTGTTTTAAAGATGAACCAAGGTCTTACAGGTGTAGAATAACATGAAGGTGAGTAATTTTTGGGTGAACTATCCCTTTAAGTGCCATCGATTCAATATTGACTGACAGCAGCTCTTCTAAACAATGTTCAGTCTTCAGTCAAACAACTGGTCATGAATAATGCAATTCCCAGATCTGCTGTTATTGTATTAGTCTAACTCAATACTGACATTATCACCATTGCCATGATGTCTTTTTCCAAATGATCTCTCTTCACATGATGTCCAAAGCGGCACTGTCCAACTTTCACATCTATGAAACGAAAAAAAGCACCAAGTCTGCCACTTTTCCTGCCATTTCACACTGATGCAATTCTGTGCCTCATTTGTTTCCCGCTAGAAATCAAAGCTAGAAATTAATGGCTGCGAAATGACATGACACATGTTGATCCTCTATGTGTCCTGGTGAATCGCCATGGAAACCCTGTTGAATTTAACCCTGTTTTCAATGAAAGGGAGTGGTCCCTTAATTGCAGGGTCTTAATCGTAACTTTAAAACCCTATATGAACAACTAAATGATGAATGTTTTTCTCTGCCTGCATTCTGCTGTGACTGCACCTGCCGCAGTCTCTTGAGAAATGCCTCTGTATGTTTGCTGTTCTGCAAATGGCCTCATCAAAGAGTGATCAGCAAAGTACAAAGTCATTGCTTGTGTCTGCATACCGACTCCTACCTTGAGATAACCTGACTCACACACTTCAGACCTGCAAAGCAAGCAGTAATTTTATTTTTTTAAGAGAAAAAGCATGTGGATTTCATACCCAAACACTATGCATCTTTAAAAGCAATAGAAATGGAAGATCATGCATTATTGATGCAGTTCGTAGGTAATTTAATGTGCACTTAAGCTGACTGGAATATTAATTATAGTCATCATGGTTTATTTTGAATTGGTATGCAACGTGCTGCAGGTGGCTGTGACTGTGCCTGTACACACTGCCATAATGTCAGCAATACCTTTTCTGATCTCTTAGATGCATTTCAGCAAATTAGAGGATTTGTGAGCACAAATCACTTTCAATTTCATTGAAAAGTTACCGGGATTTTGGTCAGCAATGTCAAGAGACTTAATCCTTTTATTTACACTATCTAGGGCTAGAAATCGCTAAAGATTTTGCAATTAAACCCAATTATGATTCACAAGCTCCCAATTTCAATATGATTTGATTGGATTCGATTCACATTTCACTGGGTACATTTCAGTTACAATATACATATGCGTATATACGACTGGTCTTGCTTGCAAGAAGTTGTTGTGAAATGCAAAATCCTAAAATAATAACACAAAGAAGATATGGCAAACAAGAGTAATTTGTTCATGGATCAGACTAAAGCGGTCATGTACTATATGTTTGTCTTCGCTTGCAGCTTGTGAAATTTCTGTTAGGTTCATGCTCTCACATTCACAGAGTATAACATCAATCTTAAGACTAGAAAATCAATATTTTTACTCAGAATTAATATTTTTACCCAATTGTCTTGGAACCTGGAGGCCTACCTTGTGCGAAGTACAACACGATTTAGCCAAGTATGACAAAACGAAAGAACAACATTCATCAATCATACACCAGATTGACCGTGAAGTAAAAGCTGTTCCTGTATCCTTGCTGGAGCTGGAACAACATGCCCAGCAACCAAAGGGCTAATAACATTGTTATCAAGCTATCTTTCTGATTTAAACTGTGTTTAATAGCTAGGGTTGGAGTTAGGTATATACAGTAGATAGCTCAGGAGTGTTGCTCCATGCTGATCCAAGAGGAAGTCACCAAATCTAACCCTCAAATCTGATTAGCTAATAAGAATGTTGTTCCAAAACCAAGAAAGTATGAACTTTTCTATATTCTAAGATGGAGTACTGTACTATAACGTGTACAGACAGTAACTGCAGATGAGTGCACACAACAGAGGTGAAAGAAGAACAAGATACACATTTGATTCCACTGAGGACAGACGGTTTCTCAGCAGCAGCCGATTGGCTTTGTTTCAGCAGGCTGGCTGCTTTACACTCTGAACAGCAGGGACACCAGCTGTACCCTCCCCAGTGTCCTTCAGAAATAGCCTTCACCCAGTAGAAGCTTGGCCTCTGCCCAGCCTTCCCAGCAAACTAAGGCCTAATGTTGGCCCAAGTGTTAGCAGTACCAAGACCTGGGCGGTCTCCCTGTGGGCTTAGAAGATTTGTATCAAGCACTGACCCGTTGCTGGCTTCATTAGCCTGGCCTCGCCCCCAGAATTCCCATCAATCGCTGGCCCAACATTGGTCAAATGTCAGTCTCAATGACACGGATGGCTGTCATACAACAACTCACTGACATCACCATGAAAAATGCCATGTTCACGCGCTCTCTGTAATCGTACACCATGACTACAGAAATCAAAGTGACGTTATTAATTATGCAGTGGCGAAAAATAATTACATACCAATAAAAGATTAATGGAGAGACTTCGACCATCTGCAGCACTAGATTGTGCCTCTGCCTGCCGGGGAATTAAAAGTGCACAAGACTGTTTTTCCATGTAGCCATCAGTAGCCAATCAGTAGTAGCCAACCAGTAAGTAGCACAATTCTTCATATTAGGGGTGAGTGATATGACCAGAATCTTGTATCACAGTATGAGTCATTTTGTTTCAAGTTAACGATAAATATATGTACCACAATATTGTTATTTTTGCTTTAAATAAGATTTTTAGAATATCTACATTTTGATACCATAGAAGTTTCATAATTCTTGTCATCATTGTCAATATTACAATAAAATAATACTAGCCTAAATAAAAAAAGACAAGTACTGAAAACAAGTAGATAGTAAGTGATTAAATAAACAGAAACTAATTACAAGCAACAGGATAAAAAACAAATGCTACATACATTGTGTTAACTAATCAAACGTATACTGAATATTGTTTCACTGTGTAAACTGTGTAACTGTGTTTCACTGTGTAAATTAAATATGTATTCTTCTTATTAAAGTTACAAAAGTGATTTAGTCAAGAGCAGTGAGAGATTTTCTCTTTTTTGTTGTTTGATTAACATTAATGACAAACAGCAGGAATATTAGACTGCTATCACTTTAAGATCTGTCTGGATCCAATATACTGTTACACATGGGTTTTATTTCTCAGCTGTTTGCTTTCACTCAAGACCTAATTACTGTGTTTATGAGAATACTTGCAAAGACTGGCATTTTGACACACAAGTGTGCATATTTAACCGTTCAAGGCCTATAAAGTGAAAAAAAAATACTCCTGCACTCTATGAACACCATCTTAAAATGCTCACGCTTCTTCTCTTTTACTGATGCTTGTGTTTTAATGGCTTAAAATAGAAATTTCATAATTCTTGTCACTAGTGTCAATATCACAAAAAATTACACTAGCCTAAATAAAAAAAAGACAAGTACTGAAAACAAGTAGACAGTAAGCGATTAAATGATAAGAAACTAATTACAAGCAACAGGATAAAAAAACAACAGTAGAAAAAATAAAAAAAAGCTACATACATTGTGTTAACTAATCAAAAGTGTACGGAATATTTTTTCACTGTGTAAATTAAGTATGTGTTCTTCTTATTAAAGTTACAAAAGTGATTTAGTCAAGAGCAGTGAGAGATTTTCTCTTTTTTGTTGTTTGATTAACATAAATGACAAACAGCAGGAATATTAGACTGCGATCACTTTAAGATCTACCCGGATCCAATATATTGTTACATATGTGTTTTATTTCTCAGCTGTTTGCTTTCACTCAAGACCTAAATTACTGTATTTACGGGAATACTTGCAAAGTCTGGCATTTTGACACACAAGTGTGTATATTTAACCGTTCAAGGCCTATAAAGTGAAAAAAATACTCCTGCGCTCTATGAACACCATCTTCACATGCTCATGCTTCTTCTCTTTCACTGATGATTGCGCTTTAATGGCTTAAAACCGCTTGTTTTTAATCCACGATGCTTAAAACGAATGCAAACAGTAAGTTTTCATGGCCACATAGCACAACAACATCACGTGAACCCTTAACTTCGATAGAGACAGACAAAACTTCTACCGGTTGACAAATTTCAACCAGTTAATCGTGTCTACAAGTATATCGCCAACCCTAATATATAATATAGCCCTAATATAACCCTAATATTGGCCATGAAGGCCTAGACCCACAGCAAACTGAACTGAACTGAAAATTGGTGTATTGTTACACTCCTATGCAGCAGTACGATGTTGTCTGGACTGGACACGATTCTTTTTAGTGCTTGACAGTCCCCATCATCAGCTTTCAGTTTCCACCCACTATCGTTCTTCACTAAAGTCTCGCCATCCTTTGTATGCGCATTCATAATCGAGAAGACTATTGTTCTTAAAATACCAAACAATTGGGCTGTTATAATTACAAATGCTCCTGCTAAACAGGCTTCCATGATTTGTCCTACATTATTTATATTAACACCTTTAAAAACTGGTGTTCACATTGTTTTATCCAGCTCCTGCATATGGCATGTGTATGTATAGCTTGAGAAACATTTGGGCACAGATTTTACAAACAAATAACTGCACTCTCGGTTAGTGAATGAGTTCCAGCGTGGGAGGAAACAGGATCTAATAAAGAGAGGAGCACACAACTCCAACACAGACAAACTGTCAAACTAACCTCCAGGATTCTAGGAAGTTTTACGCAAGTAATTCCACAAGCTAGACTTTAGGTTTATTCATATAACCAAGCTAACACCTCCGTAATGTGTCAAATCAGTCATTCGGCACTGAGAATGTAATGATACGCTTCTCCCTGTCTGCATAAGAGTGAGTCATGCGGGGAGGCCCCTCCTCGCCCCCGGTGCCCACGTCCGTCTCTCATTCGGGGTTTACAGATCACTGGCGTTCCTCACCAGAGGCTTGGCCACACGCCTGTCAGTGCCTGATGGATGGTATGACACCCAGCCTCTACCCTGTCATCTCTGCCACTGAATGGGTAAGAGAGAGAAAAGAGAGCGGGGTGGAAGAATCTGCATTTTAAAGGAATAATTCAGCTAAAAATGAAGACTCTGTCATACTTTATTCACCTTGTTGTCATTTCAAATTCAAATTATATTATTTTTTACTTAAAAGCAAAATAAATGTGGGATAATATATTGGTTGCAATGTTTCTAAATAAGCACTAAGGCTGTCAAGCTCCAAAATGACAGGAAAAAAGCATCATTATATTTTTTGGTGAACTATTCCTTTAAGGGAAAGAGATAAATAGAAAAAAATAATGAGAAGGAGCGAGTGAGGCAATCGAGAGTGAGAAGGAGAGACCCTTGTACTGTGACTTCAATGTGGCTGATTCGTTCTGCGGGCTAAGTTAGATTGCAGAGAGCGCGTGGGCGTCCATCAGTTTGCCTGCCTGTCAGAGCCCGGTGACAAGGCCAGGGCTGGCTGAACAACACGAGGAAAGGAAAGGCGAGGAGAGGAGAAACGCTTTTATGAATCTTCATGGAAATGAACCGTCAAGGGGGGTCTGGACCATTTCCCCCCATCAGGCCTCCCTGTCACACTGTAACCCTCTTGGTTAACATGCAGCTGATCACAAACTCCATCCAATCAAAACCAAGACAGCGGTGGCAACAGAACTATCTTCATGCATCATGTATAAACCAGCAGCATGTTTTTCTCACATGAAACCCTACAATACAAATCTGCTATGGCACATCCAATTGATTTCAGACTTTTTTCTGTGTTGCTACCAGTCAAACATCAGCACCCTGTGACGTCACTGAAATTGTACAACTGTGCTGGACTAATCGACTAATTTCTTAGGATTGAAGAGAGAAGCTTTTTCATGCATCTGTCCAAATTGGTGACATTTCTCTCTGCAACATACTGGAGATAATGATTTTCAACTTCACAGACTTACTATTAAATGGCTCGTAAGCCTGTGAGTAATCGTGTCGGCTCCTTCAGAACTTGTGAAGTGATTGACTAGAACTCTTTGACAGCAGACGTCAGAGCGTACTAGCTTTATATATGCTCCAACAGTTACTCTTAAAGCTTAGTTCACTCTTATTATTTATATGGAACTTTTTCTGACAACTTCTTAAACTGGAACACTGCTGCAGCAGCATCTGGTACTGTCAAATTATTCAGAAACTAAGTACTTAAAACACTTTAATGGAGAAATCAAAGAAACATAAAATTGGTCTAAAGAAAAAGTCTTTTGTTTGCCAACAAATATGAAAGGTGGAATATATCAGACGGTATGATATCTACTAATCACATGACAAAAAGGAGAATCTCTTACTTCAATGTGGCAGTAAGCCTATAGGCGAGACTTCCAGTTCATTAGCTGCTATAGGAAAATAATGAGAAAAATACCAACGTGCAGTAAATGGTAAAACTGTTTGCACTACAAACCAGTATGTTTATAATTAAGATAACACATTAAAATAATATGTTCTAAGACACACCAATCTGCAATATGAAGCACCAAAACAAGTTAATAAAGCTTATAAAGCTAAAAATAGCTGGATGCGGATGAGATTGGAAGCCAGGCCCATAAAATGTACGAATGGCCATGTCCACACTTATTAGAAAAATAAGGTGGATAAAACAAACTAGTGAGTAAATTTAGTTTTAATTTAGTTTACCTGTTCGGCATTATGGCGACAATCTATGTAGTGTCATTTAGCCACTTGTTAGCAACTGCCTTTTTTCAGAAATGTAAAAGTTTTTTTTTTTTTTTTTTTTAAATCAGGAGTGAAGTATTACTGATGTATTTTATGTTGTAGAATAAAACACGAAAATGACTTGAGCTTGTTTAACCACAGACCTTATTTCAGGCATTTAACCAAAAACCTATTAAAAAACACTCACTTCAAGACGATGGTACCACAAGTTAAAATGCTAACACATTTTCAGTTTTTTTGGGCTTATTCCTACAGCACTCTAAATTAGCCTCTTTACTTTGTACTCCTTTAGCCTTAAAGGGATATTTCACCCAAAAATGAAAATTTGATGTTTATCTGCTTACCCCCAGGGCATCCAAGATGTAGGTCACTTTGTTTCTTCAGTAGAACACAATCGAAGATTTTTAACGCAAACCGTTGCAGTCAATGGCTACCAAATTTTTGAGAGTAAAAAAAACATACACAAACAAAAAATCTTCCTTAGCATTCTACTGAAGAAACAAAGTCACCTAGATCTTGGATGCCTTTGGGGTAAGCAGAAAAACATCAAATTTTCATTTTTGGGTGAACTATCCCTTTAACAAAGGCCTGTGTTGGCAAAACACAATAGCAAATACAAGACAGCCTCGAGTCCAATCTTTTGATTCTTTGATTTCTCGATTCTACAAGTTTACTGGTTTTGTGTGCAATAAGCACTTTGTGATGGCATCTCAACAATGGCTCCTATTGTTCACGCATTACATCTAAATGGAAGCATGCTGTTAAATTTAACCTGTACCTGTGAAATCTACTAGTGAATTTGAAATAGTTGCTACAGGATCAGACATCATTCTCAGCATGATGCTAAAAATGTTAGGGTAAATGTGAAGGGATAGTTCACCCAAAAAATTAAAATTCTGTTATTTATTACTCACCTAATGTCATTCTAAACCTATAAAACCTTTCATCTTCTGTATACAAATTAAGATATTTTTGATGAAATCTGAGAGCTTTCTGGCCCTACGTAGACAGCAATGCAACTACCACGTTCCAGGCCCAGAAAAGTAGAAAGGACATGGTTAAAATAGTCCATTAGACAGCGCCACACGCGTGTGTCGTGGAACTCTCATGAACCCACAACTGAGACTAACATGGAAAAGAAGAAATTGTTGAATGAAGTTGTTATTTTGTTTTCTTTGTGCACAAAAAGTATTATCATGGCTTCACAAAATTAATGTTGAACCACTGATGTCTCATAGACTATTTTAACAATGCCCTGCCTTACTGGGCCTTGAATGTGTCAGCTGCATTGCTGTCTATGCAGGGTCAGAAAGCTCTCTGATTTAATCAAAAATGTCTTAATTTTTCGTGTTTTCTGAAGATGAACGATTGTCTTATGTGTTTGGAATGACATGAGGGTGAGTAATTAATGACAGAATTTTCATTTTTGGGTGAACTATCCCTTTAATCATACAAAGTAAACAAAAATGTCAAAATCAAATAATCATCATGTACTGCAGAGGTCCTACAGCATGTTAAATTATTAACATGACAGCACAAACAGGACAATTGACAATTTCAGTTTCTAAACGTTTCTTGAATTTTGATGGTTTCATGCTGTTGGCAGCCGAAGATTAACAGCACAAAACACACATTTGAATAAAGTGTTATAATTGCATAGTCCTCATTGCAAGTGAACCTGTATTTAAAATAATCTGGGTTATTTTTTGGTATCTTTCATGGATTTTGTTCATGGTTTGTTTATGGAGTATAACACAACTGTCCATATCAACATCTGTCTAATTTAACAAGCGTGACAGATTAATTTGTCACAAACTAATAGAGTCTGATTGGATAGCCTCTGACATCAACAATAACTTAAATGGAAAGCATTTTACCTCATTTCGGAAAGATAAAATTAAAGGAAAGTCGGTTTTATTATTATGCTATTGTAATTATGTATTATGGTCACCCCAACTCCTCACTCTTAACTACTCTCATCCCAGATTAGGGATAAAGGAGTTCTCGAGGTTCGGGCTATATTCCGCCAAATATGCTTACTATTTGCTAAATCGGATTATATGTAAGTGCAAACTTGTAAAATAGTTATTTGCATTTTACTCGCTGCATTTTGCTCCCTGCTTATGACCCTATCAGAGCATCTTTGGGGAACAACCCGCCAGCTGAGAGCCATTAATTTATATCACCAACATGGCAAATTAGTTTGACTCCACGTTTTTTTTTTTTTTTTGCAGACATACGGACCAAGGCCAGCATATTTGGTCATGCAAAATGCCATGCATAACTAAGCAGCCAGCAAGTTTTTTTTCCTCACACATGGATGAGTCACCCAAACACGTGACACTCACAGAACGAGACCAATTCTGAGCATTTGATTACATGGGCAATTGGAAGAGTTCTCAACATGACAGCCACTATTTGCAGGGATCAATGGGAGAAAACGACCACCCTACAAGCCGTTCTGATAGCATTTATAAGGCTCTAGATAAGACCTAGTTTCCTCAAACTCTTAAGCGTTATGAATTGATATTCTGCATGTGTCCAAATCATTCACAAAGATAAACAAAAGCCTCGGCTGAACTCTTTAAGCGATGCAGAGCCCTGTCTTAGGTCACAGTCATCTATTACCTCATCGATCTGTTGACTCAAACAGACACGTTCACTGCGTTTGAATGTGATTGTGAAGCTGCTGTGATCGTTCAAATTAAAGCTCCAAGATGTCCAGATGATGCAGTGGTTTACCTTAAATGTTACTGCTTTGTGTTAAGCGATAATCAAATGTAATTACTGTGCATTTTATAGAAGTGTTGGTATAAATTGATTGTGTGATGCTAATTCTCACTCTCATGCTAAAATATTGTTCTCCTATCCACCTTATTTTTCCCATATAAGCAGGTGCAGCTATTTGTACATTTAATAGAGTCCCTAGAATAAAGTGTTATCATATCAACATAGTGGTAAACTCTATGATATCAATCATATGAAATTACCTTTACCTCAATAAACAATGGCCCTCATTTATCAATCTAACACAGAAACAAGTGCAGATCCAAGTGCACAAATTAACTTACGACAGAGTTCACGTGTGATTCATGAAACATATTAAAACATACATATTAAAAGATCATACACTGATAAATGTGGTGGCTAAAAGCAATTGTCAATCAAATATCACGACCCTAAAAACACCCCACTTTAGAAGCCTTGCCTTTAGAAATTGATCTTACTCTAAATACACCTTTTAAAGGGGGGGGGGGACAATGGTGTTTTGTATATTCAGAGTTGTTTACAGTGTTAAAGAGTTGGATTCTCATGCTAAACATGGCCAAAGTTTAAAAAAATAATTTAGACGAATGACGGAGAATTTCTTTGCTGAAAATCTTACTTCCACGTTGGTACAAGTTTTGGCTGTTTTTTTTTCGATCATGGCTTTAATGACATAGACAATGGTGGAACTCCTTATATTCTCCCAGAAAAGCGTGCCCGCAGCGCCCGCGCTCACGTCGGCTAGACCGTGAGAAAGAGAGCGCGCCCATCAACGCGGTTCATTTGGCTGCACTGCTGCAAGGGATCTGGATCTGCACATTGTTTGATACTGAAAGATGGAGCGGTCCCAGCTATAAAAGATCCCGGTCATGATTCAGAACTGCAGATGGTAAGTGAAACAGCATCAAATGTCTGTTTCATTGGCAATCTCAGCGCAAGTGATCGTCGAACTTAGCTCCGCCCACGGCGCGCCTCCAGAAGCTCAGGTTTTTCCGGAGAAAATCGGAAAGCTGTATTTTTATTTTATAAATATGATCAAACTAAAGACTTTTTGGAGATAATAAGGATACAGTACTACTCTACAGGTACTCAAGATTAACATGAGATTAGGTGAAACTGTGTATGTTATGTACCCTTTAACCTTATATTTGCAAACAATGGCATTAATTTATACAGTATGTACTGTATATTAAATACCAATAAATATAACGAAACATTTATAAACATTATAGCCTATTTAGTTCTCCTTAATCCACAACAAACCCTTTAAATTTAATGGTATTACAGAATAAAAATGAAAATTTTTTGCAAATTAAACTATAAAGTAAAACACAAATTAGGCTACAGAATACATACAAATATTGAGCTAAAATGAATTTATTAAAGTGAAACTAAACAGCATTAATGACCAAATGTTCATGGTCAATACGATTTTTTTCAATGGTTTTGAATGCTCACCATGGCTGAACAGTATGAAAAATACATATATCCACATATCACGTTACTGTCAATTGCAAGTTGAATGGAAATAGCATAATTTCTTATGTATTATAAAACAGAAGTATCTGTTTCTTTGTATTATGTAAGTGCAACCCCATAATCAGCAGACACCAATGCACCCACACAACATGAATATTATCCTGGTTTAAGCAGAAAATCATTTATAATGTGCTTTGATTCAATTTTGTCTTAACAGTGACCTTTGAGTTGCCTGCAGCCTAGCAATAAATGTACATGTTAGCCAGTTGTAGATCAATCTGCACCTTGCGCTTTGTGCATTACAGGTTGGTGGGCTCACCTCACATCCAATCCAACAAGACTTCTCCAGTACGTTTCATAACAGAGAACAAAGCCCCATATGTTTGTTGCATATGTATAAAATTAATTTTGTACACCATATACACAAGCTCTTTTATGCATTTTTTTAGGAAGCTGTTATTTGGGTAATTGTGCTTGTGATAATTTTAGGTTTATAATTTGTTGTGTCCACATCCATGGCTCATTTTCTCAAAATTATGCATCCTCCATTGATTTCACCATGAATTATGTTTTGTCTATGCAGGTTTATGCATATTTATAGAGATGCAATTTTCTCCATTTTATACTTTTACGCATTTCTTCACACATTTTTCACGGTGCTGTTGGTACACTGGACAGTTGTGGCTATGAGCATAATTGTATTTGTTTCTTTATTTTATTTATTTATTCAGCCTTATGTTATCTAATGCCTGTTAAAGACTGAGGAGACAAATGTAATCTGTGGAACTGAGAACAGGCACTAAGACGTTTGAATCAGCAAATCGCCACATTTTAAAACCAGCTCTTCAGTTACTTTTTTATGTAGCTACAAATTTGCATTAACTGTACATAATTTTCTCATTTCACATGTAACTCAGTGTAGCTTCTATTTTACTTCATGACATTAAACAGGTCATAATCTGAGGATCCTGTACTTTTTCTAATTTAAAACTATTTCACAGTACAAAAAGATCATTTATGAAAATAAATAGCATAGCATAACAGGCACCTCACAAAAATGTTGTAATATTACTTGGTACCCATTAGGTGTCATTCTAAACAGTAAATCTGAGCATCGTACTAAAGTAACATACAAAGGTTTTTGCACTTCAGCTATAAACAAAGTGACACGGATGAGTTTGCATTAAATATTAGATTGAACAAAACATTAGATTAGCGTAAACTAAAAGATCAGAAAGGGCAATGTTTACAAACTTGCCTGTAGATAACATATCTTGTAGACACCACCAGGCAAAAGTTTTTGAACAGTAAGATTAGTAATTTGTTTATTAGTAAAGTTTTTTAAAGAGGTCTCTTCTGCTTACTAAGCCTACATTTATTTGATTCAAATTACAGCAAAAACTGTAAAATTGTGTTACTATTTTTACTATTTAAAATAACTGTTTTCTATTTGAACATATTTTAACATGGAATTTACTCCTGTAATTTCAAAGCTGAATTTTAGCATCATTACTCCAGTCATATGATCCTTCCGAAATTATTCTAATATTCTGATTTGCTGCTCAAAAAAACATTTATTATTAATATTATGCTGAAAACAGCTGAGTAGAATTTTTTCAGGTTTCTTCGATAAATCGAAAGTTCAGAAGGACAGCATTTTTCTGAAATAGAAATCTTTTGTAACATTATAAATGTCTTTATCATCACTTTTGATCAATTTAAAGCATCCTTGCTAAATAAAAGTATTAATTTCTATAATTTATATATTATATTATATTATATTATATATACTGACTCCAAGCTTTTGAATGATACAGTGTATAATGTTACAAAATCTTTTCATTTCAGATAAATGCTGAATAATAAAGATAAATCTTTGGATCTTTCTATTCATCAAAGAATCCTGAGAAAATGTACTCAACTGTTTTAAATATTAATAATAAAAATAAAAGAATAAAAATGCTTCTTAAACAGCAAATCAGCATATTAGAGTGATTTCTGAAGGATCGTGTCACACTGAAGGCTGCAGTAATGATGCTGAAAATGTAGGTTTGATCACAGGAATAAATTACATTTTAAACTATATTCAAATAAAAAGCAGTTATTTTAAATAGTAAAAATGTTTACAATTTTTACTGTTTTTGCTGTACTTTGGATCAAATAAATGCAGGCTTGGTGAGCAGAAGAAACTTAAAAAAATCTTACTATTCAAAAACTTTTGGCTGTTAGTGTATATGTCCCTTGACAACAATTCCTTCGAGAAGATTTCGCTTTTGTTAAACTTAAAGTTGCAATTAAATGGAAATAGCATACTTTCTTATGCATTATAAAACACAAGTATCTGTTTCTTATGTATTATGACATCCGTCAAAATGAAATGGACTACTGAATTTTGAGCAACCCTAGAAATTGTAGCTGGTCAGAATGTAGAATGCAATTGTAGAATGTAGTTCATGCCTGACATGTTCAGTGTGATTGTTCTAAACTTTCTGACATGAGAAAACCTCAATACATGACAGCCCAAATTCACACAATGACACCTACTGGGTATATTCAGTCATGTTGGGGCAGAAAGAGCAATAAACATACTATTATTCCTAAAAAACCCTAAAAAGCTACACAATATAAGTGAAAAACATAGGAGAGGTCAATAAACCTTTTGCAGTTCCTGGATGCGTGCAGCACCTAACACATCCTAGCATATCCATCTGAAGGATCCAGAGACTTCAGGAAGGAGTGGCTGAACAAGATCTCTGATCATCTGTAAGCAGACAAAAGCACTCCTGATCATTTCATTTCATGTGAAGCATAATTTTTCAAAAGCACAGCACCAAAAATGGCCATTTAATCCCAAGGGTCAGAAGAAAATGGTTGTTAAAAAGTAAACTATGACTTTTCTTGCCACAAAAACCTTGAGTAGCTTTATAAGTGGCCCTCAAAGAAAAAAAAACTCTTCAAAGACAAAAAACAAACACTAATGTAATATTTATGAGAAAGACTGAGTAGAAAGGTCAGGAAAGTTCATAGGTCAATAACTGTTTCCCAATTACTTAGCATTTTGTGAAAACCCATCACTACTGTAAATTACCATATTTCCTACATCTCTCCTTCTTATTTCAATGCTAGTTATTAAATAAGAAATTTAAATGAATAAAATCACATAACATAACAGCTAATAAACACCTACCAAGGCTACCAAACTTCAACATGTATTTCTGTTTAGCTGTTCAGATAAGCCTCAGGTGGTTGGATACCTCTGATTTTGACTATAATTGAGTGCCATTCAGTCTGACACCTCCAGGTGCTCACAGAAGAGACAGCATTGTATTTAAAAAGGTGCATGAGTCATGACTAATGCATTTACATGCATAAATGGCAGCAAAAGGTAGGAAGATAGGGTGAAAAATGGTCAGATAAAACTAATTTCTGACTGTTTTCGCTGTGAGAAACCTTGACTAACATAATAGCCGTTCAAGCACTTTGTAGGTCAAGAAGATTTTTCATGTACAGAGGCGTGTCACTGCATTTAAACCGGCCTAGGTGCAATTATCTCAAATGATGATTATATGACATGAATTCCTCCATGATTTTCTCTTGATTGCTGATTTCTTCCAATGAAGAGGATGTGTGATTGCAGAGCAAACTATGCCAAAATTCTCCTTGAGCTGCCTGTGTTTTGCTAGGTGACCTTTAGGTTATGTGATGGTACATTATAAGCCCAGAAGCACTATAGTACCATGGCAGATGTCCAATATACCAATAAACTTCTTGCCACTAAAGTCAGGAGAAATAAAAGTGACTTTTCATGTAAATTTGTGTAAATGCAGAAATCTGAAATGCTGATCTTATGGACAGCAGGGAGCTGACGCCACGTCAGCGCTCTCACTCTGCGATTTTTGTTGCATATTGGCCCAGGTGACTCTCATCCCCTTCAATCTAAGAAGGTGACCTGAGCCAGACCTCCAGTCGTTCCTCTCTCGCTCTCTCAGCACACACTTAGACTTGCTAATTCTTTTTCCTTTTCAGCACTGGTTCTAGGCTCTAATAGTTTCTTTTGTGTACTGGAAATGGAGCTCAGGCTCTGGCAGATAAGTATGGGGTGGGAGGCCGTTCGGCTCATCTCTCCAGCACATCTCATTGGCCAAACATGGAGGAGAGATGATCGCTAAGACACCGGCTTACAGCCAGGAGAGCATGATGGATACAGAAAATCCGTTAAGCCTTTAGTCAATAAGGCTACAAGGTATTGCGTTAAAATTCCTGTGGGTTCGTTCGGTAATGGGTGCTCACTGGTACGTAGGACTCACTGGTTATAGGTTTGATTTTGAGCACTAACATGAAGTTATATAATGATATGTTATGGCCAGTGTTGGGAAATACTACCTTTAAAAGTTATCTGCAAACTGTCATTGCAGACAAATGTGTTGATTGCGATCATTCCATGTTTCACACCCATTCTGAATCGACCACTGAAAAAGAAAGAAAACATTTTTTGTCATTTATGCAAGTATGTCATTTTATCCTGTTGGTCCATGTGAAGTGGTAATAATACATATTGGGCCGTTTGACAACTGATATCTGAAATGTCTAGCTGATGCATGGCAAATGAGCTCATTTATAACTGAAAACCGTTAAAAACACACTGCAGCATAACATAATGTTTGCTTATTCATAACACATTACCAGCAAAAATGTACTTTAAAAAGCCTACTGGTGCTAATGTACGGTAACATTAGTGTATTGTGACTGTATCAGACTTTTATTTATACTAAAAATTATTACTTATTCCTGTACCATATTATTAATGTGGCTCAGGTAATTCGAAGAATACCATGGTATTACCACTACACAAGTAATGTCAATGTGCTTTTTGGCATTTTGCACGTGTTCATGTATTTGTTTACCTGAGGTGAGTCGTTTACAAGCTGCACGTGCAGGTGTTGAACTTCATAAACGTCTTTTCCATCGTCAACAAACGACGTGACGCGTTTATATGTTTATTTTCAGGTGAATTTCCACTTTGTACAGAGCGTTTCGTGTTTTCAGTATTTTACAGTCGTTCGTTTAATTTACTGAGAGAATGCGCTCAAAAGATTAAACTCGTGAGTGAGCTGTCAGACTGAATCGCGAACCGATTCAGATTCGTTTGACTGATTTACTAAAAGGAACTGACACAACAGAGTGACTCGTTCGTGAATATACATCAAATACATCATATTAAACCTATTTATATTATTTGCATGATTAAATTCAGATTTAACTGACAATTGCCTATTTAGAATGTTTATTCAAGCCTGATTATACCAGTAGGCAGTAGCTAATCTATAATAATAATCGGCAAATGGATTAAACTCGGTTTTTATATGACCACCTTTTGTGAAATATCCTCAATGAAAACCTTTTTTTAAATTATGAGCACATTGGTTTGTAGTGCAAACCGTTTTTCCATATAGCGGCTAAACAACTGGAAGTCTCACAAATAGGTGAGTTTAAAAAAATGGTGGATAGCCTAATTGAAATCTACAGATGTTAAAGTGTAATAAAATACACACTTAAATATGTATTTCGATTTTTTTTTTTTCACTAGTCTGAAAAACATGGGAGCAAAATAGCCTGTAAAAAATGCCTGTAGGGTCATTCCATGTCAAATCAACCAAATTTCAAAAACTTCCCGGGTCAAATTTTTGATTTCGCTAATACTTTTTCTGAGGAAAGATAGACATGTATAGTGATGAAAGTCAAAATATTTTATAGAGGGAAGCAAGATACAATTCTAATTTCAACATTATTTCTTCTTCAGACATTGTTCTTTGAAATAAGTATCAGCATACAAAATACCAACATTTGGTTTTCGACCACTTAAAATGGGTAACAATCTGGACATGAAGCCTCATTGAAATCCCCATATCTCTGGGACTGAAGATTCCAAAAGAAATGTTTATTAACAACTTGAATCTAAAATCATATTGCAATATCTTTATTGCTTCTTGAGTTATAGGCATGGAAACTTTGAAAAAATAATATTTATGGCACTCAGACTGGTATGTTCAATGCAGTTGTCTTGACAGAAAGAAACAAGATACATCTCTAGTTTTAACATTATTTGTTCTTCAGACATTCCTCTTTAAAGAAAAAAAAAGTATTGTGGTGTTTGACCACTGAAAATGTGTACATTTTAACGATTTACTCCCGAAGCCATATTGAAATTCCAATATCTCTGGAACCAAATCTCATAGGGCATTAAAAATAAAGATGCCAAAAGAAAACTTTGTTAAGACCCAGTATCTAAAAGGGCATTGAAATATCTTTAATACTTCTTGAGTTACAGGCATGCAAACTTTGGAGAAAACCTGAAAAGTGCTGTTTCCCCATTTTTGAATGGTCACCACTGACACATAATGCAACAAAGATTGCTAAAATCAACAGATTTTACTAACATACCTACCAATCTCTGTGTAAAAATAAGATAATGCTGCTGCTATCTTTCTGAAGTGAATCTAAGGTGAAAATTGCTGTTTTGACCTCCCTCGACAAAATAGAGGATTACTCAGTAAATATTCATCCATGACATTTATTATTTTTGGCTTTCGTCACTATATGTCTGTCTTTCTTTAGAATAAATATTAGCCAAATCAAAATTTGAGCTGCGGACCTCTGGTTGAGTTGACATGGAATGACCCTGTCATGTTTTCTGTTATGTCAGCTGACCATTTAAAAAGTATATGACTCAGGATGTGAATTCTAATCTACTCACACATTTACCAGACACTCATATGTGGGATTACAACTGTCATGAATGTGAACTGAACTGTTTACGTGACGTCTCTTTTTCTGCCTCCCTCCTCTGCCTTATCTTTCCATCCAGATTCTCACCCATCTTATCTTTCCTCTTGGGCTTGGAGCTCCTCTGAGACCATCAGAAGATATACAAGAGACATGATAAAGTTAAAGATCATATGCTGTATATGATGTCTTTGACCTGAACCTGTGCAAACACTGAAGAGACCTGCCTGACAGCAGCACACTTCACTTATCAACCCTTATACATGTTCCCAACCAAGCATGGAGGGCTGGATTTCCCTGTTCACCACTCTAGAGTCTAGATACTTTGCAGTCTCCACAGCAGTCTCTAGTAAGTAGACTGATGGGGCTGAAATAGAGACTATTTAGTGTAGCTTAGCGTGGGACTACAGACCCCAAACTTCTGAAGTGTAGAGACAACTAAGTCAGCCATTTTCCCTGAAAAGTTTTAACACTGTACTAAATTTTCTCCAGTAAATAGCCTATTTACAAAAACAAGCCACAAAAATCTATTTCCGCTGAATTCAATAAGCAGGATTCTCAGACACCCACCTGATAAAAGCTTGACTGATGTGAAGCCGATATAATTAATGTGGGTGTTTAAGAGCAACTCACAGAAATGACTGACACCCTGTAATTTTCACCGACCGCTCAAGCTATAATTTACCTCATTATGCCACACAAAGGCACTTTTTATTATTTCTGAAAAGTTTTTTTTTTTTTTTTAGATATTTTTAATGGGGAAGGCTTTACCGTTCTAATGCAACCACTGCAACTCTGTATGCTGTTTTTCATTTTAGATGATCTCATGGCTCTTTGTAGATTATAATTATGAGCAGCTGACCTCTACAGCTCACAGCCCACTGAAAATGAGGGATTTAAAATGTTCTTGATTTATTTTGCATTTGATTAGCTCAACACACAGTCGTGATCATGAACATTTTTTGTTATTATTTGTATTTTTTTTTCTCTCTCTCTCTGTCTCTCTCTCTCTGAAGTTCTATAGATCACTGCTTCACTGAGACTGAAAACTTTATTAGCAAGTGAAGAGTTCAGATACAAAATCCCATAAAAGCCATTTTGGTCAAAATGAACGCTCTCAACACAAATTATATATCCATCAAATACTTTTACTTCAAACTCGCTAAAATCTCAGCCTCAGCCCAATCAGAAGTACCATTACTTAGGTAGAAACCTATACATCGAACCTGATAAAAATGCTTTTTTTAAAAGAAAGATGTCAGATGGATATAAGAGGCTTTTGCATCTGAACTCTTCAACTCTTTGAACTCTTTTTTTTAAACATGCCCACATATATCAGAGATGATCACTAGAATCACCAATCAAAAAAACACACACAGAAATATAAATATGTATTTTTAAGCAAACCTGATGCAAAATGTCCTGATGTCCTGGAATAAGAGGTCAGTTTATTTTAAATTATGTAATGAATTAAAAACACACTCTTTTATAAAGTTTCATAACTGTGTTCTTACTTTTGTCTTTATACTAAAGGTTTTCTTTCCATATTTCATTTATATGTGACTCTGGACCACAAAACCAGTCTTAAGTATGGATATATTTGCAGAAATAGCCAAAAATAAAGTGTATGGCTATTTAAAATTATTTGCCAAAAATCATTAGGATATTAAGTAAAGATGATGTTCCATGAAGATATTTAGTAAATTTCCTTCTATAAATATATTAAAACCTAATTTTTGATTAGTAATATGGATTGCTAAGAACTTCATCTGGACAACTTTAAAGGTGGTTTTCTCAGTACTTTTCAAATAGTTGTATCTTGGTGAAATATTGCCCTTTCTACACATCAATGGAAAGCTTATTTATTCAGCTTTTAGATGATGTATAAATCTCAATTTCAAAAAATGTACCCTTATGACTGGTTTTGTGGTCCAGGGTCACATATTATCGGACTTATATCGTTTGATTACAAACTTGATAGAAACTAGCAACACACAAAAAACATGGCTAGCACATTTAATATACACAATGTCTAAAATATGGATATTTTATCAGCACCGCAGACATTTTTGTCAAACTTTGGAGGAAGTTCAATAGATCGAAAGGAAAGGAACGGATGAGACATGGTAGACTCCCTAACCATTAGGCCACAGCTGCCCTCGTGATTTTATAATAAACATCTAACACTTTTGTATGTTATGGTTCGTTATTTCTTGATACATACACTTTTTCTGTGGCTTATTTTGACCCAAATGGTTTTACCAAAAACAGGTGTTTTGTGTTTTGCTGATGGGAATTGTTTTTTAGCATACTGTGTAGTCTATTTGAGGTAAGCAGGTAAAATGTTCTCACTAATCAAATCACCTCATGTCATCAAATAGCGAGAGTTTTAATCTACTACAAATTCTTCATCTGCTGGAGGGCACAAATTTACTGACGTCTTTTGTGAACCAGAGAGAATGATTCACTGTGGGGTCGTCTCTTTTCCCAGCACTCTGAGACACAATGTTCCAGCCTCATTTCAATTACACTGCCAACTCATGCAGATCAATAATTAGCTATTATGAAATTAGACACTGATAAGCCATTTATTTATCTGACAAGTGAAAGCCCAGAGAGATTGAAGCTCAGGGTGATGCCGGGAAAGGAACGAAGAGCATCAATCAGCCCTGCACAGCTACTCTCTCAAGTTTTTTCAGCAGTGTACAATCTTGAAATTAGGCAGACACCTAAGACAGTTTACCTACTTGCTGGTTTGTACTGATTCAGGACATACATTTACTCCTGCAGTCAGTCAGTAAAATAAAGAAATACTCAAATAAAATGAAATAAAGGCAAAAATGTAAACTTGCTGAAACTTAAATTACCCTCAGTCGATTCCAAATTGATGATGAAAGATGAGTTTGTTTCTTCATTGGAAGAGATTTGGAGAAATTCATGACTTGATCACCAGCAGATCATCTGCAGTGAATGGGTGCCATCAGAATGAGAGTCCAAACAGCTGATAAAAACAATATCAACACAAGTAATCCACACCACTCCTGTTCATTATACTTTAACTGTTTTAGAAAGTGAAAAGCTATCAAAATGTCATCTTACTCTTTGGCAATATAAATAAACAACTGCGCCAAACTGCATATTTTGCTCAGTTTGGGGCTCTGAATAATTCACACCTGATCATACTACACTGAGAAAAAAAAAAAAAACAATAAGTAAATTTACTTAATTTTAAGTATGGAATTAAGTAAAAATCTACCTAACTAAGTTAAGTCAAGTAAAGTCAAGTAAGTCAAGTAAATTTAGTGTGTAGTTAGACTTTGATGAGTAATTTTTATTTAATTATTTTAAGTTTACCCTGCAGTTCTCAAGTACAACTCATTCAGCCATTGTTTGTAAACTTTATTTGAACATCATAGCACTGAAATAAAAAAAAAGCCATTAAAGCATGTGGTTCACTTACAAACACGTACATAAGCAAGTGCTCAGCTCCTTATTGTTTTTAAAAGTTATATTTTGACTCAAATTAGTTACAAACCAAATGAACACAGAGACCTACTTGGCACATGATACACAATGATGGTAACAATCAGTGAATAGTTTTTGAGTATGAATGGGTCATTCTGAGTAGAAAATTAACTCTAGATTTTACAAAACAGCAAGTTACTTAACCTAACAACAAAAGCAGCCATAAAACAGTGTAAATACATCTCAAAAACGGCAAAAAATGTAACCTTGTTAATTATTCATGCCCAAGTGCATGATGGGAACAACGGGATCATGACTTTGATGTTTACTTAAACAACCTTTGTAAAAATAACAAACAATTCCAAGTAAAATATACTTAAAAATTCAACTTTTAAATTCTACAAGCTTGAGTACTAATGTAAAAATTGCAAAAATTATATTTATTTTTCAGTATTATTTACTTCACCACAAAATAAATTTTATCCGTATATAATGTTATAAAAACCTGATGTATCTTATATGATACAAAATATAAAAAACAACTTATTTTACATATATATATAAAAGAGAGGCAAAGAAAGTCAGTGTCTCTTTAAAACATTGGATGAAAAAAATATATAATTTTTGCTCACCAAAAAAAAAAAAAAAAAAACTAAAATAACGCATAAAAATGAATGTATTAATACTTGTTGCGTCATTACAATGGGCTATTTTAATAATGTCCTTACTACCTTTCTGGGCCTTGAACGTGGTAGATGTGTTGCTGTTTAAGTTGTCTAAGAAAGCTCTTTAATTTCATCAGAAATATCTTAATTTGTGTTCTGAAGATTTGGAACGACATGAGGGTGAGTAATTCATGACAGAATTTTCATTTTTGGGTGAACTAACACTTAAAGGGCAAATAAACAATTTGTACACTGCACAGAAGCTGTATAAATTAGCATAACAACATATTCAGTAGTACATTAACCATGCATCAATGCTGTTGTACATCAGAGTATCACCAAAGTGGCCGAACATTCGGGTAACTGACCAAATCATGAAGTAAGTGCAAACCCTCTATTTGACTAGAAACACCAGAGACCGGAAATGTAAAGCATTGTTCCAGTCGGGCGAGACTTTCGCATTCAGGAAAAAGGTGGACCATGGATTAAAAAACAAAAAGTAGATATTCTGAAGTGTGCATCCAATGGAGACTGGACTATCCACAACAGAGGATTTGTTGCAGTGAAGCAACACAAATTAGGCTGTTAGGTTACATAACAGTGACGAATGTAGTACATCTGGATTACATTTATATCACACACAATCATTCTATATAGAATATACTTTCCAGCTAGAATACACTTTAAAGGCTGCTAAGTAATTACATATCCTAGTAAGACAGTGTGCTATTTCAAATGCTTGGCAACCTAAAATAAAACCTACAATATTTGCATTCGTTTTTGAAGTCTAAAAATGTATTTATTTTAAATATCGCTTTCCTAATGCATGCAGTAAGGTTATTCCAAAGCAGACACCCTGAAATCTCAGCTCATCATAAGTCTAAAGCTGTAGAGAAATGTACTCTGGTCTAACTCACTGTAATGAATTCAGAATAAGCTGAGGGCACAGCACAGTCGTGATGCTATTACTTCCAGAACCACAAGAGGGCACAAAAAGGTTTATGAGTGAATCGTTTATTGATAAATCTGAACTGAATTGTACTTCGCAAGACAAAATATGACATACACATAAAACAGATTTTTAATTAAAAAAAAGACATTGTTTTGATAAATATATAAATAATGAATCAACACTCAATGCTCAGGTGACACCAAATACCATTTATTAGGGCTTTACAAAGACTACAAAATCCCCCAGATGAATTAAATTGTGGTCTCTTTCTATTTACATGATATGTTACTTACAAATGTACAAAATATAAAACATCTACCAACAAATGTTCCACCTGAAAAGAAACATTTTCAAAGTAGTTCAATGTTATGCGTTCACCGAGATGGGTTTGCAATAACATGAGGAAAATGAAAAGATGATTTCTGATGTACCATGGACAATCACTATTTGTGTTTGAGGTTAGGGACCATTAGGCAGTTGGAAACCTTTACTGCACTTCTTAGAAATGTTTCCGTCGAGTAGTTTTACACTGAACAATGGTTGACAAGCAAAGCATCAGGCACAGAGTCACAGAGTTTGGAGGTTAATACGTAGCACCGCTGTAGTGCTGAGGAATTAAAAACAAGCAGTTTCCTGAATCAACAAAAAGGTAGATTGAAAGACTTGAAGTGTTAAAGCCTGTAAAACTGTGGCAGTGAAAATGAGTTACTTTGAGTCAGAAGGTGAAGCTGAATGTGGTAAAGGCTTGATCGTATAAGACAGAGACGTCAAAGCTTTTCAATGCTTCACCTATAGCACCTTGTATGAAACACCTTGGATCTCCTGACCATGTACATCAAGCAAACAGAGGTTCATTTACTGTAAACGTGTGCAAACTCTTAACATATAATCCAATGAAAAGTCTTTCACAGTAAATTGGCTAATCTGGTTCAAATCGTAAGTGATTTACAGTGGCCTTAAGAAGTGTTCAGACACTTTATTCACCTGAATATCATTACATTAGACAGAAAAACACCAAACCAAGTTGCATTTTCATAGTAATTGATGTAAAACCTTCAACTAACCTCACTTTGAGCCTTTGTGACTCATGTTAATTAGGGCTGGGTTTTGACACAAATTTCAGGATTCAATTCGATTCTTATTCACAAGCTTTCGATTTCAGATTTTATATCGATTATCATACATGGCAGATTTTCTCAAGTCAAAAAAACTCTCAACTAATGCTGTAAAATATACGTAAGAGTCAAGTGGTACTGTATTACTTTAATATTGAAGGTTCAAAAGAACTAGCATTGCATACAAACGCTTAAATTACACTCAATTAAGTTTTTCTAATAATGTTTTACACTTACATAATTATATTCATTTTTAATTAGTTTTTTGAAATATAAACATTGTCATTGGCTGTCATAGAAATTTGATGGATTTATTCAAGAGTAAAGTCAACATTGAAGAACAGTAAATGTATAATGAATATGTTATATGGTGCATATATTTAGCAAAACGCTCCTCTCTAGAGTTCATTTTTCTATCTGTCTAATGAGTTTTTGGTCACTGAATACGTGAATTATTTATTGTTTAAATACTGTAATAAAAATGTCAGAATCTGAAATCTGAGACTTTGTTTAATATCAAAATTAACATAGCACCAAACGTATTGCGATTTACTGAAGAGGTGCCTACAATATTCCATTCATTAACTGACAACAGGCCAGACTGACTCTTGCGATTTAAGAATCACTATTGTTTCATAAAAATGAGAATCGATTAAAACCGAGAATCAATATTTTTAACCCAGCCCTAATGTTAATTTTGTAGTGGAGTCGCAGAGAAGTCCTAGTAAAGTTACCACAGGTGTAGTTTATCTATGTTTGACAATCAGAAAGTGTCTTTTAACACATTGTGTGTTCATTTTGAACACTCCCAGTTATAAGTCATTTTTTTTGCAACATCAGGTGACCAAAATTCAATTTCAAGTTAATTTGATGCCCAATACCGACGTTAGCTGATGTTGATTTTTAGGTTATCTAACCAAAATCCAATGTCAAATACTGCGCCAACAAATACAAATTCATTATTTAAAAATGTAACTTTGTGGAAAGTTTGTTTGCTAAATATATGCTGCTTGATTCGATTTTGTTATCTAGCGCAATGATACTGGTGAATTTTTAAAAATCCCATGAATTCAAAATGAAGAGTTTTGTCCGCCTATTCTTTTTGAGGTCATTTATATGCTCTTGTACTCCTAAAAGTTGAGAAAAATACTTTAAGCAGATATACACATTTAAAATGTACAGTATTTATCTTTCATAAACATCACAATAGAGGAAAAAAGATCCCGCATTTAAGGATGCATACACCTTTCTGTCCAATCAAACGCTCTTTAGAACGGCTATTTTCGGCAGTCGGGTTCTAGAGTAACTTCCGGTTGTCAGAAAACATTCATGGGGTCTTTAAGTGAGGCTTACGTCCAAAGGGACCAGTGTCTCCAAAAGTTGCAGGACAGGAAGTGTAACAGTGTAATGCAAGTTAGATATGGTTGGGCTCTGATGCATTGCGAAGATAAAACAGTGAATCGCTTTGAATGATTTTACGCCCTTGAACAGCAAACTGACACTAAAGTTTTCTGAAATTGAAAAACACTTCACCTCTCACTGTACAGTTTAGAGCTCTGTATAATAACCAGTCATTACAAGACATATACGGTTTGGACAGGTTGCTGGTTTGCTTTTTTTCTCTGTAAATCACAAGAGCGTAATGCTAGACTAGAAGAGCAGAAACGCAATACCGACCAGGCAGAGTGCATCTTTAAGAGGCTGTGCAAGACTTGGATATTTACAATCACCTTTTCAACTGTGCAAAACCCACGTAGCAAACAAAAGAAAGGATGAATGAACTTTCGACTACACGAACACTGGCGCACGGGAGCGAAAAACGTTTCCGCATGCGCGTACACACATATAGCAAAGTAAAAACGGCATGCTAGCGAAGCGACGCGTCGGATTTGTGCTCTCCATTCAAGTGATCCCAGCTCAACTGGGATTACATAAAGATCTTTTTTACTTTTATACATTTGGACCGTTTGTAATGGCGTGTTTGACACTAACACACTAATTGTAACAAAAATAAAATATGTGGACGTGGCATCTTTAGGAAAATGTTTGATCGGTTCTGTCCTACGCCGTCGTTTCTGCAGAAAAGGACAGCGGCACCACGTTTTAATGTCTTCAGAGCTCAGCACATTTAAGGCAGCAAGAAAGCACCATTTTCTGGTCTTTTTCACAAAGCTGGTACACTCTCCTACAAGCAGTTGCCTCGTACCTGCGGAGAGGAGAAAGAACTACGCACACGGCCGTGGGGTCGAACGAAAGACTACTGCGTGGAGCGGTGTGTAATCTGCAGTCGGTGGTGCTCTAGGTCACTATATGCTTGGCAGTGAAACGAGTGGTGGAGATTTGCGAATTTGCGTATGATTTCACAGTAGCGGTAATGACCAGCGCACGTTTGTGCTTGTTGGCTAGAGGCGTTTCATGAATGGTGCTGGCGAGATGAGTGTAAACCGCGTGTTGGGTTTGGCACCACGGCAGCACCAGTTTATTGACTGAGGTCAGAATTCAGAATGTTGCCCTTTAGGTTTTCGCACCTCAGTGAATTTAAAATAAACGCTTGCCTCTGTAAACATGTTTAACTAACGGATCGCCCCCGACAAATTCAAATTCCAGTTGTTGTTTTTAAAATTATGTGGGCACACACACTTTTCGCCAGTGTCGTGTGTGCCACCAGCACCTTTTCATTCGCCGCATCCTGGACTCTGCATCCTTTTACCACCGGAGGCGTCAGGCGTTTCATAAGCCTGTTTCATAAGCACAAGTCCTGTGGGCCCACTGCTCTGTTTTTAAACCAATCAGAAGACTTCCTCTTCTAATGGGGAGGGGCTTAGAGGGCAGACTCCAGTGAGGAGTCCAGCAGGTCGTCGTGGTGACTGGCGCTGTCGCTGTCACAGCTCTGGGCGCTGGAGTAGTTAGCAGCTTCCTGTAGCCTCATCAGCATATTCATCTAATGGAGAGAGAAGGAAAAACATATGTTTGCAATGTAGTGTAGTTCACCCAAAAATGAAAATTCAGTCGTTAATTACTCTCCTTCATATTGTTTCAAACCCGTAAGACCTTTGTTTATATTCAGAACACAAATTAAGATATTTTTGGATGAAATCTGAGAGCTTTCTGATGCCTCGTAGAAAGCAATGCAACTACCACGTTCAAAGCTCAGAAAGGCAGTAAGGACATCGTTAAAATAGTGCATGTGAAAACATTTCAGTTGTATTGCTGTCTATGCAGGGTCAGATTTAATCAAAAATATCTTAATTTTTGTTCTGAAGATGGATGAAAGACTTGCAGGTTTGGAACGACACAGTGTTGGGGAAAGTTACTTTTAAAAGTAATGCATTACAATATTGAGTTACTCCCTTAAAAAAGTAACTAATTATGTTAGTTACTTTTTATAGAAAGTAATGCGTTACATTACTTTTGTGTTCCTTTTTAAATCTGGGCAGGGTTTGCTTGTTTGTTTTTAATATAAAAAAGTCTGATTCTTAGCAAATGTTAAAGCCCTTTCACACCAAAATGAAATTAAGTAAATAAGGCTAAGGCTAAAGGAAAATTAAATTGACGTCTGTGCAGTAGAACTGTAGGAAAAGAAAGTTCAACACTCTTTAGCAATGAGAAAAAAGCAAAAATGTTAATCTAAAGTAAGTTTTGCTTATTAGTACACTGCAAAAAATGCTTTTCTTACTTAGATGTTTTGTCTTGTTTCCAGCCAAAATATCTACAAATTCTTAAATCAAGAAGGATTTTTCCTGAAAACAAGTCAAAATGAAGTGTATTTTAGAAACAAGCAAAATAATCTCCCAATGGGGTAAGCAAAATAATCTTGTTTTCTGTTTGAAATAAGATTTTTTTGTTTACCCCATTGGCAGATTATTTTGCTTGTTCTAAGCAAAAACTCACTTAATTTTGACAATTTTTTTTTCTGAAAACAACAAAATAATTATTTACTTGTCTAGAAAATCCTTCTTGATTTAAGAATAATTTTTTTTGGATATTTTGGCTGGAAACAAGACAAAAAAAAAAGTAGGAAAAGTAGCAGTGCATGGTTGAATTGGATCAACAAAGGTCAGCAGCAAAGTCATTGGTTAATAAAATGGGATTAAATACATAAAGGAAACAAAAAGATATTTTCTTGGAAATGAAAAAGTAATGTGTTACTTTACTAGTTACTTGAAAAAAGTAATATTATTACGTAACTTGTGTTACTTGTAATGCGTTACCCCCAACACTGGTAATTAATGACAGAATTTTCATTTTTGTGTACTTTTTAAAAGTAAGAAGCACATCATTTTTTTCTTCCAACTTCTTCCAATAAGAAACATACCTCTCTATTTATTCACTTACAAATACAATTTTAAAAAGTATTTGTGTTCTAGATCATTTTAAACAATGTAATTAAACAATGTTGCAAACTATTTAAAAATATGCCAAAACTTGTTTTATTGTTCTGGAAAAAACACAAGAGGCCAAAATGTTTAGGTGCAGTCACATTAGCATATTTTCAGCTGAATTTTGCAGGCTAAAAAGGTCAGTTGTCTATTGTTTATAGTGTAGAGATGTATGAAGCAAAGCACACACAGAAGTCACTATCAAATTAACCCAGCAGGCACTGGACGTCAGTATAGCATCAGGCTGACGTTGGACCCCAATGTTGGACAGACGTTGGATTTTGGTTGACAATGAAAATTTAATTGACGTCAGTATTTGACATAAATAGGTTGACTGAAATAGGTTGACTAACGTTGGTTTTTGGTTATACAACCTTAAAAACAACAAAATATCAACGTCAACTGGCGTCGGTTTTGGACATCAAATTAATGTTGACATTAGAAGTTGAAGTTGACATTGAATTTTGTTTACCCGACGTCACAACCGATATTTCACCAAATATCAACATCTTATGAGGTTGTGTGCCTGCTGGGAAACTGCTTTCTGTTGTAAACTTATGTAACCAACTTGAACCTGTTGTGAAATCTGTGTGGGATTTTTTTTTTTGCCCTCATGTACAATTTGCACTTGCATATTTTTGTATATGAAATGACTGAATATTGCCTGCATTTGCCGAACAATGGTAAACGTGACCACACCTTTACGTTCCACAAAAAGTAACACTGAGTCTTTCTGAACAAGGTCCTTTTGATTAGGGCACATGCAATGTAACAAGTTACTTTGAAATGTAACATTCCCGCACTCTGATCTGTGCTAAACACACAAACAGTCAACACACTGCTTCAGTTGTACAGCACGTGAACTCACACAACCACACTAGTGATGTTCAAAAACACAATCACAAAGGTCAAAACTGATGGTGTTTACAAAAAACTCATTCACATTCATATTAATGGCTTTAACACATCTGGAATGTAAATATAAACTGCAACAAAAAGACAAACACTGGATCAAACACACACACAGACAAAATATTTGTATCTCAACATTCACACACAGAGACAATAGAGAAAAACAATACAACATTAAAATCCTTTAATCTATAAACACAACCTATCAGACTGAACTAGATCAAAGTAATCACTGATATTTAAACAAACAACACCAGTTCTGTCACCTTATAATCTCTGAACGTCTGTTCTCAGAAAAAAAGAAATGAGAGGAGACAGCAAGATGAGACACCGCAATAATGTTTGTTTATAAGCCTTTCTGCAAAGTGTGCTATTGACCTCAGCGAGCCAAAGTCATTATTATACTGTTATTCCAATGTAAATAACACTAAAAGATATGTGTACAACATTAAAAAATGTGCTGAGAATGGCTTTTTTACACTGGGCCTTATGAAAAACTAGCAGTATCAGTCCATTCTTACGTAAACTGTGCAATTTTACTGAATGCGACATATGAAGTTGGTTTCATGTATGATTTACAGACAAATTTGTTCTGCCCATGTGTCGTGATTCATACATAAGTTCCACTGCTTGTACTAAATATCTAAGTAGTGCCACCTAGAGGACATTTATAGAGAGTTTCTATTCAGTCTCTTGTGTGCTTATCACTGACAGACAGGTTATCTGAGCCCCTGCTTGTTTATGTAACTTGGTCTTTATTATTTATGGACACTAAAGAAATAAGGATTTGTGAGAATTTGATCTAGATAGCAATGTAGACTTCATAGTTTCTATATAATATGATCTTATTCTCTGAAATATTGTCCATGTTTCACCTTGCTGTTCTTGGGCAGTTTCTAGTCTTTATAAAAAAATAGTTAGTTATTTAGCAAGACTAAGCGTAGTACTGTATCTCTTAGTATCGTATAGCATATAGCATACACTACCATTAAAGATTGGGATGAACTGAATTGTTTTTTTAGTGTTTTTTTTTTTTTTTAAAGAAATCAATGCTTTTACTCAACTAGGACACAGTAAAGTGTTCAAACGTTGCAGTAAGAACATTTATAATATTACAAAATGTATATTTAAAAAAATGCATTTTTTTAACTGAATAATAATGGTTCTTGAGAAGCAAATAAACATCAGAATGATTTCTTAAGGATCATGTGACTATGAAGACAGGAGCAATGGCTGCTGAAAATTCAGCTTTGCTATCACTGGACTAAATTACATTTTAAAATACAAAAAAAATTAAATTTCAAATTAATAATATTCCACAACACTGCTATATTTTTGATCCAACCCCAAACGTTTGAACGGTAGTGTATACTTAAATGATCTATGTTTTAATTAAGCTATATTTACCAGTGGGTCTCCCTCTGTGTCGCTCTGAGATACTTGTTTGGAGGCGGCTCCATCTTTAGAGGAGCTGTAGCCATCATAGCCCACATCCTCTGGCCGCAGCTGCAGCAGTGCCTGGCCTTCATGCTGCAGGGAGGCGGAGCTCCAGGGGTAGGTGTCAATCACCCATTTGGATGGGTCTTCCCATGCCGCCCTTTTTCCATACAGCTGGAGAAATTAGCCAAGCGGAAAGCAAAAAGTTTCAGCTACAAATTGTGAGAGAAATACACAATATATGAGTTTGTGTGGCTGCATGTGTACCTGCAGTCCTTCTCGTACTGCTTCCAGTAGATATGGCACCAGAGAATAGTTCCACAGGTCGGTAAACCAAACACGTGAGCCGTCTGCATCCATCGGACAGGACAAGAACAGCCGAGGACCTGCAGGTGACAGGATTAAATATCTCACCTCTGTTCTGTGCAGAATAACTACAGGTTGTGTGTTGTGTGTATTACCAATTGTGACGTCTGAGGAGCTGTGAGCCTCTAAGAAGGAATTGAGGTGTTGCCAAGTTTTAGGGATCCAGTCTATGATTTTGATGAGGTCGTTACTGCGCATGTTTTTATCGATCTCGGTTTCAATCAGCTTTCTTTTCAGGAATCGGCCGAGGAAGCCCTTCACTGGCTCAGTGTGATTGGCACACAGCACCCACCTGAGGGGATGATAGTGTGACATTACACTGAGAACATGACTGGAAAAATGTGTGTGTATTTTGTGCTGTATGTGTACTGTATGTATGCGTGACAAATCTAAAATATGATCATTTATGGCCCCCATGTGGCAAGAAACTGTAACAACAATCATCAGATGCTGTTTGTCTTGTTCACAACCATGTGCTACATTGAGGTACAATATTTGAACACAGTACCTGAAGTTATGATGCAGCTCCAAGTTTGGAGATGAGGAAACACCCTGGTTCATAGTTCCTATGACATATGGGCTGCGAAAAGGAAAGTTTCACATAATTAGATGTAATTTATGTATATTTCGTTAGTTTGATAGACAAGGAAAATCTACAATAATGGGTGTCATACTGTGGTTTTAATATTAGATGCTGATTGGTCAATAAATCTAAAATACTTGATGAAAAAAAAAAAAAAACAGCACTCATATATGCTATTAAAGGGATAGTTCACCCAAAAATGAAAATTCTGTCTTTAATTACTCACCCTCATGTCGTTCCAAACTTGTAAGACCTTTGTTCATCTTTGGAACACAAACTAAGCGAACTAACTTTTTCAGAACAATTTTAAATTGTGTGAAAAATGTGGGTCCATTTTATTAATAGGTAGTAGCTGTCTAAAATTAACAACTAATAAAATCAAAATGTCTGTTTTTACTAAGACCGTGACTTATTTGATCAAAAACACTGTAATATTGGGAAATATTATTACAATTTAAAATAAATTATTTTGAAACATATTCCTGTGATGGCAAAGCTGATTTTTTTAACAACCATTACTGTTAGTCGTAATACATTTTTAGTCTTTAGTGTCATGCTATATGCAAATCTGTATGAATATGTTGATTTGGTGCTCAAAATCATATCATTATTCATAATGAAAACAGGTGTACTGCTTAATATTTTCATGGAAACCATGCTACATTTTTTCAGGATTCTTTGATGAACAGAAAGTTAAAAACAACAGGATTCATGTGCAATAGAAATCGTCTGAAACATTATAAATGTCTTATTGAAAAACATGTAAAAATGTAAATGTAAAATCTTACTGACCACAGACTTGTGAATGGTAGTGTATATACAAAACATAGCAGGTCTCTTGTATCTTACTGCCTAAATAAGCTAAATAAATAGGTAAAAAAGTTCTCAAATTTTGGATAATATTTACCATTTGTGGTATTTGCAGTTGAGGAATCCATTGAAGATATCACTAAGGGAGCCAATATGATGAAGGTTATCCAGAATAACTACAGAGGGAAGCTCGATCTCACACTCCTCTGTATTGCACTGCTCGGCCAGGCTTGAGAGGTACTGCCGAAGATCCTGCTCATAGCAAACACAGAACGTGAAGTGTTACACATTTACTGAAAACCTACTTTTTGAGTTTGAGGCAGGATGTATGGAAAACTAATTCCAGTTGTTTCCACTAGCAGCCCACCTTAAATGTATTTATTAAGACCCCTTCTCAGACTGAAAATATGTACCTTGCTGGATTTCTGGTCCACATTAAAACTAGCCAGGTTAGTGTCAGTCACCTCTTGACCAGTCTTGGAGATGATGTAGTAAGCTAGTTTAGTGGCTAGGTAGGATTTACCAGTTCCACTGGGACCAGACAGGATAATTCTACGGTGTTCCATCAGCAGGTTTAAGTAGCGTTGAATGATGGGTTTAGGAATCAGCGTGTCAAACACCAAGTCATCAATGCTACCCTCCTTCACACCTACATAAGCAAAAAGATATTTACAAAGACTTGCTTCAAATCCTTGCAGCAGAATATTTGACTCTTACTGAAATGTGTAGTAAAAAACCCACATCCTTTTATACACATTTTAGACTATGGGGGGCATTATTTCAATGATGTCAAATGGTTGCACTTGGTGAGCTACTTGCGCTACCTGTTGCTATTTTTTACCGCAACTTGTAATACACAATTCGGATTCGATATAATGCCTCCTTGTTCGGCTTTTGGTTGTAATTTTAAGTCAAAGGGGAACAAGAGGAGTGATGTAAGTCTTCACTGATTTTCTAGCGATAAGGAGAAAAGAATGGGAAGATGACTGTGGACAAAGACCTGCATCTTTGTTCTCTCCACTTTAGCCTTGATTAAACCACAGTTACTGAAAGAGCTTACAAATATTGCAGAGACAAGAAACACTAGATGCCATCCTGGCAGGATGTAAATGTTGACATTTGTCATGACGCCACAGCCACTAAAGGAGTTTCTCAGCATGGATTTCACTCGATATCCGGGGACATTTAGAGTCCTTGTGAAGAAAAATCGTTGGTACAGCATTTGGTTTAAGCCTTCGTGGTTATTGTATCAGTATTTTATTTTCAGAGTTGTGTGGAGGTAAAAATAGCAACAGGTAGCACCAGTACCTCACATAGTGCAACCATTTGACATAATCAAAATAATGGTGCCCCCTATAGTTCAAAACATGTATAAAACAATATGAATTTTTTCAATAATGTAAATCTTTTATGTTTTTTTTAATTACATTTTTACATAAGCCATACCAGTCTTTAATACCCAGGGTTCCTTTTAAGGACCCTATAAGAACCTTGTGAGGTTCCTCACCTTTTAGACTGACTGTGATGAAGTTGTTGTCGCCCACCAGATATCCACATGGCAAGAGTTCAGGAACCTCAGAGGCATGAGATCGGACCACATCCCCCATCCTGTAGCACACTATACTATCTGAATTCAGGCCCAAACTGGTCAACGGGTCCACGCGGAACACATACTCCTAAATGGAAGCAAAATGATAGTGTTAGATCTGAAATATGCCACCTGAAATATACATCTAATTTTGCAAGAGTCTAAACTGGCACCTTAAACAAGCGTCGTATTACACCGTCCAACACATCCCACTTAGTCTTGCCGCTGACGCCAATGGAGCCAATCAGGTACTCCTTCTTCTGCATAGCCTAAAATGATAAGAGGATATGAAATGTGGCTTATAAGGTATTGTTTCTGAATAGTTTCATTTTAAAATGACATATTAGTTATAATAAATCACTCTCTACCTTGGTTTTGTTGGAGTCGCTGTTGATGGTGACCACTATCCGGACACTTCTGCCCTCTTTGCGTAGATTGCCCTCGTAGCTGTCATCCAGCAGAATATCTGTGCACACAAACACAAACTTCAAACTCACTGCGAGACAAAAAATATCAAAGCCTGAACAATTCAAAAGACTTATCGGCAAATGAGTCATTAACTGTGGGGGAGAAGAACTTTTTCTGTGCCGACAAATGCAGCAAGCGAAGACACTAATGTTCGGCTTTGACTGTAGTTAAATGCAGACTGCTTGAAGCTTTGCTGTCTGTGGGGCTGAGCTGTTTGGTTTTAACAGAGCTTTGAATACAGGAGGAAGGCTGTTAGTGGAGGAGTGCGGCTTTGATGGGCCATGTACGAGGAGCTTGGTGAATGGGCGGGAGTGAGGTGCTTTGTATTCGTCTGGCACGCTGTTCTGCAGAGGGGTGATAACGTCCTTCTACCACACATCCGCCCACGCTCTAGTGCTCCTCCACACATCTCTCCATCAATTAAGCAGCCCAAAGTCCTGAGAGAGCACAGAAGTCACTACTTTTAATTAGCCGGAGCGCAGACAAGTCTTCACCAACTCGTCCCGAGATGTGGCCACAGGCTCAGCGTTTAAATCCTCCCTTACAGAAAAGAGGCCATTTCACTCTTCGCTGCATTCATTCTCTTCCTGCGCAGCTGTGAAATGGTCTTCCCCATGCCAGAGTTTTCATCAGCACCACACTAGAATCATCAATAATACAGCCATATGCAAATCTACACTGTGTGGTCCATGAGCCAGAGCACACTGGTGGAAAACTAAATCATCAGTTCGAAAAAAATCCATATGGACAGTTATGCTGAGAAGATTATATGTATCAAGGTACTTGCAAGGCTTTTAATTGTGACTTTATATTCCAAATAGAACCAAGTCTTACAAGGAAACACTAATGAAGCACTGTGTATTGTGTATCATTAAAACATTTTTTGGCTCATTTATAATGATAAAGGCTAAACTGGCTTTTACACCAGATTTGTGTGTGTTGTGTTGTGTTCTTTAACGTTCCGCCTGGATGCCGTGACGCCAAAGCCCCTCATGGAAGAAGAAGGGATCAGGTTTACAACTGTGATGATGAGCACTTATTAGGATCAACTAAACGCTGGATTTTCAAAAGTATGGGAAATACGTAAAGTTCACGACATAGACTCTTAAAATATGTCCAGTACGTTGTTCACACCGGTCTGTTATTGTGGAGACACTTACACACCACTAAACATGACATGGTACAAAACAAACCGTGACTGGTTGCTTTACCTGTCAGTCATATGGGCTCTTGGGCGGTCCTTGGCCATTCAAACCGGCCAAGGTTCCCAAACCTTCTGCTGTCAGTCTGAAGGTCTGGCCACACAAGACTAGTCCAAGTCTAAAGAGTCCAACCCTAAGTCTCTATGGTATTTTGATTTGTATATATGGTCCCATTTATGTAAACCTATGGGATTTTGTCACTGATTTGATCATCCACCATTAATCATCAAGATTACTGTCAATTTATCAATCTGAAACTAGTTATATTGTACTTTTGTTTCAATATAGTAGATATATTAGCTAAACGTCCATGTTACATAATGTACACTGCCCTCCAAAAGTTTGAAAATGCACTAGAAAAGTTGGGTTTTGGACAATATTTGTATGAACCCCTTTTAATTTGTGATAATTTTGCACTGATAAGCAGCTGTTACAGCTCTGCATAATCTGGGCATCTGAGCTGTCAGTTTATTCAAACACTGTCTTGATATATTACTCCAAGCCTCCTGAAGGATTGCCCAAAGATGATTCACACTGGTTGGACACTTCTTACGGACATCACAGTCCAGTTCCTCCCATAGTAGCTCAATTGGGCTGAGGTAGGGTGATTGGGGAGGCCATTCATTCAGACATGATAGTCTTCAATGATAATGTCAAGTTACTTTAATGTATTTGCACCAAAAAATGATAAGGATTTATGCTGATATCGTTCAAAACTACACTTCGCCTGTCTTTTTTTCACATTGGCGTTTCCAAACTTTTAGAGGGCAGTATATGTACTGACATATTCGACCAGGTTAAGAACAGAAAATTTGTTCTTATTAAAAAAAGCCATCTTATTGCCATTTTATCTACTTCCATAACATCATAACTTCTGAAGAACATCCAAAGGTCTTACAGAATCCTTCAAAACAAGGCCAGAGCAACTTTTTGATGGTGCATACTTCAGATTAACATTGACCCAAATAACTCTACAATTCAAATTATGAAGCAAGGTCTGACCTGACATAATGGTGTCTGTGATGTTAAGGTTGTTTAGCGACAGCCCCAGAGATTGCCGTGAGGACGAAGAGGACGTGCTGGAGGTTTCTGAAGGGGGACGAGCTGTTTTAGCAGGTGTGGCAGCAGGTGTGGTGTTGCCGCTGGACTTGAGTCTGTCGTTCTCTGCCTTCAGCAGCTCAATCTCATTCTGCATGTAAAAAAAAAAGTACAGTTTTGACAAATTCATGTATATTTTCCTAACTGAACAGAACATATGCAATCCACACGTAATATTATGTGACTGAAACAAAAATCACTATTCCACATTTGGTAAAGTTAAGAGGAGAAAAGTAAAAAAAAAAAAGTAACTTTTCCACACACTTCAAAATTGAGTGAAATATGCTTTTGTGACATGTTAAGAAGATTAAGACTTGCTTTCTGTTGTCCAAGTTTCTAAACGGTTCTGAAGCTTTTAATGACTGTGAGAAGTTAGTTTAAAGATTTCTTTAATCTTTAGATTAGCTTTGTGTGCCAGGCTCTGCCAGTCGGTGGTAAGGACAGACACTTCAAGAATATTAAAATTAGAAATATTAAAAATAAGAAAATTACATTTATTTCACATTATCATTGTTTTAACTTTTTATTCAAACTAATAATCCTTAATGAGCATGAGACACTTCTTTTAAAAACATTGCAGTCTTTACCCAGATTTCCATAGATCACTACATTGCACAAAAACACTGTATAAGACCTCATAAGGCACTGATAATAATGTTGTAGAGCTCTGGAGTGAGTCAGCATGTATACGTGAGTGTACCTGCATGCGGTTCATGGCTTCTCGTATCTGGTCAAGGTGGTGGGCGGAGCTTAACGCCTCCAGTCTGATATCAGTCAGCTTCAGCTCCTTCTCTCTCAGCTCGTTCTTCAGCTGGAGGATAATCTCTGCCTCAGCCTCTGTACATTCACACAGTCTGCACAAACACACACCGTACAGGGAGGAGGGAGTCACAACACTGTTACACATCCAAGAGAGCAGGTGGGTTTAAAGCACAACAAACTCCAGGAGAATTAGACGTGGTCAGAATATGTATATACACAAACACTTTAATGCACACATATTCACACTCTAGGCTTCGTGTTTTATATTTGTGAGGGGTGTTTGCTGCATTCCATTCAAAGGCTGACATAGATATTTGCTTTAAAATATATATGATTTGTATGAAAAAAAATGACTTAAAGGTAAATGTTTAGCATTAAGTAAATCTCTTTGGGTGCCACCATGTTCAACAGGCATCATACATCTCTACACCTTGACGGAATCAGAGAATTTCTACATTTTTGGAATCCTGACATTTAGTAGCATTTTAACAGCTTTTCCAGGTTGGAAATTCCAACATTCTGAATCGAATGGAATGCAGCTTTAGTGATTATGCACACAACCAACACAAACAGGAAGTGGCAATCCTTCATGTTGTCCAGTATTAAGCACAGGCAAATTATTGAAGTTAAAGCAACATATAAATTAAATAAAGCTTATCTATCTCTTATTTTCCCAAAATCTTAAATAAAAGTTTCTGAGTACATTTCCCATTAAAATTTAAATTCAAAATAGTCATAAAATGCTTATATAAAATGTGATTGAAACATAGGGGAAGGGATATCATTTGTTAACTAGATTTGATGATTTTAGTCACTGCACACTCTCAAGCCTTCCCAGCATGCCACACTGTGCCTGTTACCGAGATCTGTGCTTGTAGACCACATGACCGTTTGACTTTTTCTTTGGCATCCAAATGGGGGAGGACTTGCTATCGCAAAAACACTTTCTAAAGACACATGATATTGAGGAACAGGGACAGAATACAGATATGATTAAGGGAAAGGATGAGATATAAATATGATTATCAAAAAAGAAAGAAAGCAAAAGATAAAGTAAGAAAAAAACGGAAGAAATCTCAACAAAACAAGCAATAAAATTATTAAACGATACAGTAAGTGAAAGTTACTGATGAAACATAATAATGACTTATTGGATATGTTGTGGTCCTTAACATGCGAGTGAAAAAGAAAAAATAAATAAAACCATAACAAATATGTACATTTTATGCATGTATCTCATTTGTGACCCTGGACCACAAAACCAGTCAGGTTTATATTTGTAGCAATAGCCAACAATACATTGTATGGGTAAACATTTTTCTTATATGCCCAAAATCATTAGGATATTAAGTAAAGATCATGTTCCATGAAGATGTTTAGTACTGTAAATATATCAAAACTTAATTTTTGATTAGTAATATGCATTGCTAACAACTTCATTTGGACAACTTTAAAGGCAATTTTCTTAGTATTTTCATTTTTTTTTTTGTATCCTCTGGTTCCAGATTTTCAAATATTGTCCTTTCCTAATCTCAATTTCAAAAGACTGAGCCTTATGACTGGTTTTGTTGTCCAGGGTCACATTTCATGGAAGCGTCTATGTACTGTATATATGTGTCTATACTCACTCTGTTGTGGAAGGTGATGAGCGCAGTGGTTGGGTGGTGCTGGTCTGTCTGTTGGTGTGTTGTAGTTTGGGTGAAGAAGGAAGGGAGGAGTCAGTCATCTCTTCAATCTCATCGTGAGATGATTGAGACTTGTTGGTCTTTTTCTTGCTGAAGGCCTGCTTAAAGGAGCTCCGCAACTGTAAGCAAACAACACAGATCAGGGTAATTAATATAGACAGACAACATTAATTCAATTCAAGCTATTCTGTGGTCAGGCAGAAGAAATGGATTAGATTTGTAACAAATTTCATTAATATTTTTGAAAGAAAAATCTTGAAAAAACTTCTGCAGTAACTAAATACATGCCATAGTCGTTTTATGTATCCTGAAACAGTCCTTAAGCCATTATCTTTAGCATATAAAATATAATTTTCAATATCACTAGGTATTAGGTATTTAAAAAAATAAATAAATTAATACATAAGTAAAAAAAACATACACTACCAGTCAAAAGTAAAAATGTTTTATTTTTATTCGACTCACCAAGCCTGCATTTATTTGATCTTAACTACAGCAAAAAGAGTACAATTTTAGTTTTCTATTTGAATATATTTAAAAATGTAATTTATTCCTGTGATTTAGAAGCTGAATTTTTAGCATTGTTACTTCAGTCACACAATCCTTCAAAATCATTCTAATATTTTGATTTGCTGCTCAAAAATATATTTTATTATTATTACGTTGAAAACAGATAAGTTGACATTTTTCAGGTTTCTTTGATGAATAGAATGTTTAAAGGGACAACATTTATCTGAAATGGAACTCTTACTTTGATCAATTTAAAGCATCTTTACTAAATAAAATTACCAATTTCTATAATTTACCCCCCCCCCCCCCTTTTTTTCAGATAAATGCTGATCTTTGTATATATACAACTGATCAAAGAATCCTGAAAAAAAGCACTAAACTGTTTTAAATAAATAAATCTTGAAAATAACAATATTAATAATAATACAACATGCCTTGAACAACAAATCAGCATATTAGAATGATTTCTGAAGGATCATGTGACACTGAAGACTGGAGTAATGATGCTGAAAAGCTAGCATTGATCAGAGGAATAAATTAAATTTTAAAATATATTCAAATCGAAAGCAGTTATTTTAAATAATACAAATATTTCACAATATTACTGCTTTTGCTGTTTTTGGATAAAAAAAATACAGGCTTGGTGAGCAGAAGAGAATTCTTTAAGAAACATTAAAAATCTTACTGTTCATAAACTTTTGACTGGTAGTATGTGTGTGTGTACACACACACACACACACACACACACACACAATTATCCACAATCCATGTAATCCAGAATTAAAAAAGTTCACCCAAAAATGAAAATTCATTAATTACTCACTTTTTTTTATGTCATTTTAAATGACCTACGTTCATCTTCAAAACACAAATTAAGATATTTTAGATAAAATCTGAGAGCTTTCTGACCCAGAAGTTAGGAAATGTTTGAATAAAGTTGTTATTTTTATTTTCTTTGTGCATAAAAAAAGTATTTTTGTTGCTTAATAAAATTAAGTAACTAACTTTCTGGGCCTTGAACATGTCAGTTGTGTTGCTGTCTATGCAGGGTCAGAAAGCTCTCAGATTTCATCAAAAATATCTTAATTTGTGCTCCGAAGATGAACAAAGGTGTTACAGGTTTGGATTGACATGAGGGTGAGTAATTATTGACAGAATTTTCTTTTTTGGTTGAACTATGCCTTTAAATACTAAAGTTTTATTATTGTTACTGTTTAGATAAACACATCACATGAGTGATTTTTCATCAGCTTAAGATAAAGGTAAAAAATATGGTTGATTGCAACATTTTGGGAGGGTTGATAACGGCTTGTTCGTGTAATTCACTGAGCAGAACTAATTCTGGCAGTCAGTGGGACTGGGGATGCTGGTGGCATGCACACGTTTCTATGGAAACGCTTTGGATTTGGGGTTGGGGGGGGGGCAGTTAAGGGGGGGTAAGGTTATCAGAGGCAAACGGCCGCAGTGATGCGGGACGTGGAAACACTGACCTGGGCGGGGATGGAATCAGCCACCTATGGACAAAACACACTCACTGTTACCATTGCCTGAAACGAGCACCGCTGGACCAGAATATTCAGACACAGCGGCATCATTTATTCATTGTTCATTTGATTAGCTCTGACTGACTCATGGAGGCTTTGTCTGTCAGCATGAAACTAGATAATTTCACATAACAGCATTCCACAGGAAGTCTATGTCCCCTACTTCTTTTCAAATCAGTTCGCTCAACAATAAGGAATCTTTTTCTAACCTGTATACATATATATATTTCTATATATAAACTGTTTTGCAACGCTTGTCTCCCTCACTTTCTGTTTAGTTTGCGTTCTCACTGGCTTTCACCTTTGAGCAGCATTTCCAGCTTGCTTGAACCCAGAGACCGCACAGCTTCAAATTATGCAGATGAATAATTGATGGACGCATAAATAAAGAGGTGATTTGTATTTATGAGCTCAGTTTGAGCTTTGCTCTCATTACAAGAGTCCAGGGCATCTCGAGGAAAAGTAGCCATAACTGTTGCACACAATGCCAATGTTATTTTTCAAAAAGCTGTTTACCTCAAGTGCTCTTGACTTAATGCACACCCTAAATGAGAATAAACAACAGCCCGCTAGCATTAGGAGATAATAAATCTTTGAAATAACTGCAAACTAGAACTAGAACAGCTGACTAGGAGTAAAACATGCACAATTGCATCTTAACAACATAAATATATCACTAGTAATGACTGCAGCTTGAGCGAAAAGACGTTCTTAATTAGTGCATTCCTCAAAAGAAGATATAAAGATTTGTTTTCTAAAGGGTAAGCACTGAAGGGAAGTCTAGGGGTTTGAAGGGCCAATGATGGGAAAACGTGGGACGAGCAAGTTGGATCCTCCATAAGGGCATGCAGGAGAGTTTGAGGGCGTGTTATAGTCACCTTGTGTCCTCTATCCTTGCCCTGGTGGTGTGGTGAGAAAGTGAGAGACAGAGAAAGTGTGAGAGAGGGCGAAAAAGAAGGAGAGACAGCCGGAAGGGGGTGAAATGACAGAAGTGTTTGTGCATTGTGTACTTAATGTTCCCGAAGTCAAAACTGAATGGTAGACACACCACTACTAGAATGATGACTGAATTAACATCACTTTATGTTAAAAGAATTTGATAAAAGCCATACAATATATGATAAAGACATTTTGTTTCTGCAATGTTCGTCAGTGTTTCAAAACAGGTGCTAAATACCTAAAAGGTATTAATATATAGATGGTTTTCTAAAAATTTGGTCTGGTTGGTGACATTTATGATAACAAATCCCGTTTGTTACAAAATTGTTAGAACAAAATGTATGAATGATTACATAAGAATATTAAGGAAAATAGTGATTATTTTACAGATAAGATCATATTTTTATGTGTTTTTTGTCAGAAAAAGAGACATTTTTCATTAAACATTTATATTTTATATTTGCATATTAAATTAAATTTAAAATATAAGGCAAAAACACTGTAACATACATCTGTTCAAAATTAATTTATTGAAAATTTCGACTTATAAAACCTTACCTTGATATTAGTTCACTGCAAAAATTATGCTGGAAATTTAGTTTTGAGAAAACGTTTAGCAAAATTTGATTTTATAGTGACGTTAAAGGAATAGTTCACCCAAAAATGAAAACTCTGTCATGAATTACTCACCCTCATGTCGTTCTAAACTCATCTTCGGAACACAAATTAAGATATTTTTGATTAAATCTGCGAGCTTTCTGACCCTGTATAGACAGCAACGCAACTGACATGTTAAAGGCCAAGAAAGGTAGCAAGAACATCAATAAAATAGTTCTCATGAACGCACATAAAAGATTGACAGGGAAAAGAAGAAATTATTGAATAAAGTCACTTTTGTGCACAAAAGGTAATCTTGTAGGTTTATAAAATTACAGTTGAACCACTGATGTCACATGGACTATTTTAAAAATGTCCTTACTACCTTTCTGGGCCTTGAACGTGTCAGTTGCGTTGCTGTCTATGCAGGGTCAGAAAGCTCTCAGAATGTATCAAAAATATCTTAATTTATGTTCCAAATATGAATGAAGATCTCATGGATGTGAAACAACAGGACGGTAAGAAATTAATGACAGAATTGAAATTTTTGGGTGAAGTATACCTTTAATATATATATTTTTTAAAGTATCGCTTATGTGTCTACATAGTTTTGAGGGCCATTTAAGTTCATAATTTTTTTTTTTATTCTGTGCTCTTTCATCACAGTTTTAGTCATCATTCTAAACGTGGACGAGCCTTGTGGTGTGATGAGGAAGCTTTTTGCAATGACTCACCCAGCTTTTCTTCTTCTTCTTCTTGTCGTCTGCATCTTTAGCGCTACCCATACTGGAGTGGCTGGCTGCACTATTAATACTGGACATACTTTCTGACGAGTGCTGTCGACGAATCCTCAGGTCTGCTACACACACACACACACACACACACACACACACACACACAAACACACACAAAGGTCAATGCATTATAAACATGTTTGTGAGTTACATTAAGCCACTTACAATGAAAGTGAATATGGCCAATTTTAAGAGCAGAAAAGTGAATTTTACATTCCAATTTTATAAAACCACCTATTTTAGAAATCTCAATCCCCATTCACTGCCATTATAAAGCTTGGAAGAGCCAAGACATTTTTTAATATAACTCTGATTGTATTTGTCTGGAAGAAGAAAGTCGTATACACCTAGGATGGCTTGAGGGTAAGTAAATCATGGGGTCATTTTAATTTTTGGATGAACCATCCCTTTATGTGATTTTACTGAAATCATATTAAAAAAAGAAAGGATGAGTCAAAATGAATTTTTTAAACATCAATGTTACACTACAAGTGCTGTCAACTGAGCTTTAGTGAGCGGTCACATTGATGGAATTTTGTGGGTAAAAAAGGTCTGTTGTCTATTGGTCATTGCAGAAAATTTGTGTGATCAATCTGCATGGGAAGATTTTTCACGTAAAATGGCTGGACTTCGTCTTTGAAAATTCACTGAACAGCAGTAAATGTGACTGTACTTAACTTGTAGCGAATCCAAAATATGAATTTACTGAAGCAATTGTACAACAGAAAGTTCTGACAGATTTTTGACAATTAGCACCTTTATGAACGTGATCAGGGCCGTTGAGGGCAACTTGAATGGCCGTTTGAGCATCTGTGTTCTGAGCTTTCAATGCTTCGATGGTCTCTCTTAACTCTGCAAGCTCGGACTCCTACAACACAAACACAAGACAGTTACATTCAATATAAACACAAACCACTTTCTTTAATTGCTTAGAAAAATAAAAACACACCTTCCCAGCAAGCCACATGATTACGATTAATGTCTGTTGCTCAAACAGTGTAGAGCTGAAGTTGAATGCTTACGGAAAGTGGTTTGCTCAAATCCCAAACTCCAAATATGCAAAATAACATTTGTGATGCTAGCAAACATTGCTAATTAAAACATCACATCAGCTTTACTTCAGAATCACTAGACAGGAAGTGAGCCACATGGCACTTTCTGTTTTTGACCCTACACAAACTCTTTTGTATGCAAAATGCAAACTCCCCCTCGTACCACCAGCTGTCTTATTCAGATGTTTTCTGCCAAAAAAGCACATGTGGAGATAAGCGCCCCGCTGATCTGAGGAACCCGAGCATGTGTTGTGGGTCCCCAACCATCCTATTCCAACGCCACATGGTCTCTGTAAATGCAGAGCTCAGGATTTTAGCGCTTGCGATAGGGTTTCTGCTTTAATTGAAAGTCGGGCCACCTTAACAAAGACATCCCTCTGTAATCTCTGATGGTTTATTCAAGAGGGATTAACAGCGGCAGGAACTCATTAAGTCGATGAGGGTGCTTTGTGCAAATTAAGGGAGCTGTTTCACATTTTAACCTGAAGGTTACATTTACATGATGTGAGAATGGTTTTGTTGATGGGTGGTTGGAAGAACTGCTCGGATTTGTCGAAAAAACTTGTCTGATCTTCTAATTGGTAGAATACGGTACATGCTATTGATTCTCAACTAACACCGAAAACATTCAAATGTTTAAGTTATTGTATTTGTGTGTGTGTGTGTGTATAGGTTCCTACCTTTTGCTCTGCTGTCATAGTTAGACTCTGTAGTCGACAGGTCATGTTCGTCAGACTTTTCTCAAAAGCCGCCACCAGGTGCGCCTGTCAAAAACACACAGAGTATAACACAAGGTTCTCATGAGATTCTCCACAGGGTAATCTAGACAGAATTCTTGGACAAATTGTGCCAAAGTGAAACTTGCAACTAGGTTCAAGGTTATCAAAGATCAGTCACTGAATCTAGAGGTATTTATATGGAGAAATAATAGTTGTGTTGATAGTGCACACACTACCATTCAAAATTTGGTAAGGGTTTGGTAAGATTTTTTTATATGGTTTTGATATGTATTTCATGTCTTGCGAAAAAGTTCCCTAGGTACATTTTCATCATGAGATCGAGTGTATTCTGAGTTGTGTTGCGGTAAAAATAGCAACAGGTAGCACCAGTAGCTCACTGAGTGCAACCATTTGATGTCATCAAAATAATGGTGCACCCCATAGACCAAAATATGTATAAAACTGTGGATTTTTTAAATAATGTAAATCTTTCATGGGTTTTCTACTACATATTACAGTAACATAATTTATGTTATATTAAGCCAAACTAAAGTCTTAAAGGAACACTCCACTTTTTTTGAAAATAGGCTCATTTTCTAACTCAGATGAGTTTTACCATTTTTTAATCCATTCAGTCGATCTCTGGGTCTGCCGTTAGCACTTTTAGCATAGCTTAGCATAAATCACTGAATCAGATTAGACCATTAGCATCTCGCTCAAAAATGACCAAAGATTTTCAATATTTCTCCTATTTAAAACTTGACTCTTCTGTAGTTACATTGTGTACAAAGACCGACAGAAAATGAAAAGTTGCGATTTTCCAAGCTGATATGGATAGGAACTATACTCTCATTCCGGCGTAATAATCAAGGAACTTTGCTGTCATACCATGGGTGCAGAAGTCGCAATAATATTATGTTAGTAATCATTCTGTCAGTCTTAGTACACGATGTAACTACAGAAGAGCCCAGTTTTAAATAGAAAAATACTGAAAATATTTAGTCATTTTTGAACAAGAAGCTAATGGTGTAATCAGATTCAATGATTCATGCTAAGCTACGCTAAAAGTGCTACCAGCAGACCCGGAGATCGGCTGAATGGATTAAAAAACGGTAAAACTTATCTGTTTAACTCTAGGGGAGTTGGAAAATGAGCCTATTTTCAAAAAAAGTGGAGTGTTCCTTTAATACCTGGAGTTTGCTTTAAGATTTAGAAATGTTATATTTGCATAGGGTATCTGGCTGACCTACTATATACTCAGGACATGACTATTCATTCTTAGCATGATGTTTAAACCGGAAGTACAATTTTACATTTAAAAACTTTACTTTTATGCAGTATGCAGTTTATACTGAACAGTATGCTTGTATTCCATTCCAAACAACTCACTTTGCCTGCTTTCCTTTCAGCTATACAAACTGATGACAGCAGTAGTGTGAATGCAGTGGGTATAAAACAAGTACACGGTGGGACCCACATTATAGTTTCACAGGTCTATTAAGTTTATTCTTCCGTGTATAAAAACTTAAAACACACCTGGGGCATCTGAGCAGAAAAAAAGTATTATATATCTTTATATCCACCTATTGAAGCCTCCAGAGAGTTCCTCCTGGGTAGTTCTGATCTACACTGCACCGGCAAGCTGAATGGTGTGAACTACTCAACAGTCGCCAAGGGCTTTGAAGCATGTTTCAGGTTTAAGCTACTGAGATGGAGTTCAAAGGATCCACAATGTCTAAGGCTTGTCTGAACATAAGGCCCCAGGGCTTTGGCAGAGGAGACGTCTCTAACGCTGACCTGAGCTACACTGAAAAGACTTCTGATGTCAGTGAATGCTGAGAATGCATATGAATATTCACACAACGAAATGTAACAATCTCAGGTTTATATCAAAAACATCTTTTGGCAATAGGAATTACCCAGTTTATCATTTGACCTTGACTCTTGGTGTTCTTAAAATCATAAAAACTTAAAAAGTAAAATAAAACAAAACCAAACAAAACAACAAAAACCTGAACAAAACAAAACAAAACAAAAAACAATAGTCAAAGCAGGCATAAAACATAAAAATAAAATAAAATTTAATTTCACACATATTTGTAAACTAAAAATTAGATGAATACAATAGTCAGAGCTGGTGTAAAACTAGCAATAAAATAAAATAAAATAAAATATTTATATTATTATACACAAAAGTTTTTGTAATAGAAGATAGAAGATACAAACAATTGTAAATTACAATTCTAATATCTTCAGTTAAACATCACTGTTTTATTATATTTTCAGCAGAAAGAAGAGCTGTATTCGAGAGGTTCTTGGTATATACTATTTAAAATGCTTGCCAGGAAGTGAAGCCAAGCGAACACTGAGAGGCACAATGCCAAATGCTTGAGTGACTCTAATGGGAGAGCGCCTCTATAAACACATATTTACGACATGCCCTGCCCTGACCTGTTTGTCCATCCATTTATATTCCTTCAACTATCTGTCCACACTGAGTCTCTCAGCCCAGTCAAGCACACCTGAAATAAGCCACATTTTCAAAAACCGTACACAAAGTGCATGACACACGAATCCCACTAAACAAACTCTCACCTGTCTACAATCTCAAGGTGAACATTTTTATTGTAATTTGTAGGTTGAAGATTCCCTCAAGTTTGCACAGGTGTCAAGTGTTTTGTTTGAAAAGTGAGCTTGTGAGAATTTTCAAAAAAAAATGGTTGGATATCTAATGAAATGGGAATCAGGCAACTGTGTCGAGTGTTTAAATCTTCATATGATATGCTTCTGTATTGTTAATTCATCATTTTATAATACATTATCCTAGATTCAGCAGAAACAAAGATACTCTTTTGAATCCCTGGATACTCAACACCAACTTTCAAAAGTTGTTCTGACACTGAAAAGTTCAAAAACATTCGGCTGGAGAGCAGACATTTCAATCCAGTCAACTATTGTACAACTTGAATAGATGTAGTTCGGAGCCGTTCTCCCATACACGAATCCTGTCAAACACAAATCACAGAGGAGGTCGAGTGGAGAGACAGCAGCTGTCTCATGCTCTGTCACACTTCTCACTAAACTGTCAGAGAGCAAAACCCTTCATCACACCTGCCTTCATCACTCTCGAGACAGGAAAGTGAATAGAGCTCAGCCCGGTCCAAACTTTGCTCTCTTCCTGCGGTGCCTTCACACAGAAATCTAATGTGACGCTGTAAAACGTAATCTCCTAGTCTGACAATGTAGGGACACAAAGTAGGACTTCTCAGAATACCACAGTCAAAAATTAAACATATGGGATTTTGAGTTGCTTTCAATGCACAACTTAGATCATGCCAATTCGAATTCCCAAAGTTACTGACTGTGAACAGTTTATCTGCAAAAGTCACTGCTGTGCATTTAAAATAAAATACTTTTCTGCTATAACCTTGAGTATTATTATATTATATTATATTATATTATATTATATTATATTATATTATATTATATTATATTATATTATATTTAATTATCAGTTGAAATCAAAAGTTTACATACATCTTGGAGAATCTGCAACATGTTAATTATTTTACCAAAATAAGAGGGATCATGCAAAATGCATGTTTTTTTTTATTTAGTACTGACCTTAATAAGATATTAACATAAAATATGTTTACATATAGTCCACAAAAAAAAGCTGAATTTATAAAAATTACCCTGTTCAACAGACATACACTTGATTCTTAATACTGTGTTGTTACCCGAATAATCCAGAGCTGTTTTTTTTTGTTCAGTGATAGTTGTTCATGAGACCCTTTTTTGGCCTGAACAGTTAAACTGCATGCTGTTCTTCAGAAAAATGTTTCAGGTACCACAAACTGTTTTTTTTTTTTTTTTAGCATTTTTGTATATTTGAACGCTTTCCAACAATGACTGTATTATTTGGAGATCTTTTCACACTGAGGAAACTGAGGGACTCATATGCCATGTTTACAGAAGGTTCAAATGCTCACTGATGCTCCAGAAGGAAAAACAATGCCTTAAGAGCTGGGGGTGTAAACTTTTGAACAGAATGAAATTGTGTACATTTTTCTAATTTTGCCTAAATATGACTTTTTTTTTTTTTAAATTTAATACTGCCCTTCAGAAACTACAGGAGATACTTACATGTTTCCCAGAAGACAAGACAAGTAAAACTTACCCTGATCTTCAAATTCAAAAAGTTTTCACCCCAGGCTCTTAATGCATTGTGTTCCTTCTAAAGCATCAGTGAGCGTTTGAACCTTCTGTAATAGTTGCATATGAGTCCCTCAGTTGTCCTCAGTGTGAAAAAAGATGGATCTCAGAATCATACAGTCATTGTTAGAAAGGGTTCAAATGCACAAAAATGCTGAAAAACCAAAGAATCTGTGGGATCTGAAGGGCATTTAAACTGTTCAGGACAAACTTGTGAACAACTATCACATCATTTTTATAAATTCAACTAATATTTTTTTTCGTGGACTATATGTAAACATCTCTTAAAGTGAAATATCTTATTCCGGTCAGTACTAAATAAAAAATAACATGCATTTTATATGACCCCTCTTATTTTGGTAAAATTAACATGTAAACATGTGTATGTAAACTTATGACCTCAACTGTATATTATATCAAAACACTGGACAGGATGAATTTTGATGACTTTTGAATGATGTTTTTGCATCTAACTCACGTTGGCCGCCAGTTGAGAGGTCAGGGTTGCCACTTTCTCCTGAGAAGCGTCCAGCTCCCTTCGCAGCTTTCTGATTTGCTGTAGGAAAAGAAATAATTTCTCATTACAAATTTCTATGAGCTGTGCATTCAAGTAATGGCGAATAAACTTCCTTCATTTTCTTTGCTTAAAGAACCTAGATATCAGTCAGTGCCCTCAGGTATGCACTCCGGCATGACTTTGAACTACTTTCCAGTGCTTTCTCTTACATTATACTAGAATAGAGTGTATGTAAAATGGGGAATTACCGTTGTATTTTGGACTGTTTGGCCCTTGATTGAGAAAAGAAAAGTACAATTAACTCTATGTTGCATGTTCGTACAACCATGAAACAGGAATACATTAGTTTTTAGCACTTATAGGGAAAAGTTAGCTTTTCATGAAACAGCATATACAAAAAATAGCAGTTTTGGACAAATGTTAGCAGGAGAGAGAACAGTAATGGCATACAAACACAAAAAGACGTGAAATCAAAGGAAAATCAGTGATCAAATGAACAAGAGTCCAAATCAAAGTGAACCAGGGAAGTTATGGATGTGTGTGTTAAAGATGTTTGTCCATGACTGTATGTGTGCCAGGGAGAAAATGAATTACAGATATCAGTAGCATAAGAGTGTCTCATAAAATAATGCAACATAGGGTTAAATTTTCAGTTTTGAAAACACTTGTTGTTATGTATTGGTTTGTTTGTCCAATTCAGTTAACCACCTGATGTTGGACTTTGTGAAAGTGTATCACTGTTTGACCTTTTATTGCTTTTACACATTTCTTTCCACCAAAATCAGAAATATAAGTTGGAAACAAGATATTCTTACCTCTGAGTGGGCCTTCTCCTCCGTCTATGAAAGAAAACAACAGTTAAAGGACACGAAAATAACTCAAATACATTATAACCATCCCAATAGCTTTTGTGCACACACAACCTCAAAACCAGATTTTTAAATTCCTAGATCCAATAAGAAAGAATTAAGAAGCAAAAATCCACACCAGCACTTAAAGGTAAGTCACAAAGCCATACACAATAACCAATTATCAGAATTTTGCCATTTGAATCAGATTTTCAGTTATCCGTTAGTAGCAGCTGATTTAAAGCCAAAACGTTAGACTGTTAGGGTTTGCATGTAATTAAAAAAGTGAAGGGAAATACAAGCAGGCTTTCTGCATAACAAATTATTACCTTGTCTAAAAATGCCAGCACCTGAAAGTGAGAAAATGTGTGTTCAAATAGTGGCACAGTTACAATGCTGAGCCACCATGAGCCTTAGGTGGGTAAATCTTGTCATTAGTCTTCATTCATAGCTTTGATGAATAGTGGATGTTGTACTGTAAGTATTCAAACTGATGACTTCTCAAAGAAATTACTCTTTAAAATTATTAGTTTTTCAAGCTCAGGCAAATGGAAACAGTGTGTATGATGTTATTCAGAGAGCAGTTAATATCGATGAATTTACTATGAACTAAAATGATTCAAGATTCAAGCAAGGAATGTAAAGTGTATCTATTATATTTGAAAAGGAAACGGTTATAAAATGAAAAAGTATAAAATAAATAAATACAAAAATATCAAATATATACAGTGGTGGCCAAAATGAGTAAAAACACTAGTATTTTCACTAGCTAAAAATGTTTTAAATTAGTTATTTCTATCTTTTGCTGTAGTGTGTCAGTAGGAAATATCAGTTTACATTTCCAAACATAAATTTTGACATTAATTGTAATAATCCAGTGAGACTGTTTGAACAAGGAGTCTGACAACAGCCAATTCTCCACACAGAGATCTGATCTCATCATCATCCAGTCTGCCTGGAATGGCAAGAAGAAACAGAACAAACTGAGACAGACTAAATCCAGAAGAACTGTGTCAATGTCTCCAAGATGCTTCAAGAAACCTACCTACAAAGCCACAGTACCGTTAAAAGTTTTAGGCACTAAAATGAGGATGCTGTCCAAAATAATGTCATCAATAGATTTTCTTTATCAATTAGCTCAATTAAATCATTAGCTGGTGTGACCATCCTTTGCATTTAAAGCAGCTTTTGCAGGTAGGTCCCTTGAAGCATCTTGGAGCCATTTAGGAGCCACAGTTCTTCTGGATTTGGTCTTCACTGTTTAGTCAGTCTGTTTATTACAACCTTCTGTAAGAATTATAATGTCACTCACCGCTGAATACAAAGATGATGTGCTCGAGACCAAAGACAGAGAAGATCCATGAACTGTAGACAGAACAAAACAGAACAACACAAGAGTGTAAAAAATATTTATTTCTTTAACGCTACAGGAAACAACCTACTGTTATCTAACCTATAGAAAAGTTATAAATGTACAGGTATAAATAAATTCTTTTGAAGGAAGTAACTGCAATGCTAACCTTCATCTGTGCTGTCCCGGAAAGAGCCGGAGCGGCTCATTCCCCGTGGCCGTTCCTCCAGCGAGGTGGCACTGCCACCCAAAGTGTGTCCTTCCCCGTACAGCTCGAACGAGTCCTGTGCTGGAATACTGTTGGAGCGGCTCATACTGGTGCTGGGAAGATTATACTGCGACATACTGGTGGGGCTCACTGCAACACAAATGGCAGGATGATATTTGTACATGGTATAATGAGAAATCAATGATATTTGGGGTTCTGTCACTCAAAATAAATCAGATAGTTGCCACCTGGTCTCTTAACGAAAACGTACCTCTGGGAACTTTTTTCGCATGATGCGAAATACGTACCAATAAGTACATTTCACTGCAGTTTCCAACTGAAATTAACACTAGAGGCAGTAAAACAGCGAGCACTTGTAATGGTTTTCATATACAGTTAGGTTTACAGCTCCATATGTTTCGCTTTCCGGACGTAACAAGCTTGCTCGGTAGCTCAGCTGGCACGGAATTGGACTTAGAATACAAAATCCTTGGGTACAAATCCCATGAAAAACATGACTCACGATGAAAGAGCTGAAAGATGAGAGATTGAAAAACAAGCTAAAAATGCTTGCGACTGTGTTTTTACGTCACATTCACTTTTGTTCATACTATCGGGTAATAAAACTAACGTCACATAAAACCTCCCATATGTACCATATATCTGCTCCGGAAAAAATGGACACTCTTTTAGTGACGCTCAGTGGACATTTCACATCAAATATGTGACGAAACATACATGGCAGTACGTATTTCACATCTTGCGTAAAAAGTTCCCAGAAGTACATTTTTGTCATTAGACAAGGTTGGATATAACATATGTTTACATACGCAGATTTGAGTAGTGGTATTTGCCAGTGTTGGTGCTGGTTGTGCCTGGTGGTGAAAGTGGACTTCCTGTGTCTTGCAGACCTCCAGTGGAGTGAGAACGCAACCATTCCTTCCCTTCCTCGTGTGACGTTTGTCTGGAGGACGGCGGGTACCTGATTGAGATCAAACAGACTATTTTAGCCATTCAATTAGGTAATATTTTCCCAAATCCAATGCTTTTTTTTGTTTCAACTATTGAGTCAATAAAACTGAAAGCACTAAATCTCTGGCTGTGATAGGGTGTAAAAATTATCTATGCAATAAAGCTTGATGATAATAACAGCCCACACAGTCTCACATCTATTGTTATGCAGTAATAGCTTTAGGCAGTGGGCAGTCTTATTAGCATGCTTGAAAGACAGCTTTCCATGAAAATAATGAAGATCATGTGGATCTTCCTAGCTGGACTATATTCAGTGCACACAGCCTTTAGTATTAAAATATCATATTGTGACCTAACAGCCTATAACTGATTTGCTCACATTGCGACTTAACTGCAAATTTATATGCAAGTTTATCATTCATTATGACTGCAGATTGATGTCTCTTTTCTTGTGGTTTGAACACAATAGCCAGATTTGATTTAAATACTGTGCTGATCCTTGTGAATGTTTAATTGCTTCTTAAGAACATTGTGATGTTTTCCTGCTGTGGTTTCTATGGCTGTCTCTTGCTAAAAGCGTTAATAAATGGAAGACTGGTGAGTCACACAGTTTGACAAGTCACTGTGGATACAGTATGCAAAACATTTTGCCAACACCGCCAGCTTTGCGGTTCATTGTCAGAATGTTGCTATGCAGTTACTAAGGTGTTCTAAGTGGTTGTTTGGTAGTTATTTAATGGCTCAGGTCAAAAGAGCTCATCCACAGGTTTTGCGATATTCTAGTTTATAGATATGACTCAGTTATTTATAGTTATTTTTCAAGATATTTGTTATCTTTGCGCACAAAACCTATTCTCGTAGCTTCATCAAATTAAGGTTGAACCATTGATGTCACATGGATTGTTTTAACAATGTCTTTACTACCTTTCTGGGCCTTGAAAGTGGTAATTACATGTCTATGTTAGCTTTCAGATTTTATCAAAAATATCTTCATTTGTGTTTCAAATATGAACAAAGGCCTTACGGGTTTGGAATAACATGAGGGTGAGTAATTAATGACAGAATTGTCATTTTTGGGTGAACTCTCTGAATCTCTTTAACACAGTATATAACAGTAATATTCTGAAATATTATAACTATTTAAATTGCCACTTTTAGCAGCTACTAACCGTTTTCTATTTTAATATATTTAAAAATGTAATTTACTCCTGTGATGGCAAAGCTGCCATTACTCTAGTCTTCAGTCATGCTGCTTAATATTTTTTTGGAAACAGTAATTTTGTATTTTTGAGGAAATAACTTTTAGTAATGATTAAGGATACTTTGATTAATGATTAAAAGAGCAGCATTTATTTGAAATAAAAACCCTTTGTAAAACTGTAAATGTCTTTACTGTTGCTTTTGATTAATTTAATGTGCCCTTGCTGAATAAAACCATTAATTTAATTTTACCATCCACTAGATGAAAAATGTAGGTTAATTCACATTCACTTTAAAAAATAATGACACAACCCTCCTTAAAAAGCCTCACGATTTGAGGTATCATTCATGTCCATAGCACACTTGGTACAGGTTGCCAAAGTTTAGTATTTAGTGTTAGGGGTTTGTTCAAATCACTAACTTGATGTAATAATAGAGATATTTTTCTTAGCAAACACCACTAATACATAGATAAACACATATAGCAGGTAAGTGACTTGTTACTTGCTAGTTACTTGATAAAGGTGAGAACATAAAAACATACTTTTGATGGATAGTGGTTATATTAGTACCTTAATCCCTTTTTGGGAAGAGTGTTTCTGTCAAGAGGCATGCTATTAAAACAAGAAAAATAAGAGTGTTATCTATGACAAACAGGCAGTTTGACAATTTTAATAACTAAGATCATATCACAACTAATAGACTTTAACATCAAACTAATGCTCAACATATCATGTAATATGTCTTTCATAAAACATCTCATCATACCACTTGCTGGATATACTCCACTTACCCCTCAGAAAGGGTGGACTTGACGCTACCCGTGCGGGTGACTTTTGGCCCATGGTGGTGAGGGAGCGGCAGGTCTATGGACTCTGAGCTTGTGTGTAAACTGGTCATACTGTGGCAGCTCAGTGTGTCTTTACTGCCCGCAGAAGAACTGCTGAGGTTTGGTGGCCAAGGCCGGGCGTTAGAGGGCAGAGAGAGGCCTGACGCCGGACTAGAAGCCGGGGAGTCAGTACACAGATCAGGCGTTTTGCCGTACAGCGGGCTGCTGCCTCCGCTCTGCCCACCCATGCTGCCCAGACTACCTGTTCCTGAGGAGGGTGAATCCAGGCTGGCCTGCCGCGCCAGTGTGCCATGGGGGCTGCCCAGTGCTGATGGGCATTTACCAGAATCAGGGGTGCCAGGGGAACTAGGTTTACTACTGGCCTTACTGCCAAACAACCTGGGAAAAGTGATAAGACAAAAAATTACTCATGTACACTGTTGCGTTGAATTGAGTTAATAAATGTTCTATCATGACATAATGTAAATGAAACCATGCAATTTGACTTAAAAACAAAGTTTCATCACTCCACACCAGCTTTTACTCCTCACACATAATCAAGTCTGCTTTGAGTGATGGATCTTCCCATGGGTATCTCTGTAAGGCTCCAGCAATAACAGTCAAAAGCCTGAGGTGATGCAAGCAAATCCAGCTGTATGCATCGGCTTCGCAGAGCAGAGCAGAGTACCACACAAACAAGTTTTTAAATGGACACACCTAATAATACAGAGATCAGTGCGCTGGAAACAAGCTCACACCGTCTGCTTTAATCAGCGCTGAATTGAGTCTGATCTGAATGGCAAATCATGCACCCTTGAGGAGTGTTTCCATATGCACTTATACGCTACAACCACCAGGGGGCAATCTGACCCTCTACCGACTTGTGTGCAACTATCCTCTGATGTGGGAGAGAGGTGCTGAGACTGCTAAATCTGTAGTGTGATTTAGATTCTCAAAAAATGGGACTTACAATGCAAAATAAACAGGGAGATTCAATGCTGAATGCTAAATGCATAAATTATATAATACAACTAAATGCATAACTGTGTCAATTAAAGAGAAGTTTAACTTTTTAAAGGTGCGTTCAATCAAACTTTACAGTGTTTTGACACAAAACCAGTTTCTTAGTAGAAGCACACCAAATTAGCTAGTCAACATGGACAGGTTGCATAGCAAGACCTCATAAACAATGAACAAAACTAAAAATAAAAGAAATGTGCCAAACTACATTAAATATACAAATGTATCATAGTGCAGAGGATAGAAATGGTTTGTCCTCACCACAATTTAGTTTCGTGCAGTGAATCACAGCCTGCATTTGTTGGTTAGATGTGTTTTGAAGCTTGGTAGCTGGTTTGAACTAGTTTAAGGTTTTTATCTTAGTCCAGATTGAGCTGAAACCAGCTCATGACCAACTAAGAACCAGCTTAAACCAGCTCAAACCAGCTATAGTACCATGCTTCAGAACATACCTAACCAGTATATGCTGTTTTTTTTTTTTCAACAGGGGTCATGAAACAAAATTCTAAGCACTTTTAGAAGCCCAAATTCACATTTTTTCCTATTTAGCTAATGTCGTGGTTAATAAATGTATGTATTTTTGAGCTTATTTCAGTCCTATCCTCACTATCAACTTGCACATCTCTTGATCCCCACAGTGAAATCTGGTCCTGAAGCAAAACTAGTTGAGAACCACTGATTTAGATTACATCCTGGTCTATTCATCTGAGCTTTTGTGGGCTGCTGACAAGATTTCAGGTTGTCTAATGGTGACTGGAAGTAATACAAGAGAGAGAGAAGACTATTGATATGACTAAGCCAATGAGCTCCGTAATCCATCACAAAATTTCCTGGATCTCCAAGGTAAGCCTAAACTCATTGGCGAATCAATTCAGCATTGCAGCACAGCCTGAGGCAACTCACATACTAAGGAAACATGCTGGAATGCTTCCTCTGCTCGGGGCCAAGAGGTCACGACATCACAGGTTGAGCCAAACCACAAAAAGCAATGGTTCTTTTTTACTGTCTGCCTGTGTCCATTTGTCTCAAGCTAATTTGCTTACTTTGCCTTCATATTTTAGTCTTATCTCTGCTTACGTCTGCCTTTTGTCATCTTCGTCTAACATTTCTTGTCCTCCTATTACCCCAGTCATTTTATTCACTAAGAAGTCTGTTACCTGCGGAATGTGGGGGATGCAATGTCTGGGTATTTGGAGCCTGGCTGTCTGAGTCCGGATTGGGTGGATGTTGGACTGGATTTGGGGGAGGTGGACAACCCTGTTCCCTCCTGATCCGATCCTGCAACTTTCTCCTTATCCGTCTGGTTGATGGTGACGGGACTTGAGCGTCCTGATCCTACTTTCCCGGGGTCTCTTCTCTTTGTGCTGGTTGGGGTTCCTACCACCCCTCCACTACCTCCTGCAGACTTTCCGCTGACATTCGAATCAATGCTGCTAGAGCTAGAACGGTGCCCGCTGCGGCCCACCACGCTGCTTCCTCCGCTAGATGACTTTGCCGGTCTAGGTAGGGAGCGATACTGGAGTGGAACCTTTGAGCCTCCGCAACCTAACAAAACAGCATCGTCCTGGTGTTGAGCACCATCAAGACTTGTCTTCCGACCGTTGCTGATTGCTGTGCCCTTCCCGATGCCTGCAGACTTGGGAACCTTGCCTAGAGTAGCAGAACCACTGGTCAGAGTGGCTCCGCTGGCTGTGATGAGGGCTCCGGCGGAACCTGGAATTTTCTTAAAGCCGAAGGAGCTTGTAGTAGGTGGCCGACCAATGCCTGAGGGTGGCTTCTTCCCTTCATCTCCACTACTCTTGCCCGCATCTGATGGTGAGCGCTGGATACTTGGGCTCTTAGATGGGGTCTTGCCTTTCTCAGATGCCTTGGCATCATCCGTTTTACCTGTCAGCACAAAGATGTTTGTTATGGCACTGGTACCTCCTGCTTAAAGGATTAGTTTACTTCCAGAATAAAATTTCCTAATCATTTACTAACCCCAATGTCATCCAAGATATTTATGTCTTTCTTCAGTCGAAAAGAAATTAAGGGTTTTGAGGAAAACATTCCAAGATTTTTCTCCATATAGTTAACCTCGATGGAACCCAATGGGTTGAAGGTCTAAACTGCAGTTCCAATGCAGCTTCAAAGGGCTCCAAAAGACCCTTATTCCTAGGCTGGAATCTTCTAGAGCCCACTGAAGCTGAATTGAAACTGCAATTTGAACCTTCACCCAGTTAAGTCCCGCTGAAGTCCACCACATGGAGAAAAATCCTTGAATGCTTGCCTCAAAACCCTTAATTTCTTTTTGACTGAAGAAAGAAAGACATGAACAACTTGGATGACATGGGGGTGAGTAAATTATCATGATTTTTTTTATTCTGGAAGTGAACTAATCCTTTAATCATTCAATACAGCTGGCCAGGGGTGGCCAGTTTTTGCTATTTTTTTGCAAGCAATTTCACAACCCAATCAATCATCACCAATACAATGCAAAGCCACTCTGCCAAACACTGCTGTGTTCTAGCCAATGGCACTTTTTTTGCAACTCAGCAAACAGCACAGTTAAGGTAATCTCGGCCAAAATTACTTGTTTCCTGCTGAGTATCCCAAAGAAAAAAAGTAGGTAGAGCTTCAGTTGCAAAAGCTGGCTGAGATAAAGAAAAAGACGAACACTCAACAGTCCCTTAAAGTTACCAAAAAGCCTCTTCTCTTTTGATTTCACCTTCTCTTTGAAGCTACAGTAAGCAATTTTCTGGAATACCACGCATAAAAGGTCCCCTACTGACAGATATCACTGAAATTGTGCAGCTTTTGGTTTTGTAACCAGCTAAAAGGAATCCTTTTCTTTCATGCTTCCTTGAAAAAACTTCCGAGTTCCATTTTAAAAGTTCTTTAGAGGACTGACATTTTGAAAGGGTACCTAAAGGTTTTTTTTTAAAGGGCCTGAGAAACTGCTTCTTTTCATTTTTTTTACAACATACAACTGTTTGAGAGTTTGATACCTGGTGTTTTGAGAGAGGTGGACGTGCCTTTGGTCCGTGGTGGCGTGATGCCAACCTGTGCACTCATGCCCCTCCTCCAGGAGCCTGTTTGAGACATGGACAAACCTGTCTTCTGGCCAACATCCTCACCCTGACATGAAGAGGACGGGGATGAAGTCTTCCACTTGTCCATCCCTGGCTCCATCTCTTCGTCAACCTTCTTCAGATCCTCAGCACCAGCCCAGCTGCTAGCATCCTGCTCGGTATGTCTGTGCGTATCTTTATTTGACTGTGAATCACACAGACACACATATGTGAGCTCACATACAGAAATCTCACTTTGGCAATCCATCTGACAGATGGCCAAACTTTTCTTACTAGCCAAAGCAAAATGGCCAAAACTCTCAGTCTGTTCAATCTGCTGCGGCCTACTGACAGATTGCTGATACAAAGCTATTTATAAAAATGTGCGTGAGGAGAACAAATACATATAACTAGATGTATGCACACCTGTGCTGCTTTGCTCTTGCGAGATGAGATGCCAGAATACGTGGGTGGATTCAGATCGTCAGTGCCGATGTTATCTAAAGTATCACTCAAACCACTGCTGACTGAACTGCTGTCATCCCAGCTGTAGAGACAGAAAAAGAAAAGTGTTAAAAATATATAACCTTATGAGCATTGTTACAGGTCAGGGTATTTTGCTTTTGTTTTGGGGTCGCTTTGCTTGTTTTCTCTTTGATTCTATAGGTTTCCAGCTAAAGATCCACCTGTTCCTAATTAGAGAACTGGGCATTTAAGAGATCCATCCTTGTGTGGGAGGAGGCTGCTTCTTTTGTTAACATCCTGAAGTTGAGCTCGGAGGGGGAAGCTGGACCTTTTACCTTTGTCTTTCTTTAAATTTTATTTCTGTTTATTATTTGTTTATTTTGGCTATCCCCTAGACCAAATAAATGTTTTTGGCTTAGAATGATACTTTTGGACTCATGAGATGTAACAATTGGGGGCTCATCCGGGATATTAATGCTGTTACAGCCCGAGACAGAGTGTAACAGCAGAAACAAAGATAAAGGCTTCTTATTCTCATCCCATTCACATCCTAAGTATGACTAAACTCATACTTAATATAAACTGATGGACCAACATACATTAGTTGGCAAAGTTAGGACATTATTTGTCTGATTTATGAGCATTTTGTGTTTGTGGACATGTCCCATTCATGCTTTATTTGTTTTTTAAGGTTTTATCTTCTGAAAATATGAAGAGAACGTTTATCCTCACAAGGTTTGTCTTTGATTAGACCTTTCCAAACATTCATCACAAGGACCAGAACTGGAAATATGATTGCAATGCACGTTCATTCATATTTCAAAGCTGCTATTGTTGACTCACTGTCATCATCTTATTCATATTAATGTGCTTAATTAGTCCACTCTGCAGCTTCGCCACTTCAATTCTCATTAACTATTGACAATATTTTTTCCCCCACTCCTTACGTTCTCATTCCTCTCCATTTACCAGACCGCATCTAATTAATGAAGGATATTAAACAGTAGCTCTGACACCCTCGACTTTGTTGACCCAGTTGAAAATCCTAGAGGAAAGCCGGGTGTGCATGCATATGAAGTTATTTATTCTGCCCAAGCAGTAACATGGCCAAGTCAATTGTAAACTCATTTTCTGTCTATTACACCAGATAAATCATATGCTGTTATTTATCGCCTACTGTCTTTCTCTCGTGTGATCATGTGTGTGCAGGCATATGTCCTCACATTTAATGAATTCGTCAGATCTGATCATTGAGATACTGTGTTCAACTCTCTGATGACTAGTGGCTGTTTGCTTCTCAGCTCTACAGACTAAATTGACAGCTATACCGACACAAAATCCATTTAGACGAGACAAAGAGAAACATCCTGGCATTTACCGACATCTTCTGACATAAAAAGAGATCACTGAAATATTCAAACCTCTTTCCTGATGTCAGTATCTACAGTTCAATTATTCATATCGATTCTATGATTCTGAGTAGTGCTTACAGAACAGTGTTAGCATTGAAAATTCAATAGATTCACGTCCACCCAGGAGACGTGCCTGTCCAGGACGCTTCGTCTTCTTCTTGAAATGTTTGACGAGCTAGTAAAGGTTCTCTCGACTTTTCTAATGTATGCAGGACAGAGTGAGTAAAGAAAAGTAAAGAAAAGTTTGAGAGGCTGAAAGCGGCTGGATAATAATTGTGAGAGACCCCGCAGGGCTCTTAACACCAGCGTGTGGGTGTTTCTGAAGATTCCAGCGTTAGAAAGAGACTCGGTGGGTGCGAGTATGTGCGCAATCACTCTAAAAATATCAGTATTGATTTTTCAACATTCTTGTTTCTCCCTTATTTAACTCCAGGAGCACTTGACACATTTAGCTTGAGATCTGATAGTTATACAATAAAATGTAAATTAAAGATTAGAGATGCCAAACTTTAAAGGCTATTATACAACAGATTGTTTTCTTAAATCTGATTGTTAGACAAACTAACTATATTGCTTGGCAGATAGTCTCACTTGCAATCCTTGCAAAGTCTATTGATAACATCAACAACCTAAAACGTGTGTTTAAACTATGCATTAGTTGGAACTTTTCAAGAGTGAAATGATTTAAGTATCTAGTGACTTGACACACATTAGCAGCTAATGCTTTAACACCTGGATAGAGTTATTGACTTGTTGGTGCTATGGCAGTCCTGAGCTCAGATGAATGTTAAATCAAGCTTATTACTGCAAGCTGAAGTACAAAGTGTTGGAACAGAGCACCTACACAAATCAATAACCGCTAAACGCTATTCCAACCAAGCTGACAATTTCCTGATATGCACTCTGGTGAAACTTTACCCTGCCTTAAAGCTTTCTAAGGCTTTCTGGCTTTTCCACATTGGCCCTCCCACAATGTAACAGTAAACATCTAAAACTGTAGAACTCAAGCTTAGGTGGGCATCCTTTGCCTGTGGGACACTTTTTGGCGAGGGCTCCCTGGTTAAGGTCACCTTGACAGTCTTGTTTCCACACACCCTTGTCCCCGCTGAGAGTGCCCACTGCTTCGAGAGAATGACATCAGCAGGAAAAGAGCACAGTCACTGTTGTCAGATAGAATGGTGAATAAAGCTCTACTTTACAGGAAACTGCAAGATTATCTAATTTTGGGTGTTCATGTTAAAATGTCTTTGGGTTTGACTGTTTCATATTATTTTATAATATCTTGAATTGTAAAAATTAATGCTTAAGGCCATGGGCAGCATCTCAAATACATATTCCTGGTAATTGACCATGAGAAATGAACTGTGACAAATGTTATATATTTCAAAGCACATTGTCAATGAGGGCAAAATGAGTTGGAAATTAGTTCCCTTTAGTGCAGTTTAAGATAACATTACATGGCTCACCAAAAAGCAGACTATGATTTGAAAAACTTGACTGTTTAAAAGCATTGTCATTTACTTTACGTAGCAATTGCTTCCTTCTTAGGCTAATTCGCCACATGGGATATCAAGTAATCAATTAATGAAGCAGAACAGTAATGTCAGTGAATATCCAGGAACAGTCGATATTTCATAAGCAGTCTGTTAGGGTGGCAACATTCTCTGAAATGGCAGGAAGCTCCGCCTCCACATACAGGGAGACAAAATGTTCATATTTATGACTTATCCACTGCTGTTTTACAGGAACACGCATGCTGTCTGTTCCAATCATTCTTATTTAAAGGGAACCCGCTGTATTAAGACTTGTATGGCTTAATATAATGTAAATGATGTACGTTATTTAAAAAATCCACATCAGTATTTCAATGACGTCAAATGGTTGTACTGGTGGTTGATGGTTGATGGTCAATGGTTAATACGATGACCACAGCTACTGAAAGAGCTTACAGGTGGAGATTGATATAAGCATAGGTCTAAACCAAATGCCATACCATTGATTTTCCTCACAAGGAGTCTAAACTCCACTAGATTTTGAGGAAAATCTGCGCTGATAAACACCTTCAGTGGCTGCGGTGTCTTGACAAGCATCGACATGTACATCCTGACAGGATGGCGTCTAACGTTTCTTATTTCTGCTGTTTGTAAACTCTTCCAGTAACTGTGGTTTACTAAAAGCCTCAAAGGCATCAGGGCTAAAGTAGACAAAACAAAGACGCGAGTCTTCAGGAAATTCTATTCGTCCACAGAGATTTTCCCATTTTTATCGCTAGGAAAACAGTGAAGACTTACATTGCTTCTCTTGTTGCCCTTCGACTGAAAATTACAACCAAAAGCTGCACAATGTGGCATTGTTTCAGTATTTTATTTTCCGAGTTGCTTATTCTGAGTTGTGTTGTGGTAAATATAGCAACAGGTAGCGCCAGTAGTTCATCAATCCCATAGTCCAATTTTTTTTTAAAAACGATGTGGATTTTTATTTATTTTTTGTAAATATTTCATGGCTTTTGTACTATACATTTTACTAAAAGACATAATTTTGATTATATTAAGCCATACAAGTGTTAAAACCCAGGGTTCGCTTTAAAATAAATTGTGACTTAGCAGATACATTTTTTCCTGGCCTCGCCATGCGCTTTTCTTTGCTATCCGATCTCTTGCAATGTAGGCTGCTATGCATATCCCATGAAAAAATTCTAAAATGCTATGCTTTATATGCTAAAAGCCAATACAGATCCAGTTAATATAATCTGAGCACTAAGCTGTACAAGAAGAAGCTGCCTACTACAATCTGGTATGCTTTATTGGGACTGTACAACATGATTCCACAGTGATTCAGTATAGTTTTTTATAACAGCAGTCAGACCTAACACTGCTAGTGAGATAAAGACCCCAGAGAGCTGCCCAAGAAGCTTGCCTATTTGGGCTGAATATTTAATTCTCTCCTGAGCTGTTGTACCTGTGACAGGACTGACAGTCAGACCAGGGTCCGGTCCACACTCACTGTCACCAATGTTTCCACTTTTGTCTTATTGAAGATGATGCCTTTTCTAGTTATAACATAATTCACATCAGCCAAGTTGCTATATAAAATGCGTTTCTGACTGTTTTTGATTCTCACACCTGTTTGGTTGGGTGAATATTTTACATAGATTGTTTTTTATTCTTTTTTTTATTTAAACACCTCACAGTATGAGTGTCGGTATTCACTTCTTTTTCATTGAGTGTGCAGTGCAAATGTCCATTCAAGCATACAGTAATATTCTCATGCAATATTCAGTGATGAAAGAACCATGCAACAATAACACTCAATGAAGCAAGATTTGCGCCCTACATGGATCAAAACAAATAAATCACTTGCTGTGTCCATTGGTCTGTTAAATATGTCCCATGCTGTGGCGTAATTATGGCAAAACAACATAATTCAGGAAATTACCCATTGTTTGTATGGTACTACATACCATATATATATATATATATATATATGCTATTTTATAAGAGCATGCCATCAGCCAATAATTTTTCTACTTCCATAAATCTAATTAAACCCTCAAACAAGAAGTAGATTAGCATAAGTCTTAAGGACATGATGCCATTTTAATTCTTTTTAATTCTCCACGATGCCATGTTAATTAATTTCAAAGAAACTCATTGACAGAAACAATGTCTGCTATCCAATGATCCCCAAAGGGAAAATTCAGTCTTCGAATGTTGACACTGATATAACAACACACTGAAAGCTTTTTCAAATGTACAACATGAAAAATAATACAATTTAACAGAGTAACTCTTGTCAACATTTGTCAAAAACAAAACCTCTAGAGCCTTAGCTGTACATTAAACCAAATGGTGACAGGCCTGTTAGAGTCACCAACATACCAAAGTATGTCTCAAAATTCTCTCAAAGTGAGGCGAAAGGGTGAACACTAACTCACCGCCCTGCGATTGATGCTGTCTGGTTGTCTGCAAGCTGCCCATGTCATGCTATAGCTCCAGGGGAGGAGAAATCAAGAGAAGAAAAGCAAAGGAGAGAGAAAAAAGGAGGGGAAAAGATAGAGGAAGAACGCAACCCACCTGCTTGGTTGCGAAACACGGGCTGGAGGGAAGAGAGCGACATCTCGCCACTTCTTACAGCTCCACCCCACCCCCCACACCTCACCCCTCCCCTGGGCCCATCATGCACTCTGAGAAATGCTTCAGACATCCTCAACCAACTGGGGCGTTGCCAGAAGAGACAGACTCCAATCAAAGTCAGAGTCAGGGTCAAACTGGAAGTTGCATGCTGGGTAACACAAGGGAAATCATGCACAGTGACCTTTATGCTCTAAAACTTTGGGAACTGGAAATATCCATCTCTTCATCAATTCTTAATGGTCCTGATTAAATAAATGCATACAAGATGCGTCATTCAAAGTAAAAAAAAAAAAAGTGAAATGTTCTTTGTACAGCTTAATCAAATCAGTTTGAATGAAATGGCCTTGTGGAGGCAGAGTATGACAATGTCTCTTATGAACCTCAGGGACAGTCAAACGTCACTACCTTGAGTGAAAAAACATCTGACTTCTGCATTGCAGAGGAAACCGACAACCAGCCGCCACGAAACACTAAATCCTTAGACCTGAGCTTCGGATACACCGCATTACTTCTGGAAATCAATACACTGGCACCACTCAGGGATGTAGAAGCTCTATTTTTCAAACAGACAAACCCACAATCATAGAAGCAGTGGACTGTGTTCTTGATTAAGGATTGTATGACGTGAAATGTGTGGAAAGGACAGCTGATAAACAGTGTGACTGTGGTGGTAGTGGCACAACAAATCTGTCTACATGTCCAATGATTATTATTCTGTTCTATACCACCACAAGGCTGGCTCTGTCCCATTTGTTTCTGCTAAACAAAAGGCAGTTCAGGGCAATTTCAATTGGCTCCGCACCGCCCTCTTAATCATAAAGGCCTGGAATCAAAGCTATTTATTTCACACTCTTTAAGAATTGTATTTCACACAGTTATTTAGTTATCTAGTCATCATGCATTTGGTGCCATGTTTTGTGTGAGGTTGGAAGGTACAGGGATGATTAAGTGTAATAGAATAGTGTAAGTGCACATATAAAATGAGTTCAATTTTGTCTGAGAATGAACTCTAGCTGTTTATGTCATGTCTGAGTGATGGGAACAAAATTAATGAATTAAAATATATATTCATATATGTATGTTTTAAAAATATATGACCTAAGAGATTATATAAAACATACATTTTCACAACATTCTTGTTAAATCATTATATATTATTGTGAATTTATAATACATTGAAGATAACTGACAACATACATTTACTACTTTATATACACTGCTGTTCAAAAGTTTGGGATCAGTAAGATTTGTACTGTTTTTTAAAGAATTCAATTTTAGGAATTAATTGAATTGAATTCAGAATTAAAGGCTGCATTTATTTGATCAAAAATACAGAAAAAACTGTAATATTGTACAGTTTAAAATAATGGTTTTCCATTATAATATATTTTAAAATATAATTTATCCCTGTGATGCAAAAAGTCTTTTTCTTTAGCCATTACCCCAGTCTTAAGTGTCACATGATCCTTCAGAAATCAATCTAATATGCTGATTTATTATCAATGTTGGAAACAGTTGTTCTGCTTAATATATTTTGGAACCTGTGATTCTATTTTCAGGATTCTTTGATCAATAAAAAGTCTTTGCTATTACTTATTATCAATTTAACACATCCTTGGTGAATAAAAGTATTATTTTCAAAAGAAAAAGAATAAAAATGTTCTGCACTGACCACAAACTTTTACATTTTTATAGTTATATTGGTACAAAAAAAAACAAAAAAACTCTATTCTAAATAAATGCTTTACTTTTTTTTACTTTAATTATTATTAAAGATCTTTACTCTTTAACTTTATTAAAGAATCCTGAAAAAAAAAATAATAATAAAATCACAGGTTCCAACTAAATATTAAGCAGCACAACTGTTGATAATGATTTGATCAAATAAATGCAGCCTTGATGAGCATAAGAAACTTCATTAAAAAATTAAACATTAAAACTGATCACAAACTTTTGAACAACCGTGTACTACACAGTAAAAATGAATCTTACAGTATATAGCTGCCTTTATACTGTAAGAGTCCTTTGCAAGGGGATTTTCATATTTAAAGTTCTTAAAAAGTTTGAAAACCCTTTATATAATGTGGTAATATAGGCCAGGTTTTTCTGTCTGGGCTCTAATGAAATCTCTTGTTTGTTTATGCGGACAGTGTTTTCTGTTTACATCCCCAGGGCAATGATCAGTCCAAATGCTCTATTACTTACTGACTTTTAGCAGTGTTTGTCACTAGTGGAGTATCCTATTAGATCCATTATCTAAACAGATGCACACCGTCTGCATGAAGAATTGAGAATGAATCGCAAAACCCAGACAGTGCAAGCAGAGAAAGAATGGCTTGATTTTTATATCATTCATTCTTGAAAAATATGCCAATAGTTGTGATATACATAGAGCAATAATGACTCGATGGCTCTGTATTGATCAGGACCAGCACATCATAAGCCTCTAAAAGTGGTAAAAATAGCCGGTACAGAGCAGCATCTGCAGCATCTCAAATGAACTGGAGTGAGACTTGACTCACAACTGAGTTTATCATTATATCATTATAAGGGTTTATCCCAGGTGAACATGCGATAATTACTCTGCTCTTCTGTAAATGCTTGTAGCTGAAGTTCAAAACTTAAAAGTGCTGAGCAACAAAAAACTACTTAACATCCCTGGAGGAGTTAGAATAGATGTACATTGACACACCAACAAAGGTTGTATACTGAAAATAAGGATGAATTACGTAGAAAAGGACCAAGAGACAAGGAAATGGTATTAACGTAAAACTGTTACTGAGGAATAAAACTATGTGGGTTGACCTTAAACTGTCTACAGTCAGGCTCTGGTTGATTTGGTGGACTTTGATGGATGGTTTTGAACGCAGAGGGAAGGAAACACAAACCAAGGGGCTGGCAGGGGGTCTTAGTATCGGGGGTCCTGGGAAACATGGTCGGATATTGCAAAGTGTTACTGGAGACTTCAAATAGAGAGAAAACAATCTTTGAAAAATGGCATTACAAGCACCTATTAGCTTTTTAATCAGCAATTTATCTTTTTCAGAAATTCCAATGCACTAGATTATGTATTGTTTCTAAATAACATTGACATTGTATCATCAATATCTTGACTTCTTGAAATCTACACTACCAGTCAAAAGATTTTTAATGTTTTTAAAGAAGTCTCTACTGCGCACCAAACCTGCATTTATTTGATCCAAAGTACAGCAAAAACAGTACAATTCTGATATATTTTACTATTTAAAATAATTAAAATAATTGCTGCTCAAAAACATGTATTATTCTTATTATGTTAAAAGCAGCTGAGTAGATTTTTTTCAGGTTTCTTTGATGAATAGAAAATTCAGAAGGACAGCATTTATCTGAAATAGAAATCCTTTGTAACATTATAAATGTCTTTATCATCACTTTTGATCAATTTAAAGCATCCTTGCTAAATAAAAGTATTAATTTTTATAATTTCTTTCCAAAATATATATATACTGACTCCAAACATTTGCATGGTATAGAATAATGTTACAAAATTTTAGATAAATGCTGACCTTTGGATCTTTCTTTTCATCAAAGAATCCAAAAAAAAACTCAATTTTACTCAACTCTTTTAAATACTGATAATAATATTAATTTAAAAAAAAGTTTCTTCAGTATCAAATCAGCATTTTAGAATGATTTCTGAAGGATCATGTGACAATGAAGACTGGAGTAATGATGCTGAATATGTAGCTTTGATCACAGGAATGAATTACATTTTAAAATATATTCAAATAGACAGCAATTATTTTAAATAGTAGTAAAATTATTTCACAATATTACTGCTTTTGTTGCGTTTTGGATCAAATAAATACAAACTTGGTGAGCAGCAGATACTTTTACTGTTCAAAAATTTTGACTGGTAGTGTATATGTTTACGATGGTTTAAGAATATCAACTACTGGAATTACTTAATTACATAACTTCTCAACCTTTGTTCAATGTTTAATATAAAATGAATGAGATATAACTATAAAAACAAATAATCTTTTCTAGAAAAAGCCAGCTGTAAATATATATACTCAGGCAAGGGAGGCAGTTCAAAATATTCTCATTCAAAATATTGAATGAGATAAAAAAAAAAAAAAAAAAAAAAAAATCGTAGTACAAAAATAAAACAAAGCCAAAATTACAAAATATAACATTAAAAGTGCATAAATCACTTAAAAAAACTACTTAAAGACAAACTTTGAGGACTTTGCCTTCTCATTTCAGAACACCACTGATATAAAAATAAAAAATATAAAATGGTAAAGAATCAATAATGAGTTAAAAGAGCAGCTCTGGGTAGCAGGGCAAAAATAGTCATTCACTTATGAAGCGAGCAAATGAATCTCAATTAGTCAGTGATTTCCTGCACCAAATAAGATGGTACGGTGACCATCTATAACCTGAAAGAACTCCATGACTCCATTTCAGTGTGATGAATGAAGGTGCGGGAGTCTGAATCATTTTCAGTTTAGAACAATAATTCATCCTGTCAGACTTGTGTATAAAAACACTGAATCAGTCACAAAACCACATTTGTCTAATAGGAATCTTTGTCAATGACTGTAAAATCACATCACAGCAAAATCCTCCCGCTGTTTACCACAGAATAACAAAACCGCAGATCATTTTAACATCAGTCCTTCAAACACACACAAACCCTCATATCTTCGTTCGCTCTCACTCCCTGCACACGAATAAACACAAACCAATCCCCAAAGCTTTCCTTTCAAGTACAAAAATGCCGAGCAAGCTGTCATAAGCAGCCAGCCTCTTTCTGCGAGTCTGAAAGCGAAGGGTTTTACTTATTCATGTCCGCGCGCTGTCGTACGGGTCCTGCTTTCTCAACCTCAGAGCTGCCGCTAGCCATGCCTCATCTATGTTGCATGATGGGAGTATTTATAGCTGAAGTCTTTTAGCCACCATTGGATTAATCTCATGGCAACTGACTTCCAGACATCATCACAATGATGCATATATAACTTTTTGTCAGACAGACACTACAGTAAATTCCCATTCCATTCAGCCTGCGATGACTTCAAATGACCTGTTTTTAATTCAAGTCAGCACTGTCTTTTGTCTTTTTAATGAATGTTATTGCAGGATTACTAAAAACAACACTGTGAGATTATACTACTTATACGATTTACTAGCAGCAGCCCACTTTTGCACTTTAGGCCGGATTTCTACGAGGCAAAATTATTGGCATTATACGAGAGACGTGTTGCTGTTGGCCGGGCTGCATTGCTGCTTATTCAGCAGTCAGAGTTTTAAAAGGGCAACAGCAGATTGAAATAATCTCATTTTCCCCAGCCTGAGGGTTTCAAACTGAGCCACACGCCACAGCAGGAGAGAGAGGGAGTAAGCTTTGTTTAAATGCCCAAATCTCAGCAGTCACACTCTTTGAGGTACTACACACAGATGGCCACTCAAAGCATATGACAGCCACAATTACACTACTACACACTGCCGATATGCAAACACACTCCTGACTGGCTCTTTTATTCAAACAAATGGAAGTTAGCAAGCCTCCAGCATGTTCAGCAATGATATGAGTTGCCAACACTTCAGCCTTTGCCTTGATGCTCATGCAGGAAATGCTACTTTGAGTGTGGCTCGCATCGTTTCATGTTGCTTTCTCACTGTTGCCTGTGCTCTCTTTAGGGTCAATCAAATTGGGCTAAAAAAAACTTATATTTGGTTAAAAAACTCATCTTTTGATATAATAAACTAATTTAAATTTAAATAATTGTCTAATATCAAAGACATTTTATATAATAATTATATATTTAAAATATAAAATACTGAAAATAACATACGGAATATAACAATATTATATATAAATATATTTATTAATACAATACAATATTATAGAATATTATATAATTAATATAATACTTTTAAATAAATATTATAATAAATAATTATTTAAAATTATATACATTATATTGCACTAGATATTATATTATATTATAGTATATTATATTATATTATCAAATAGCAACATTTGTCTATAATATAATATACTTAAAAATATTGTAGTAAATATTATTTAAAATTATTATACTGTACAAAAATACACAGATGCACATATCTATATTACAATATTATATTATATTATATTATATTATTTTATAGATTAAAAATTCATTTTAAATGTTTTTTTTTTCATTCACTGTCTCCCGACAAGCTATGACAGTTTATTATTTTGCAGGACAAAATGCAAGTAACCTCCATAATATACGTTTAAATAAATATTGTAATAGAAATTATATAAAATCATTATCTATTTATTTATCTATCTATTATTCACTGACTCCTGACAAGCTATGACAATTTATTTGATAATATAATATAATATAATATAATAGTAGGAGTCAAATCCCTAAACCATAATCCCTAGCAACACCACTGATTTTAAAGACAGCATATTATCATATAACCTAATCTTGTTTTTATTAATTCTTAGTATTATTCAGATTTCTGTAGCAAAAACCAAAGTGATAGCTTTAGCTGTAGATTACAAGTGAATTGCAGAGAAGAGTCAGAGACGGACTTGGAACGACATTAAGCAGCGACTGTAATGAGTCCCTCTGGAACCTTCTGCTCTCTCCACCCTACAATATCACATCGCACAGAGAACAAGCGCACAGGGATCATGTTTATCTTGCCAATTAGAGCTGGTAATTGGTCAGGGAGTCAGGGGTCGGTAAAATACTAACCATAAAACACACAGGTACTGACTACTAAACATTCAGTAATTATTCACAGCAATAAAATATATGAGCTGCTACTAAAATAAAAAGCTAGTAGATTGAAAGCTATCAGAATTGGCCAGAAAGAGAGAGGGGGACATTTTCTAAAGTCACGGGGGCTCTGAGCTGACAGTTTTCCTCATTCACATCCCCTCTGGACAGGTAGGGTTCATTAGTCTGGGGACCGATGTTCAGTCTGGGGACCTTCAGCACAGCTGATCCTTATCCACAGAATGACTGACTGTTACCGGAGGCAAGACCAAAATACGATGCCTCCCTGAGGCTCCAGACTCTGCCAGTTTACTGGATTTTAGGTTGTGAAAAACATTTGACACCGATGGGGAATGGAAACAGCTTGAATGCCAAGAATTCCAAAAGAAGCAGCAGGTAGTCCATGGATGGAACTGTCTAATGCAAACTGTACACAGAAATGGCTGGTGTTCTCAAAATGGTAAGCTCTATCATTGCATCATGCCATTTCAATGAAAAGCGGCAAACAGATTATTAAAACTGTAATAATACCAATCAATAATACTAATACTACTGCTACTACTACTAATAATAGTTGTTTACATGCACCTTGCAGAATGTGCAAAAGGTTAATTATTTTACCATTTATCATTTTTTTTATTTAGTACTGACCTGAATGAGATATTTCACAGATATTTCACAAAAAAAAAACAACAACAAAAAAAACAGCTGTGGATGTAAACATATAGTCCACAAGAGAAAATAATAGTTAAATTTATAAAAAATGACAAAAGTTTACATACGTTTGATTGTTAATACTGTGTAAAGCTTTTTTTCTTTTTTAATGATAGTTGTTTATGAGTCCCTTGCACGCTTTTCTTCAAAAAAATTATTTGGTTTTTCAGCATTTTTGTGTATTTTTTTTTGTACTTTCCAACAACGACTGAATGATTTTGAGATCCATCTTTTCACACTGAGGACAACTAAGGAACTCATATGCAACATTTAAAGAAGGTTCAAATGCTCAGTGATGCTCCAGAAGAAAAAAACAATGCATTAATAGCCAAACTTTTAAACTTTTGAACAAAATGAAATTGTTTACATTTTTCTTATTTTGCCTAAATATCATATGTATACTTTTTTTTTTATTTAATACTGCCCTTCAGAAGCTACAGAAGATACTTACATGTTTCCCAAAAGACAAAATAAGTTACATTCACCTTATATACATTTTATATCCAAATACATTTTACCTTGATCTTCAAAGTTTTCACTCCCCAGCTGTTATTGCATTGTATTTCCTTCCGAAGCATCAGTGAGCGTTTGAACATTTTGTAATAGCTGCATATCAGTTGTCCTTATTCATTGTTGGAAAGAGTTAAAATACACAAAAATGCTGAAAAAAACAAAGAATATGTGGGACCTGAACGATTTTTCTGAAGAACAGCGGGCAATTCCTTTGTTTGAGGAACTATTAGGAAAAAAATAAACAATATAATTTGACACAATTATATTTAATTTATTTCTCAGAAATACATCCGATTTTATATGCTCAACCCTAAACGTCTTGTAAACACTGTTTTTTGATTACTATGGATGTTGGTCAAAAGGCTGTTTGCTATATAATTGAGCAATTCTTGGTCCAAATAAGCTGTAAGGTGGACCAGACATTATGCTCACTGTACCAGTTATGTGAAACTAACCAACAGGTGAAACCTTTCAAAATATGCTTAGCATTTTAGTCTCACAAAACAAAGATTTGTTTATACACAGATACTAAAAATATGTTCTTATCTCCGTTTGACAGCAGACAAGATGCAGGTTTAGATGTGACTGACAGGCCGCTATGATACTGTCTGGACCTCATCAGTTACATTCACTCCTAGTCATTAATCTTAGTTCTCATCCAGCACAGACAAAGGCAGGAAGCAACTCATTGATCACAGAAAGGTGATATCAGCTCCATCAAATGCTGATTCTTATTCATTACCTGATCTGAACCCTGTTGAAGTCCTCAAAGAGTCAGACATCACAAAATGGTGTTACATTCATCTAAATCACTTGTATTAGAGTTTCTGCTAAAAAATTTATGGGTTTTATTATCAAATGACACAGTGAAGGAGACCAGCAATGTAATGAACTCCATTTTCCAACATTTCGCCAATATCCCACAGTTACGGAAAGTGTCACACATTCATTTAAATCTTGTCAGAACTTCTTACTTTCTTAAATGAGCTTTCCTCTCAACCCGTCAGCATTTGGCTGTTTCATAGCCTGTCAGAGACCCCAAATGTGTGGAAATTCACTACCTCTACTACTTAAAGACACAGAGCTCCTAGTATTGTGAATGTACGCATTTAAAACATTGTGGGAAGTGTCCACAAACACTTGCTGTAATCAACAATGAAATAAATGAATTAGCAAGTCTTGCAAGTAAGTCTTACCTGTCTTCCCCTTGCATCTCTTTGACCCCTTTCTGAACAACCTCTCGAGCAGGTGTCATCTCAGGTGGGCGTCCAACATTTCGAGAGTAAAGGTCGACATTCCGTGAGTAAAGACCTCCATCTGTGTGGTACCTTATGATTAAACAACAAATTATTAATGAATTATCATCTGAGAGCATTTGTCATGGGTTATATAGACGGGGTTAAAGTGCCCCTATTATGCCTTATTGCCTTTCATGCAGTGTGTAATGTAGCTGTATGTAAATATAAACGATCTGCAAAGTTGTAAAGCCAAAAGTGCACAATAAATAAAGTTACTGTCTCTCAAAATAAAGAATCAACTATGTACAGCCTAAACGAGTCGTTAGTAGTATAAATCCCACTTTTGCGAAGGCTACACGTCACAGTGTAACACATTTATATAAAGTGCACATATGTTCTAGGTTCGTCGACTGCATACAACTTTTCCTGCCCTCCAACACAATATTTTACTGCCAACTGATTCTCTAATTTTGGGAAGTTCAACAAAGGATTCACAAAACGCTTGCTCTTGAAAGATGGTACCCAGTTTATTTGGACCAGCAGAATTACAACCTGTAAATATGATAAATAATATTTGATGTTTTATCATTTCAAAATACTATGACAATGCGCATATTGTTTCTGACAAGCGCTGAACGCAGTATACCAATCATAACAGGCTGGGCCATCTGACCAATCAGAGCAGAGTAGGCTCACAGAAAGGAGGGGTTTAGAAAGACTGAATCTTTAAACTGCTCTGAACGAATCGTTTGAAAATTGGTGGAAAATGAGGTGATTAAATGCATATTTTGAGAAAATGAAAGCATTGTCTGACCTTGCATGCATGTAAACTTATTATAGGAGACTCCCAAAACAATATCTGGATTTAACAATATCTTTATTTAAAGTGCCACTATTATGCCATTTAAGAACTAGGGTTTAAGCACTTTAAGACATTTAACCACATATGAAAAAAGATATTATTTAGCACACCTGTAACTACCTAAAATCAATGATTAAAAAGCATCTGGTCATTTACTATAAAAATATAATGCTTTTTCGAACATTTATGACTGTTATAGCACCAGCTGTGGTCCAATCTCCCTAAAATAATAAGTATATGCTTGTTTAGAATCTTTTGGGTACATTTGGACAGACCCCTTTTCTAAACGACTAAACAACTGCCAAAAGGTAAATTATTATTATTATTATTATTATTATTATTATTATTATTATTTATAACTATTGACCTAGAGAGTCCAGAGAATTACACTGCAGTGTTTTTTTTGCCAGCGAAAAACCTAGGACTAATTTGCAAAGTATTTTTTTTTTTTTTTACATGTTCACTTGTGGCACTTTGGACCAAGACCATGCTTACTAATACATGTTTTTATGTTTTTTTCCCTCTTATAGTACTACCAAGTAGCCAAGCTCTGCAAATATTTTCACGTGACCTCAGATTCAGCTCTTACATACACATTGTGGATTTGACGAAGATATCTCATTCTGTTCAAATGTTATAGCCTTTTTAGTAAAAGAGGCCCTGCCCCGTTCAAAAGTTTTGGCATCCCTTTTTTTTTTTTTTTATAATTATTGACATTCACTGTTCAGAGGATCAGAAAACCAAGACTAGTTTGCAAAAGTACGTTTTTCAAAAATGCTAAATACCCCAAAATTTCATCAGGATGACAGACTAATCTGATTATTCGATTAAATAAGACACATGAGCCTGCTATGAACAGTTAAGGAGTTATGAGCGATTTCGTATTTTTGATCACAGTAGCGCCCCCGTCAAGCCAACTGGGGCGAGCCTTGGTGACGTTGTCGTTGGTCTGAGTACTACCATCCCTCCAAGTTTCAAGTCTCTACGACTTATGGTTTGGTCTGCCTAATCAGTTTTACGTGTTGATCCTTGACCATTCAAACAATAACAATAGTTATTGAAACAAATGGAGTGCAGTGTTAGTTCTGGCAGGCCACGTTAGCCGAACTCGCATCAGCTGATGCTCAGTTGATCCACGTCTATCTATAGGAATACGACGGCAATCATAATTCCCTTTCAGTTATTATTCAGCAGCTATCACTTTGCTCAGGCGCTAATCACCCACCTCCATCCTCAACTCCCCCTGTTGTCCAGTAAGGACTTGGCTTGGATATTTCTTAAGTCAGAGCACTGAATTATGTTACATAAAATAATCACTTCGAACATTAATGATATCTGCTACATTAATTATTAATGTTGGTTCTGTTTACCCTAGGGGGGGGGTATTTATGCTCTCCCTGCTTCTATCCAAGCTAGGCTGCATGGATGGGTAGAGAGTGATTGCCCAGAACAGAACCATAACCCCAACCTAAAATGTATGCTAATTGTAAGTTATTTGACAATAGTGGTACCTACTAAAACAACACAGCTTTCTGCGTATCTATGAGCATACTTTGTAACTTACAGTTTGTTAATGCTCTTGGGTTTGAGTCAGGGAGTTATAAAGACGTCACAGATGAGGAAGCAGCAAAAAACATGAATGTTCTGATAATTGGCATCATGCTTCATCTAATCGCTATTTTAGGCTGATGTACTGCCTGCAGCTTTGACTGCAGGAGCTTTATTGTGTTCAGTATTCCCAAATCCATCACTTTCACTGAAGTTTCCTCAGGTTCAAGTATCAATACTTTTCCATGTGAGTCAGTCTTTTACGAACTTCATTTCTAGTGTTATTTTTCGTTCTCTGTCTATTCATCAGCATAGAGACGGCAAGGGCAGAAGCAATAGTGCATCACACAGTGATGTATACGTGACCCTGAGCTATTCCTCCAAACAGAGACATATGTGTTCCTCACCCACATAAGAATATTGTGAGACAGCTATAACTGCTTCTTTGCTTTGATGGAATGCGCGTGAATGTTATAAATCGATCATAATTTTTTCAAACAGCCTTTCCTGAACACTGCATACGCCGACAGAAAAATTGATTGAATGTTCGACTGACCTGCTTAAACTCTAAGAATCTCAACATGGTTTCTAATTTCATTTTCTCTTACCCACTGATATCATCTGCGTGTACATTCTTGGCGAGGATGTCACCATCGCTCCCGTATCCAGTCACATCCACCTCTGGCCCTGCCTCCGAAATCCCACCTTTCTCTCCCGGCTCTGATCCTCGAACCCCTGAGGCGGCCGCTCTCCTCAGGGGGGCTGTGTATAACAACCTCGATGGGTCACCATAGCGAGTAGTGGTGCTAGCACTGGATCTGGGCGGACCATAGCTGGGAGCATCGCCGGCCTGAAGGCGGGGACTTGAGGCTTGGCCGAGACGCCAAGACATTGGGGAGGAACGGCTCGAGAGGGCGGGGAGGCCACGACCATTCACTTCTGTAGTTACAGTGGTGTCAAATGTTGTCTCAAGGGTACTACAAACAAAAAAAAAGAGGAAGAGAAGGAGATTAGAGGAGAGAATTTGGGGACTGCAGGCGGATTTGGGTAATTAGATCAATAGCCTGCTTCCGAAAGAGCTGAGTTGCCATTTAAAGGAATAAATAACCAACACCTGTGCCAAGGTGAGGAGTTTACTTGACAGTTTGAGGACCAGTCTGTGCCCTGCAATGCAGCACTGCAAAGTAAAGCTTTAGAGTTTAAAATATTCACAGAATGGCTTGAATATTTGCGCTGACTCAGGCATAAAAGTTTAATACACAAATATGATCAACAATTGAGCTGATTTGCTATAAACCAATTGTGCCACTATTATTAAAAGTTTGAGATTGGTAAAACGTTCGAATGTTTTTGAAAGAAGTCTCTTATGTTCTCCCAAGTTGCATTTATTTGAGCTGTAACAACAGTTATATGGTGAAATATTTTTAAGATTTTAAATAACTGCTTTCTATTTATATATATTTTATATTTTTTTTATATTTTTTATATTATATATTTAATAAATGTAATTTATTCATGTGATGCAAAGCTGACTTTTCAGTAGCCATTACTCTAGTTTTTAGTATCACATGAACCTTTAGAAAGCATTTTAATATGCTGATTTGGTGCTAAAGTAACTGTTATTATCAGTTTTGAAAACAGTTGTGCTGCTTAATATTTTTGTGGAAATCATAACTTTTTTCAGGATTCTTTGATAAATAGAAAGTTTAAAAGGACTGCATTATTTCAAATAAAATGGTTTGTAACATTATAAATGAACTTTGGCAGTAAAAATAAAATAAAATAAAATAAAATAAAAATTTGGCAGTCTAAAACTAAAATAAAATAAAATCTAAGACAACAAAAACGTTATTTATATTAGTTATCATGAACTTTGGCAGTTCAAAAACAAACAATAAAATCATAAAATAAAATAACAACCAAAGTAAGTCCACAATAAAATAAAATAAAATAAAATAAAATAAAATAAAATAAAATAAAATAAAATAAAATAAAATAAAATAAAATAAAATAAAATAAAATAAAATAAAATAAAATAAATTTATATTAGTTAACACATGAACTTTGGCAGTCTAAAAAATAAAATAAAATCTAAAACAACAAAAACTTAATTTATATTAGTTAATACATGAACTTTGGTAGTCTAAAATAAAATAAAATAAAATAAAAATTTGGCAGTCTAAAACTAAAATAAAATAAAATCTAAAACAACAAAAACTTTATTTATATTAGTTAACATGAACTTTGGCAGTTCAAAAACAAACAATAAAATCATAAAATAAAATAACAATCAAAGTAAGTCCACAATAAAATAAAATAAAATAAAATAAAATAAAATAAAATAAAATAAAATAAAATAATTTATATTAGTTAATACATGAACTTTGGTAGTCTAAAATAAAATAATTTATATTAGTTAACACATGAACTTTGGCAGTCTAAAAAAAATTTAAAAATAAAATCTAAAACAACAAACACTTACTTTATATTAGTTAACACATGAACTTTGGCAGTCTAAAATAAAATAAAATAAAATAAAATAAAAACTTACTTTATATTAGTTAACACATGAACTTTGGCAGCCCAAAAATAAATTATAATAAAAATTAAACTATAAAAATCTAAAACAACAACTTATATTCAAAATTATAATAACTATGCTGTTTAACCGCAAAGACTAGTGTCTTCACAAGATCCTGCCCACAACATCTCCTTGATATGTCTATATTAGTCCGAGCCTCTCTCCACAGCAGGTCTTCTATCTGTAGGTTGTGAGTGTTCAGCGTGGTGTGAAGGACCCAGCTGAAGCAGAAAGATTGCCAATGTGCCTATGTTTGATTGCCGCTCTCCATAAAATGGAAGCTATTCTCATCGTGTCATGTCTAATCCACTTCAACTAGCAGCAGCCCATCAACAAGCACGTTAGCGTGGGCACAACTTCACTTTGACCTCCCGACCTTTGTTAAGTGCTCTGTCCATGTCTCTGATTGCGTGACCATCAATGTGTGAACCGATGGGTGCACAGGCGTCTCCACACATCACAAGCTTGTTGATGCAGGAACGTGTGAGAAAACAGCATATGGACAGATGCCTAAATGGAGACCATGACACACCCATTATGCAAGAAGACTGTCCTGCAACAGCTCTCTCTAGTGGTGAGACAATCGCATTACAGGGGTATTTTCAATTTCTTGGGTCAATTTTGTTCAATCCTAGGTCTATGATGACTACGAAATAGTCAGTTTAAACAATCTCCACAAGCAACAAATTCCCCAAAACATGACAGCCAGTTATTTGCATGAGGGGATAACAGCAGGGGGTCAAAACTGCGTGTCACTTAACAAATAAGTCATCAGCGCCAAGGCGATGTTGTCATGACTACACCACCAGTATATTAATATCCTCACCATCAAAGTCCGTTCAGAACGAATCTCATTAGTGGTTTGCTAGCATGTAAGCTAGTTAACAACGCCTTTCGAAAGAGATACACTTTCAAACACTGTGAAAAAGTGAGCTACAATAGTTGTTGACCAAAAATACATGTATTGAACTGTATTTGAACAATCCAAGGCTCTCATTTACAGAAACCATTTTCGTGCCTATTGTTATTCTGCTGTGCTTGGTATATTTGAAAGGGTGGCCGCCAGCGCTAAGTGTGGCTATCAAAGCATGTTTTGTTTGTGTGTGGATGCTCTTGTTATGAAATACACTGGAGACTTGTGACTCAGCAGCAAAGGAGGATGGATAACAAGCCGGTGATGGTCACACACACACACACACACACACACACAGCTGACCGGTGTTTTTGTATAGATAGGGCACAAACACATACATCTGAGAAGTAATATCGAATTTTGCAGTCTGAACACAAAACAGTTGATTTATGCAGTTGGAGTTGTTTCTAAAATGGTGACCTTTGATAATTTGAGAAAAATAATGAAAAGCATCTAAAATATAAAAATATACAAGAAGAACGGGAATTTGACTGGGCATAAATAAAATTTGATAAAATACCATACCATCCCAATTTGAAGTACTTCATGGTTAATTTAATATGTTACTTACGGTTTGTTTGTAGTTATTTATGAAGTTCAGTAGCGATAAAAAAAAAATAAATGTTTCAAAGTCAATCCCACACTTTATTTTATGCATTTATTTATTTTTTTATTCAGTGCAGGCAGAAATGAATTAGATGGATTAATGCAGGAAGGCAAGAATAACTTTTAACTAATTAACTCATTTGAACTATTTTTTTTTCTATTATTATTACTGTGGTACAGATGCACATGCATATATATATATATATATATATATATATATATATATATATTACATCATTTATGAATCTAGGCCAAAATGTATTAAAAAAGTAGCATTGTTTATTTAATATATAAACTAATATTAATTTGTAACAATGTTGTTACTGTTAGCTAATATTAAAAATCTGTATTAAAATTATTATCTATTACTGCCATTATTAAAAATGATTACTGAAATAATTTCAATAATTTAAATTAATATGAAATTGAATAATATAATTATTTAAAAACTTGGGGAAATGTTGGTTTGCCAATCAACTGAAATAAATAAATAAATACAATTGATTAAAGAGAACAGAATCATATAAATATTACATAAAAAAAACTTGAATGAAAATGAGAAATGTTGCTTTGCCAATCAACTAAAATGAATAATCATCATCATCATCATCATCATAATAATAATAATAATAATAATAATAATAATAATAATAATAATAATAATAATAATAATAATAATAATAATAATAATCATTATCATATTATTATTATTATTACAAATTCAGAAAGCACATGAAATCACCAAGACTTAAATTAAGTTCAAATTAAAACTGAAAATATAAAAATATATGCTAATTAAAAAAATCTATTATCTACTATTATCTATTAATGAAGTTATTAAAAATAATTATCAAATTCATTTTTAATAATTGAAATGAATATAAAATAGAATAATATAAATATTACATAAAAAAAAAACTTGAATGAAAATGAGAAATGTTGCTTTGCCAATCAACTGAAATACAAAAGTTCAAATAAATTAATTAATTAAAAACAAAAAACTAAAAATAGATTAAAGCTAAACAGAAATATTAAAAATAATAAAAAGACTACACTAAAATTACTTGTAAAAAATGCACAAAGCACATAAAATCACTAAAACTTAAATTAAGTTAAACAAAAAACTGAAAATATAAAAATAAATGCTAATTAAAAAAACGAGTATCTATTATCTACTATTATCTATTACTGAAGTTATTAAAAATGATGACTGATGAATAATTTTCAATAATTTAAATTAATATAAAATAGAACAACATAAATATAACATTTATATTAAGTAAAAACAAGATTAAAGCTAAACCGAAATATTAAAAATGATAAAAATAATACACTAAAAAAATGCATAAAGCACATAAAATAACTAAAACTTGAAAACGTAAAAATACATGCTAATTTAAAAAATATTAATAAAAACTATAAAATAAAACTGATTCATATTATTTAAAATAGTTTAAAATACATTACATGCTGTGAAAACATTGCTCCTTGTTAGTTCATCACACCATAACCAATAACCACAATTAATATTAATACATTTGAATGCCTTTGCAGCATTTTAAACTTCAAACTGTGTGAAATTTATTCAGAAACAAAAATCTGGTCAGGTTTAAAAGTCACTATTCTCTGTCCTCTGATCATCCAACGTTTTCTAATATGTAATGTTACTATCTCTCCAGTACGGTTTTATGTACAACTCCCACTAGTGTTGAACAAAGAACCCAGACCAAACTAAGAAACAATGATTTCCCTTTCCGTCTACAAATCAAAGTCAACAGGAAGTGTATGAGCTGGGGTTTATGGCTTGCTACAAACATAAATCATGTATCTGGAGTTAGTTAACATCAGAGGATGCAGCACATTTGGTCAGGTCTAATCTATTGATCTGCCGAATCACCCTCTGGCCCAGTCGCCAGCGTTTATCTCCCTCTCTGATGTCACTCCTCATGACAGCTGACAGTTTCACTATATATATTCCTGATGTCTCGTCTTCTCGACAAGCCCCGTCTCTTAGCAACATGCTAGTGCTATTGGGAAAGGGTAAGACTGCAGCATTTTTCTGAATCTGCTATCCCTTGAACGGACGGCCAGAAATTGAATGGCCTGATGAAATAGGAACACAATTACAGAAGCCACCAGTGGGAAAAAAGCTAGAGCTTATTTCAACATCCTATTAGATGAATGCTGTAAAGGAACATAGGGAGATGCTGATTAGGTACATATGCAATCAATTATGTCTATGATGGTTTGGAATCTTTTATGTTTGAGATACACATGTACAGTATATAATGAGACATGGGATAAGCTCTAGACTGATAAATCTGGAAACATTTCAAGATTATAAACATTACAAATGCTTGCCAATTACCACAAGTGGTTCCATAATGAATAAATATTTAGATTTTTTTTTTTAGTAAACACGTCGAGCTAGTGCAAGATGAGCATTTGTGATTACAAAGTATATACACTGCCCTCCAAAAGTTTTTAAACACCCCTGGCAAAGTGTGGTTTTGGACGATATCAGCATAAATCCTTATAATTTTTTGGCACAAATACATTAAAGTAAAGACATTATCATTGAAGACTATCATGTCTGTCATGGAATGGCCTCCCCAATCACCCAACCTCAACCCAATTGAGCTACTATTGAGGAACTGGACCGTGATGTCCGTAAGAAGTGTCCAACCAGTGTGAATTATTTTGGGCAAACCTTCAGGAGGCTTGGAGTAATATATCAAGTCAATGTTTTAATAAACTGACAGCTCAGATGCCCAGATTATGCAGAGCTGTAGTAGCTGCTAATGGTGGATATTTTGATGAATCGAAAAAGTTTTTTCTATGTATAAACTGTTTTCGTAGTTTGTGTTGTCCCTTATCAGTGCAAAATGATCACAAATTAAAAAGGATTCATGCCAATATTGTCCAAAACACCACTTTTCTAGGGCGTTTCCAAACTTTTGGAGGGCAATGTAAATTTTTGCTTTTATTATTATTTATTAGTAAATGGCCAATCGTTTTGCTAGACAAGACTCTTATTCTATGGCTGGGATCGTGTATTGAGCGATTGGAAGCTTCACTGAGAATGGACCTTCAACCCACTGAGATCCCCACTGAAGTCCACTATATGGAGAAAAATCCTGGAATGTTTTCCTCAAAACTTCTTTTTGATGGAAGAAAGAAAGACATGAACATCTTGGATGACATAGGGGTGAATAAAAATATCAGGAAATATTAATTCTGGAGTGAACTAATCCTTTAACTATAATATTCATAATGAGTCAATATTTGATAAATCCCATTGAGATTCATGACTTTAAGTCTAGAGGGGTTTTTATTTATTGAAGCATTTTTTTCTGTAACATCAATCAATATAATATTTAAGCTCTGAGAAGCTTCAAAACTTGAACACAGGATCAGATCAATAGAGCTTTGTGATGTTCCCAACACAGCAGTGAATAGGTGTGCGCAGAAGCTTCTGAAAGAACCCTTACACTCCATACTCTTTCAGAATATATACCATATGGCAAGTTTAGAGATGAATGGAAGTCAATTTTAAAGGCTCCAACATATGCATGATGGAATTCACACAGTGGGCCAATGTCTCAGGAAACCACAGGTCAACCTGACAACCAAACAGTGTCAAAAAGCTGAAAAATGGAGCTCTTCCATACAATTAAAAGAGTTCCCCTCTTTGCAACCCTGTCAACTGTTATAAAACATATCCTACTGAATTACTCTGTTTAGTTTGTCACAGTGAAGAATAGCTTTTCCTTATCTTCATTTATTGCCAGCACAGCCTGACAGCCGTGTGTCAACAATATATATCTGACCATTATGAACTCCAAGGGTTGGAGTTTTTTGATTCATGGGCTCTTTACTGGTTAGCTTTACGGCGAGGGAGTGTGAGGAAGTGTCTAACACCTTTTTGGCTCCTTTGAGAAGCAATGCGCTATGAAAAAACAAAAAAACAAAAAGGCCAAGCATTGATTTCCAAAGAAGATGCTCCCCGTGAGGAAAAGAGAGAGAGAGAGAGAGGGCCAACACCATCTGTCATGTCAGAGCGCTGCCTCTGAACCACTTTCCTGTGAAATTACGTTCACATTGTGAGTGAGATAAAGAGAGAGGTGCTGAAATAGGCCATTCCAGAGCTGGACGAATGTAGTTACGCTTATGGATTTTCTGCAATAATTGGGTGTTTGGGAATTTGGGTTTTAATAAATGATTAACTCGACAAAAATGACAGCATTTTTTATTTCACAATGCGATTGGTGAGCGGCTTTGTTTGCAAAGATGTTGGCACAGTCAGGGTTTGCATTGTTTATAAGTGCCAAACTGAGCTCTATCTTTAAAGAAATTAAATTGGCAAAAGAGACCCAATTTTTTGAAAGTGCAGCTGTCACTGTTTTGGAGCTTAATGAACTTTCTTTTCATGATGTCTTATGCAACCGCTATATATATCTTTGTGGATAAGGCAATCCCAGAACGCACTGCGACAACTCGTTGCAAAAAGTTTGTTCACCAGCTTCACCAAACCAGCATTAACTGGTAACCAATGACCAAACACTCACCTGTGGCTAATTTGCGTCCCACGTAAACTAGACATGGTTTCTTCAAGATTTTGTCTCAGGTCAGCGATGTTCTTCACCGTACGCATCCGTCTAGTTTCTGGATCCTCCCCTGTTGGACAGAGAGGATAAAACATTGGTTACTGACCCTTCTACAGGTGCCAAGACTATTGCTAGTAAACAGTCTGGAAGGCAGAACGGACTCGGCATATGAACCAGTCAAACATGCTGCGGCCAGCGGTTACTGAGCGGAGGCTGTCTGCTCTTGCATGTCAACTCAGACACTGAAGCTACAGCTTGCTGTGCAGCTGATGGGATAAAGGGACAGATTTCACGGTCATCACTTTTTTGCGAAGCACAGAGTAATCCGTGTGCTATGACACCATTTCTTAACCCCTAAGCCTGGCTCAAAGTTTGGCTGGAGCACGATTTGCTTATAAAGCAGAAATATGTCAAATTTAAACAGACTTAGCCATTTTAGTGCATATATTTTCATCCATGATTTCTGAACAAAAGTGAAAAACACTGTATGAACTCATAATGTTGGGAATATTAATGCATCCAACGTCCATTCATTCAGATGATTCATTAAGTGAACCATTTCTGCAGGTTACAGTGTTATTGTCATTGACTCATTCACTCTGATTCATTTTAAAATCTACTTTGAGATACAAATTTGAGTCCAGAAATGCTGTTTTAAATGTTTCCCCACAAATGACAACAAAGTGTATCTATCTTTTTTTCCTCCATCCTCCATTCTATAATAAAATAAATTAATATAATAATTAATTAATAATAAATCGCAAAAACACGCTTATGAAGCCAGGAAAAGACAGCAAAGGCAATTATGTGCTTGATTATTTGAATATGATTTGTTCACTTAAAAGAGCTGTTCATGAACACAACACCACTAGAATGCAGGTTCTGGATCTGCAGAGGTTCAGTTAAGTGCTTCTTTTCCACTGCATTAAACTCCTTGAACAAAGACACTCATAGAGACACTCATACAGGTTGATGATGGCAGTAGGAGGTCTAACAGCAGGTCTGCGGGCTCCCGCAGCCCATTAGAGACCTGCTTATTTGATCCAATCACGTCTGGCCCTAATATACACCTCCTGACTGTAAAATACCATGCCAATGGCATAAGCTATGATGTAAAACGCTAATTAATCTCTTAGTATATTGGTGCACTGATCTTAAGTGATGCTTATGTGACGATGTTGAAGTGAAACTGTCATATATGGGCATTTAAAGGGGATATTGGACGCAAAATTTACTTTTATATGGTGTTTGCATATAAATGTGTTATAGCAGTGTGTGGACACAACCATTCTCCTTTTTTAACCTTCAAAAAACAAACACTCTCAATTATTAAGCCGTTTTGATTTTTGAGTATGACATCATACTGCTCAAGCCCCGCCCACAACTGTATTTGCACATTTCTGTTCTTTAGCCAGTTGTACGCTGTCTGCCATTTTCTCCACGCTCGAGCAGCTGTAGAAACAATGTCTCGTAAGCAGTGTGGGGTTTTTTGTAGTTGGATGTAAAAGTTAACATTAGAGTCTTAATTTTCTCCTGACCTCAGAACCACTGAGGACAGTGGATTTGTTTTGTTTTTGATAGTAACGCGCCACCAAATACACAAAAAACAGACAAGAGGGGTGGGGTGAACAGTAGCTCATTATCATTTAAAGAGACATGCACCGAAACGGCTTGCTTTTACATGACCATTGAGCAATTTTAACCAAAGTATTACATGAATATTTCAGATATTTCATGAAGACCCTAAAGAATCATACCAACTTGTGGAAATAGGCATCTGATGTCCCCTTAAAAATGAGCATTACATCAAATCTGTATTTTCTTTCACATTATTTTTACAATTCATTTTAAATGTGACCTTTTAAAATTTTAGTCTTTAAAACAGTGAAAAAAAGGTGATGATGAATTGCATTAAGGTTTACACCCAGAACTACTTCCAACAGCACTTCTCACTTGTCAAACACCTCAAGGTCAAAGCTTATTTTTCTCTTGCGCAAGTAAACGCCACCTCATATTGTGTGTTAGCACGTCTGTGCTGCTGCTGAAAGCACTGGACACTCTCCTATACACAGATAAACAGTCAAATCAATTTGTTTTTTGGAAGAAAAACTGTCTGACAAAGAGAAGCAATCATGCAAGAGAGCCTGACTCAAGCCATCTGAGTGGAAGATCCGTCTGAGAGGGTAGAAGACTGATGAAGAACACGACCAAGTGCGAGAGTGTCATGACTAACCACCAATCCAAGGCCAGTTTGGAGGCTGTTTCATATTCTTATCAGACACACTTGCATTGGTTGCATTATTATATTCAAAAACAGTTTTAGATAGCTAAACTGCAATCTAAAGAAGCAACGTTTTCTGTATATAGAAATTATATTCCGCATAGCAAATGACTTCTCAAAATCTCAAAATCCATCCCTTATAAAGCACACTGCATCAAATATTATACAACAACTTAACGAAAAATAAAAAACACTCAACCTCACTAATTTTACTAGTTGACCATCCTGATCCCTACAGCACAGAACCTGACCCTGGAGCACAAACAAACAAATATTGAGTCACTGTGAACGTATCATGCACTCATTTACCCAGAAGGCTTTGTTTTATGGGATTGTAATGGACCATTCAGTCAAACTGTGTAAGGCAAATAAAGTAATTTCTCTCCCCTGCATCTCATATATAGAGCTACAGGGTCATTTAAAACGCACACACACATAGCAGGTGCATGGCTATTCTCACTGCATGTGAATGCAGGATACCAGCAAACATAGAAGAGCTTCTGACTCAGATATTTGATGATCAAGAGGTCTCTGGGTGGCATAATGTGCACTTGTTGCCCTCTGGGTGAGCAGACACATTTCTGCAAGCACCACTTGAGCCTGTCAGCAGCAAAGGAGGGCGTGAGGACACACCGCTGGCTCTGTCTGATCCGATGGTAGCTGAGAGTTTGCACTGATTTAACCTCATTGTGGCAGTGTGAAAACGAACCTCAGAGTCTTCTCTGTCGAATGTATCGTGAGGTTTTTGTTTTGCATAATTCGGAGCTGTGTTGTACTGTATCACTCATTTCAAATGGAGATGCAAATGTGTGACACAGTAGGTTTGTGCGCACTCATAGTGAAGAACATAGTCATTTACATATAGTGTTAAAGGTACAGTAGCAAAAACCTTTTTAAGTCAAAATGGCCATGTAAAAGTAAATAATGAATAACTGGTTCAAGAAACCTTAAAAACCTTAACCTAAAAATTTCTGTACACAATTTTTGTTGGTTGATAGGGTGTTGCTATGCAGTTGCTAATGCGTTATGAGTGGCTGTTAAAGTCCCATGAAATCATGAATTGAGAGATTTTTTTTTTTTTTTTTAACTTTTACACTGCAAAATGCTTTTCTTATTTAGATTTTTTGTCTTGTTTCCAGTCAAAATATCTAAATATTCTTAGATCAAGAAGGATTTTCTAGGCAAGTAAAAATTATTGTCTTGTTTTCAGAAAAAATAAGAGAATTTTTGCTTGAAACAAGCAAAATAATCTGCCAATGGGGTAAGCAAAATAATTTAGTTTTCTGCTTGAAAGAAGATTATTTTGCTTTGTTCTAATTTTGACTTCTTTTTCCTGAAAACAAGACAAAAAAATTGACTTCTTGATTTAAGAATTTTTTAGATATTTTGGCTTGAAAGAAGACAAAAAATCTAAGTAAGAAAAGCATTTTTTTGCAGTGTAGTATGAATATGCTAGCCTTAAGGTTATCTACAAGCTAGTGTGCTTCAAAACAATGACAAAATTCACAGTTAAAAGATTTAGGCATTTAAGTGAATCAGAACCATTTGAATTTGACACAGAATGCTATATTTTATAGCAATTTGGATGAGATTGTGGATATCATACACCGTTAAATGTGACTTTAACAATCTTAGCGGCGCTGGTCCAAACTGTGAAATAATAGAAATGCTATTGGCTATTAAAAAAAAGCAGTCCCGCCCTGTCTTCCTGTTTCAGTTGAAATTACATCAACACATGGAATAACGCTGTGTGTTTCAAAGCACTTTAGTGGAATATTAGAGTGTTCTGAGTGGTTGCTTTTTCATTATTTTCTTGTGGTCACTATGACCTGGGTCTTTACGTTAATGTTTTTTACTTTGTAAATAGTCACAGAGGACTATACACTGAATGAGCGAGGATCATACACTACCAGAGTTTAAACTCATTCACTGATCACAGGAAATTCAGGCTACGTTTACACTAGTGTGTTTTCGTTTTAAAACGCATAACTTTTTCTTTGTTTAGCCTGTTGTTTACACTACTCCTGCATTTTCAACCCTCAAAAACAGAGACTTTCGAACGCTGCACACCCCGTTTTAGTTTAAAAACTCTGGGGTTGCATTTCGGCGTAAACAGACTAAACAAAATAATTGCCGCGGCTGCCCACATTCGCTCTCTGTATGCTTGATGACTGTGTAAACAATAACATTATGTTAATTTGTTGTGTCTCAATTCTGAGGCTCATTTAAGAAAAAGTAAAGTAAAAAAATAAATTACAGCATTTTTACACCCCAAGGAATAACATTACATTTTATTAAGTTTACTTCTTCAAAATAAGTTGCAGCCTGAATGGTCATGTGACATGACCACTATACCTTTTGGTAGTGTAGATGGAGATCATTTTTGAAATGCAGTGAAAATGCCAGTGTAGACAAGGATTTTTTTCATTTTAAAACACCATTTTAAAATGAAAATACACTAACGTAAACAGGGCCTCATGCAGAAATGCACACCTTGTTGCTAGGAGACACTTGACAAATACAAACAATGTGTGTTCTGAAATTGGCTGAAATTATCACACACACCATATCCTCTGACTGGGTGGAATCATAATCTGAAGCTAAACAATCGGAGTCTGTTACTATCATACACTTCACGATTTTCAATGAAATCTATCAACTCAAATCTGCAGACTGGCTTTGACTTCCAGCAACTACTGTTGACTTATCCAAACTGGAAAATCAGAGCAAAAGTCGTGTTGTGTTTTCCAGCCTTATGGCTAAAATCATTAGTCAGGGTGTATAATTGGACACTTTTCCTCAAATTGCTGCATGATTCATCTCTATGGCAAAGAATGAGTTACATTCCAGAGTTTCTTAAGCACAGAGATGTAAACAAACCTCTAACCTTAAAAAGATTACCCAAAACTTAACGTTTGTCAGTTACTCACCCTCACGTCATTCTAAACTTGTATGCATTTCTGTTTGCTGGGGTCCAAACAATTTGTGTTTCATAGAAGAAGAAATGCACATAGGTTTGAAACGACATGAGGGTGAGTATGTGATTTTTAGAAAGAATGTTCATTTTTAGTTTAACTTTTTAGTCTAGCCCTTTTAACATTAGCAAAAGTTATAGTGACCACTAAAAAGAATATAAAATAGCCTGTACTCAAATGCTGTGAAAGAATGCTGCCATAAGACTGAACTATAGGGATCTGAGTTACTTCAATAAAATGAGGTGGTGGGCTCGTGAACAAACAGCCCCGTGGTTGACGGTTAACACTAGATGGACTAGAAATAAAAGCATGGATCACACCGACGGGAGGGTAAATAGAGCTATTGATCAGAGCAGCAGACAGCATGGCAGCACTTCAATAGCCGGCAGGTGAATCTGGCTTCTAAATGTTCTCCTATAGCACAATCAGAGACCCATAATTCAACCAGACACTCCCCAGAACTGTTTCTAATGCAGTTACACACACACTTGACCCAAAGTTCAAGGATAAAATCGACCATTGCAACAGCAAGGCACAATCAAAGACACTTATAGCATGTTACTAATGAGTTTGAGTGACTCGATGCTGCATAGCACTTACGGCATGTCTGTGGGTTCAAAACCTGCTCCAGGTCTCCCAACATAGTGAGTATAACTTCTTTATCCAGCTGTGCCTGCTCATCCCTGGCACTTTCGAGCTCCCAGTCTCCTCCGGTGCCCGCCAGACCTGCTCGGGGGTCCTCATCCGATTTTCTACAGCTGCCCGCTTTCTCCACCACCTCGGGTCGCTGGGGCTGATGCGCAGGTGCCATACGGCTGGACTTGCGACCCCAGGGCACAGGTATAAGGGAGTGTTCAGATTGGGAAAGCACCTTGGTGAGGGAGAGCGAGAGTGAGCGAGCTCGGGTGCAACTGTCGGGATGTCTACGGCCACTACCTCGGCCATGCTGGGGCGAGGGCGATGAAGACGAAGTCCCAGAGGCTGCTGAAGGTGGGCAAGTTGGTTCGTCCAGCTCAAAGGCATAAACCCTCTGCTCCCCATCGCTAAGCAGCACGAGATTGCCGAGAGAACGTTGCTTGCGGAGGTTTAAGTTGTCCGGGAGAGGCTGCGATGACTTGCGAGGCGGGCTGCCACCCTGGAACACGGAAAACTCGGCTCCTCTCTTCATATTTTCGCACGTTCTTTACACTTTTTCTTCCTTATCTTGAAGTTAGTTCCTCCTCACATGATCTGTGAGCCTCAGGTGGCTGCTGGCACACACGCTCAGACGCAAAGCTGCCCCTTGCACCAGGGAGCTTCAAATATCATCCTGCCCACACGCACGCTCACTCGCCGCAGCCAATAACCAGCATCCAGGTGCTTGCACTGAGAGCATACTCCTTCTGTCTTCCTCCTCTCTCACTTCTTTCCTTCAATGCAGCACGGAGCCTCGTGGGAAGCAGATATGCACCAGATTACGGTTAAATTGTGATACACGTCCTTCACGGCATCTCCCCCTCTTCCTGTTTCTCTTTCAGCGACCAAAGACTCTTCACACACTCTGTCTATTAATTACCGGCTGGAGCGAGCGCATGTGGTTCGCTCCAAGGGACAGCAGCAGAGACTGAGTGTGTGTGTGCACTGTGAGACAGAAGCTCAGGGTCCGCCTGCTCCTTTTAACATGCTGCGAGCTGCTTCATTCTCTTTATCCATCTCTCTCTTTCTTCTCTCTGTTTCTCTTTGCAGCAACGATGGCTGGCTTCCTGTTGCTGTTAGCTACCGAGTCAGCACACACCTTCGCAGCAAAACAGTATTTGTGTGTGTGTGTCCGTGTTGTGGAAATAACGGAATACAAAACTGGCTTGTAACACTGTGATCTCTCCTCAGACTCTCATATTGAAGAAGGGTGTTAAGATGATGTATTTGTAAATGATGCAGCACACAGATCAACTATCAAGGAAATCATACAAAAAAGCTAAATTCTAATATAATATATTTCAAAACACAGGGATTTTCAACCTTTACAGATTAGGTTCAATCAACCAGCTTGGTCAAATCAAAAGGCTAAAAGATTTTACATTGAGACTTGAACAAACATTAGTAACACTATTGTATATTACTGATAGACAGAAATATAATATAATATAATATACGTTTACATAAATAGTGTAATACATATTATAGATTTTAATTATATTGCACAGGCTCAAATATTATATTATATTATATTATATTATATAAATTCATCTTTACATTTTTTTCAATCACTGACTTCCGACAAGCTAAACAAAATGCTTGCCTAATATTTCTGAATTAAACCAGATTTTTCTCCACCATAAACCACCAAACAACCAGCCATCTAATTGTGCAAAATCAGAACAGGTGCATGCAGAGATTTTGTTTTAGAACTTGCATCGAGAGGAACATATTTTACAACTGGGCGGAACCCACAGTGCCCTTCAACAGGAAGTTAGTTCTGAGGTTAACATCTATAAGTAGTCCATGTGAGGGTTTCCCTAACCACAGCACTGGCATTTCAAACATGACCAGATGTAGAAAAAAGCCTGTACACTTTAAAAAAAAAAAAAAAAGTTCCAAAATGTTTTTTTTGCAACAAGGCTATAGAGGAACCATTTAAAACTCTAAAGAACCCTTTTCCACTATAAAGAACCTTTTGTGCGATGAAAAGGTTCCATGGATTCTAAAGGTTCTTTATGCAACCATCAGTGCCAAAAAAGAATCTTTATTTTTATGAGTGTAGACATCCTACCCAGTTCCAATTTCTGTAAAATAAGGAATCTTAGATGTTTCTTCTGAAATAAAAACACAAATTAAGGCAGTTGTTGGATCTGAAACACCTAAGATATTTTAGGACAACATTTGATTTCCATTTAATCCACCGCTGTCTACAATAGGTGAAACTATTGGCGATAATAAATCAATATCTCAATTGTGATTTGGACTTCTATTGGACAGAAAAATTTGGATTGCTTATATCAAACATGAAACAGCTTAATCTGTTTAAAGAGAACGCTGGGTATTAAGACTTGGATAGTTTAATATAACATAATGTCTTTTACTAAAATCTGTAGTAGAAAACCCATAAAAGAATTACGTTATTTAAAAAACCACATAGTTTCATACATATTTTAAACTAAGAGGGGTGCCATTATTTAAAAATAGCCGTTTAAATAATGGCACCCCCCCCCCCCCACAGTCCAAAATATGTATTAAACAATGTGGATTTATTAAATAGCGTAAATTAAAAGTCTATAAATTGTTAATACAAACTCAGACTAACAATCTTAAATAACTAGATAAACTTTAGAGCTTAAATTTAGATGCACTATTTTAAATATGTATTTATCTCCTTCATTTGTTTTCAGCAGCTCAGAGTACAATAGCAGTTTTATGTTTTCCTAACTCTCATCAGCTATAAACTGTCTCAAAACTTTCCCAATGCGGTGCAAAACATACAACAAATGTCTGACCATGAGTCATAATGTTGTTGCTGTTTCCAGATCCACTTGCAAACAACAATGTCCCTTACCTTTAAAATGACCACAGCAGGGCCGCATTCTCATTGACGTGCAAACACTGACCGCTTTCTGCTTATGTGTTCGTGTCTGCAGTTTATTCACTTTAATTTGACATTCCAGGCATTTCTGTGTAAGCTGGAGCACTAATTTGTATCTCATTAAAGAAGAGTGGGCTGGTTTGAGGAACGATTTTCCAGTCGAGTTTGTTTGAGCTGTTTTAGATTGTTAATTACGAACAAAATGTATTAAAGTAACAACAGGGAACCTCAGGGATACACAAGATGATCAGACCCCAAACCGATTAAATCTCATCACGTACGGAATTGATGAAATAAACCAAAAGCATTTGCAGAGGGATATAACGACGGTGGCTGTGCTGATAAATATGCACACAGGAAATGAACAACTAGGAACGCATGTCATAGTGCACCCTCCAATTCTGCAGGTAAATGCCGCATTTTGGGCACAATTTGCATTTATTTCTCACAGTTGCTCGCCGACTGGTTGTTAAGAGATGTGTGCGAGCAGCGCCTGAGCCCCAGGCAGCTATCTTCAGCTATCAGCTGTCACATCACAGTCCCCCACATGGAGAAATACACACAAGCACAAATAAACAACACATTCTGCAGCCTGGCCTCCCAAACAAGGCCAGCCTTTGTCCACCTGTCATATCTGACCTTTTCTTGCTGCGATAGCAACATGGAACTAGCGGCCTGCAGAGAGAATCTGTGCCTGTGTTTCGGCTTCTGTGTGTGTGTTGGGATTGTGTTGCTCTGGCATGTCTGACTGTGTGTAGGTATGCATGTGCACATGTGGCAGTAGTCATTCTACTGTACCTGAGATCTCCTCCAGGCACTGTTTGGCGGTCTTGCTGTAGACCAGGTCCTTTGTGGGACTGAGACACGGTTCAGGGGGGACCACAGTAGTGCAGTCGTTCTCTGAGTATGTCCTATGAGTGAAGGAAAAGGAAAAATGACATATGAATTATTAGTATTTACACAGAGTAGTTTTTTTTTCATGCATGCATACATAATATCATACAGTCAACATGAATTTTGCATTATATCAAACCAAGTGCCAAGTTTATTTGAAAAGAAAGCAAGCCTTAAAAGAGTAAATAAAAATATATATATTTTACTAAAACTTATACCTATAGTTGTTCATTATATTTTCATTATATTTTAATTCTGTTTACATTTTCATTTTAGTTTAAATTTGAGTCATTTTGTTGTGTGTTTCTGTCATTTTTATCATTTTTTTTTTTTATCAGTTGCTTACCAAGCCTGCATTTATTTGATCCAAAGTACAGCAAAAACAGTAACATTTAAAAATATTTTTTACTATTCAAAATAACCATTTTCTATTTGAATATATTTGGAAATGTACTTTATTCCTGTGATTTCAAAGCTTTTTAGCATCATTACACCAATTACACTATTAGCTGAGTAGATTTTTTGTCAGGTTTCTCTGATGAATAGAAAATTCAGAAGAACAGCATTCATCTGAAATAGAAATCTTTTGTAACATTATAAATCATTAGAAACCATCACTTTAGATCAATTTAAAGCATCCTTGCTAAATAAAAGTATTAATTTCAATAATTTTGCAAGTGACATGGATGACTGGGGTAATGATGCTAAAAATGTAGCTTTGATCACAGGAATAAATTACATTTTAAAATATATTCAAATAGAAAGTAGTAAAAACATATTTATAAAATGCTACTTTTTTTGCTGTATTTGGATCAAACAAATGCAGGCTTGGTGAGCAGAAGAGACTTCTTTAAAAAACATTAAAAATCTATGAAAAAGTATATATATACATATATATATATATATATATATGTGTGTATATATATATATTTAATGTTATTTCTGTTGATTGATTAATTGATTTAGTGTCATTCTTAAGATAACAATAATAACCATGCAACTAATAACAACCCTGGGACCATATGGCAGAAGTAATTTCAACTTTAAAATATGATATGTGACCCTGGACCACAAAAGTTGGTCGAGATACAACTATTTGAAAATCTGGAATGCAAAAAAATAAAATTGGCTTTAAAGTTGTCCAAATGAAGTTCTTAGCAATGCATACTGCTTATGAAAAATTACGTTTTGATATATTTATGGTTGGAAATTTACAAAATATCTTCATGGAACATGATCTTCACTTAATATCCTAATGATTTTTGGCATAAAAGAAAAATCTGTAATTTTGACCCATACAATATATTTTTGGCTATTGCTACAAATATACATAAATATGTACAAATACCACTAATAATTTGTCATTATTTACTACTATTATTAAAGTTATTATAGTATAATGTTTAAAATTAATTACTATAGACTAACTGTACATTGTAAATCTTAAAAAAAAATCCCTATGGAATAAATCATAGATTAGTTACTTTATGTTGCTGTTTTCCTTGTAGGGTTTTTTAGGTTTAACATTTTTGACAGGTTTGTCATTGTGGGGACATCTGGTCCCCAAAAACACCCGCAAAACTGGCAAACACATGCACACACAATGCTGTTCAGACTTGGTTGAAGCAGAATGGAAAAAACTCTGATTGTATATGCATAACAACCACATCTACAACAAAGCCGTCCCAGGACACCTGCACTCGCCCAGATAAACATTCCCCCTCTCTGCCTCACACACACACACACACACACACACACACACATACACATATACACACACACACACACACACACACCGTTACACACACACACCGTTACACACATACAATTCAACAGCCAAATATTTCAGTGGCATGTCACACTGTTAGTTTCACCATGTGTTCCACACTCACGCCATTGAGACGCTGTGTTACCTGTGACAACAAACACACACACACACACACACACACACACACACACACACACAAAACACAAAACACACTGAGAATTCACACAAACTCTGTCTGCAAATGCAAATAAGCAAATGATGCAGAAAGGAAGAAGGCTTAAACTGTCAGCTAACTTCAGGGCTTGGTGAGCTAATTGAACTCGTTAAGTGAAATTGCATTAAAACAAAACAAATGGATTCAACAGGAGGTCAACTATAGACACACACAGTGATGTTATGGGCAGCAGACACAGATCTTTTTAATATAGTTTTGAAGCAACATCACTGAAGCTAAGAGTGTTGGTGTGAGGAGAGGCAGTAAACAGGTGGTCAACCCACTGTTCTCCATGCCAGTGGAAGAAAATAAAAAAGTTATCTTTCAAACCCACGTGAACTACCCACCTAGACAACATTTTTAGGCATCATCACTCCCAACATAAAGGTTCAAGGAGTAGGATGTGAAATTAGACTGCTTTATACAGTATCTAAGACAGCTGTATACATACTAGTGTTGTCAAAAGTACCAACTTCTGTACCAGTCAGTACTGAAATTTCAAAAATGTGATGATAACAGCATTTCCCGTGACCATTTTGAACGCTGTTGAGCGGATTCTTAAACATCTGCTGATAGACGTGGCTTTCAAACACTCCTGTGTGTATCTGTGTCAACGCTCTGTGAAGAGAGTGAAGTGATGATCATTGTAGCCAATCAACAGACATATTTGTTGAGTATGTGAACACAATGACCAGGCCAATCAGAGGTGTTCAGGAATCCTGCATTTATTTGAAAAGCTGGTATTGTCACATTTTCAAAGTCTGTTTTTTTGACAACACTAATACATACTACTACATATATGACCGAGGATCACAAAACCTGTCATAGTATACATCAGCTGAATAAATAAGCTTTCAACTGATGTATTGTTTGTTGGGAGACACAACTATTTGAACATCTGGAATCTGAGGGTGCAAAAAATCTAATTAGTGACAAAATCGCATTTAGTTGTTCAAATGAAGTTCTTAGCAAAGCATACTACTAATCAAAAATTAAGTTTAAATATATTTACGGTAGGAAATGTACAAAATATCTTAATGGAACATGATCTTTACTAAATATCCTAATGATTTTTGGCATAAAAGAAAAATGTATCATTTTGACCCATACAATGTTTTTTTTTTTTGGTCCAGGGTCACATATTTCACACATTCATATTTTTGAATGAACAGTAATAAAAAATTACTGAGTAATGAAAGATACCTCAATATGACTATATCAAATAAACACTGTTATTTAAAACGTATTATTCATCAAATAATCCTTTAAAAAAAGCATTATGGTTTCCATAAACTATTTTTTAATAACTAAATCAGCATATTAGAATGACTTCTGAAGAATCTTTGAATAGTGGAATAATGGCTGCTGAAAATTCAGCTTTGCCATTACAGAAATAAATTACATTTTAAAATATATTCATAAAATTGATATTTATTTTTAATAATAATAAAAAAATGCCGCTATGGTGTGAAACTTCTTTCAAAACCAATTTGAAAACATCAGAAACCTGAACAGTAGTGAATATATAATTATAAAATGATACAAAAACACAGTTTTGAGGCTGTTAATTCAACTTCCTCAACTCACATGCCCTTGCCAAGCACGCCAAAAAAAGTTTGACCCTAAGTGTAGTTCTAAGAGCATGATAACCACGTGGACCTGTTCAAAATGCAGCGTATCGTCTCGTACACCGTTGAGTGCTGTCGCAGCCCTGCGGGCTTTACAGTGTCAAGCGAAGCTCTCGAGAGGAAGATCTGCAGCGGTGGAGGGGAGTGTGATAAGGGCTCCAGTTTAAAATTCCATAAAGACTTCAGGTTATAATCCTTATGAGACAGCACTGAGAATGCCAAACACAGCTTTAAGAAAACGCCATCGTCTTCCTGTGAATAATGAACTTGTGACGGGCCAGTGAGGAGGTGACTGTGTTTTTATGAGAACTGTTAAGCTCTTAAGGTTAGGTTGTGAAGGTATGTCAGACAGGGGTCACTGGGTTTGAGAGCTTTTTATTCAAGCAAAGGATTAAACCTGTTACTGAACATACACAATAGCTCAATATCCTTTCACTCTAATTTTCAACACTCTCATCTTTGTCTTTCAGAGGCACATTTTTGTCAATCACAGGCCCACTCTCTTTGTCTCTTTAATAAGCTGACTCAAACTGTTATGAATGCCCTCTGCCCATCAATCACATATTCTCTTTTCTGCTCCCACTTCCTCTTCCTCCAATCTAACCTATTCACCCTCATTAGTCACCATTTGTGATGACATCAGTCTCTTGGTGAAAACTAAAGGAGGCCACGCCCCTTAAACGAGGCGGTCTGGCAAACGGCTCAACGGTTCCCACTCGGGCTAATAATACTGTCGAGATGAGACATTTACCCACTGCTTTTTGCGCGATTAGATAGGTGGCGCAAGGGACAGATGATCAGTGGGTGTGTGTTTGTGCATCTAAAAGCTGGTTTGATAAACTATAGATAGAGTGCTGGTTCAACATATACTTGCTTGTAATTAACGATGCTTTATGATGCTCCATCAACCTCTGTCTGTAAGCAGGGTCTCACTCCATCTGGTCAAAAAAGGACTCTTGTCTAGACAGTCTATACTCAAAAGAGATCCATGCTGTTAACCACCCCCCACAGTCAGATTTAACAAGACATCCTCTAAATTTCTCGTTCTGCCTTCAAACTGACAGCAGAGAGAAGAAATGATTGATTCGAAAATGACTGAAATCCAGGTTTCCGGCACAACTGTGCAACATGTGCACTTCCAGCCACCTCTAAAACATTAATTTCTTTGTAGATCTTTCACGCAGATATTAAAAGCACAGTTCGCCCAAAAATGCTAATTCTGTCATTAATTACTCACCCTCATGTCGTTCCAAAATCATAAGACCTTCGTTCATCTTCAGGACACAAATCTATTTCTGATGAAATCCCAACCTGATCTAATGTTGAAAAACATACCTTTGGCAACTTTTTGGCAAGAAGCAAAATACGTAGCGCCATGTGCGTTTTGTAACATATTCGATATGAAATGTCCTCTGAGTGGCGCCAAAAGAGTTAAAGTTCCCATAGGTACGTTTTCATCATGAGATCAGGTAGTGAAATCCAAGAGCTTTCTGAACCTGCTTAGACAGCAACATCAAGGTGTCAGTTGTGTTGCTGTCTATGCAGGGTCTGTAAGCTCACGGACATGAGGGAGAGTACTTAATGACAGAATTTTCTTTTTTGGCTGAACTATCCCTTTAATTTCCACCTCTAAATAAATGATAAGTATTATTTATGGTGTATCTTAATAATTAGTGTGAATTGCTACACTTGGTTATACCCGTTACATTTGACACAAGAGATTCTTTAAAGTATCTGTCTTGTTAGTGGTGTGCAGAATAAGTAAAAGATGAAGTAATTATTCTGGACCACCTGGGGATGAGGGTTTCATCTTTGCCTGTCTTTCGAGGGTAATTACAGAGACATGGCCCTGCTGTCTCATGGATAATGATAATGATTTCACAACCCAGAATAGAACCCTGGAACCCAGATCTGTCTGTTTGTCTGAGTCTTGCCCTTTTATGTCTCTAAGCATCAATGGATATATGGACCCCAGTAGCCCTGCCAGAACTAGAAGTCAGCTGGGTCTATAATGTGGACATAGTATGTTTGTAAAATGACCAGTTGGCATCTGTACTGAGGGATTTCTATTTCTAACAACTTTAGCTTGGAGATAATTTTATTCAAAGGGACAAAGTACACTGATCACAAGCAAAGCCCACCTGGTATTAATTATCTTTCTAGGGGTGCAATGGTAAATGACAGAAGTAGGATCATATAATATGTAGTTTTCTGTAACTGAACATGAAACAATCATTAACAATAGGTGCTTTTGCAAGGCATAGTTCTAAGAACTCAGTTTACACGAGTGCATTTTTGTTTTACAATACATAACTTTTGCTGTGGTTACGCCTGTCATTTACACCACTTTGGCGTTTTTCTGGTTGCATTCGCACCAGCAGCAGGAACTCAGATGCGGCAAACAGCGGTGTCTTTATTTGTGGCGTTAATAAACATCAAAAACTGGTAAATGGAGAATGCCGTGATTGGAGCTGTTTTTGTAGTGTGTCGTGGGTTTTGTAATAATGGAGATGGAATGTAAACACAATTTACGCAATTAAAATCTGACTAAATCTATGAAAACTTGCAATGCTGCATATCATCGAGAATGAGAAAAGAGCACAACGCTGCAGACAACAGGTAGCTAGATGTCGTTATTATCTTTTTTTCCCCCATGTTTGTAGAGTAAATATTTTTACTCTGCTTTTTTAAAAACGTAGGCTAGCCAGTGTTTCATATGAGTTTGGCCAATCAGCATACACTTAGGTCATTGTTAGTTCCTACTGAACTATTTTAAACCCTACTCTGAAGTAGGAGCTAATTTAGTTCCCCCAAACTGAGTTCCTAGAACTAAATACGTTCCTAGTTCCTGCGGTGCGAACATGCCAAAAAGTAGGAATTTCCAACAATAGTTCTAGGACAGGGATGCCCAAACTCTGCCCTGTCCTGCAGAGTTTAGATCAAACTTGCCTCAACACACCTGTTGTGAAGTTTTTAGTATGTCTAGTAAGAGCTTGATTAGCTGGTTCAGGTGTGTTTAGTTGGGGTTGGAGCTAAACTCTGCAGGACACTGGCCCCCCAGGACCCCTGTTCTAGGAACTATGAAAAGGTTCCTCTGGTGTGAAAGCCACTAATATGCAAAGCAAGATCTGAAACGTGCATTTGTGTTTAAGAATCACTCACCGATACATGAAGGGGGCGACGGTTGCTGTGTTGGGATGGTTGTGTTGTTGCTGCTGGGGAAGCTGTACTGCCCCATTGCCTCCTAGAGCTCCTCCACCACACAGCCCAGATGTGGCTGATCCAGAAAGTGCTGAGGTACTTGTTGATGACACCATGCTGGTCTTCCGATTCTCCAATCCTCCCAAAGATCTCTGCATATACATAGACTGACCACCTTTACTAAGTTTGGTCTTCTCACCACCTGTAGCAGGTACACTAGTTGCAGGTACAGTGGGTTGGCTTGCCGCAGGCTTGGCTGTCGCTGTTGGAGCCTTCAGACCAGACTTGGGGATGCCGCTGGAGGCAGGGATTGCACTTTCTTTCTTCACAGAGGCTGCGGATGTTTTGCTTCCTTTAGGGATGAGGCTGGCAATCTTGGAGCCTTTTTTAGAGGGCTCCACCATCACTGGCTCCTCTTTGGGTGGCGAGCTTGCTTTGTTCTTGGGCTTGTTCTTGTCCTCTTTCTCTTTGGGCTGTGACAATGACTTATTGTTGTGGTTCTTGCCGTTGTTGGTCTTGCTTGGGGGTGCAAAGGAGGACACAGGGGTCTTCCCCTGCTGTTTTGAGATCCCACAGGGTGGTGTGGGACTGCAGGTCCCCTCATCGCCAAACTCCGACAAATCGTCCTCTTCTTGGAGAGCCATTTCAGCCACTGAGGGTGAGGTTCTGGATGCGGATCGAGGGTTGATGAGCCGGAATTTCTCCAACATTGAGCGCTGATTGCCGGGGGCGGATTTGGAGGAGTCTGTGATCGGGGGACGGAGGCGATCGGATGACGAGGGAGGGGTTGGGGAAGCGGTTGGGCTGGGCGGCTTGGTAGCCAGCATGGACGAGGTGGCACTGTGCTTCATGTTCATGGACTTGCTGCGCCAGGTCTTTCCAGCAGTGGGAGAGGGGATGGCAGAGGCCAGCTGCTGCCCGCTGGTGCTGGAGGGCACCGAGCCACTGCCGTTCATGCTGCCTGGCAGAGGAATGCCCTTCACCGACTCTGTATCAGAGAAACAGACCACATATTGGTCAATCCTTTAGACTGATATAACTACACCACAGAAGCAATTCGAAGCTGTGAAAAATTATGACAAATATTAGCATAAGTGGAAAGAGATTGGGGAAGGCAAAGCGTCCCACAAACACACGAAGAATAGATAGCGGCCCATCCAAATCTTTACTCTGCAATCCCTTCGCATACTGAAATCCCAAGCAATGCTGCAATGCACTCAGGCAGAAAATTGGATCCTAAATTGATTTTGTGGGATTTCAAATACTTTGTTGTTGCCAGATACCCTCTTGTTCTTTGTAAATGCGGTGATGTTTTGCACAGAATCAACATGGCTAACAGAATAACACATATAAACATACTTAATCCAAGGTATATATAATATTTCATGTTCATGTAGGGGAAACATAGATTTACATATATCAAGCCCTTAAGAGCATGGCAATGCAGAAATGTAACATCTGTTAAAATACAACTTGCCTGGACCTTGACTATTAGTCCGATATAATGACAAAAACTTCCTATTGCTAAGCTCAGGGCCCAGAATCAAAATTTTAGTGTATATAAATTAAAACTGAAAATGATGTTAATTCTAAAAAAATTAAATAATATCAGAAGGAAAAAAAGATGAAATGCTAAGTCACAAGTGTCCATTTTTCACAATTGAGATTCATACATTGTCTGAAAGCTAAATAAATAAGCTTTCCATTGATGTATATTTCTTAGGATATGACAATATTTGGCCGACATACAAACTATTTGAAAATCTGGAATCTGAGGGTGCAAAAAAAAACTAAATATTAAGAAAATGCCTTTAAATTTGTCAAAATAAAGTTCTTACCAATGCATATTACTAATCAAAAATTAAGTTTTATATATATTTATGGTAGGAAATTTACAAAATATCTTAATGGATCTTTACTTAATATCCTGATTTATGACTTTCGGCATAAAAGAAAAATCTATAATTTTGACCCATACAATGTATTTTTGGCTGTTGCCACAAATATACCCATGCTACTTACTTTTTGTGGTCCAGGATCACACACACATACATACACATGAAGACATAACATACCATTTTAATAAGTTCCTGTGAATTTAAAAAGATCAGTTATACACCACTGCTTCTGCTGCTTTACAACACAACAAAATGCAAGTAAATCTACTTAATCTTACTGCAACTCAGGCCGTCCCTAACTTTGATTTGCACCCAGATATATCAAAGAGTCAAGCTGAAAAATTCTAAACACAAGGGAAGAAAGGCAGAGATGGGACTTCATTTGGTTCCATTGAAAATCTTGTAGAGTGAACAGTGATTGGACTGTGAATGAGCACTGTGTGGATCGGGCTTCAGTGCATGTGTCAGCTAAATTAACCCCGTCTTTGGAGATAACAGCAGCTTAAATAACAGCCTCTCTCACACACATACACACACCAGACCATCGAAACATGGTTACCATAGCTACCCTTTTCTCCACACCACTTTATATGTTGAAAGTGAAATGCCACTTTGTTCTGGGAAGTCTGATAGGATGCCACGCACATTTCAAAACAAACACATTACCAGGTGTGATGACAGCAAAATTGAAGATTTTCCATCTTAATTCACTATTGCCTAATCCAGAATATACTGAATTAGCCAATTTCTTTGTTATCTCTCCTAACGAATTCTGATATATCTCTCCCATCTTTGTCACAGGTGCTACTGCATGAAGCTATGCCGTAAGTTTGATGAATATACTAATCAACACTGATTTCCTTTAAACTAATCCAGGAATTGGACACAGTGCTTTCGAAAGCTGAGCTAATGCTAGCAAACATGCTGATTCACTCCTGCAGCCAGTGTGAATGGTGAAATTAGCTTTGTTACACAAGACTACTTAACATGCAAGTGTTTGTTCCCACTACCTTGGCATAGGGCTTATAAACAGTGTGAGATTTGCATCCACAGAGAGGCTTTGTGCTGAAATACGTAGGTGATGGTAACACAGGGTGCTGGCAGATTTGAGGTTAAGGATTAAATCAGTTAAAGGTCAAACTCAGGATTATGAAATTTGTATTCAAGCCTGCCATAAAATGAAAGACTTCATGCTAACTCCGTTCCAAAACCTAGTGAGCTGCCATAAGTGACCAATTTTAAACATTCTATGTAGGCAGCATGAAGCACAAATGAGACTCGACTCATGATTTAGATATTAGCATGTGGCTAAGCTAACAAAGTTGATACAATAACCAGAAGAATGTACATGCATAGGTGTAATACTCTCAATAATGGTGGAAGACTTTCCCGGTGAAGAGAAGAAATTACTGAATAAAGTCGTTATTTTTGTTTTATTTTTGCACAAAAAGTATTCTTGTAGATTCATAAAATTATGGTTGAACCACTGATATCACATGGACTATTTTAGCGATGGCCTCCTTCCTGCCCTTCTGGGCTTTAAATGTGGTAGTTGTGTTTCTGTCTATGCAGAATCAGAAAGCTTTTCAGATTTAATCAAAAATATCTAAATTTGTATTTCGAAGATAAACAAAGCTCTTATGGGTTTGGAACGTCATGAGTGTGTAATTAATGACAGAATTTAGATTTTTGGGTGAACTATTCCTTTAACTGTACCACATGACTTCTATTCCTACAGCCAATATTTTAAATGTTAGAATGCCTCTTTAAGAGGTTTAACTGTAAAGTGCAACAAAAGTCACAATTTCTCTTATTCAAGTTCCAGATGGTTTCTAAATGCATTTTGGAAATGAATTTTGTGATAGCCTCCCCTATGAAGGATACATGTGATGCTGCCTTAATGTGCAGTCACATTTATTGTTGTTTTCGCAGGCAAATTTCTGTAGTTTTGGTAGAAATCCACAAAATGTAAATTTTGAATGAGGGCGATGGATTTTCTCATGCAGATTTGGCAATGAGTTCAACTTGGTCACACAGATTCCCCACAATGACCAACAGAAAGATGACTGGTTTGAAAGCTACTACTGTGTGAGCTTTGCTTCATACAGTTGAAGTCAAAAGTTTACATACACCTTGCAGAATCTGCAAAATATTAATTATTTGACCAAAATAAGAGGGATCATCGAAAATGCATGTTTTTTTTTTGTTTTTTTTTATTATTATTTTATTTAGTACTGACCTGAATAAGATACTTCACATTTAAATAAAAAAACAACAACAACAAAAAAAACATTTACATATAGTACACAAAAGTAAATAACAGTTGAATTTTTTTAAATGACCCCGTTCAAAAGTTACACTTGATTCTTAATACTGTGTTGTTACCTGAACGAATCTCAGCTGTGTAATTTCTTGTTTTTTGTTTGTTTTGTGATAGTTGTTTATGAGATCTTCAGAAAAATCTTTCAGGTCCCACAAATTCTTTGGTTTTTCAGCCTTTTTGTGTATTTGAACCCTTTCCAACAATGACTGTATGAATATAAGATCTATCTTTTCACTCATATGCAACTATTACAGAAGGTTCAAATGCTCACTGATGCTCCCAAGAAGAAAACACAATGCATTAAAAGCCGGGGAATGAAAACTTTTGGACTTTGAAGATCAGGATAAATTTAACTTAAATTATTTTGTCTTCTGGGAAACATGTAATTATCTTCTGTAGCTTCTAAAAGGCAGTACTAAATAAAAGGTAATATGATGTTTAGGCAAAATAAAAAAAAAATGTACATTTGTTTGAAAGTTTACACCCCTGGCTCTTAATGCATCGTGTTTCCTTCTGAAGCCTCAGTGAGCGTTTGAACCTTCTGTAATAGTTGCATATGAGTTGTATTTGGTGTGAAAAGATGGATCTCAAAATCATACATTCATTATTGGAAAGGGTTCAAATACACAAAAATGCTGAAAAAATTGTGTGTGTGTGAGAGACAGCCGTGGATCATTCAGGTAGCAGCACAGTATTAAGAATAAAGTGTATGTACACTTGAACCAGGTAATTTTTAAAAAATTTGACTGTTATTTTCTTTTGTGGGCTATATGTAAATGTATTTTATGTGAAATATCTTATTCAGGTCAGTACTAATTAAAAAATAACATGAATTTTGTATGATCCCTCTTATTTTGGTCAAATAATTAAAATTTTGCAGATTCTGCAAGGTGTACGTAAACTTTTGACTTCAACTGTACATCGCTAGACTATCGACAACAGGCAACTGCCCTGTTTTGCCTGCAAAATTTCTCTAATGTGAGCGCACCCTGTATCTCACAAGGCAGCAAAATTTTTCTGCCTATTGCTTGGAACAGCTTTTCTGTCAACTGTACACCTACGATGCCTTAAAATGCTAGGTAGGCAGCTTACTAGGTTTTGGAACAGAGCTCTATTCTCTCCCCTACCAGCCCCTCCCATAGTTCCTCCAGTGCGGCAGACTTTTTGGACAGAGGAAAAAGGAAGATGAGGGAAAAAAGGCAGATGGGAGTTTGCTTTTCTCATCTGTGGAAGTATTAGCGCTAGTAGTCCTGTAAATCAAGGTTTTGAGTAATGTCAGGCCTGATGGAAAAGGGCAGGAATGGGTTTCGAGAGAGACGTCGCCTATTAGGACTCTTTGATTCATCAAAGCTCCGTCTGCCATGTGAGACCCTCTGTCTGGCTTTGTGTGTACTGTCTCGCCCTGTCCGTAACCAGTGTCTGGGAACACCAGCATCTGTGCTAACACCGAATGAGGACCAGTAAAGTCCGGTATAAATCTAACTGGGCCGTACAGCCAAAACAAACAGTCTGTGAGGGATATCGGTTGCGTTTTGTTCACGGATCCTTGCTGTGAGAGGTGAACTGGGGCGAAATACAGGTCACACGTCTGTGAACTTCCAACCCGACTTCAATCGACACACTCCATCAGGTCTAGTGCAGATTTATGAAGTAACCAACTAGCCTGTGGAGATTTACACACTGGTGGCTAAACAGCCATGTGGTTTTATGAAGTCAGCTTTGAATGATGGTTCGGCTCTGACAGAGAGATGAAATCTGAAGTGAACTCTGAATAGGCTGGTTTTGTGGAAGAAGCAGAAATATAACATAAACGTCATTTCGAAATATACAGGAGGAGGACAGTGAATGCCGAGGGCAGATCACCTTTTCAGATGTGAATAACTCACCAGAGAGGAACCACAGTGCAATATTATTCTTCAGTTTCCCAGGAAATTGTGTTTTTCCACAGATTTACTGTATGTCATTATGAAAATGTAATAAATGCAGGAGGGAACCACCTCAGAGCATCTTTCCCTGTGCCACAGCGCTATTGCTCATGTGATAGTGGCACCATCTAGTGGATAACAGGATATAGTTGTTGCTGTTTCATTTGAATAATCTTGATTTTAATATTTAAGATTCTGTGTATTGCTCACCTCTGTCGTTGCCGCTAGCATACTGAAGTGGTTTGCTCTTGTCAATACTGTTGAAGCTCTGGCTCCTTCGGTTCAGGTTTGAGGATCCGTGGGTTTTATTACTGCTACTGCCGCTGCCTGCAGCGGGGACTCTGGAGGGACCTGGCAACCTGTAAAACACAACACAAACTTATTAGTTTGGGTTTCAATCATAGGGCATTATTAAATATGAACTGTACAAATTTACAATACATCTCTGATAAAGACCAGGGTTATACACTCTACAAAATATGTTTTTACATGTAACCATATCATCCTGAAGAACTCTTTTATGCTGAAATGGTTCGAGACTAGGGTTTGTTATTCCCGCCTTTTTATTTTTCAAATCTGTAACTGACAAAGCACCTTATTACTGATCTATCTATCTATCTCTCTATCTCTCTAACTATCTACCTGTCTACCTGTCTGTCTACCTGTCTATCTATCTATCTATCTATCTATCTATCGATCCCTCCCTCCATTCTGTGGATACATTTGACCTTACAGAAAGGAACAATGTGAATTTTTATTTATGTATTTGGATTTATTTATTTACGTAAGAATTTATTCTTTCAAAGCTGTTTAACATCAAATATTGTGAATATTTACTTCAAATGGAAGGTAGTCATATTTCAGCTGTGTAAATTACAGCTCTGGTAATGCCTTTTGGCAGAAAACACACTCACTTGACAGTGAAACATACAACCCAATAAATGAATAGTATTCAACATAATGATTTAACTAATATACAGTGTCTTCTAAAACAGCTAATTTTTCAATGTCAACACAATAAACATCTCTTAATTGCTTTACAATCCTGCATAAAAACTATCCTGGAATGTGTGTATGTTTCTTGTGCTCTATTCACATTACTGATGATTTACTCGTGCACAAAGCTTGTTAATGACTCACGAGTGCCAGTTTTTAATTGGGAAACATGACCCTGTGACACATCAGCCTAACAACGGCTCATAAACACATCGTGGGGGAACAAAACAACTTAACAGTCTTTGACACTGACACTGTTTCTTACAGCTGATTCAATTTCACAGCAAACAGAGATGTTTCACCTTACTCCAATCTGATTACGGCAATAGACAATTGATTTTAACAAACCCAACTGATGACCTAATAAGGACCTAGTTATAGATTCATTTAAAAACCATCTGAAATTCCCATCATCATTTGAAATCCTCATCACTGATCAGATGTTTTGAAAAGTCTTATTACACAGATTCAGAGCAAATAGCTTTTTCTAGAAATGATGGATTGGAGAACGATGATTCAGGCAATACAGGTGCATGTCTCATCAAGCCTCTAATGACACTGCTTCATCACTCGCTCATTTCCCATCAGGCACTTCTGCTTTTCCCCATTAACCTGTTGTGCAGGCCATCGTCGCCAGCTATGATAATTTGCAAGCTCTGATAAAGCATATCTGATGCTATTTCTCAGAAAGGTTATTTTGGTGAAAATTAGGATGGACACCAGTGTCTGAATTGAGGACAGGGTCTGAATGGAAGAGTTTTAGATGTTTTAGTTTTAGCAGCGTGCTCCTGTGCTTTTACTAAATATTCTGAGTAATTTAATCAAGCTTTTATCTACCAGTATGACTATGTTACTCTCTGAATTCTGCAGATTTTCCCCCTGAATTTACAGAGAAAACATCAAAAGTGAGCAGATTCAGTCTGGCCCGGTTCAAAGACGCAGGCAATGTCTGACATCAGCATTTATAAGACATTTGGTTTTCTAATTTGGTTTTGAAATGTTCCCTGACTATGATTTGCATAAATATGTATCATGTATACATTCACAAACACAAATATGCCTGTAGAGGATGAATTTAGTGCTTACCAGGCATCCGAAGACTGAGAACATTGCTAAAATAGATCTGAATTAAAGCTGCGGTGTGTAATATTTTCTCTGCTAAGAGACTTTGTACTATCCCGAGTTATATTCAAAGACAAGTATGACATTTATAGGTTGATTTTCCTGGAAAATCCATAACACTTTCAAAGCATCGCTCTTTTTAAAAATCCCGACCAAGCCGATACAGCAACACACTGGCTCAACCAATGGCATGAGTTGAGGGTGGGACTATCTGTTTGTTTGGCCAATGGCAGAGTATGCTCATTTTTTAACAGTTTGTTTGATGACATCAGGACAGACATGACATATTCTGCTTTAAAGGCTGTTAATGAAGTCTGTAACACTACAATAAGGTTCATTAGTTAGTATTAGTTACATGAACTACGAATGAACAATACTTCTACAGCATTTATTAATCTTAGTTAATTTTAATTTCAGCATTTACTGATGCAATATTAAAATCACAAGTTGTGTTTGTTAACATTAGTTACTGCACTGTGAACTAACATGAATAAACAATGTACGACTGTATTTTTATTAACTAACATTAAACAAAGATTAATAAATAGTGTAATAAATGTATTCATTGTCCATTCATGTTAGTTAATACATTAACTAATGTTAACAAATGACACCTTGTCACCGAAAAGTCTAAATCTAAACCTGAATCTGAGGTGGTCAGTTGTGAGAAACAGATCTCTGGATCTGTTCTTGTTTATTTTAAGGTAATAACTAAAGTGTCAATGGAGCTCAGATGAAAACGTGAGGGGGGTTTATGGAGTTCAACTGCGAAACATCTCAACTTCTGAATAATCACTGAATTTTAATAACAAGTCACATCTTATCCAATCTGTGCCTCGCTTACATAAAAAGTCCTTATGGAAGATAAAATCTTTCAAATTATGCCCATTAAAATTTAGAGCAGGATGTTTAAGGATCAAATAAGACTGCTTCTGTCATCTCCGGTGAATCTTAATACTATCTTTCCAGTTGAAGTACACTGAATATAACTGAAAGTTTTGGATTCTAGAGCAGCTAATTTATGCATGATTATCCTGCTTTTATTCCATTAAGAAACAAGATTATAGGTTATTACAATTTTCTCTCTGGATGTATGTTTATTAGTGACTCAGTGATTAGTGAAAAAAAAATCTGATTTATTCATGAGTGATAAAATTGAATAGAACCCACCAGCCTACCATTGGAATACATTAAATATTAATTAACTATAATTAAAAACCTGTCTGTAATTCATTAATTAGTGCCCGTTCATTCGTGAAACCACAGCCACCAAAGCAGACAAGTTTTTGGAATATTTTAGGACAACATGGCGGCGTATTAATCATGTATTAATGTATTAACACACAAACACACACAAGCATGTTGGGTTTCCATGTTTTATGGGGACATTCCATAGGCATAATGGTTTTTATACTGTACAAACCATGTTTTATCAACCTACGCCAACCCTACACCTAAACCTATTCCTTACAGAAAACTGCATTTTAGATTTTCAAAAAACTTTTCTGATTTATAAGCTTGCTTCCTCATGGGGACCAAAAAATGCCCCCATGTTTCAGGATTCTTCGATGAATAAGCAGTTCAAAAGAGCTGTTTTTTAAAAACAGAAATCTTTTGTACCATTATAAATGTTATTAATGTCACTTTCAATCAATTTAATGCCTTCTTGCTGAATAAAAGTATTCATTTCTCAACTGACCCCAACTTTTGAATGGTAGTGTGCATAGTGATATCATCTGAGAGAAAAATAGCCCATTCATTCATTTTTATAGCTTTTCTCCTTGGAGATATTTGATATAAGCTTTATCTATTTTCTGGTGACTCTAACTAGATGTTCCAGCTTGCAACCACCAATCTCATTTTTGATTCGATTTTCGAAAAAACTATGGCCAGTTGTGCAGCCCAATGATAACATTAGGTGTGAATGTCTCTCTGCATCCTTATGCTGTATCTAAACATCTATATAATAAAGTATACAGCATATGAACTTGATGAGATGAGAGTCAAGCATGAAAAAGCTGACCCGGGACACTGAATTGAATGAGTGTCAGCTCCTAATGTTTGTATATCAGTGCTTTGAGAGAAGATCTGAGATACTTCAAAGAAAACTGCAAGCACATGGTGTCTTTGAGCAAATAATGCTATCAGTCGAACCCTACCCATCAGGCTGTCAGTGGAGTAAGCAGTATATAACACATAGTGTCCATCACGTATCTCACATAGTTTGACCAGGGGCTGCTTGAAATGCTTTGCCAGCACAAAGCTACCCACCAGCTCTGAGCTGAAGCAAATGTTTTCAGGGCCAAACAACTGCTGCCAGAGCTTGAAATGGCAAAAAACCTCCAGTCAGAAATAAACCAGCACTTTCTGAATCCGTTCATCTCAAATCAACCAAGCTATTCAGCTCAAAACCCTCAGAAAAGCTGTGTAAAAGCTGGACTACAGCTGAAGAACGGACACCACCAGCAAGCATTTCTATCATACACCACTTCCATCACCCAGATCTGCTGCTACAGCTTTGAACTTCAGTAGATCGGCTTTCCCGGTCTCTAGCCTGAAGGTCTGCGGAGAGTTTCAGGTGTCAGAACAGAGCGAGAGCAGGCACATACAGTTGAAGACTCTACCTTGTGTTTTTCTTCTGAGGGGCTGCTATTCCACTGTGACCTGGTGGACTTGTATATCGTGCGGTGAGACTGTAAAGAGGTAGTGGGAGAGAACGAGAGAGAAACGGGAGAGAAAAAGAGGGAAGGAGAGAGAGAGGAATGAGGTTAATGATTGGATTGAATTTTTTTTTTCAAACTGTGGCATCTTTTTCACTAATGCAATAAGGGCGGCACTTAGCGAGGGCTGGGAGCACACGTGCAAACACAAACAGCATGGCCTCTGTGTGCGCCTACTCAGATTCACATGACATGTCACTCGTCTCAAACCACAAGTATGCGTATTTCCTCCAACCGTCCTAGTCCTACTGTTCTAGCTGCTGTTGTATGTCGTAGATGTGAACACAATCAAAGCCAAATGACAATCTTCATAAACTTGTACCTTCAAGTCTGTGGGCTTGAATACAGTGAGAACTTTATTCTCAATAGCAGTGAATCACTGATCGGTTTGGATCAACCTTCACAACAACATACACATCTCAAAGAATGAAATCCCACATGACAGAGAAGACATTCCTGTAGGTTCAGTCACAATATAGAAAAACAGACTTATTCACACACACTCTCTCACACACAGATACACAAACACACACCTCTTTCAGAAATATTTTACTTGAAACTTGTATATAATGTGGCCACTGTTTATTGTGTGCAGAAATAAATACATAAATATACACTGTTCAAAATATTGGGTCAGTAAGATTTTTTTTATATACTTTTACTGAGTAAGTGTGCAGTAGGTTGATCAGTTGATTAAAGACTTTTATATTTATATGTATCACACTTTCTTAATACAAATGTTTTCAAGATTGATAATGTTAAAAAAATATTTATTGGGTACAAAATCAACATATTAATGATTTCTGAAGGATCATGTCTCACTGAAGACTAGAGTAAGACCTAATTGGTTGATTTATAAATATATGTTGGAGTGGTATTGCCAGTGTGCAGACATACCTTTTTTTTTCTTTATTTATTACAAATTCAGCTTTGCCATCACAGTAATAAATGGCATTTTACAATATATTAAAATAGAAAACAGTTACACTCTAAAAATGCTGGGTTAAAAACAACCCAAGTTGAGTTAAATATGGACAAACCCAGCAATTGGGTTGTTTTGACTCAACTATAATTATTTTAATTTAAAAATGACTATTTGTTACTTAAAATTAACCCAAAATAGGTTGGAAATGATTTTTATTATTATTATTATTATTATTATTAATATTATTTATTTTATTTTAAATTTAAAAAAAAATAGTTGAGTTAAATAAAACTGCCCAGCAGGCTACTTAAACATTTAACCCAACTGCCGAGTCAAAACTACACAACTGCTGGGTTTTCCATATTGAATCCAACATAAGTTGTTTTTTAAATTGTAATAACTTTTGTGTTTTTACTGTATTTTGTTCAAATAATTGCAGAATCTACATTCTTCCTTCAAAAACTTTGGTATGGTCATGTAAGAAAATCTGAATATAATGACAATTGACAGAAATTAGTGCATTAATACAGAATTCAATATAAAATTAAGTTTGGAAGTACATCAGCTATTTAAGGTCTTCAAAAGTAGTTCATCCAATCAGATTTTAGAACCCAAAACATACATTAGAATACTTACATATACCTTATATCATGAAAGGCATGCACTGTGTATTTTTTTAACCTGATCTCATGACGAAAACATACCTGTGGGATTTTTTTCAGCAAGACACAAAATACATATATATTATATGTTTCGTGAAACATTTAAATGTGAAATGTCCACTGATTAGGCTAAATGAGTGTTTGTTTTTTCCCCCGGAATAGATGTGACGCTGTTTTTGTACATGTCACTATGTGAAATGCGAATGTGAAATAAAAAGCATGCTGTTTTAGCTTGTTTTTCAATATCTGAGTTACCCAGCAAGCTTGTTACGTCCAGAAAGTGAAACTGTACAGAAAGTGGAGCTGTAATCATAACTGAGGTCAAAAATTATTACGTTTACATATTGTTACGTATTTTTCATCTTGCGAAAGTTCCCACAGGTGCGTTTTCGTCATGAGATCGGGTAGGTATTTTTTAAAGATAATAGCACATGTAGTATACTTTTAATTACTGTGAAAATACATGCTGTAGAAGTCTTATCCATTTTCCCTAATGCAGAGTGAAAAAGTAAATATAGTGTGTGTGTGTTCTGGGAAGATGTTTGGTCATTAGTACCACAGATGTATCTGAGTTCATGTAAAGCCAAAGGCTGGATTTGCTTTCTGTAACACTTGCATTACTGTAATAACCTTCATGCAAACATGTTTTATAGCTGTTGAGGTGAAAGTACTAGAGGTTTCTGAACCAATCTCTGTAAGGGCAGAGAAGACCCTTGCCCGAGGCTGAGATGAATGAGTGCATTTTGTCAGATCGAATATGTGATGGATGGAGGCCCTGCCAGTAGGACTTGTACTTACAACACACACACACATAAAACAAAGCACAAACACCCCAGGCCAAAGCACAAAACACAGAACAGTTGGCTATACAGGTCTCAAATCTCGTTCTCTCCAGCCACTGACAACTGATTGACACTAGCTTTGTTCGCTCTGGGTGTGCGCTATAGTGTTTGGATATGCTGTTTCTAAGCGGTAAATGTGCCTTGACAAGCTTTGGCGGATAGCAGGTTTGGGAGTGCTGTGTGATGGAACGGGAATGTCTGTGGATGGATGGAAGTTGATTAAAGTTAAAGGATGAGAGAGAATGAGAAAGAGGGATGTCCAGTTCGCAACTGATCAACAGTTACAGTAGAAAAACCTCCAACTGCCAGGCTGGAAAACAACAGCTCATTTTAGCTGAAGGTCACCAGTATGATTTGTTGCTAGCCCAAAGTGGCCTACCACCTCCAATCAGCCTGACTAAGATGGTTTGCAAGGTCAAACCAGTGCTGATCAACCATTTACACCATCTAAAGATCATGAATGACCAGCAGAAAACCATGACGCAACAAGTGTTTACTCATCGCATAACCGCAACCACAGTGAAATCTCTTTGGTCCAAAAACCTGTTCAACATAATTAAATATCAAACATGTTCTAATTGGCTGTGATTGTGTAATGTCACATCTTAGGACAAAAGATAAGATAAAACAAGCATCCTTCTGAATTCCAACAGGCTGGTTTTATCTTGTTGGTTATAATAAGATCCTTTCAAAAATGTTCTTACAAAAGTCGCCCACAGTGAGTGAGAAGATGGGTGTGTGTATCTTCAGAAGAAGGTCATTATGACCACCATGAACGTTTCACTTTAACAAGTTTCTACGGTGAGTGCGTGACAAGGAGCCGGCTTAAAATTACAGACTCCCTCAAGTGATACCCTGAGGAGCAACAAAGACTTCACCAGACTGAGAGAACTTGAGGAAGACAGTGAAAAAGGGAGGCAAGACAGCAGGTTAACAAGCATTGTAACCAAAGACAGCTCCAGTGAGACACTAACACTGTCTTTCACTCTCTCATTCACTCTCTCTCATGAGAACGCGATCATGTCCACATGATTAATGAGGCCCATCGTTTCTCCTCCAGCTCAAAGAGGAACTCAGCAGGGACAGGATGGTTAAAAAAAACACACACACTTTACTCTACAACTTTCTTTTCCCCTTACTCCTAAAAGCGTTCAGCCTAGCAGCAAGAAAGTATGACTGTGCGAGGCTGACAATCTCAAGAATAAATTTGTTGCCGTGGGACATTTAGACACACTTCACAGTGAGAAATCACACACAGAACATCTCTGTCAAGGTCACTATTCAGAAAATCTTAAATTGAATCTAAACAATAAGATTCAGTGAGGATTACAAACCCACTCACTACAGTTTCTAATGGAAATCAATAAATCTCAAGATTAGCCTACCTGCTCGATCTGCAACCATCAAAATGATAAGCATGCGTATGAAATGTACTTTCAAATTTAAGTGGTACACTCACATGGAATGACTTTCCAGTCATATAAACAACAAAGACCACTTTTGTGTGTGGCTACACTACATTCACAACAGGTGTCAGTATAGAGTTCAAGATCACTGTCGTATCAAACAGAGAAACATAAAACGCACTGCGAAAGTATAACTCAAAACTTTCCAGACTGTAAAAAGAGTATGACATAAACTACTACATTCGTAACATTTACATTGTAACAATGTCTTTTGGGAAAAATACTTTCACTGCATTATAATATACACTGAAGACAACTAAAGGACTCATATGCAACTATTAAAGAAGGTTCAAATGCACACTGGTACTTCAGAAGGAAAAACAATGTATTAAAAGCCAGGGGTTTTTGAACAGAATGAAGATGTGTACATTTTTCTTATTTTGCCTAAATATCATATTAGTTTCATTTAGTACTGCCCTTCAGCTATATATTTATATCGCTATAGTTTCCCAGAAGACAAAATCAAAAAGTTCAAATTCAAAAAGTTTTCTCTTAATGCATCATGTTCCCTTCTGTAATAGTTGCATATGAGTCCCTCAGTTGTCCTCAGTGTGAAAAGATGGATCTCAAAATCATACAGTCATTGTTGGAAAGTGTTCAAATACACAAACAAGCTGAAAAACCAAAGAACTTGTGGGACCTGAAGGATTTTTCTGAAGAACAGCGAGCAGTTTAACTGTTCAGGACAAACAAGGGACTCATGAACAACTATCACTAAACAAAAAAAACAGCTGTGGATCATTTAGGTAACAGTGCAGTATTTTTATAATTTCAATTATTATTTTCTCTTGTGGACTATATGTAAACATCTTTTATGGGAAATATCTTATTCAGGTCAGTGCTAAATAAAAAAAATAACATGCATTTTATATGATCCCTCTTATTTTGCTAAAATAATTACAATTTTGCAGATTCTGCAAGGTGTATGTAAACTTTTGACTTCAACTGTATATACTGTATATGTAACAGTCTTACAAAAGACAGGAAGCAAAGAATGACCACACTCCAAAGAAGTTTTAAAAACTGAAAGAAGCTCAACAACTCGTAAAATGAGTTTAAACTTACCTCCCGAGAGAGAAACATCTCATTTTCAAAGCAGAACAGACAACTTCCAAAAAAAGGAACTAAACACCTAAATATAAAATGTCACACTTTGGACTGAGAATAATGATCAAATCTGGAGGGACACAATAGCCTCAATACACCGAAGAGCAAAGACAAAAAAATTGTGCCATAAAACTACCAAAAAAAAAAAAACAGTAACAACCATATGGCTTCCAGTCAATGTTCCTGTGTAGCCCTATGTACATAACATGCTCAATACTACTGTACCTATTGCTGTCAGACTTCTTCCCATAGGACAGTTGGCTCTTCCTGTCCCGTGAGGGGGCAGGCAATCGCGAGCATGAGACCACCAAGTCGAGCCGTTCACCTCGGGACATGGTGCGCTGAGAGGGAGGGATGACACTTCACCCCCATATCTTCCCCAGACCTAAAGGCACCGCAGTGTCCAGCTATCCCTCTCTCTCTCGCTCTCGTTCTCTCTCTCTCTGACCGTCACTCCAGCAGGTGTTGGCTATTGAAAGCTTGGAACTCTAAAACTGTAAATGGGAGCAGTGCCTATGGGTAAAACCAGCCAGTGTGTGTTATAAAAAGCTCACCCCTCATTCCCAGGGATCTCAGACAGTGCTGTATTATGGTATTTAGATGTTTAAAACAAAACAGATACCCAGCTGACTTGATGTCACAGTGTTAAAAGCTCGTTTTACCATGTTCTAACTAGCAACAAGTGCTAAAAGTTATGTAAATCTACGTGTTTACACTAATCGCAGCAGTCTGAGTGCATTTTGTTTCTTGTGTTGATGTATTTCCTATTGAAACAGGAAGTTGGGGTGGGGTATATTAAAGGGCTTGCCAATAGCCGTTATTTTATGTCACAGCTTGGAATAATGATTTCTCTTGCCAGAATCCTGGCAAGTAGGATTAGGAGGAGGGGCATGCATTTTTAGAAAGCATTTGATTGGACAAAAATTTAACTATGCTCCTGAATGCAAGATGAGTCATTAGTATTTTAAATGCACATATGTGCTAAAAGATAATGTTGTCAACTTTTTAGAACCCACTTTAAACCAAGAAATGTAAAATTTTGATTTCAGGGGGTATTCAAACTGACAGTGATTTTTAAAGAAAAAAAAAACAACAACAACTAATGACTAGACTAATAATTTTTTGTGAAATTTATTTTAATTTTTAATATAATTCAAACGTTGGGGCCAGTATGTTTTTTTTTTTCAAATAATAATAATAAGAAGAACAATAACAATAATTATAATTTTATTATGCAACGATGCATTAAATTTATCAAAAGTAACGGCAAAGACATTTACAATGTTAAAATTATTTCTGAAGGATCATGTGACTGAAAATTTTATATTAAAATAGAAAATAGTTATTTTAAATTCTAATAATATTTCACAGTATTGCTGTTTTCACTGTATGAATGCCTTGCAAGAATAAGAACAAAGTAGTGCATTATATTAAATTAAATAATTCTCAGCTGAGAAGCAATGTAAGCAAAGACAATTCTGAGTAGCTCTGTCCACAATGAAATTTAATTGGTCTACATTTCTGCAGTGCTGTATTTAAACATGAAATACGTGACCCTGGACCACAAAACCAGTAGCAAGGGTATATTTGTAGCAATAGCCAAAATTATAGATTTTTTTATTTTTATGCCAAAATCATAAGGATATTAAGTGAAGATCATGTTCCATGAAGATATTTTGTAAATTTCCTACCGTAAATATATCAAAACTTAATTTTTGATTAGTAATATACATTGCTAAGAACTTTATTTGGACAACTTTAAAGGCGATTTTTTCAATATATTTTGATTTGTTTGCACCCTCAGATTCCAGATTTTCAAATAATTGTATCTCGGCCAAATTTTGTCATATCCTAACAAACCATACATCAAAACTTATTTATTCAGCTTTCAGTTGATGTATAAATCTCAATTTCACAAAATTGACCCTTATGACTGATTTTGTGGTCTAGGGTCACATATCTTCTCACTGCTTTTAAATGGAATGTCCGAAAAACAGTTAAATTATTTAGCACCAGCAATCTGACATATGATGCTTACTCGGGACAGCATAAGGAAGACCATTTTAACTATTAATTCTTTTTGTGGAGGAAAAAAAGCATCACAAGGGCATTAAACTTAATGAGTCTATTCACTGAGTATGCAATACACTTCTACCAGTAAGCTAAAATGCTTTAAGAAACCCCAAGAGTCTGTTTAAGTGTTTCTGTGCTGTTGGCCAAAGGCCAGAGCTGATGAATCGCCCAGACCCCTGTGACTGATGCAACACACACACTCAACGCAAAGCTAATCAGCCAGCCACCCATTTTACCACCTGTAACCCCACGCCAGTAAACGTTTGAAGAAACACTTCCTAAATGCCATACAATAGCTTCCTTTTTACCCAACTGTCTGGAGCTGGACAGAGAACTGAGATAGTTATCTGAGGAGACTGCGTTTACAACATCCTCCAGGAGTCTGGCCAATCTACAGCCCTCCTGGCCCAATTCTGCTGGCTGATGTCATTTGGTGTGTGTGGAATGCTTAAGAGTTTGTGTGTGTGTGTGTGTGTGTGTGTGTGTGTGTGTTTTTCAGGCTGGCAGTCCAAGGCCCTCTGAACACCTGTCACTGCTGGATGTGAGTTGAGAGAGCTCCCACGGGCCCTGGACAAGAATGAAGGGCAGCTGTTGTCTTTCTCTTACTCTCTTCCTCTCCCTCTTCTCTTTGCACTTGTGAATGCTGACAGGACAGAGAACTCAGCACTACAAAACGCACACTTGTGCTTTCCTGCCTGTCCCACACACATACACTCATACACAAATGCATTCTGGGTCAGGTAACGTGAGCCTGGCTGTGTAACGCCACTCATGTGTGGCATCTCCTCTTCATAGCTGCTGCTAAGATTACTCATCTATTTACATCACAGTCATGGCCTTTCTTTTTTACCAACACACGCACACACACATACATATACAGAGATGTTTACTGTTTAAATGAGAACGCTGCATAGCTTTCTATTGTTTTTATATACAAATATTCAAAAATACTGTAACCTAACCCTAACAGAAAACTTTCTGCAACTAAAAAAACACTCCTTATTTAGATATCGTTATTACAAAGAAAGATGTACCAAAAAAGGAAGTTGACCCCAAATTTGTAAACACACATATACAAACTGATATATTGTTCTGTCTGTCTGACTGTAACTATTTACTAACAATACGGTTAAAACGTATATATGTATGTGTATATATGATATAGGGCTGCCCCCTTAATAGTCGACTAACCATTAGTCGACAAGAAGAGGCTTGGTCAACCAAAATTTTATTAGTCGCTTAGTTTCAGAAAAAAAATGAACAGGAAGTGGCGAAGTCACAGATCGTTAACGGCTGGTCTATGTGGTAACATATTACATTGGGCTGGACATCTAAACTTGCACCTATCAAATCTGGCATTTTATCTGAAATATTAGTAGTAGCAACTTAACATGGCTGCTCAATCTAATGTTAACCTTTAAAAATGTGCGCTATTCAAGTGTCTGTATGGAGTGTGGAAGCTGAATAGTTGTGCTAACTGAATGATACTTGCTCTTAAAATACCCTAACCCATGAAAAATATATCTATAGAGAGCGAAATGTCTGCCTTCAAATGAACCAATTCTCAATTCTCAGATTATGTAATTTCGCAAGCCGAAAACAAAGAAAGCACTATAGTTTATCAACAAATTATTAAAACGTCAATGCAGCCTCCTTACTGTTTTTTTTCCTGACACATTCATAATTATAATATCTGCTGGTGCGCTGTGACAAGCTTTATGCATTCGCTTGAGTGCGTATTAAGCTATGTAGGCAATTAAAGGCTCAATATTATGATTTATATGGTTTGTTAATTAATGTGCGACTAATGGTTGGCTAATGTTTAAAATGAACGACTACTAGTCGACCAGCAAAATCATTAGTCAAGGGCAGCCCTAAAATGATATTTATACACTGCCGCTCAAAAGTTTGATCAGTCTGATTTTTAATGCTTTCTAAAAGGAGACTTTTCTGCTCATCAAGGCTGTGTTTATTTGATTAAAAATATAGAAAAAACTGTAATACTGTGAAATGTTAATGCAATTTAAAATAGTTGTTTTCTATTTTAATATACTTTAAAATATAATTTATTCCTGTGATGTAAAGCTGAATTTTCAGCATCATTACTCCAGTATTCAGTGTCACATGATCCTTCAGAAATCATTCTAATATACTGATTTATTATCAGTTTTGGAAACAGTTGTGCTGCTTAATATTTTTTTTGGAACCTGTGATACTTTTTTTTAGGATTGTTTGATAAATAAAATGTTAAAAAGAACAGCATTTATTTAAAAAAAAAAAAAAACATTTGTAACAATAAACACCTCTTTCAAAGTTTGGGGTCAGTTATTTTTTTCTTTCTTTCTCTCTTTAAAAGAAATTAATACTTTTATTCAGCAAGGATGTGTTAAATTGATAAAAAGTGATAGTGAAGACCTATATTGTATGAGAAGATTTCTATTTTGAATAAATGTTGTTCTTTTTAATTTTTATTTATCAAAGAATCCTGAAAAAAGTATCACAGGTTCCAAAAAAAAAATTAAGCAGCACAACTGTTTCCAACATTGATAATAAAAGCAATAAATCAGTATATTAGAATGATTTTTGAAGGGTTATTTGACACTAAAGACTGGAGTAATGGCTGATGGAAAATTCAGCTTTGCATCATAGAAATAAATTATATTTGAAAGCATATTGAAATAAAAAACTGTCATTTTGGATTGCAATAATATTTCATAATATTTATTGTCTCTGTATTTTTGATCAAATAAATTGAACTTTGATGAGCATTAAAGAGAAAAAAAACAACAACAAAAAAGAAAGATCTTACTGATCCCAAACTTTTGCACGGCAGTGTATGTTCATGACAGATATCACAGATATATGTTGATGTGTGATTTTGTTGAATTTAGCTCACTTTTGGGTAAAATTTGTCCTTTAAATATGGTGTAGGTACACATATATTGTTTTCTTATTCTGTGTTACTTATTCTGGCCAGCGGTTTAGACATTAATGGCTGTGTGTTCAGTTATTTTGAGGGGGCAGCAAATTTACACTGTTATACAAGCTGCACATTCACTACTTTACATTGTAGCAAAGTGTCTTTTCTTCAGTGTTGTCACATGAAAAGATATAATAAAATATTTACAAAAATGTGAGGGGTGTACTCACTTCTGTGAGATACTGTAGTTACAGTTTAAACTTATATATTTGTATTTAACATATATTGTTAACAATAAATATGCTGTTTATGTCAATAAACACTTGGGTTATGCAATAGCGTAAGTAAAATACATAAATCCACTGGCGTTATGGACTAAACCTAATAAACTTAACCTGGTTACAATCTAAATTTAGACCAGTTGTACTTTGCATTTTTGTCTGCACTATCCCTTTACCATAGAGTATAAAGGAATTAATTTCATGATTAATGATCAATGAAGTCAAATGCAGGAGCAATAGCAATAGATATCATATAATGTGTCCTACCTGGACTGCATGTCTTGTGTTTTGTGTTGGCTCACTGGTGCCGCCCCTGTGGTCTGATGCGTGACGTGCTGCTGAAGCTCCACTAACGACTGCAGGTACTGCTGCTGGTGCTGTTGTTGCTGCTTGTAGCGGGACAGGATGAAGAACAGACCCAGGATGCTCTTCAGATTCCCATTACACACCTCTGAAGATCAAACACACCAGATTTAGAAAGTAGTGCCACAGAAAGAGCTCTTTAATCCTGCATGCATTACATTGATACGCTAAATCTTAAATACAGCATGTATTCCGTACAGGATCAAGTCAGAAGAAACTGCCGTTGTGTCACATGGTAGTTAGCCTCATAAAAGGGAAGTTCAAGTTTTGTTCACAAAAAGCTGAAAATATGGGGCAGATAAGTTCTTCTCTGAATGAGGAAGTGATATACAGTATGACAATACACGACTGTCTGGAGAAGCCAAGTTTAGCACGGTCATTTGACCGTCTGGAGTCTTGTGCGTCATAAATTAGATGTTACATTTATAAACAGGCACTGAAACGATTGACTTCAAATTGAGACCTTTTATGCGGAGACGCTGATTCAATAAGCAGAACTTTGAAGTGGCGAATGGAGTTTAGAAGCCCAAATGCTATTATCCTGATTTACAGCCGATGCAAATGAGCGCTGTGAGGTGTCCTATGAGGAATGCTTTTCAAACTTCCTTCCGAAATTGAAGTTGTGAGTCTGAATAAGTGCCAGCACTGCGTTGCTCTGATCACAGAGATAAAGGACTGAAGATGAAGGCAAAGGCATCGATTGTCTGTGCTCCGCCTGCCAGCGAAGCTTTGCTCTCTCGTGCCCGTTTACGAAATGGCCTTCATTCATAGTCACACACTGCTAATGGCTGGCGCTGAAAGCAACTGAGGGATGGTGGTGCTGAGGCAGCGCTAAAGAGAAGAATCCGGCTTCGTTCTGACAGCCCGCCTGTTTGTTCTGCCCGTCAGCAATGTTTGGGGTTATTAATCTCCCCCCGGTTCAATTTGGGATCGTGCAGAGCTGTAATTTGTATTCTACATAATAAAGTGCTCAGATGGTATGTTTCAGTTGAACATATTTTCTGGGTCAGGCAACACAAATTTGGCACTATTTGGCGTTGTTGCACTTTAGATCAATATGGGAAATGCGAGGCGCAGTAATGCATTAAACTGTTTATTCTGGCAGGCTAATTTGTAAATACATTTCGTATGTTTGCATTAACGGAGGGAATTAGTCTTTTTCTTCACAATTGCTCCACATATGGAGTGCATTTGGATTTTGGCAACAGCTATGTTGATTCACATTAAGCTATTACAACTCTTTATGATTTCTATAAACACCAGTGTATGCCATTATAGAAAATAACAGTTACAAATATTAGTACTACCGTAAAATCATAATGAATGATTATGGCATCTACTGCAATGAAGGAATGTTTCAGATCGAAAGATATACATTATTAAAATCCACATAGTTTATACATATTTTGGACTATGGTGAGCTACTGGTTCTACCTTCTGCTATTTTTACCTTGGAAAATAAAATACTGATATAATGTCACATTGTGTGGCTTTTGGTTGTAATTTTCAGTCAAAGGGCAACAAAAGAAGAAATTATGTAAGTCTTCACAAGAGGAGAAAAGAATGGGAAGATGCCAGTGGACGAATAAAACTTAATAAAGACCTACGTTTTTGTTCTCTCCACTTCAGCACTGATGCCTTTGAGGCATTTAGTAGACCATTTGGTTTCAGCCTGTGCTTATATCTATCGCCACTTGTAAGCTCTTTCAGTAGCTGTGGTCATCAAATCAGTATTTCATAGCTTACTGATTGCAACCATCTGACATCTTTGAAATAATGGTGCTACTCATACACTGATAAAATGATTTTGTGTTGACGTAAATAACACAGAAAAACAAATGTAATTTTTACATTAAATAAATTAGTTCAGGCAAGAATAATAAAAACAAGAGTAAATTCAATATTAGTACTCAATTTAAGCTTGTAGAATTTAAAATTTGAACTTATGAGTATTTTTACTTGGAATCGTTTATTATTTTTACAAAGATTGTTTAAATAAATATCAAATTCATGATCCCATTGTTCCCATCATGCACTTGGGCACAAATAATTAATAAGGTTAATTTTTTTGCTGTTTTTGAGAAGTATTTACACTGTTTAATGGTTGTCTTTGTTGTTAGGTTAAATAACTTCCTGTTTTGTAACATCTAGAGTTCATTTACTATTCAAAATGACCCATTCATACTCAAAAACTATTTACTAATTGTTACCGTCATTGTGTATCATGTGCCAAGTGTTGAGGTCTCTGTGTTAATCTGGTTTGTCAACATATAACCTTAGAAACAATAAGGAGACATCTACTTGCTTACATACATGTTTGTAAGCGAACCTTTTTTTTCCAGTGCTATAACGTTTAAGTAAAGTTAACAAACCATGGCTGAGTGAATTGTACTTGAGGACTGCAGGGTAAACTTAATAATTAAATAGAAATTCTAACTCTAACATGTTAAATTTATTTACTTTCTTTGCTAGTTTTACTTAACTTAGTTAAGTAGATTTTACTTTAAACTTGCAAAATAAAAATTAAGTAAATTTTACTTATTGTTTTTTTCAGTGTAGTCCAAAATATGTATAAAACGATGTAGATTTTAAAAAAAAAAATAACAGAATATTTTATAATAAACATATTTTAGTATGAAACATCATTTATGTTATATTAAGCCATACACGTCTTAATACCCAGGGTTCCCTTTAAAATGGAAACTTGAAGTAAAAGCTATCTGCAAATTAACACACTTTTAACAGGAGTTTAAATGCGGAGTCATTAGGCCTTGCTGTCACTAGCTGCACAAGGTCAAAGGCGTTTCTGTTCAGACAGGCTCATTAAGGGAAGTGAAGACAGAAAAGTGTGAATACATTATCTATTTACAGTAACGTGCCCTTGACCACTTCCTCTATACAGTAGTGTTCTAGCATTCCTTGGCCAAAAGAGACAGTAAAATCTTGAGACTTTGTTCAGAATTGTCAAAGTGTATACGTATACAATTTCAGTAAGATTTTTTGTTTGTCTACCAAGGGTTTATTTTATCAAAAGTAAAAGCAATAACATTGTGAAATATTATTTTGATTTAAAATAACTGTTTAATATATTTTAAAATGTAATTTATTCCTGTGTTGGCAAAGCTGAATATTTAGCAGCCATTACGTCTTCAATGCCACACGATCCTTCAGAAATCCTTCTAAAAACAGTGTATTTTTGGAGTTCAACAGCCTTAGGCCTCTAAAGCAAGTCACACAGATTTGCAATGAGGATGAGTAAATGACAGAATTTTCCTTTTTCTGAGTGAACTATCCCTTTAACACAGCAAAGATTAAGAAAAGTGATTTCTATGAAAACAGGCTTCCTGTATTTTACATAGTAATGAGTGTCTTTCAATCTGAATACCTCAGAAGGTCATGCTTGATCTCCTCTGACTTGTGAGGATTCTTTTTTTTTTTTGAGCGAAAGGATTAAACAGCTCAGCGGAAGTGCCTCTTCAGTTACGCTGAGTTAGCATGGATGTCAGTTGCCAGTTTAAGGTGAGTGTCTTCATACACGTGTGTGTGTGTGTGTGTGTGTGTGTGTGTGTGTGTGTGTGTTTCTTGTCACGGTGGGTTTCACGGTCAGGTCACTGGTGAAGGTGCCCCCTCTGACCCTGGGAGAAGTCTTTAAGACTGACTTGCTCTATAACAAACTGCACCTTTTCACCAAATCCTCACAGCCAATGAGATCAAAGCTCACTTTGCGCAGAGGTCACGGTGTGCCCTGCACTTAAAAGCACTTAAAACTGGAGTCCCGCTGTGCGTTCTGATACCCTACACACTGTGAACAGGGAGTCATGGCCACCGCAGCAGGAAAAGGGATATTGAGAGTTTGCACCTATCATTATTGGGAGGATAAGGCTAGGATAACACTCAGCAGGGGTCAAGAACAAACTTTCCCGGAGGACATTTTTATTGCACAGATGATGTGGTTTCATAGCGTAGGAGGTTAGGTTTCTTTCAAGTGTCAACTTTGTCTCAGATGTTTCTTAAAAATTCCTTAGTAGAAATAAAAATAGAAACAACTTACTTTGTAATTTACATATTTAAAGGGATAGTTCACCCAAAAATTTAAATTCTGTTATTAATTACTCACTCTCATGTTGTTCCAACCCATGAGAACTTCGTTCATCTTCGAAAGACAAATGAAGATGTTTTTGATTAAATCTGAGTGCACATATTTGCGGTACTCTCATGAACAAACTGCGAAAACTGACACAGAAGAAAATAAATTGTTGAATAAAGTAATTATTTTGGTTTTCTTAGCACACAAAATGTATTTGCATACAGTGGTGGGGGTAACGCATTACAAGTAACACGAGTTAAGTAATCAGATTACTTTTTTCAAGTAAGTAGTAAAGTAATGCATTACTTTTTAATTTCCAAGAAAATACCTGAGTAACTTTTCCAAATAAGTAATGCTAGTTACTTTTCTCCCCAGTTATTGACTGAAAGTTCTCCTGTCCCCATTTTGAGAGAAATCGGGAGTAAGACGTTACTTTAGTTCTGAAATAAGAATAATATTAAGCATAATATATTACTCTAAATAAAACTTTTTTTTATTATTTATTGCTGAATTGTGTTGAACTTTTTTTGTCTTTTTCAGACTTGAATTTATTTTTCCTTCAGCCTGAGGCTTTTGGTGTGAAAGGGCTTTTACATTTGCCAAAAATATAACTTTTTATATTAAAAACAAACAAGCATGTCCTGACCAGATTTAAAAAGTAACGCAAAAGTAACGTAAAGCATTACTTTCCATATAAAGTAACTAAGTAACGTAATTAGTTACTTTTTTAGGGAGTAACTCAATATTGTAATGCATTACTTTTAAAAGTAACTTTCCCCAACACTGTTTGCATAGCATCATAACATTATGGTTGAGCCACTGATGTCACATGGACTATTTTATCGATGTCCTAACTACCTTTCTGGGTCTTGATCGTGTCAGTTTGTTGTTGTCTATGTAAGGTCAGAAAGCACTTGGATTTCATCAAAAATATCTTAATTTGTCTTACAGGTTTGATCTGCTCTAAATTTAAACTCACTGCTGTCTAGGAGAAATAAGTTCAAAAACAAATAAATTCAACACTAACAGTAAAGAGAAAATTCTATATATGTGACATACTGTCTGTGGTTGAGACATTATTACTTTTATTTTCCTTGGAAAACTCCTACACACTCAGGCACATCAAACGCAAAAAAACAACTTCTTTTATAAAGGTCTCGAGTCGGCATGCCTCATAAAAAACTAAACACAAGCGTATGCAAGCCTTCAAACCCTAACTCTGAAACCTCAGCTAATTTAATTAAGACAGCTACTCACAGCTTTAGGAAAGATGCTCAGTAAACACACAAACAGCACTGTGGAAGGGAAAGTGTGTGATAAAAGCCTTGAGAAACTCTATACACTGTATATTTATGGACCCTGTGCACTCATGGTGCTGAATTTAGCGGGACAGTGAATACAGTATCCAAGCTGCTTTAGGTTAATGATATCATTCCATACTGCATTTAGTACACTTAAGCTCCTACTTATGCTAAAAAAGAAAATCAAGGATCTTTGTGGTTTGTCGATGCAGCAGTTCTAAGAAACCTAAAACGTTTAAAAAATGATCAGGTTCAAATATCAACAGGTCTCTATGGCCTCAAATACTCACCACTCTTGCAGCTATGTATAGAACAAAATAGAAATACTAAAATAATGATTATTCCACCTCACCATTATGATGCTAAGGTGCTGTGAGTGCTTGCCAGGGTGTTGCTATCCACCTTAGTTTTCCTGTAAGAGCGGATGCGGCCATTTGTAAATTTTATGGGTCTGGATTCTGGTTTAATCTGCATCCAGCTATTTTTAGCTGTACAATATTGCAAATTGAAGTGTCTTACCACATTATTTTAATCTATTATCTTAATTATAAACACACTGGTTTGTAGTGCAAACAGTTTTACAGTTTACTTCTGAATGTTTTTCAATAAAAAGTAAACACTATTAACAATGTGCTTCTAGAACATTTTTAGATTCTGATTCTGAATAGTTTTCAAGAAAAATGAAACACTCTTTACTAAAAACGTGCTTCTAAAACTGTAGATTATGATTCTGAATGTTTTTCAATAAAAATGAAACCTTCTTTGCTAAAAACGTGCTTCTAAAACATTTGTAGATTCTGATTCTGAATGTTTTTCAATAAAAATGAAACCCCCTTGCTAAAAACGTGCTTCTAAAACATTTTGATTCAGATTCTGAATGTTTTTTAATAAAAATTAAACACTATTAAAAACGTGCTTCTAAAACATTTTAAGATTCTGATTCTGAATGTTTCTCAATAAAAATTAAACACTTAAAAATGTGCTTCTAGAACATTTTTAGATTCTGATTCTGAATGTTTTTCAATAAAAATGAAACACTTTGCTAAAAATGTGCTTCTAGAGCATTTTTAGATTCTGATTCTGAATGTTTCTCAATAAAAATTCAACACTATTAAAAACATGCTTCTAGAACTTTTTTGGATTCTGATTCTGAATGTTTTTCAATAAAAATTAAACACTCTTTGCTAAAAACATGCTTTTAGAACATTTTTATATTCTGATTGTGAATGTTTTTCAATAAAAATTAAACACTCTTTACTAAAAACTTGCTTCTAGAACATGTTTAGATTCTGATTCTGAATGTTTCTCAATAAAAATACAACACTATTAAAAATGTGCGTCTAGAACATTTTTAGATTCTGATTCTGAATGTTGTTCAATAAAAATGAAACACTATTTATTAAAAAACATGCTTCTAGAACATTTTAGATTCTGATTCTGAATGTTTTTTTTTTTTTAAATGCAATACTTTATTAAAAATGTGCTTTCTATAACAGTTTTAGTTTCTGCTTCTGAATGTTTTTTTTTTTTTTTCAATAAAAACTAAAATTACGGTTGAACCACTGATGTCACATGGACTATTTTACAGATGTCTTTACTAACCTTCCTGTCTAAGCAAGGTCAAAGAGCTTCATCAAACTTCATTAAAAATATCTTAATTTGTGTTCCCCAAAATGAACAAAGTTCTTACGTTTAGTAATTAATGATGGAATTTTCATTTTTGGATTAACTTTCCTTTTAAGTTTGGGAATGGCTTAGAAATGTAAACAAACCACACAATTTGAGGTACAATTAATGTTCCTAACCCTTCAATTCTTCAGAAGCTCTTCAAAGGCCATTAATTCTAATTATAAACAGTAATAATACTGACGCAAACAGCACTAATGACAAGAATAGCAGGACTATTTGTGTATATGAAGGCATTTAGCAGTTACTATCAAGTTTCAAGTAGACAGAGGGGTCTTACCTTCAGCAGAGAGCCCTTGAACGCTGACTCCTCTGGCCCCTAAGAAATTCAGACAAGCCTCCACATTTTCAATCTGAAAGACAAAAACAAAGAGATCAGCCATAGAGCAAACTTACAAGGTAGTGAGGATGTGGACGGTGTTAGTAAGCCGGCAGTGATGTCAGAGAAGTGGCTATTGAAACACACACATTCCTGTCAGTATTCAGAGTTCAGCAAAGCCTTTGATGCAGACTGCAACGTTTTCTTCAGAAGGTCGCCTTTAGCGTATTTCAGCATGTCTGACAGCTCAACTGGTGGCTGACGCGTGCATGTCGACGTCGTGCGAGGACACGGCCACGGCCTTATACCCACAAAGGCTCTATTGTCGGGAGGCAGACAGTGTCATGCCCCCTGGCTAACCTTTGCGGGTCGGACTCGGAGCGTGGCACTGAGACGGCAGTGTGTCACACCTACACACACGCTGACAGACTGACCAGGCGTGACGTTGTGGCCCGTAATAATACAGCACTTGACTGAAAGTGTGGTAATATCCTGGCGCCTCTACTCATGGGCACACAAAGGGACTCTGGCCATGTGATACGCATGGCTCACATATTTTGCATTAGTACAGGGCAGAATGCTGGAGAAGTCATACAGTAAGGTCAGGAATGGTCATTGGGCCAGACCGCACTATATTACTATGCGACAAACGCAGTACTATGTGGAATGCATTGTGCTGTGTGACAGAACCGAAGACAGTTGACTCAGCTCATACAGTATGAGACCCTGAAGGATTGCTGCTGTGCACAGTTATTAATACTGTCCATAATACACAGTCTCACAAGCAAAATTTCACTCTAGCGGCAATTTCCAGTTTTAATACTGTTGTGAAACCCAGCTACACTGCAAAAAATGCCTTTCTTACTTGGATTTTTTTCATAATATCTAAAAATTCTTAAATCATGAAGGATTTTCTAGACAAGTAAACATTATTGTCTTGTTTTCAGAAATAATAAGTCAAAATTAAGCAAAATAATCTGCCAATGGGGTAAGCAAAATAATCTAGTTTTCTGATTGAAATAAGATTATTTTGCTTACCCCACTGGCAGATTATTTAGCTTTGTTTAAGCAAGAACTCACTTCTTTTTTTATTTTTTATTTTTTTGCAGTGTATCCCTTCAGATAATTGTGTAATATATAATATTCAGGTCACACTTTATTTTGGGGTACAAACTGTCTCAAAAAACTATGCTGCTTAAAAACAGTATGGTAGTTGTTAAGTGTTAAGTTCACTTTTATAATTTTTTTTTTTACAGATAATGTACTGACCTCCTTGTCATCCAAGATGAAAACAGGGCTTTCATTAAAATATCTGATATTATTACACAGCTCTGTATTGTATAAAGTGCTAGAAAAATAAAAGTGACTTGAAGATGACTGAAATACTTGATTCTGATTGGTCAGCCACATCTGTCTGTGGTTGAAGATTGTGTAACTGTTTGTCTCAGTTTCTAATTTCATGTGTAGTTTTGTAGTTTTGTTTAACCCTTATCACTCCACAGTATTTCTTCTGACATGAGAAATTATTTAAACTCAAATCAATATTTTATTTAGTTAATTATTTTATTTTTTTTTATTTTATTTTTTTGTAACCGATATTACTCCAGTCTTTCTTTGACATGAAAAATAGGTTAAACTCAAAATCAATATATATATATATATATATATATTTTTTTTTTGTAACCCATATTACTCCAGTCTTTCTTCTGACATGAGAAATTATTTAAACTCAAAATTAATATTTTATTTTATTTTATTATTACTTTTTGTAACCCATATCACCCCACAGTCTTTCTTCTGTCATGAGAAATTAACTTAAATCTATATTTCACTTTATTTTATTTTGTTAATTTTAATATTTTATTTTATATCAGCCAGTAATTTCAGTATATTTTTACTTTACTTTAATTTATTTTATTTTAACCCATATTACTCCACAGTCCATAGGGAGAAATTATTTAAACTCGAAATCAATATTTTATTTTATTTTATTTTATTTTATTTTATTTTATTTTATTTTATTTTATTTTATTTTATTTCATTTCAGCCGGTAATTTTTAATTTAAGCTCCTTTATTTACTTACTTACTTATGAAACCAGGCTAAAATTTCTATGAGGACTCAAATAATGGAGCTCTTACAGGCACCACTAACTGCCATTATTTACAAAGAAAAAAAAAGGCTGCAGTGCTGCTGTGAGGGATGACTGGACCCAATTTAAGGTCATTCTCACAGCTGTCCTAGTGCAGCAGCGATTTACACTCTTCCACACAACTCCATCCATCCAATATCCTCTGACCTCATTGCCCCACAGCGTCCAGTATTGAGCCAGAAAGATCCACACAGATCACATACAGCATTACCTCCCACACACACTCGCAAACACACAGGACGGCGAATGAATGAGCAATTGTTAATGTGATCCGTATCGACAGCATCTCGTTTCTTACATCTGTCCCAACGGCAAGTAGCTGTTTTTCATATGACAAACATCCCACACACCGCTGCACACGCAAAGAGCCTAATGCACTTTAAACGTTTGATTATCTCCTCTCATAAACCTCTTTTAATGGCAACATGGTGCAGAACATGTGTGGTGCACCAGAGATGGGCTGGTTTTCATTGCAGTCTCATTAAGACGACGGCACCCGCGCACATGGGCACCCGACAGCATGTCCCGACCAAAAACTGATTCAGACATTCTCAACGAAAATGAAATGTACTAATGCGGTCAAACGCTGGCATCTCAACCGCATCATTTAACGCTTTTCTGGAGTGTTTACGATATATGATAGCTGGTAGAGTCTCAGCAATGGATTGAGCATTTGTTGCTGACACCAAAAGTGCGAGCGGACGCTCTTGATTGACAGACTCGTGCGAACAGACTCAAGGATGGGGTTTATGCTTTGAAAGCGAGGCGATCATCAAGTTTGGTGTCCGTTACGGATCTAATCCCCTAAGTACGGATGGAAATTCCATCCTCGTTTTAATAGCGGTCCCATCAGCCCATCGCTCTGTTTATTTTTAGTCAGTCTCTTGGCCTACAGCGATGTACACAAACATAAACCGTGATTCTATACGCTAATGGCGAGCAGAGCTCTAGATGCCGAACCGCCGCTTGCCGAGCGGTTTTTCAAACCATGTGGGATTTTAACAACTCTCCGGGAAAGTCAGATCATCTGTTTTTCCGACATAAACTGACATTTTCCAGCACCAGATATGTCATTAAACAAAATTAGGGAGGAGAATGTTTTGATGAGGTACATTTTCACAAAATAATATTGAGAAATTTATAAGCGAGACGTTTTCATGGTCGACATGGATGCAAAAGGGATGGAAACGAGTCGGCTTACGTCCCTTCCTCGAAATGACAATGACGAGTCGTTTAAGTTTACTGTCGCTGCGAGCGGCAAACGCCGTAAATCTGATCGTGTTTAATCTATACAACACACTTATCAGAACAAGTCTTTAATGCAGAGTAAATGTTTGTACTCGGGGTCCGGCTGTGCGGATCCAGATGCTGAGGGGCCCAGTTAGTTGCGCAGGGACTGGCTCCAAGTGTATCGAATAACCGTAGGGTGAGCGCTGGCTTTGGAAAGTGTTGCTGCTCCAACGCTACCATGAAATACAAATGGTCTCAAGCCTCAATTATATGGCTTTCACTTAAAAACCACTCAGAGCCAAGAGAACAGATAAACGCTGTGTTTTCTCCAGCACTTTTGGTTTTGCAGAGAAACAGCTGCAGTCGTTTTGCAGCATTTCATTTCCTCTGATCGTAGTGACCACATGCACATGAATTTGATGAGCTGTCTATAAGTACAAAGTCTGGTCAATACACACTGTCCAAAAGGCTAACTGTCACACAGGGAAGTTATGTCTAAATATTATAACTTTAAAATTTTCATTTACTTTTCAATTACCAAAAATATTTCCTCTGACAGTTGCTTATACATTGGTTTAATAGTTCAAAACAGTCTTCAACATTGTCTCAAGTACATATTAAAGGCAAATAAGTTAAAATTTAGTTATAATTCTATCATCTAACTTGTGCTGCTTTTTAACCAACATATGTTTTTAGTTAAAAAGTTATTTTTTCCCTCAATTTTCTCCTTTTTTTTGTTATCTTTTTCATAATAGGTTTACTATTTAAATTATGCTAAAAAAAAGTGATTTAACTCTTTCACCGCAAGAGTTGAAAAAAAAAAAAAATCCTAGCCACCGGCAACATTTTTGATCATTTGCACTAAAACTTAAAATATAAGAATATTTTGTTGAATATCTGAACATGCAACACAACAAAATAAAGAACAGAGTGTCTACTTTTAGACAAAAATTTTCTAGCTTTAAGCATTCTCTTTTTTATCAACACTTGAATTTAGGTAATGTAAGTGTCATAAAAAAGGCTACATTTTGAGCAAAAAGCTGAAAAAATCACGTTTTTATCAAAGACTGCATCTGGATCAGATTCAGATAGAGGATCAAAGGAAAGTTGCCACAGATCTTCCTTCATCTTGCTTCCTTCAACACTTCCAAAGCTTCACAGACCTTTACCACCTCTTGGATCGACATTTTACTCAGTAACATTAGGCAGTTTTGATTTATATGCTGTTTATTGTTGATGATCACATTATTTTTTCATATGCATCTGCTTACATATCAGATCGCTCGTTTCTGCGTCTTCCTCGTCTGTGTTTTTGATCACAAGATTTCAGACTAATTCAGGGCATGTGTTAGAGCACCCCTGAGCATACAACAGTAAAAACGTAGAAAAACTGAAAGGCGTTATGTTATAAATAGTAAAAAATTCCGCATTTGGTGGGGAAACGTTGTCTTATAAATAACAGAAAATTCTGTGTTTGGCAGGGAAGCACTGTCTTATAAATAATTGAAAATTTTGCATTTGGCAGGGAAACATTGTCTTATAAAAAGTGTAAAATTATGCATTTGGCAGGGAAGCGTTATAAATAGGGGAAAATTCTGCATTTTGTGGGAAAGCTTTGTGTCATAAATAATGGAAAATTTTGCATTTGATGGGGAAGCATTGTCTTATAAATTACGGAAAATTTTGTGTTTGGCGGGGAAACGTTGTCTTATAAACAGTGGAAAATTCTGCATTTGGCAGGGAAGGTTTGTCTTATAAATAGGGGAAGCGTTGTCTTATAAATAGTGGAAAATTATGTGTTTGGCAGGGAAGCATTATAAATAGGGGAAAATTTTGCGTTTTGTGGGAAAGCTTTGTGTTATAAATAAAGGAAAATTTTGCATATGATGGGGAAGCATGATGGGGAAATTACAAGAAAATTACGCAACTGATGGGGAAGCATTGTCTTAAAAATAGCAGAAAATTTTGCATCTGGCGGGACACGTTGTCTTATAAGTAACAGAAAATCCAGTGCCTTTTAAATAATGGAAAATTCCATATTTGACAGGGAAGCATTGTCTTATAAATAGGGGAAAACTATGTCTTTTTTCTGAGAAGCATTGTCTTATAAACGATGGAAAATTCAGCTTTTGTCGAGGAAGCCTAATCTTATATGATGGAAAATCATATAAGATGGCGTTGTTTTATAAATAGCAGAACATTTCACATTTGGCGGGGAAGCGTTGTCTTATAAATGACGGAAAATGTAACATTTCGCAGTGAAGCGTTGTCTTATAAATGACAGAAAAGTTCATGTTTCATGGGGAAGCATTGTCTTATAAACAGTGGAAAATGCGCATTTGGCGGGGAAGTGTTGTCTTATAAATAACAGAAACTTCTGTGTCTGCAGAGGAAGCGTTGTCTAATAAATAACAGAAAATTCTGCGTTTGGCGTGAAAGCGTTGTCTTATAAATGACAGAAAATTCCATATTTCGCAGGGAAGCACTGTCTAATAAATAATGGAAAATTCTGTGTTTGGCAGGGAAATTAATTAATCAAAGAATTAATCACAGTTTAAGTTAACAGTTGTTTACTTTAACTTTAAAGTATGCTACAGAAGTGCCATTAGGCGTGTATACTAACTAAAAGTACTAAAACAAAACAAAAACAACAAAAAATAGCACTTTCCTCTTCAGGACTTCTGTGATAAATTAGTAACTATTATTAATAGTTTTTAATTCACAGATGCAACAAATTAGACCGCAGAAAATCATTTCTGCACTATAACAGTGTTATAGTAATGCTTGGCAGGTCTGTAAGAGCCACCTCAGTGCCAATTTCAGCATGCCATTCTATGTGCCCAGTGGGCACTGAGACAAACAACCGTAGCTGAGCCATTATGATGCCAGCCAATGACGACAGCCGTAAAATTCCTGTGGCCTCCTCTGTCTAATTAGCAGCTAAATGGATCAGGCTGCAGCCGCTGCCCTGCACAAGACTGGTGAAGGTACATGGATGGCCTGCCTGCAACATGTGCTTTGAAGCGTCTGCTTACTCAAAACATGAAGAACACCAGATCCACCATTTAGGGCAAGCTAAAATTTTAAAGAAATCTCTTACGTCATTTTCTTTTTTTGAACTTCACAAATGACCCAAAAGCACCACAAAATATCATAAAAGTGGCCCATGTGACTTGTGCACTACATTCCAAATCCAACGTATGTTGCATGGTGTAAGTTGGTGACTTAAACTCGAGAACTGGATCAATCTGATTCGTAACAAATAGTCTTTTGTGAAAAAACTGAAAAGATCAGACACACAACAAGAGAATTGGTGACAATTTTCATTTTTGGGGTATACTACCCTTTTAAAGCCATCATCTCATAAATGAAGCTTGTGGATCTTTGTGTAATGTTTTGGATGACAAATTTGCTCTCTTAGTAACGTCACACTTCTATTTCTTCCATATTACCCATCCATCTTCCAATATTACCCTCTGAAACCAAGAGTCTTTGCTGTGGTTATCCTCGTCACTGTCTGTTTTATGGTTTGATCTTTGTAGATGTCTTAAAAGAAAAAAACAGAGTTGCTCTGGGATTTCACAGGCTCACTTCTATAGTTTCCTCTGTGTGGTATTATTAAGCTTCTTATTGTTGCAGAGCAGAATTTGAATGAACCACAGAAAAGCATTCAAGTGAGATGTAATCAGAGGCTTAGACATTCTGATTTTCACTCTGGGAGACCGGATATTTAGAGTCTATTAAAATGTCTGTCAAATATGTTTGTCAACGATACAATAAATGAACGTTTCCTTTTTTTGTCTAACTGTAAAATGTCTTCAAAGACATGATTACAACAGGACACGGAAATTAGATTTTGAAAGCGTGTCAAATATGTCTGAGGAAGGAAAAAAGACATCAGAACCCGCCAACCTCAAGGTAATTTCTAGGAGGATTGAAATCCATACAATTACTAAAATGATTCCCTGTCAAAAGTAAAGAGGTGGAAGACCCATCAATCCAAAAACAAATCCTCCCACAGCAGAGGTCAAAGCACAATCACAGTCCAGTGAGAGTAAATATATCTGACAGGAAACAATCTGAACCATTTCTGTTGTGTCTACAAGCACAGGCAGAAAGGTCACTTCTAATGTCAAACGCTGCACGTCACAAATCAAATGTGAACCTCAAGTGTCACTATGTGCTGTTAAATATACAAAAAGACAAGGCGAGAGATATCTCATGATTCTGAGCAAGACAAACTTGGTCAATATCAAACTGCTAAACTTCTGTGAGAGAGCTGTGCAGAGAAAGAAAGAAAGAATGAAAGAGAAAGACAGAGTGAGAGTTGAACTGAATGACTGATATTTAAGCTGACCACCACCTGCTAGACAAAAAAACGTGGCACAGCAAAAGAGGGAAAACAGGGATAAGAGGGTAAAAATCTGCTAAAAACTACATTTCAAAACAAGCTTGTTTTGGTCTTGTATGGCCCAAAAAAGAAACTATAAAACACTATGCTATTAAACGTGCAAAAAAAAAGAACAAACAAAACACTCATTTGTAAAATACTTCATAAAAAGTGCATGCTAAATTATATAAATGTGTTCTATTTAGAGAACACTTGTTAGTTATTTACTAAAAATCTAACCAACTCAAACAATCCAAAACTCATTAACTAACTAAACTAATTTAACAGACTAAATAACCAGACCAACTCAATTATGACCCACCGTCACACTTCTTGATGAACTAACTCATTACGCAAACTAAATAATAAACAAACTAAACTAATTCAATAAAGGTACAAAGTTTATTCTCTTCAGGAACTAACAGAGTAAAAAAACAGACCAACTCAAATATGACCCATCATCACATTTCTTGATTAACTAAATCGGGGTCAACCTATTATTGACCTGGTCGATTATCAGCACCGATATTAAGCATTTTTATGGTTATCGTTATCGGCCATTTTTAAAAAAAAAAACATTGGCCAATAAAATAATTTAAAAGCATTTAAGAAAGTTTTTGTCAGAGCCCTTTTTATTCTTAATTTTGACATTCATTTTCCTTGTTACAACAGGAATCGGCCCTAAAAAAACACATACCGGTTGACAGCTAATGCAAACTAACTAAATCAACACTAACAGCCCCTCCTTTTGATGAGCTTACCAACAAACTAAACTAAAATTCCAATGCTTACTCTCACTTATTCCAACTTACTGACTTACCAAATTTACTTACTAATTAATTCTCAATTTAATAACTCAATCAAGTTCACACAGTCCATCATTTTGATAAACCAACACGTTAACTAACCAAACAAACTCAATAATTGGTATCGCCATCAGCTCTAAAAAACATATACTGGTGAATCCCTAATGCAAACCAACTAAATCAACACAGAAAGTTCATCCTTTTGTTGAACTAACTTACCAACAAACCAAACTAACTCAATAAAGTTCCAAAGCTTATTCTACTTTTCTAACTGATCAAACTGACTCACTAATTAATTCTCAATTTAACAACTCAATCAAGTTCACACGGTCGATCAATTTGATGAACCAACTTGCTACTAACCAATCAAACTCAATAAAAGCCCAAAGTACATAATTGATTTTGACATCTTGTGGACCAGCTGATATCTAGTAGGGTGAACCAGCTGAGCATCCTGTGCTCTCAAGCCAACAGTTGGGTGGATGCTGCATTAATCACATGAAGGTGAATGTGGTATGCCATCAGAGGGATATGCTGATGTCTGTAGATGAAGCAAGGAGCGTATCTCTCAGCTGTCAGGCTGTACGCTGCTAACAGATGGAGCCCAGATGATGCAGCCACTTTACAAGCCCTAACACACTTAACTGCAGCGGTCCTCCCACACAACCTGGAGAGTTAGCTCCTCCTGACAGCCACAAACGTGCAGAAGACACTGACAGCAACTCACATGTACTGTATATAGACAAACTTGCGGTTACAACCTGTAGAGTTTATGTGGTGCATTCTGGGAAGTGCAGTCAAAGTATGTGCCTACACATCTGTAGCCTTTTGAAGTGCAATGTGGTTTATTAATGAAAGCTTTAATTGTATAGATTAGTATTCTGACGCTATTGTTTCAGCCGAATGGATTTATGGATTTTCTTTGGAGTCTTTTCCAAGCTTGAGGGTGCCTGGTTGTGTTCAAAGGCACTCTCTGCGTGCTCGGCTCCTGCGGTTTCCAGTTTTAGGGACGAGACAACACTGTCAGACTGAATTTGTCCTAACAATGTCTGATGAGAGAGGAAAGAGGTGCAAACAGGGATTTGATAAAGCAGCCGTCAGCCACAAAACAACCACTAAGAAGCCAAGCGACTCCTCTGTGACATCTTAATGTTATGATATTACAAACTGCATATTAAATCGGCCAATTTTCCAATATGTAACCTCTGATGATCTCTGAGAGTTGTATGTACAAAGGAATTTGTGTACATGCCTCAGGGACATCTCCACATGTTGCAATCCCTGGATCTGCTAATCAAGGCAGGCTTATGGGATATGCTTATGTCCTGGGGAACTCCCAATCTGATGCATAACCTCCAGAAATAGCTGTCTCTCACTGACTAGGCCACAAATGGCAGCAAGGGCTCATTTGGTGGACCAACATGTTCAGAATACCAGCCTTGGGATTGTAGCCATTCCTTTTGGGAAAAGTGGGCCCTACCTTCTGGTGCAGTTGCGGTTCAAAAGACAAACGTTTCCATAAGGGTCAGTGAATGAACAGACAGCCTGTAGGCGGCGATTTATCTGCCTCTCTTCATGCCAGTTTAATTAAGCCCCGAGAGACCAATCAGATCAATGAGAGAGAGTTTATTACGCATGTAATTTAGCAACCATCTTCATTGCCTGGGAAAGCACCCAACAGTACACTCATTTAACTGAAGCTGAGTCACTTTTAACAGGTGCTTTTAATGGACATGAGCAAGCGTTTTTTTGCAAATGCCAAAGTTGTAAATTTTTATTGGTTCACAGCAGAAAAGGCATGGAGGGCTATCTAATCCTAATCGATAAGGAATTTCCTTTAGTCATAATTGATTATTCCTCAATGGCTGATTGCCGACTCCCTGAGCAATGAGGCTTGACGTGATTTATTGTTTAATATTAACTGCCACACAGTAACAAATACAGGAAAAGGGGCACAATAGATTAGCTTCCTGACTTATTCCTGAACATGTTAACCAGGCTGAGGCCAGGATATTTCATATCCTCTTATTTAACACAGCTGAAGTCAAAAGTTTACATACACCTTGCATAATCTGCAAAATTGTTATTATTTTAGCAAAATAAGAGGGATCATACAAAATGCATGCTATTTTTCATTTAGTACTGCCCTAAATAAGATAATTCACATAAAAGACATTTACATACAGTCCACAAGAGAAAATAATAGTTTAATTTATAAAAATGACTCTTTTCATAAGTTTACACACACACTAGATTCTTAACAGTGTGTTCCATATCTGTTTTTTGTTTGTTTAGTGATAGTTGTTCATTTTTTCAGCATTTTTGTGTATTTGAACCCTTTCCAACAATAACTGTATGGTTTTGAGATCCATCTTTTCACACAACTGAGGGACTCATATGCAACTATTACAGAAGGTTTAAATGCTCACTGTTGCTTCAGAGGGAAACCTGAGGGTGAAAACTTTTTGAATTTGAAGATCAGGGTAAATTAAACATGTAAATATCTTCTGTAGCTTCTGAAGGGCAGTAATAAATAAAAACATAATATGATATTTAGGCAACATGAAAACAGAAAAATGTACACAATTTCATTCTGTTCGAAAGTTTACACATATTTTTTTTCCCTCTGGAGCATCAGTGAGTGTTTGAACCTTCTGTAATAGTTGCATATGAGTCCCTCAGTTGTCCTCAGCATGAAAAGATGAATCTCAAAATCATACAGTCATTGCTTAAACAAACATGAATTTTAATGGTGAACCAGCCGATTTCTATGATTAAGCCTGTTTACGGGAAGGTGGAGCTGGTTAAAACACTAGTTCCAAACTTCTATGATTTTGTGTATTCTGTGGAAGACACAACACAATATTTTAGAAACATTTTAGATCTTATTGTCCATTCGGATCAAGTCAATTGGGTAAAAAAGTTTAAAGCGGACAAAACTAACATATATGTAGCATAAATCCATATATGTAGCGTAATCCATACAACTCCAGTGGTTTGATTCAGCTTCTGATCACTGTACTTGTATACATGCTTCTCACTTTCACTGGAAGACACTTGACTTATTTATTCGTATATAATCTTCCTAAGAAGCCTGTACACCAGCATCCCATCTATCAACAAAGCATGCTGTTTTAGCACAATAACCTGTTCCTTTCAATCAAATACTGGCAAATACCTTAGCAATCACAGAGAAGTCTCCTGCCAATCTGTGGCAATGCGCTGAATGTTATGGTCGTGAATCTTGGCTGCGATACAGAGTGTGTACGTCAAATTCCTCCATAACCTCAACTTCCCGTAAACAGTTTCTCATAAACAGACACATTTCCTCAGTGTAAAACCTCTACATACGTGTGCACACTCATGCTGGCAGCAGGTGCAAGATCAATGGGCATTGAATGGAACAATGAAACCTCCTACGCCTCCCCCAAAACACACACACACACACACACACATACACACCATCGCACAGTTAGCCTTGAACGTAAGCTTTTACGGGGGTCTTTGTGCTCTACCAATCTGACAAGCATACCTACATGGGAGCTGTTAGGAGAAGCCCACAGCAACTATCCCAAGATTCTCTGCTGTACTCATTGACATGCAGAGAGTTATAGCCTAGGACTCTGCCGGGCCATTCCACTGCAGAAAAGACCTGTGGGGCCACTAAAGCCTTTACTCTAGTATAGCTTAGCAAGAGTTTAATCACTGCAAAGTTCTACAGTAGACCTAAGCAACAACATAAGCATATAAGATCTTACCCACACCGATAACAGCAGGAAAAGGGGCACAATAGACACAATGACATGCTGTTTGTAGTATATATGCTATATAATACAGTTATAAATAAATAAATTCTACTGAAGGAGTCAGCATGTAAAACTGGACACTTGTTTCCTTCACTATCAGTTGCATTTTTTGTTTTGTTTCACTTTTGATCAAAATACATCTGTAAGAATTATTTATAGCTGGTAAATGTTTAAAGAAAAAAAGGACTGGCAGATGTGGTATAAAGTTAGTATTTCAGGAAAACAAAAAAATAATAAAGAAAGAACAGGCATCATGCTGTAAATGTATTACATGCATTATGACTAAAGAAAAAAGACACTTACCATTTGAGAGTGACTTCTTGGGCAGCTGTTAATATCTTCTATCTTCTCATTAGCTGCAACAGAAATATTGCTGGGTTAAACCTCTGCAGCACACTAGCTCAAAACATAGAAGTGCACCACAACCTCTGGCCTTTCCATCCACGGGTTACTGTCATGAGGCAAGAAAGTTTGCCTTTCCAGTTGAGCATGTGTATATTTGCAGTGTGGGAGAAAACGCTGAGAAAATGAACGGTTGTTAATTCATCAGCTGTCGGTTGCGAGTTTGTGACATAAGATCTGCCATTGTATGCTGGAGGTTCATAATAAAGTTTCAGGACAGCCCAGAGGAGGGGAAAATGGGATGGGGGAAAGAACGAAGGAAAAATAAAAAAGACAAACTGACACACATGCACACAACGCAAACCACTCTGGGCTCACTAAAGTGAACACATGGGAGACACATGCTTTAATAGTGCAGAAATAGCATTCAATTCTCCTGTTGATGATTTTCTACAGCTTCTAATCCAGTTTAACGTGAGCAGAATAATTTGCAGTAATCGCAGTAAGTAGTTATGTTTTACACAAATAATTTTATCACTCAAATGAGCTGTGAAGATTTATTAGCCTGCACTGTGTGTGTGTGCGCGCACACGTGTGAGTGTACCCTTACCTATTATCTGGATGATTTCTGCCAGCAGAACTCCATCGGGTATGTCCTGAGTCAGGTCCTTAATAAGCCTCGGACAGCCGGACTTGGCCAAATAATGGTTCGCCCAATCAGTGTAGATCTATAGGGAATATAAGGAAAAAAATCTGATGAGGAACAGAAAACAGCCTCTAGATAGACAATTTTTTTTGTACGTGTCTTCACAGTTCTAACTTGAAATGTACGTTGAGTGGCACTATAAGTCTAATTTGCTTTACTATCTGCATTACACCTAAACCTACCCGATAGTATGAACTAAAGTGAATGTGATGTAAAAAGCATGCTCTTATAGTTTGTTTTTCGATCTTTCAGCTCTTTCATTGTGAGTCATGTTTTTCACAGGATTTGTACCCAAAGATTCTGCATCCTAAGTCCAAGCAAAACATGTAGAGCTGTACATGTAGATGTAATCATATCTGTGTATAAAAACGATTACAATGTCTCACTGTTTTACTGCCTCTAGTGTTTATTTAAGTTGGAAACTGTAGTGATATGTACTTGGAATATATTGGTACGTTTCACATCTTGCGAAAAAGTTCCTATAGGTACAGTTTCGTCATGAGATCAGGTAGGACAATACAGATTAATGAAGACTTGTCACAGAGGACTTAAGCAGGTAAAAGGCGTCTGTGGTTTCTTCGACAGAACATCAAGTCATGAAGACCAGAACCACATAGGAAAACAAAAACTATGAGAGTAAGAGAATGAGAAAAACATAGCCAGCAAAGCAACCAGCTTGAATATGTGGTCAACCTAATCAAAACTATCAATGAGGGCTGAGCATTTATAATAGATTACCTCGATTCTCTAATGGTTAGAATCCAGCCCTTACATTGCATTGTGACACCACTGATCTATTTAATCAGATAGGGATTACAAGGATAGTACCTACTTACAACAAATTAACTTTTCCAAAGGCTAATTCATCTCTAAAGGATGGTGTCGTTGAACATTGAGCTTTTAAACCATTGTTGAAGTCTTTTAAATTAACTGGTGGCGAAGCTAAGTTTTTACAAAACAATTTCAGAGCAGCACTAGAAGTGAAACAGCAAAAAAATCCTGTTAAAACAGCATGCAGGGAACACTACATTAAGTAAGTCCTTATTTATTGCTTAATATACCTGGTCTGTTCGAACAAATGCAACCCCCTGGTGTTTCAGTAATATTTCTAAAAGATTCCTTGGATAGGTGTTCCTAGGGGGTCTTTTCTAGGGCCCCTTAAAAACTCATGTCACAAATCTTAGAGTTCTGCTCTTTCATTGTGATCTTAGGATTAGATCTCATTGCACATGAGGCAAGCGGTTTTCCATTTCCCACTCAAGTGAGAGCACCCCAGTGGCAAGGGACACTCTCAGAACTCACATCCTCTCTTTAATAGAATTGCCTGTATGGGGCTTTTGTCTGTAACATTTCAAATCAGTGTGTGAATTATACAAAGACTTTTGGGGGGTTCAACTTTTTCAGCTCATCCATACAGCTTGTATTTGACCTTTTTTATGTTTTGTCAAAGTAAAATTAGATTTTGATCCTAACAGAAAAACGGTCAACCATCCTACTGTTGTTCTGGCTTTCTTTAGGCAGTTTTAGCCTTAAATTAGAGTGAACAGACCTCCCCAAACTCCCTTCATCTGCACCGTGCTTAAAATTAAAGTTATGAATGACGTACTAAGATGTATTTAAAGTGGTAAGCTTCATTTACACCCACGGACCCAGTAAAATTTCAAAGGAATTTTCATTTATGTAGCTAGTTTCATTTTAGACCATATTATAATGCCTCATAAAACGAAAAAAGATCAGCCATACTCTCTCGCCACCTCAAACACAGTGACCAATTAAACACATTTATGCTTTCGCCAGGAAAAAGGGAGCATTCCGCTCAAACCTGCCACAGTTCAAAGGTTTCGTCTGTTGTGGTTTCAGCATATGATGAGGAGTCATTAACAAGAACAGGGTGATGAAGAGCTCTTTAGTCATCCTCCTACTTAAACACAACACAATACAAAAGAGAGCCAAAAAAAAGGCCTCCGTTTGCCACTCTAAACCACAGTCACCTCCGAGAGTTGAGTAAACAAAACAGCTTCACTACCGCACATGCCAACACCTCTAGTCACAGCAGAGAAAGCAGCAAAGAATTTACACATTTCCGTAGCATCAAGCAAACCAGGTGAATGGTTATGCTATGATATTTGGTTCATTTTTGGTTTATCCTGCTTCCCTGGATCTAGAAGGAATTTGTATTTCTGTTGCTTAACCTAAGCGAGGTAAACTGACGCAGTGGTTAAAAGGTCAGAAAAGGAAGTGGAGTAAAGACAGCGATTCTCTGCAGCACAACTCCTGTTCCCCTTTTCCCTGCCTGACGGAGGGCTGAGAGAATTAGGGGTGCCGCAGTGCCACAGTTGTTCATGCGCTCGACGGGCAGAAAATGTCCATCTGGACCTTTGAAAGGAAGGAAAGAGAAATCACTCTGTCTTCCTCTTATTGCCTCTAGCGCCAGGAGATCAACAAAGAAAGCAAGTGAGACATTGGAAGAGAAAGCAAGATGAGAGAACGAAATGACAGAAAGAGAGAGAGAGAGAGAGAGAGAGAGAGAGAGAGAGAGAGAGAGAGAGAGAGAGAGAGAGAGAGAGAGAGTAAAAGCAAGAGACTAGTGCACATTTGAACAATTGTTAACCCAGTAGCAGCTATCTTGTTTATGCTTTGCTGTAGCTCACTACAATCCTGGTTGGTCAGATTTTTCACAGTGCATATTTGTAACCCTGAGTTAACATTCCTACTTGCATATTATTGGTTAATAACATTATATGAACAAATATCCAGTTTCAGCCTGTCGCTGAAAGCTTTAGTCTACAACCTAAGAGTTGCCACCAGGGCAAGTAATAAAAAGTGTTCCAGTGATTTAAAAGTGTGTTCCAGTGCACATAATTTAATTTCTAATAGAATTAAATTATTAGAATCTTATTAGAATTTGAAATCTTAAGTAATGAAGAATTTGGAAAGTCCAAATCAACAGTAATCAATGTTGACTACCCCTGTAAAGTTAACCCTGTCGGGTTTAAATATTTGAAAATGATTAACAGTTAATGTAATGGTTAGAAATTTAGAAAAGTAATCAAATGTAATCAGTTACATTACTTTAATAAAGCAACTGAAATAGTCACACTACACTACATTTTAAAGAGGGTAACTTGTAATCTGTAACCTGTTACATTTCCAAAGTAACCTTCCCAACACTGCTTTAGGGCTGTAGGAAAATTACAGTTCTGATTGAACTTCAAGAAAAATGTATTTTCCATGCTATTTCAAACCAGACTACAAAGCTATTTTTGAATGGCTGTCAATGGAAATGCTTTTGAAGATGCTTTTTGGTGTAGTTAGGGTAGGCCATTTACCAGCATGGGCCAAGATAACCACCAAAAACAGTGACATTTTTTGGTTGTTCACTGTTCAACATTTGTAATCTAGTTTTAAATAATTGTTAAAAACATATCTATTAACTCAGGATGTTGAATTTTATGTTCTTTGTGTCTTTTCTGTGTGATGTTATTGTTTCTGTATATTTATATATAAAAAAATATCTTCGTACAGCACATTGGGCAACAACAGTTGTATAAATTTGTGCTATAGAAATAAAATGAGAGAAATTAGAGAAATATATATACATATATTCTCATCAGAGTGCAAGACAAAGTTTCTGTGAACATAAAAAGTTCATGAATATTTAATAATTGTTATACTTTTTGATTAGTAATGTCCTACAGTTCTATGTTTCACACTATATACTCCACCGTTGGGACTATAAAAGTTAGGCTTCATAATCAAGGGTTATAAATGGTGCTGGTAAAGTAAATGGTGAAGTCTGTCAAAATTGAAATTCTGCGGTCCCACTTTATATTATGTGGCCTTAACTACTATGTACTTACAGCAGAAAATAAGTACATTGTACTAATTGTGTTTATATTGTATTGCAAACCACTTTTGCTGCTATAAAGGTAGGATATGGGTTTAAGGTGGGTTAAGGTGTAAGGGATGGGTCAAAAGTGTAACTGTAAAAGTAATTACAGAAATAAATTACGTTATGTAACTACATGCAGGTATTTTTTTTAAATATAAGTACATTGTAAAATCATTTGTGACACTGGACTACAAAACCAGTCATAACGATTATTTTTTTTGAAATTGAGATTTATACATCATCTGAAAGCTGAATTAATATTTTTTGTATGTTTGTGAGGATAGGACAATATTTACCTGAGACACAATTGTTTAAAAATCCAGAATCTGAAGGTGCAAAAAAAAAATCTAAATATTGAGAAAATCGCCTTTAAAATTGTCCAAATAAGGTTCTTAGCAATGCATATTACCAATCAAAAATTAAGTTTTGATATATTTATGGTAAGAAATGTACTAAATATCTTCATGGAACATGATCTTAACTTTATATCCTAATGTATTTTGGCATAAAATCATTTTGACCCATACAATGTATTGTTGGCTATTGCTACAAATATACCCATGCTGCTTAAGACTAATTTTGTGGTCCAGGGTCACATTTAAGTACAGAATATGTGCATTGTATCAAATGATTAATTTAAATGTAAGTACATAGTAGTTAAGGCCACCTAATATAAAGTGGGACCAATGCTGCTTAAAAGCTGCCTAATTTCTGTGCTACCTGTTTGCAAACAGGTTTCCCAAACACTTTTACCATTGGCCAGACAACCAACCCCTCCCCAAGCGCTATTGGCTGAGCTTATGTTGCCGTGCAGGGCCGGCTGGGATGCTAAACAAACAAAGCAATGTTTTGAAAACACCACAGACCCAAAGCGTTTTCACTTTTCAGGGAAAATTGGTTTACTTAAAGTTGTCTCTGCATATTAAGCTGGGATAAAAGAAGGTATTTAATGTCAGAGAAATTACATGCTTCAGCTTTAACTTGGGGTTTAAAAAAAAAAAAAGAGAAGAAAAGAAAATTAAAAAAAAGTAAAAGGTAGACAGGTAGAAGAAGAGAAGATTCTCATTAAAATAAGGCTAAAGGAGTATCTCTGCATTCTGGTAATGAGGACAGCAGTGGATAGAGATGAAATCTCCCTGAGAGAACTATTACCACAGTCATTTACTTTTTTAGAAACAGATTGGTTTATCTGAAAACCACCATTAACATTTTCATCAGCCTAGGCAATGAACAGTACACAGAAGAGAAGCTCTGTTACAAGCAAGCTGGCATCTCCAATGCACATGATAACTAGCAGCAAACTGTAAATGCTTTAATCAATGCTGCCATTAACACTCAGGCACGAGGGAGGGTGAAACGGGCCGGTCTGCAGCTGTAAATAAGCGACTGTTATGGCAGAAGGAAACTGGTTGTAAAGCAGTCTTTCAATCCGATAGTTTCATGTTGGGAAGTGCACCGAGCCAAGGTTAAACAGTTTCCCGTCCCGTTATTTTAGGGGATGAACTTGCTGGTGTTTCCCACTGTGAGACCAGCAGAAGCTCGCATGAACACAAACACATCCCAAAGTCAGTCCCGATGCTCCTTAGTCCCCAGATGTGTGCTGGATCCCATCTAACCAGCATTAATCTAATGCCCTAGCTCCCCGTGACTTCACTCACAGCTATTTATCATGCGTCACTGTTTCTTTTCTCGCGACCTATTATTTTTGATTCATTCCAACAGCTCTGACACTGTGGTTTTGTCTCTATTAATGAGCAAGCGCTTGTTTGGCTGATGCATCACTTCACTGTAAAACCCAACTATGCCACCCTCAGCGTTAACACAGCATTAAACGAACACACACACACAGACACACACTCATACGGCCGTCATTCATGAGCGCTGCCTCCTCCCCTCGCGAGCAGGTTGCCAACGCACACATACATGCGTCCAGACACACACATCCATCAAACAAAAACACAAATCCCCTGGCTTTGTCCCTGACTCTAAGAAGCAGTCAACAGTCCCTGCTAATGTCAGCCTGCTAGAGTTAAGCTCAAGTGAAGTGTGTGTACCTCTTAAGAGTATCTGAGCCCAGGTTGTCCCCGTCCTCAGCGTCCCGCTGATAAACGGCAGCGTTCGGCTCTCTCTACAGTCTGCTCTCTATGCAGTGCCTATAACTGCGCAGGTACTGGAAGCCTGCAATTGCAATAGTCAGCCAAAAGGGGGAGTCAGCTGCTGAGAAAAGCTGCCATGCATCAGCCAGAAGGGGTCTGTGAGTTCACCGCCTTGCGGACCCATCCAAAGACCGTATTTGGGGTTTATTTGAATGCTTTTAGATGAAGTTTAGATTATCAATCACAGGACTGGCCGGAAAACAGATGGAATTGTGTTGTTAATAAAAAAGGAGGCGCTTCATAAGCATATGGAATATTTAACAGCCCTGAAACACTTGAGGGCTGTTGTGCAACGCTGTAAATTGAGTTATATGGTACTGTACAGGACTGTAAAACCTATATCTTATTAGAGGAATTTATGGTAGTTGAAAACAAAATCAAGGCAAACGGAAAGAGGTTAGTAAAGCAGGAAGCTGTTATAAAGCCAGTTTGCTCTTAAAAATTTCCAACAAACAAGTATAGTGTAAAACATATGGTTGTTGTTTTTCTTAGAAATGTAAGAGTTGCTCACCTGTGCAAAACAAGCAGCCACAATTAGGGTGTTCTAAGTAGTCAATAAGTCATTTTTATGTTTTATTTGCAGTTGCTATGAATGGTGGTGTTTAACACCCAAAAAGTGTAAATTCTGTTATCATTTACTTCCTCTCATGTTGTTCCTAAACTGTATGACTATAACACAAAAGATATTCTGAAGAGTACCTTTTTTAAAAAAATACAAAGTTAATAAAATCTAAAACAAAATTCATTGCATTATGGAAGACCGTTTCCGCCACTGAATAAAAATTAAAAAAGGTTATTGCGACTCGCAATTCTGACTTCTTTTTTCCCAGAATTGTAAGATATAAACTCACAATTGCGCGTTATAAAGTCAAAATTGTGAGTTATAAAGTAAGAATTGCTAGATATAACTCATAATTCTGAGAAATAAAGTCGCAATTGCGTGATATAAACTCGCAACTGCAAGTTATAAAGTCAGAATTTCAGAGATATAAACTCACAATTGTGAGTATTATAGTAAGTCAGAACCGTGAGACATAAACCTGCAATTCTATGAACATATCAGCCTTCTTTTCCCCTCAGATCTGAACTTTATAATTTGGAATTGCAAGTTTATATCTCACAATTCTGACTTAATTTCTCGCAATTGTGCTTTTATATCCTGCAATTCTGACTTTATATCTAGCAATTCTGACTTTATAACGCAATTGTGCGTTTATATCTCACAGTTCTGAGAAAAAAGTCAAAATTGTGAGAAAAAGGTCAGATTTGTGAGATAAAAAGTCGCTTTTTTATTATTTTATTCTGTGATGGAAATGGGCTTCCATATTGTATGGACAAAAACACTTTTTTAAAAATATCTTCTTTTGTGTTTCACCGAAAAAGTCATTCAGGATTCGGAATGACATGAGGGAGGACGATGAAACATTTTAATCACCTGTACTAATAATCTGATATATTGCTGTGGAGGGAGAGCATACAGAATGTGTTCGCAGTATTCAGGGATAGAGAGACACCTCAAGGAAAAGGAATCATCTTGTGACACTGTAACTGAGAGACGAACAAGACTTTGCTGAATCAGGGCTGATGCGGCAGCCAACGCAGCTCACTTCTGTTTACCCATAACATACCAGCCGTCAGTCTGTGCAACACTGAGTTTAATGCAGTTTCTACATTGATTTCATGGTAGTTTTCCATTCATACCGAGGCACGGCGTTCCACCACACAAATGGGAGCACAGACGGTTGACATATGGCTGTGATTCTCTCATTTGGCTCAGGGGAGATTGGAAGAGAATGGGGTCTAGGGTTTTATTGCGTGTGTACGGTTGTGTATGTGTATTTCAAACATCACTCCCAGACGAGACCCTCAGCGGAGAAGGGCGAGAGTGTTTGTCGGTTCTGCAAGGACGAGACGCCACTGTGCGCTTTGACAGGAAGTACAGGCAGTTGGGCTGTCAGTACTAGTTTCCTGTGTGTGCGCTGGCCCTTGGCTGCCCCTCGTCCCATTGAAAGATGTGCCTCCCAGACAGGACACAAACTTAAACCAAGTGAGACCATGACAAATGTCCCTTCGTCTCACCTGACATGACATTATCATTGTTGACTTGGCATAAAGTTGACATTTGGCGATGCACTTCATGGTGAGACCTCGAAGGCTGAAATTAATGTGCTAAACCCTGCCCACTCTGTTAGACCACATTCTCATTGGCCCATTGATGAAATTTCAGAATGTAAACAAGCTGGCAAAATGTCCTTTTTTATTGTATATCGGATAAACACCAGCACGTAGGAAGATAACAGGTTTGCCATTTGCATGCTCTTGACTGAAGACCCTCACAACCGACAGCCAGATTCATTAAGTGACCAGAATTAATCAGTGTCAGTAGCTGCCAATGGAGTTAATTGTGTTTGTTTGAAGGTTGATCGTACATTAAAATCTTCATGAGCGGTGCAAACAGAGACTCATTTAGTCTACTTTCCCTTGAGAATCCCCACGGAGCAGCTAACATCCATACTAAAGCATACAGACACAGAGAATTCCCAGCTACGCCATTCGGTAATTAAAGTATTTCCAGAGAATATTCTCCAGAGTGATGAAGACCATGAAAATCAATGGGCGATGATGATGCGTGTGAAACAAGGTTACATAATGGTAAAACGACCTTTTGTCTTTCCCTTCGCACTATAAGTTTGGATATAATACTTATTTGTGATCAACAGTTGCTAAGCTGTGGCTTAGCGGTAACTTTTTGAGCCTGAGTGTACATATGGGGAATGCAGTTTCAAGTCTGTTTTGAAATACTGTTATGCAACATGGCTGTCTACGTTGACACCTTGAGAGATTTACTGCATGAACCAAACTGGACACATCTGGAAGATATCACCATGCCAAACCTTTTCATCTTTAAACAGTTCCTGGTTTTCCTCTTTCCAGTACAAACATCATTATCTTGTCCAAGGGAGCCAGTAGCCCTTCATCTCACTTAATGTTCCCAATAATAGCACCTGTCAGCCCCATGGTCGCTTCATTAAAGGTCCACAAACACTCACAGCAACAGCCAAACTCTTCTCCTTTGAGCACTGCACGGGAAAAAAATCCCTCTTTAAGTGGAAAATAATGCAACACATTGTAAAAGCAAACACATTTGTAACCTTGCCACTTGTTAATGGCTGGAACTTCTGCCAAGCAACACATAAAATACCTTTCCTAATATGCAAATGCGTTGTAGTTTGTCTATAAAACCTGAGCGCCTGTTTCCCACACAAAATCTTTCAAGAACATGTCTAGGCCATATTTCACCTAAAAATAAAAAAATACAAATAAAATGATTAATGATTGTTAATGATTACAGTGAAAAATAATGTATTACTATAATGAAAATCCAGTCAGATTCATATGGAAGCTTGTTTCCGCCACTGAATAAAAAATTAAAAAAAGGTTTATCTCACAATTCTGACTTTTTTTCTTAAAATTGTGTGATATAATCTCAGAATTGTAAGATAAAAACACACAATTGCGAGTTTTAAAGTCAGAATTGCAAATATATATATTGTTTTCTCAGAATTGCATAACAAACTCACAATTGTGAGTTTTAAAGTCATAATTGTCTGATATAAACTCGCAATTCTGACTTTTTTTCTCAGAATTGCATGATATAAACTCGCAATTGCGAGGTACAAAGTCAGAACTGCGAGACATAAACTCAGATCTTATAGTTCAGCAATTCTGCAAGTTTATACTGCATTTCTGACTTTATAACTCGCAATTGTGTTTTTATCTCACAGTTCTGACTTTTTTTTTCTTAAAAATACATGATACAATCTCAGAATTGGGAGATAAAAACACAATTCTGAGAAATAAAGTCACAATTGTGTGATATAAACTCAGAATTCTGACTTTTTTTCTCCGAATTGTAAGATAGAAACTTTTCTCACAATTGTGAGTTTTAAAGTCATTCTTGCGAGATATAAACTTGAATTTTTTTTCTCAGAATTGCATAACAAACTCTCAATTGTAAGTTATAAAGTCATAATTGTGTGATTTAAACTCGCAGTTCTGACTTTTTTCTCAGAATCGCATGATATATACTCGCAATCGCGAGCATATTTTTTCTCCGAATTGCATACATTTTTTCTCCGAATTGTGAGATATAAACATACAGTTCTTATAGTTCAGCAATTCTTAATTTTTTCTCGCAAATGCAAATTAATATCTCACAATTCTGACTTTTTTTCTTCACAATTCTGACTATCTCTGAATTGTGAGATATAAACTTAAATTTGCAAGTTATAAAGTCCAGTTTTCAGAGGAAAAAAGAGTGATATGTTTTCAGAATTCTGCGGTTATATCGAAATCGCATATTATGAAGTCAGAATTGTGAGATATAAGTAATTCTGAGAAAAAAAGTCACTATTACAAGATATAAACTCGCAATTCCATTTTATTTCTCACAACTGCAAGTTTATTACCCAGAATTGTAAGTTTGTCTCCCAATTTTGACTTTATATCTCACAATTCTGACTTTATAACTCACAATTGTGAGTTTGTATCACAATCGCAATTACCTTTTTTTTTTGTATTGTTATTGAGCGTGCAGAAACCGGCTTCCATAGATTCAACTTTAAGAAAAACATGAATAAAAAACACTCAGTTCGAAAACTTTAAAAATACTTTTCTGAAGCCCAGAAAAGTGGGAAAGTTTTTCGATCTGTTACACAGACACATGCCAGCAAAGCACTCTCGTTTGATGAGAGTTGAAACAGAGATATGAAGGACCTCACGGCAGGGGAGCCAGTGTCTTAAATTCTCTTCCAGTTGTCAATCAACAGAAGTGGAGAGAGTGAAAGCAAGAAGCAGGGACAGAAAGATACAAAGATTAAGAAAGCTAGAGACAGAAATGTGAGGGAAGAAAGTAAATAAGCCGTTTTCTTGAAGTGACATTCAGGAGTTACAGGAAGCTGAAGGCATTTTATAAAGGCGCCCTGCATTTCTAGAGTACAAATGGTGAAGGACACACTGTTCCTAGTCTCAGATGGGAAGATATGGCAAAAAGGGCAATATTTAATTGGATCGAACCATTTCTGCAACCTCAAAAATGACAGAACTGTGGTAAACAATACCTAAACCATGGCTGGTTGGTTTTATATGTCCATCAAATAGTCTCTTCCTGTCCAAGTGGGCTGATCTTGACCGGAATAAACTGCAATGAGGACCAGATTTACATCCCCACGACAACAATCACCTCGACCTCGGTGGAGTTTGAGTGACAGCACTCTGTCATCCAACAAATTACCTCAGAAATCATAATAAACACAGCGAGAGGTTGTTTACTTTGACCTACGATGTGACCACGCTTACTCCAACTGTTACAGAAAAGAGGAATCTCCCTCGGCCTGGCCCATTTCAAAACATGTCATTACTAAAACAGGCAGTGCTTCCAGAAAAATATTTGTCATCTAATTAGTAAGCACATTTCATTCAGCAGAAAAGGAATAATGAGCGCTACGCTAGAAAATGAAAGTATATCCAGTGGGATCTTGTGTGAAATAGAGCTTAACCATCTAAATCTTTAAATAATTCTGTTGTCTCAAGGTGAAATGTAGCACTGGGATGCGGCAACGCTCAGAAACACTTTCTACGAAGCCTGTAGCCTATATATTATGCATTAAAGATATTCATAATGCATTACAGTACACATTGTAATCAGGTTTATATTGTCATGAATAATTGTAGCTCCAGTTAATACAATATAATACTCGTCTTCACACATTCAACGAGTACGGTGCATTTTAACACTTAAAAATGTGATGCTGATTGTATGCTATAATGACTTCTGTTTAAAAGTCAAACAATTAAGTACATAGCTCATTTTAAAGGATATCATAAGGCATTATGAATGCATAGAAAGCAAATAGCACATTAGCACTGCATACACACTTCATGAAAAGTGTTACTCGAAACACTAAGGTTGAAACAACTTGGGGTGTGAGACATTTAAATTCACTATTTTATCTTATAAGACAGACTATTAATCATAAATATGTGTGCTTGTAGCTTAGCTGGCTCTGGCCTGACAAACAGCATCTTAGCTGTACTAGCTAGTAACGTTTCGTCTCTTAGCGACAAAGCTATTCCTGTCACTCCGTATGTCTCTATAATTAGCAGCAGACCTGTAAGAGCCACCTTCACTAAATAAATCACCCAGTTTAGAAAAGTAAATACCAAACGTGTAATTAGCTTCCATCAACTCCTTACCGAGCACCAGCTAGACTGCAACAAGTGACTGATGTGTGGGAGGATGGAGGTAGAGACATTCAATGTGCTTCAAAACCTAGTGAGCTGCCTAGCTAGACAGCATTTTAAGGACACTATAGAACTATAGAACACTATAATAAATAATTATACTACTGCTAAGAAATATATTATTTACTAAAATACTTTTTTTTTAGATGATTTTCAAATAAATGTGAATATTGTATATCAACTTTCTATTTAGCAAAGAAGTTTCCACAGAAATGTTAAAGGGATAGTTCACCCAAAAATGAAAACTCTATTATTAATTACTCACCCTCATGTCGTTCCAAACCTGTAAGACCTTTTATTCATCTTCAGAACACAAATTAAGATATATTTTTTTATCAAATCTGAGAGCTTTCTGACTCTGCACTCTCTTGGTACTTGTGAATGTGCGTCAAATATTGACATAGAAGAGAAGAAATTGTTGAATGAAGTCGTTATTTTTGTTTTCCGTGTGCACAAAAAGTATTTTCGTAGCTTCATAAAGTTATGGTTGAACCACTAACGTCACATGGACTATTTATAAGATATTTTTTATCAAATCTGAGAGCTTTCTGACTCTGCACTTTCTTGGTACTCTTGTGAATGTGCATCAAATATTAACATAGAAGAGAAGAAATAGTTGAATGAAGTCGTTTTCTTTGCACACAAAAAGTATTTTCGTAGCTTCATAAAGTTATGGTTGAACCACTAATGTCACATGGACTAATTTTTTCAATGCCCTTTCGACCTTTCTGGGCCTTGAACATGGTAGTACCGTTGCTGTCTGTGCAAGGTCAGAAAGCTCTCAGCTTTCATCAAAAATATCTTTATTTGTGTCATAAAGATGATCAAAGATCTTACAGGTTTAGAACGACATAAGGGTTAGTAAATAATGACAGAATTTTAATTTTTGGGTGAACTATCCCTTTAAGCCAACACAGCTGTTTCCAATATTGACAATGATTCCTGAGCAGCAAATCTGAATATTAGAATGATTTCTGAAAAATAATGGCTGCTGAAAATTCAGCATTAGCAATAGAAAATTATTATTTGAAATTGTAATAATATTTCACAATATTACAGTTGTATTTTTAATCAAACAAATGCAGCCCAGGTGAGCATAAAATACTTGGTCCAAAACCAACCTCATAAAAGTTCAAACTAATTAAATTAATAGCATTTTTATGATTATTAGAGCAACATTATAATAGGTTAACATCATGCTGATGTCAAACTCTACTGGAAACAATTGTGAGTCAAGTCTTCTTGGACTTCACATGAGTTTGTGTGGCTTTTGTAGAGCATTCCAAATCTGTCACTTATGAGCTCCTAATACTGAAAGCAGCTGCCTATATAGTTGACATACTAGGGTTTAAAACACAGCTCTAGATTTGCATTTCACTACCATTATCCAACATCAAATAGATGTCAGTAGGATAACAATCAGTAGCGCACAAGCCGTCCTGTTAAAACAGGAGGACTGTCCGGTGGGGGTCCCGGTGAGTCAGTACACTTGTGTTCCTGTATCAGAAGCCTGACTTAACATCCCATAAGTGGATATCAGTGAGTATGTATTGCATTTGGAAGAGCAGCGATTGCAGCATTGCAGCGAGTCAGGCTGCTTCCTCTGGGTAATTAGTCACGCTTCCTGCTAGTGTTCAATTAAGTCTGGCCTCACGCTCACCCGCGACTGAAAGGTGAGTCAAAGCCTAGGGAGAACCAGTGACACACACCAAAATAACAGCATGCTCAATGATAGCATGAACCTATGACCTTCACTATAGTGAATATATGAATGCACACTCTTCTGCTTTTCATTTATTTGATTTTTTCCCCTTCTGCATACATATACACTCCCCCTCTCTTGCGGTTAAGAGGATTGTAGAAACATGGAAAGGTTACTGATTAGATTTAATGCCCAAGTACTTTCATAAATGAAGCCTTCAAGAAGTCAAAGTACGCTGCCAGTTAACTGAACTGAATCGCATCTGCCCTGATATCATAAACTGACATTTGGATGTGAGGAATTATGGGTAATGTAGCTACCATGTGTATTTCTCTACCCAAACTATGATGCAAGAAGGATGCCACATGATAAGTGTCAAACCCAGAGCTCATCTTTGGTTTTGACGTGGCATTAAACTGATATTTAATACAGATGAGGCTTTCTTTTTCATCTGGAATTTGCTGCAGTCTGACATTCCCGTCACATTGACGTAATTTTAATTGGTTTTATAATCAATAATTATGTGGGCTGGTCAGTCGAACACTTGACGCAAAAACGTCCTCATGTTCCATGGATACAGAGAGCAGGATTATGGTTACTTTGAATTCAGGATACACATTCTCTCTCTATGTAAATCAATCTGTGCAACCTTCACAAATGTGATTTAACTCGCTGGCTTTCTCTAATGGCTTTTTGATTTGCATCTTCACCCGGACTGCTTGGAGCCTCACTGTCTGCTTAGCGCACCACTACCAGCAGCTCCCACTAGAGGGCACCATTTTCACTCAATATTGTGGTATGTCTAATGGAACAGGGAAAAGCTTGGAATTGTACCCACACCAGAATCCAGCAAGCAGGAAACCAAAATATGCTGAGTCATTTTTATCCACTTATGAGTCATTTTAAAAGTGAAACCGAACACAAAGAATAATAGATACAATTTGATTAAAAAGCCTTGCTGTGTATCTTTGTGCTTCAAACCTTATGAACCAATAAAAGACACTTTCATCACGTCAGGCTGACCGCCTATCAGATACGTGGGGTCTGTCATCATTCTTACTGACAGCGAGAACGGGGTTGCTGAGTTGGGGTTTGCCTTGACCTCCACGATCCACACACACACACACACACACACACACACACACACAGAAGGAGAGAGGCACACCTTGTAATAGAGCAGTTAAGTTAGTGGTTGAAAGTCTGTGGTTGAAGACCCAATGAAATCAAAATTAGTTTAGTGGCTTTAAGTCCATGTGCATCAGTTTTAAAGCTATCCAGATGCCAGTGTACTTGCTGACAAAACTCATTTCTAACACATTTAAAATTTACAGTTTTTCTCTTCAGTCAGGAAACGATTAAAAATACTGGTTGAATCTTCTCATGCTATGCATATTTGTATCTAATCAAATGGTGTTTAGAATGAGCATAACAACATGTCCTTTCCTAAACTTTCCTAAACACATCTACACAGGAAAAAAATTTTGCTAGTCAAGCAAGTCTTTAACATTAATTGAAGGGATTTTATTCTACAACATAAATAGATTTATGATATTATGATATAATTAGAATAATTCAGACTTATGTGCCCTCTGGAAGCTTGTCTTCGGCACATTATTGTGTCATCCCAAAGAGGCACAAAATAACTTTCACAGAGTTTCACATTAAATGTACCCTCCTGGTGGAATGAACTGCCCAACTCACTCCGAATAGTCCTTAGCCATCTTCAAGAATCAGCTAAAACCACATATTTTCAATCTTTATTTGACCATGTAACTCTAGCACCCTCTTTTCTAATTATATTCTTTAAAAAAATCCCTTTTAGACTCTATTCATTTACTTTCTGCTTGTTTTCTTAAAACAAACAAACAAACAAACCAAAAAACACTAGGTTATCTCTATACAATTAAATAACAAGAAGGCATCTAACACTAGCTTTATTTTATTTACTTTTTATTTATTATAGAATTTAAAAAAAAAATCCCTTGCTACATGTACTGCGTTAGACTAAGTGAGACTTGTCATATCACTTGCATGTTATAGCTCTTTTGTTGATTTTGATTGCTTCCCTTGTCCTCTTTTGTAAGTCGCTTTGGTTAAAAGCATCTGCTAAATGTCTAAATGTAACTGTAAATAACACACTGGCTTACTTCAAACATGGATTTTGAAATCAGTCGGTGCTTTAAAGCATAAGCTGATAATAAGTTACAAATATACAAGTACCAATCAAACAATTTTGGTAGAAACTTACATAATAGACAACATAGGTTAGAAATTTACATTTAAAGGGCACCTATTATGGCCTTTTTTACAAGATGTAATATAAGTCTCAGGTGTCCCCAGAATGTGTGTGTGACGTTACATCGCAAAATACCCCACAGATAATTTATTACATCATTTTGAAAATGCCTATTTTGCCGTTTTTGTGCATGTCTCTTTAATCGCAAATGAGCTTCTTTTCTTTTCACCCCCTTTTCCAGAATAGGGCTGTGCCTTTACAGCACCTCAGATATTCTGCCAAAAACATCTGTTTGGTTTTGATAATCATATCTATCGCACTAATCTACATTTTTTGAGCGCACTCATCTGAAGTATGCGCACAGAAAGTGGCTGTCACATGGCATGTGAGTACTAAACTAAGTTCTCTTTCACGTCTTATTGTGCTTAAACTGTCCAATATACAAGTCTATCTTAAAAACAAACAAGTTATAAAAACACAGTCGGTTTTGTCTGTGAAGGTAAACAGCTGGGAAAGAAATTGCAAAAACAAAATGGCAAAAGTGTAATATTATAATAAGATCCTCTTCCTACATCACTAGAGGAGCAAAATCTAAGTGGCTCATTTGTTCACATGTTTGCAGAGAAAGGCTTAACAAAACAAAGTTACTGGGTTGTCCTTTTTTAAATTATTATTTTTTTATACATTTTCTGGGTTGGTAGATGCACTGGGGACCCTATTATAGCACTTAAAGGATTAGTTCACTTCCAGAACAAACATTTACAGATAATTTACTCACCCCCTTGTCATCCAGGATGCTCATGTCTTTCTTTCTTCGTCATAAAGAAATTATGTTTCTAAAAAAGTACATCGTTTCACTAGATAAAACCCTTCTTCCTCGGCTGAGATCATTTAGAGCCCTTTGAAGCTGCATTTAAACTGCATTTTGTAAGTTCAAACTCACGGGCACCATAGAAGTCCACTATATGGAGAAAATTCCTGAAATGTTTTCTTCAAAAAACATAATTTCTTTACGCCTGAAGAGAGAAAAACATGAACATGTTGGATGACAAGGGGGTGAGTAAATTATCATTTAATTTTTGTTCAGGAAGTGAACTGATCCTTTAAACATGAATGAAAACAAGGCTGTGAGGGACAGATTTAGTCTTTACAACAACACTATACACTATGTCCACCTTATTTTTCAATATGGAAGTAAGCTGTTTTCTTGTAATGTGTTAGACTTCCAGTTCATAAGCCGCCATAGGAAAATAACGAGAAGAATAAAGTGCAGTAAACAGTAAAAATGTTTGCACTACAAACCATTGTGTTCATAATTAAGAAAATACATTAAAATAATATGGTAAGACACACCAGTTTGCAATATCATGCAGCAAAATGAGCTGTTTTGTATGGTTAAAAATAGCTGGAAGTGGATAAGACTGGAAGCCAGACACATTAAATTTGCAAATGGCCTTGCCATTTCATCTTAGGGGAAATATAAGGTGGATAAAGGTTTTTTTTTTTATAGAAAGACAGTACAATCCATTGAAAATGCTGTACTTCTATCCCTGACTAAGGTCTTTTAAAGCCATTTTAAAGCCATATTTTGAAATCATAGTGTGCTTCAAAACACAAGTTGCTAAAACGTCAGTTCAATTTGTCAGTTTATGTTCTTGATAAATCAGACAACTGTTGTAGTCCTTACATAGAAATGTATATTTTTAAAGCAAAAATCAATCTACATGCACTGCTCTAAAATCCGTTATAAATTCTTGAGGGAACCTATGGTGAATTAGCCTTCCAGGTCAGGCAAAGAAGCTGACGTCATGACTAAACACCTCTTTAAACAGCAGTCATCCAATCCTCTCTGGGAGAAGAGGACAACATTACTCATCATACAGAGGAAAAAGCTACTTATTTTGTCTGTGTGTGTTGATGGATAGCATGAGTCTGCACTAAGACGTTTAACAAGTTAGTGGCTGGTAGACATAAAGTTTTAGTCGACCATGTCACATTAATTTACTTTATGTAATCCATAATGATGGCATTTACAGTAAAAGCTCCTTTTCTGGATGTTTGAAACATCTGTCAGCGAATGAGTGTACGTGTTACTCATGTCTGACATCCCATGAGTCATGACTGGTAAGTGACAGCTACTTATTTTTTTGTGTGTTTGCTTCATTTTAGCTTTTTCCTCTGCCTTTAATCAGTGCTGACTCATTCAGGTTTAGCTGAAATTCCCGCTATCTGAGTCAAGTGACTATTACAGGTCAGAGGTCAAGAGTCTTGCAGTCGTTCAGGATTTCCCTGGGATGCTTTCTAAAAACGCCCCTCTGCCGCCTTGAACTGCTTTACCAGCTTTCCTGCATGAAATTTCCTCCTCTGCTCGACTGAAAGCTTTTGCTCTAGTTGGCACACGGCTCAGCCTTCCACTCCTTCACTCAGCACAGCTATAATAACAATATCAGCTCAGGAAAAAAGAGGGGAAACACACAGGCACATGAGTGCACACCTGTCAGGGGAACGGGAAGAGGGAAACCCAGTCTTATGATCACTTCAAGGATGTTTATAAAGGCCAGACTAGCTGCTAAGGATTTGAGTCATCTGAAAGGAATGTTCAAAATAAGTTCTATCAACAGCTTCTGAATCAAGCTATTGATTAGCATAGAAATAAAGCAGAAATAAATAAACATGAAATTATTATTATTTACTTTAACTATATACACATAATGTTATTAAAATGATCACTACCCATTTTAATAATAATAATAATAATAATAATAATAATAATAGTCTGTATTAATATTATTTTATTATTTTAATAATTATAACAATAGCAACAATAATACAGTGTTGTAATTAATTAAAATCACTAACATTACAATACAAATGATTTCTATGTAATATTAATAATACTACTACTACTACTAATAATAATTCTTATTCTTATTCTTATTATTAATAACTATATATACATACTGTTATAAAAATATTACTATTCATTGTAGTAATAATAATAATAATAATAATAATCTGTATTTTTAATATTTAATAATAAAAAAGCAACAATAAAACAGTTGTTGCTATTAATTAAAATAACATTATACACATTGTTATTCAATTTACTGTTATTCATTTAATAATAATAATAATAATAAATTATTATTATTATTATTATTATAACTATATATATAATTATATACACATACTATTATAAAAATGATTACTAGCCATTTTAATAATAATAATGATAATAATAATAATAATAATAATAATAATAAGAGTGTTGTTGTTGTTAATTGAAAACATTATAACTACATGTAATTATTACAAATAATTTATATTCATTAATAATAATAATAATAATAATAATAACAATTATTATTATTTTTATTGGTGTTAATAATAATAATCTTTGACTATATATGGATTATTTTATTACAATTATTACTACCCATTTTAATAATAAAAATAATAATAATATCAAATCATCTTTGTTAATATTATTTTTATATTTTAATAACAACAACAATAACAGCAACAATAATAGTGTTGTTGTTGTTTTTAACTAAAATCTCTAGCATTACACACATTGTTATTAAAATGGTTGCTATCATTTAATAATAATAATAATAATAATAATAATAATCTGCATAATTTAAATAGTAATTTCATATTTATAATAGTTGTTGTCATCTGTATATTATTTTTTATATTTTAATAATAACAGCAACAGTAATTAATAATAATATTATTATTATTATTATTATTATTATTACTTAAAATAGTAATTTTATATTTATAATAGTTTTGCTGTTAAACACATTGTTGTTCAAATTATATAAGAATATGAATTAATAAATATGAATATGCTATTAATTTAATAATAATAATAATAATTAATATTGTTATTAACTTTAACTATATACTCATACTGTTTATTAAACTATTAAAATGATTACTACTCATTTTAATAATGAAATTAATATTATTGATAATCATCTGTATTAATACAAGCAACAATAGTGTTATTAGTGTTATTAATTAAAATCACTAACATTATACACATTATTATTAAAATTGTTGCTATTCATTCATTATTATTATTATTGCAATAATAATAATAATAATAACAATAATAATATCCACTTTTTGCTTGTTTTTAAAAAACTGAGTGACAAGTTGAAAAGTTTTTTTTGTGCGTGTCAGATTCAGTTAGTGGAGTTTAAGTTGAAGTTTTGCTCAGTTTGTTTCGCTCGCTTGGCTTCTCTGTAACTTTCCCCATTACCCTTTCTTCCTCTCTCTTTATTGTTCAACTGTGTCTTAAAAATACAATTTGCCTCAAGACACTAAAGCACACAGTCACAACTTCAGAGCCCTAATATGATGTGGCTCACAGAGCAAAGCTTTTGGAGACGAGTGCTATCTAAAGAGAGGGCTGTCAGAAGATGAAACCTGAGGGGGGAAACCCAAAAAAATCCCTCTCCTTTTCCTTCTTTCTGCAGTTGGCAGGTGGGAAAACTGAGATGGCAAGAGCCCCCCCTTATCTGGCTGGAAAACCGAGTGTCACAAATCACATCAGATCTTTCAAAAGACCTCTTTAGGAGAGTGTCAACAGCTCTTGTTGCTTTTTTCTCACTCCCTCCATTCTAAAGGTCTATTAACTTTCCAAATTATTATATTTCTTCCAGAGTGAACTGCAGTAGCCAAGCCCAGGGCGACAAACAGATCTACAATGGCCATGTCAGTACTATTAGTTAAAGGCTTTCGCTAAAAGGCCCTTCATACACACACACACACACACACACACACACATAAACACTTCTTTCTTCCATTCTGAAAGGGGTCAAAGGTGAAGAAGAGTTGTGCAGATAGAGTCCTGTGATGTATTGGCAGATTAAAGATATAGGTTCGCTTTGTCTTGCGCACAAACACACACACACACACACACACACACACACACACACACACACACACACACACTCATCCTGAGCCTTCCAGCATTTGGAAGTGAGGACATTATATCCACTCTCAATCTCTGGCCTTCTCTATTTGCTGTCCGTCTAGACCCACAGTCAACTCTGCAGTCGTAGAGAGAGAAAAACTGAGATCTAAAATTACAACAGTAATGGCTTGTCGCTTCAGCTGGTCGGGTGTTGAGAACTTCTCAGTGGCCCTTTGTAGCCTTTGCACTGCCCCAAAACTCCCCTCCTGAGTTCAGTGCTTAAACTCTAAGAATCGCGGGCTGCCACAGCTGAATGAAAAGCTTAAATAATATTCCAGCTTTCCTGACCACGTGGCTGAAGCTAAATAAACACACTTTTCTAATAAGTCCTGATGAGTACATGGAATACACAAGCGTTTTGATTAACTATTAGTCATTTTTTAGTTATGGGCTTGATTAATGATCTTTAACTTGATATATGCATGAATGCTGAAAACATTAAAGGGGGATGAAAAAAGACTGGATTTGAAAACTTCTTGACATTTGGGTCCAAATATCTGTCAGGACTTCAATTTGTCACTGCCAGATCTACAGAAATGTACATGAGCATGTTGGGGTATTTGAATGAATGATGGACCAAAGGAAAGGAATGAATGAGTGTATGAATAATCTGACAAATGAATGAATGAACTGACAAGTGATGAAACTGATGGATGAATTACCAGACAGATGAATGTATAAAAAAATGGACAAAAATGAATGAATGAACAACCACAATGAAAACACTGACTGACTGACTGACTGACGGACTGACTGAATGAATGAATGAATGAATTAACTAACAAACAAATGAATGATGGACCAAAATAAATCATAAATAAATGAGTGTATGAACAAACTGATGAGTGAATGAATAAATAAATAAATAAATAAGTGAACGAATGAATCAGCAAATGAATGATGGATTAAAGGAAATTATGAATGAATGAGTGCATGAAAAAAACAGATTAAAAAATGAATGAATGGATGAATGAGTGGATGAATGAAAAGACAAGTGATGAAACTGATGGATGAATGAACAGACAAATGAATGAATGAATGATGGACCAAAGGAAATGATGAATGAATGAGTATATAAACAAATTATTGGATAAATGAATGAATGGACAAGTGAATGAATAATTGACCAAAGAAATTATGAATGAATGAGTATATGAACAAACCTATGAATGAATGAATGAATGAACAGACAAGTGATGAAACTGTTGGATGAATTAACTGACAGATGAATGAAGGACAAAAAAATTACAAAATAATAAATTAACTAATGAATGAATGAACAAACAAGCACAATGAACACATTGACTGACTGACTGAATTAATTAATTAATTAACAAACGAATGAATGATGGACCAAAGGAAATGATGAATGAATGAGTCTATGAAAAAAAACTGATGAATGAATGAATGAATGAATGAACAGACAAGTGATGAAACTGGTGGATGATATTTTTTTTTTTTTTTTACAAATGAATACAAGAACAACTAATGAAATAACAAACGAATAAATGATGGACCAAGGGAAACTATGAATGAATGAGTGTATGAACAAATTGATGGATGAATGAATTAATGAACAGGCAAATTAATTATTAACCAAAGGAAATGATGAATCTGTGTCTATGAAAAAAAACTTATGAATAAATGACAATCACAATGAACACACTGGAAACAATGATTGACTGAATGAATAAATGAACTAACAAAAGAATGAATGATGGACCAAAGTAAATGATAAATGAATAAGTATATGAACAAATCTGATGAATGAATGAATGAATGAATGAATGAATGAATGAATGAATGAATGAATGAACGAACAAATGATGGACCCAAGGAAATGATGAATGAATTAATGAATTAGACAAACTGATTGATGAATAAATGAATGAATGAATGAATTAATCAATGAGCAAAGAAACAGATGGATGAATAAATGAATAAATGAGCTGATGAATGAATAGACCAACAAACCAACTAATTATTTTTTGAATGAATGTTCTGACAAATTAATGAATGTGAATAAAAGAAGAAATGAATAAATAGGAACAAACAGACTAAAGAACATAAAATGAATGAATGAATGAATGAGCACATAGAATTATGAATGCATGTATGATGTATGATCATTCATTCATTCATCATTTCTTTTGGTTCATCATTCATTTGTTGAACATGAAAAGAACAAACAAAAGAATTAATGATTAAATTAATTTTAAATATGAAAGAATGTATTCAGAAAAAATTCAGACAATATCGAGCTGCTCAACATGTGCATCTGGATTTTCACTATATGAGACGTCTTTGTGCACAAGCCCACTATGCACAGAGAAACACATCTGTCCTTCATGAAGAGCACAGCATGTCTTGATGCTTTAGTAAACGTGAACCTGACCCGTATTTGAATGAGGACGCAGGACAATGAAAGGAGCTGAATGAAAGAATGACAGTGAGCGACAGAAAATGAGGCAGTGGAGCTCAACTGTCCTTAACCTCACTGCGCGACATGCTGCATCACCATGGAAACAAAAGAGCCTTTGAAAATACATGTGAACACAAGAAAACTATGCCTTGAAAAAAATGAAAGCGATAGAGGACTTAGAGCTCAGCTTTATTACTTCGCTGCCTTCTGCTTTCTAAATATCATATTCATAAAGACAGTTTCTCAAACCATTACTGAGGACTGAGAAATGTGAGAAGCAAACAACAAGAAAACAACTGGCACCTATAAATCTTTGCAGGCAATCCAGCCATTTCAATAGGAATCCAAATGACTGGGAATTTCTCAGAAGGGAAAATATTTCCCCACAACGATTTCACACCAGGTTGAGTTGGTAATGCAAACTGCCAGAAAGCCGCTTGGCTTGAAAGTGACTGCATCGCTACACTATTGACAACAGGCAATTGATCTTTTCTGCATGCAATTTTTTGCTGAAATTTCACACATAGAATGAGTCTTGGATCAGGTATTGGATGCTGATTGGTCACTACGGCATAACTGTTTTATAAAATCAGTAAGGCACTCAAGGCTGTGTTATATAATCAATATAGTCATAGCTAAATGGGTTGTAGAAAACAAAAACAAAAATAAATAAATAAATAAATAAAAATAAAAATAAAACAAATAAATAAATTAATTAATTAAAAAATAAAAAAAAATAAGCATCCTTTAGTGGTGAATATTCTAACTACATTACAAAATAAGCCTCAATTCAATCTTACTGCACATACTGCACAATGGAAGTAAATGTACTGTAAACACTGTTTCTTAAAGTTGTAAATAAAACAACAATTACTGGAGTGTGGAAATACTATTTCAGTCTTACTACATTTAATTCAATGTGATACTAGATGTTTCGTTGTAATTATTTCTCAATTTTACTACAATTTATGCATAAAATGGTTTCAAAGTAATAATTTTTCGAATTCATGTACATTTTTCGAAGCTTATAATTTTATAAAAAGCACATACTGTACAATAATTGCTCTGTTAAAATTTATTATTATTTAAATATATATATATATATATATATATTTAAATATTATATATATATATATATATATATATATATACACTTAATTTTTGTTTAAAGTAATCTTTTTCTCACATTCATATACATACATTTTTTGAAGCTTATCATTTTTCAAAGCACATAAAGTACAATAATTGTTCTGTTAAAATGCATATATTTAAGATGTAAAGCTGTAAAAAAAATAATAATAATTTTTACAGTTACTTTAGAGTTCAGTCTTTCTACTAAATAATTTCACATTTGATTCAGTGTGTTACTAGATGTTTCTTTGTAAGTATTTTTTTACAGTTTACTAACAACTTAGGTTTAGGAGTAACCATTTTTTCACATTCATGTACCCCCATGTATTTTTTAAAGATTATATTTTTACAAAAAGCATACTGTACAATGACTGTTCTGTTAAAACTTCTGTTAAATCTGTAAAAATAATTTTGTAGTTGCGTTAGAGTTATGTTAGATTTCAGTTAAGTTGTAATAGCGTTCAAATTGTACAATTGGAAATAACTTCACACTGAAAACTGAAATCATGTTAAGGCACATATTTCAGTTTACAAACTGGTCCCATTTACTTTCGTTGTAAATGTCTCACTGTAACCCAGATTAAGTGAAATTATTTGTTTGTGCCATTGATTAAAAATCGTCAATGTTTCTTTCATATGTTGAACTCTAAACACTATATTGTCTCATCATAATGGTTTGAATACAACAAAAATAAACCATAAATGTCTTTATTTACTATAGAAGTCTAGTGTGCTATTCAGGGCACTAGGCCAGCATGTGTACTCTCCCATCTAACAGAAAAAATGTGAAAGAGCAATCTGAGGGAAGGGGTTTGTCTGGTAAGCTGATGAGAGAATCAGGTGCTGAGTCGTCTGGTGACATAATATGATATAAAAGCCGTCTCATCCCAGACTGCTTTCTCCCTTTCTCTCTCTCTCACTCCGATATGACTGGAAACGTGAGCCACTGCGACAATCGATTTTCCAGCTAGCCCTTCCTGCATTTTTTTCTTCCTTTCTTTGCAAAGAAAAAGAAGCAAAGCGTGTTTTTGATTTAGCATCTCAATATGTAGCGGCAGGGCACGAGCTATAGAGGGAGAGATCGCCTTTCCATTCCTATTAAGTTCTCACATAGCGGCAGGCACTGACGCAGCAGGCGAGCGGCCCGTGTGATTTTGTATGATTACTTCATTGCCAATTTGCTCCGGATGCACCAGTAAACATCCTAGTGATACAGTGGCACAGGCTAATAGTCTGTAAACGTCTGTTTGATATGAATGAAGCCGGAATGATGGAGCGATGCCGTGGCGTATCCGTTGTGGCAAGTCTGACTGCACGTCTATCCAATCTAAATAGCCGTGGAAAGTGACGGTCACTCGCAATTTTAAAAGTGGGGCTTCACTGGAGTCATCAAGCAAAGGCTCTTGAGAAATACATCCATCAGTTCTGATAGAAGCCTAAGGAGAATGAGCGTATATGAGGGAGACAGAGAAAGAAAGAGAAAAAGGAGAGGCAGGCGGTGCCTGTGTAGTTAAGACGTGTCTGTCTGGATGCAGTGGCCAATCGCCATTAAATCCCACATGCTCATACAAGACAAGACATTTGAAACGTTTAAAAAATGCAGTTTGGAAAATTTGAAATAGTACCTTTTCTTGGAGTTATTGGATTAAAAATAAAAAGGATAAAATAAATAAAAGTACTTATTGCTAATTATTGCTGCTCTGATGATGTGTGTGTCATCGTAACTTTGTCCATTTTGTGTGCATAAGTAGAGCACATAGTAGCAATATTTAAAATATGTAACGTATGCAACATTTTAGCTGACTTTTATGTAAAAAAAATGCTCATTGACAACAAAAAAAAAAAGATTTTTGATTTAATCGCATCCAAAATAGAAGTTTTTGTTTACATAAAATGAGTGTGTACTGTGTATATTTATTATGTATATATAAATACACACACATGCATGTATATATTTAAGAAAAATATGTTTTTATATTAAATATATTTATTATCTGAGAACATGACACCCTGAACAGTTTAAACAGTTTAAAGTTTTTAATTAAATAAAAATGTAACTAGTGTTTCTGTCATTTTTTTTTTTTTTAGCTTTACTACTAATGAACTTACTTTCCTGCCTTACCAGACTTTAGGTTTTTGCTTGGCTGGTGATAAAACTGGTAAAAAAAGGATTGAAATCTAGAGACCAGACTATCTTTGAGACTCCTTGGAACAGTATGCAACCACCTAGCAACCACTCAGAACACTCTAGCAACCGCAAACAACTTACTAGAAATCATTTACAACCACAACAACACCCATAGAAACCATCCATAGTAGTGTAGCAACGTTAAACAAACAAAATGGCAAGGCCTTTTGTTTGTTTGTCCTTTTCTTACGTTCTTTCTTTCTTTTCTCACGCTTTTCTCATTTTTCCCTCTTTTTTTTCCCTCTGGGTCATGTAGCGCTTTCAGGCAGCTCCGTTGGAGGTTTTTCTAACATATGTATTTTGGTCGCTTTAAACTCATTCATCAGACTCTAACCCTGGCCTCTTTGAACGCAAATCGGCAAATAAAAGAAACTTTTTAAGAGCGTGATGATTTTCTGAGAGAGAGAAACCACTAATTACCACAAAACCAAAAACGTTCATCTCTGGCGATGTAAACTGGCACAGACTTAAAAAAAAAAAAAAAAAAAAACTCCAAACAACACGCATTGACGGTGGCTCTGTGAAAATCTGCTCTCTGGCCCAACTCATGAGTCATACTGACCGATAAAAATGCAGTCCTGGGGAATGCTTTGTAAATGATACAGCCTGCTCAGAAAAGGCCTTTAAATCTGCTGCCTGTAACTCAAACCCGACTGCTGGTTTCTGTGGTTCATGTCGGTAATTCTTCCCAATGGGCAGAAAAGTGATATTTTGCTGCCGTAGGGGGAATGCCCTTGTCACCACAAACCCATCTTACCCCTGAAATGCTCACATACACACTCACACACAGCCTAGTGCTCAGAAAAAAATGCCTCTTTCATAATGTCTCTTTCAGCTCACACATGGGCAAAGCGTTCAGTCATTCCCATCTACATACTGGCGCACCTGATAAAAGTTCTCCCACAGGAACTTGATCCCTCACACTTCACAGATCCCAGAAGCTCCAGCACCTGCTGCATTGTTTCACATGTGCCCTGAATGCAAAAGTAGAGCCGTGTCAAACACGCACGGTTGAAGAGAGCTGGGAATCTCTCCGTGAAAATCAGCACAAGCATCAGGCCTGATGTTCTCTGTGATCATGTGTGTATAAAAACAAGGACAATAAAGCCCTGAACACAATATGGCTATCAGATTCTATTCAGCACACAGCCTGTGGTGTTAAGAGAACCCATAAATTAAAGTGAATCGGTTTTGTTATGGGCTCTATTTCCAATGAGGACAAAAAAATGGCTTTAAAGGATGAGTTCACTTTCAGAACAAATATTTACAGATATTGTACTCACCCCCTTGTCATCCAAGATGTTCATGTCTTTCTTTCTTCAGTCGTAAAGAAATAGTTTTTTGAGGAGAACAATTCTGTATTTCTCTCCATATAATAGACTTCTATGGTGCCCCTGAGTTTGAACTTTCGTAATGCAGTTTAAATGCAGCTTCAAAAGGCTACCATCCCAGCCGAAGAAGAAGAGTCTTATCTAGCAAAACAATCGGTAATTTTTAAAACAAAATGACAATTTGTATACTTTTTAACCTCAAATGCTTGTCTTGTCTCGTCTCTGCGATGCGCATGCGTAGTCTGTGTGATCTGGGTCAATACAGTTAGGGTATGCCGAAAAACTCCCATCTCGTTTTCTTCCCCAACTTCAAAATCGTCCTAAATCGCTGTAAAAGTATCAACCCAGTGTTTAAAAAGTGAACTACAAAGAAGATCAAGCGCCTTTTACAAAAAGAAGGGAAAACAGTGTTGTAGAACGATTTTGAAGTTGAAGACGAAAACAAGACGGGAGTTTTTCGACATGCCCTAACTGTATTGACCCAGATCACATAGAATACACATGCACATCGCAGAGACGAGAAAAGAGGAGCATTTGAGGTTAAAAAGTCTGTCAATTAAACTGTCAATTTGTTTAAAAAAAAAACAATCATTTTGCTAGATAAGACCCTTCTTCCTCGGCTGGGATCGTTTAGAGCCCTTTGAAGCTGGATTTAAACTGCATTTTGGAAGCTCAAACTTGGGGGCACTATAGAAGTCCATTATATTGATAGAAATCCTGAAATGTTTTCCTCAAAAAACATAATTTCTTTACGACTGAAGAAAGAAACACATAGTACATTATCTGTAAATTTTTGTTATGAAAGTGAACTATTCCTTTAACCTCTTTAACTTAAAGGATTAGTTAGCTACCAGAATATCATCCATTTCTTTCTTTCTTCAGTCAAAAAGAAATTGAGGTTTTTGAGAAAAACGTTCCATGATTTTTCTCCATATAGTAGACTTCGAAGGTTGAAGGTACAAACTGCAGTTTCAATGCAGCTTCAAAGGGCTCTAGCTGAGAAATAAGGGTTTTATCTAGCGAAACGATCTGGCATTTTCTAAAACTGTAAATACTTTTTAACCACAAAAGTTCATCTTCCATGACAAACATTATATAATGCGTGTCTTTGTACTCTGTTTCAAAAAAGTAGGGTAGGGTGAAAAACATATTCATGAACTCAACATTTTGTCCTCTAACTTTAAAATCGTCCAAACACTGGCTCGGTACTTCCGCCTACATTATGCTTGACCTTTCCAAAGTGACTATGTAAAGCACAATGTCTAGCTAGAGCAAGACGAACAGTTCTGGTTAAAAAGTATAGAACTGTTTATCTATTTATTTAGAAAATGACAGATCGTTCCACTACATAAGATCCTTTTTGTGTAGATTGTGTAGAGCCCTTTAAAGCTGCGTTGAAACTGCAATTTAGACCTTCAACCTGCTGATCCCCATTGAAGTCCACTATATGGAGAAAAATCCTGGAATCTTTTCCTTAAACACCTTAATTTCTTTTTAAATGAAGAAAGAAAGACATGGACAACTTGGATGACATGGGGGTGAGTAAATGATCAGAAAATCAGTATCTGTGATGATCAGGAGCCCTCTAAATAACCATATAACCAATTTAAGAACCATATATAGTAAAAACTGGTAATGAAGAATGAAGAATTTGGTTCTCTTTTTCCTGTCTGCCTTTCCGTTTTTGCAAATTACGACTTTTAAACCAAGGCGAAAATTCACAAAGATTGTATCACATGAGAACAAACACAGTTTACTCAGTTATTAAGTGCTTAGATAAAAACTGCAAGTACTCCTCATAATGTTCATATCAGCAGTAAAACTGACACAAAACTTTGTGTGTCTTTATGGAGCTCTGCTAAATATCCCCAGTGCCTCTAAGGCAGTAATAATCTCCCGTCTCTTTTCCACATGGCCAGAGATTCCCACACCCCTCCATATGCCCTGTGAGGTCAGATGAGCATGGCAGGTATGCAGCCTTGGGCTGGGCTCTCATTGTAAATACTGGCCTTATCTCTTCTCTGTTTGACTTCTGCATCCATTCATCTCCGTCACCGTCACTGGCTGAATACCTGCCATTTTGGTGAGCTCCACAAGCATCACATAGGCTAAAAAGGACCCCAGAAGGCAGATACCTGTTAAACTTTCACTCGCAGTCTCTCTTTAAGTCAGAAGATCTAAGAGTTCGTATCATGAACCTCCACATGATTTATCAGCAGTTGTGGACAGTTAGGGGTCAACCACCATGTCTGTGCCCCCACATGCATAAGATTTAGGATAGGACCACCAGCTAAGCTCTGCTCTATATCTGTTTTCATCTCTATTAGATCTGGAATGTGACCTATCAAAACTTCATTTATCTCCATTCCATCCTCAACAACCTTCTACACAAGGGATTTTCAAACCTTTTGTTGGCGCAGACCTTTAAAACTGATGATTCCCTCATAAGAGTACAAAGTTTGCAAAGCTCTACTCTACATGGCCAAGTGAATAAATTAACAAATGAGCACTTACACTTTGCTATCTGTTTCTTTAATAGGCCTGATGAGAAAGTGAGAACTGATTTGTGTCAGCTGGTGTCTGTATTGTGTTTTTCATTAGGGGATGCAGCTCACTGGGTGAAGAATGCAGCGAACAACAAATGTCACTGAATGAGCATATGAAGACAATTAAACCACACAATCAGGGAGGGTCTGCAATGAATGGAGACACCAGAGTGATGTCAGAAAACATTAACATGGACAGGATATCAGTCTCCAGCTGAGGAAATGAAATTAGACCACAATTGCTCCGATATATCAGATTCATTTCCGCGACTAAAGAGCTTAACGCAGAGTTTAATTAGTATAACAGGTCAAGATTTGTATCGAAACACTACAACATGGACAAATTCAGTATTAGGACACAATCTCCATTGATGGCAATTGCATCTGAGAGTCTTATCAGTCACCTTGAGTCTTAAACAGTATAACCAATCCAGTCTAAGACAGTGCTCTCTGTTTTCTTAAGCAATGATAGAGCAGGTTATCTCATTGCAGCAGCCTTGACTAATCGAATTCAGAGCAGCAGATACAATCAGCTCAGTGTGTCACTAGATTAGTGGGGCTTTACGCAATGTGGTCGCTACGGTAACGGAGGAGTGGGCTTCCTTCCTGATGAGCGCACAACATCAGTGCTGCGTATCAAGAGATAAAAGAGAGAGAAAGAGCCTTGAATTTGTTTATCAGGAGGAAATGAGTGAGTTGGAGTTGATGGGGATTTGTTCCTGATGAGCCGTGCATCAGGTGCTCCTCAGAGAGAACTGAGATCTATTAATAAGATGCATGTGGAAGGATGTTTGATTGAGCCTTGTTGTTGTTGTTTTCTCTGACTGTCTTTTTTGGTCCTTTCCTATTTCCCATTTTATCTCATTGAAGAAGGATGTAAACACACAAAGGATATACGTTCTGAATGGAACAGCAGCAGTCTGAACAAATACTGAGTCAAGAATAAGAAACAATCAAAAGTTAAGTTAAGCATGATGCATTGTGGGACACAGAATACATTAATCATAAATCATTTGTAAAGCTGCTTTGACATAAACCTTCGAAATTCATGAAAACTGCCCTACTTGCACAACGACCGAACAACAATGGAGAAGTTAATATTGCTGGTTACTTCATTTTTAATATTTATATACTTTTGTCGTTGATCATCGCAACCAAGCATCTCAAACACTAATAGCTGGCTGTTTTCAGAAAAAAACGTGGCAATTTTTCAGCTGGCTAAAAACGCTTTGGTGGACACATGTTAATTGAATATATATTGTTAGGGATATGGCCTATTAGTCTTTTTTGCATTTATGTAATATACTAAGAAGTATACAAATCTGAGAAGACAGTCCAGAATATTCCACTACGTTCCTGGACACGCTGCATAGCTGTAGTTCACAGGCAGAGATTATGCTAATTGTGAATGAGCATGCATGCATGCCCTATTTAAGAATGATTTGAATTCATTAACATACACGTTTAACTTTAAAATATGATGTTTCCAAAGCATCTGTGGATCCGGAGAAGAGTCTTTGGGAAGGGCTGTTTTTTGTGCAAATTACTAATTTATGCAAGGTTCATGAATAAGGCCCAATGTACATAAAATACACTGCAGAATTAAATCAGTAGTATGCTATTATGAACAAACACATATAAGAAAAACCAAGGTGAAATTTCCAGAGAGTGGCGCTAAGACACGTTCAATACATGAGCGTGGCATGTTTTATTACGTTATTACAGGAACGCTTTGCTTCGTTTTTATTACGCTGCTTAGATACGTTTTGCTGTTTAGAATGCAAATATCTGGGGAGTGTTGCTAAAGGCCCAGTCATGTTGGAAATATCTGCTACACCAAACCCAACCCTAAACCTACTCAATAGTTTTAAGAAATGCAAAATGATATAAAAACGCATTTGTTGATGCAGCTGTACTTTTTTAAATTCCTTATGCAGATTTAAACTGTTTTGGCTAACCGTAGTTTCACAGGGGTCGTACCGGAGCTCTTCATCAGCGCTGCAGCGCTGCATTGTGTAAGCTACAGAGCAAACCTACTGAATTAGAAAACTCATGCATATGAAGCTGTATATGTGACGGCAACATTCAAAAGTATCCGTTTATAAATCACACAAGATATTAAAATAGGTTTGAAATCATAACATAATATTCTGCAAGTAATTGTGTAAAAATTAGACTTTATTATTCAAAACTCTGTATCTGTAAAAAGTTTTCAAAGTTTTACTCTAGTTACCTCTAGTGTTGATTTCAACTGGAAACTGTAGTGATTCATACATATAGGTACGTTTTTTCAGTTTTTGCTGCAATGTATACAGAGGCACGTATTTCCAATGAGCCTACGCTGAGAAAAACCAGAACACAACAACATAGAGACACGCACATACAGTCACACTCATAGACTGTTCTCTAGCGCCCTAGTTGCAAAGTCATCCTGCCTGCTGATCCAAGTCGAGTGAGCAAGTGAATCAGTGGAGCGGAAGCAGAAACCACATGACTAGTTTTGGCCAAGTTCCACTCAGGTAGAAGCTCATGGCTCAATAACACGCTCCGAACTTTCGAACCCGCATTGCCTCAGAATGCAGAAGAACAGCCTGAGGAATATGTTTCCAACTAGAATCCTCCCGGATACAGAAAGATCTTCTCTCTTCTAAGCTTTGCCGTTCACATGACCTCGGCCAGCTCCCTCAGCTGACCCCAAACTAACTACCCTTCCTCCCACTCCTCTTCCTCCTTCTGTGCCTCTCAGGAACACAACAGTATTGGGAAACTCAAAGAAACAGAGCTAAAGAGAAAAAACAAATCTAAAGAGAAATCCCTGGTCTACTGTCTACTTCATGACTAATGCATTATAAGCATGACTATCTATAAATCCAAGAATAGTTTCACATCGTTTTGACAAAGCTTTGAGAAACAGTGCATACAGGTGGTAGATCAGAGGAGAAATTACCAGTACTACATACTTGAAAGGACAACACTCAGCAGTTTAAAGTTTCCGTCACACTCTCACTTTTCATGTTTCTGGCTGATTTCCAAGTGTAAACCTCTTACACAACACGAGAGACATGAAAGCGAAAACATCGGTGGTCACGGGAGTCAATGCCGCCCCCATCATAAACAACAGCTCAGAGAAAACAATAATCTGGATCTGGTCCAAACAGGTGCTGATCGTTTCCTCCCATCAGCAGCGACTGATCTGAAGGAAAGCACTTTTACGGCCTTATGGTTATGGTTTCATTATGTCTTTTAAGGCTTTTTAAATCGGCTTCCAGCTTATCGCTGACTATCTAGAATGATGGAGATAAATAGAGATACTCTTTTGTATCAGTTCCAGCTGAGGTGAAGAATAAGACTTCAAACACAAAAGTTGCACATGGGTTTTTGACAAAGGTTGACAGGTATTGATGGCTTTTTTTTGTAGTGCCTTAAAAGAGTACAGGTGGCTTTGAAAAAGCCTCTCTGGAATATATCTTGAGGGGGAGGTGTATACTCTCAATTGGCATGAAATGTACATATATCTTTTAGGCGTAGCTTCTAGTTGAATCCAAGTCAGTCCAGATAGTTGATCAGTCAGCTGGTACACCCGGTTTCAACCTAGTAGACCAACTTCATAAAGTTAAGCTAGTAGACCAATTTGGACCAGCAACATACTATCTTGTTCAAAATCCATCTGGACCACCTTATGCAGGTATGACCTGGTTTTCTAGTTAGTGCTGTGTTCCAGAATCGCAACAAACAAAATACGACATCATGGTTATGCATGGTAACAATGTATTTTTTTAAGAGGGCCCACATACAAAAACTGATAAGCACATGCATATGCAGGCCTGGAGACACTAGCGCTGTTTCATCTTTCAGGCAATATATTATGCTCTCTTAAGAAGACAAGAAAAGACTGGAAGACTGTTGTCTGGAAGCTGTGGGAAGATGAAGGTGGCATCAAAGTATCTCTCCCACAGTGTCAGATCACACAGCGCTCCGGATGACCCTGCCGTCTATCTGTAAGTGTACACCGGCAGATACCACTGAGAGAGACGAGAACACAAGATCACCCTGACACTCGACTGAAACAGCAGTTTGTATTTCATCAAAGCTGACACAGAGACTTTGAAGTCAAATTTCATAAAAGCATAACACATACAGTGCAGTTTATGTGCGACCTGCTCTCTAGGAATGTGTTTTTTTTTACAAGATGTACGGGCCAATCAAGCTAAGCCAGTAGCAACAGGAACCAACTTCAGTTTAGCATGATACAAAACACTGTACTGCAATACTAATTCAAGAAAACAAACCTCTCTCGCATTTGGATACTGTGCTTCCTTTGAGACTTTGTGGAGATTCATGATTTCCTGAGAGACAGTGGGTTGTGGGAATGAGGACAGAGAAAGCATGGAAGCAATCACAGTTTTAAAGAAGAGTTTGCTAATAACTCCCCTACCCTCTCTCACACTCTCTCTGCCAGATGATATTGCATAACTACCATCAAACCAGTTCTTGACGTGGGAATGTCAACGGCCTTACCAAGGAAGTGCTTGTTTCACGCCAGCTGCATGAATCTGTGGATTTGTTTATGAATGTGAATGTAGGCCTATGGATCAAAGCCTTCTATCTTCACGACCTGAACGGATAATAATGACTAAGCAGAACCTGTGCTGCCCATCTGGATGTAGCTCCCTCTGCAGGACTGCGACATCCGTGTTCCTCTTTCGACTCATAAACGCACAATCTGCACCATTTCACACTCCCTGTTGCTTCAAGGTGGCATAAGACACTTTCAAAATATTGTGTCTAAAAATGCCAGATCAACTTTCACAATTCCACCCAGGGGTTTCGAAAATTGCAGACCTGCCAAAAGACCAACAGCTGGAGATTAGAAGGGATGTCAGCAAATAAATCTGCACGGCAGAAGAGGTCGAAATATAAAACAGTACACTGCCGCACGACATACTTATTATCCAAGGCACTAACATCTCGTAATAAACAGAACAGTAGCTCTAACAAGCTGTACTATGCTAAGAGACTCAGAGCTCACAAACAATTTCTTCATGACCACAGATTAGATTTTACTTTTACAGGGAAGAAATGACTTTCCACAGACAATTTGGCAGAAGCGCTGGTCTTAAACAAGCCAACCTGGCATTTGCATCTTCACCTTGGAAAGAGAACAGACAGTGTGAACATCATTATCACACTCTCTCTCTCTATCACCTCCCTAATTAATAAACTCAAATGCAAAGCACAATGGATATTTGTAGCCTCGGGCAATCAGTGTATCATGGCATAGCTGGGGTACTTAGGACTACACAAGTAATTAACCACAAACTTTGAAAATGTCTACTCTGGCTAAAGAGTCAGTATTGTGTGTGGGATGCTTGTAAGAAACTACTTTCCACAATGCTCTCAAATTCCAAGAATCTGGTAGAAACGCTGTTCCACAAAACCTATTAACCCCTATGACCTAGCAGAGTGGTTTTCAATGTCAGGACACAGTAAAGTTCAGGACAGGGTTAACAGGGATGTGATGACTGCAGCTGTAGATACTGTGGTATCAAGGAGGGGATCAGCCATAATTTTGACTGAGCCTCTGCACATTCATACACATGGGGTTTTTCGGGCCCTCTGAACACCATATTGACTTGGGCCCCCTTGATTACATTCCGGGAGGGGGCACGGTAAAAATTGCATTATCTCTATCTGGGCACTTGAAATTGTCCTAAACAATCCCCGTTATGGTACCCCTGCCCATACTGTATAGGCAGTCCACTATAACATTTCTAGAGATTTAATTACAGATTCAAACAGCAAAAATGGCTATCCTACTGTCTCAGGAGGAAGATGAGATGGTCTCAAATGAATAACCAGACACCACATTATGTTGACCTGCACCCAAACTCTCTGAGAGCTCTTGGGGAAAAAATCAGTTTCTAAATCATTGAATTGGTCTATAGAACAGGAGTCAGACATAAAGCTAGAGAATGTCTCTTTCTTGCTTTCTGCTTCTTATTTCTCTCTCATACACATTAAGAGTTCCCACCTGAGGGGCCCTGCGCTCAGAGACTGTCCAAATAGGGCAGACATGTATCCGAGAGTCTGTGGAAATGCTGCCAAGCACAACAGTATAAAGTTTCAGCAGTCACCCTTGAGAAGCCGTCCACTTTTTCTCGAACCAAACCACCAGCAGCAACCTACATGACCCCGCTGTACTGTTTAACCAACACCCTTCGGTAGGTCACTTTAAAGATGTTCTCTCTCTGATGTTTGTATGAGTATGAATCTGAAGATGTATATCTACATCAGTGTGCCTAGATTATGCCGCTGTCGCTCTTCTCCAGACAGGAAGGGCGATGTTTGGAGTGAAAGCAGCAGTTGCAGAGGCAGACAGTGTCTCTGAATCATGGCCCGAATCGTCAACGTTTGCTCACAGAGGATCCTGCTGGGCCAGCATGAGGCCAAGGCCTTCACCTGACTTGCTCCTGTCCTCTTGCAGCTGTGTAAATACAGACTACGACACATTCGCTTAAATGCACATGGTACCGAGCGCTGCTCCGCTGGAAACCCACATCAAAAAAGCAGGTGGATTTTATAATAGTGTCTGCATTCAAGACGTTTAGCCATTGTTGGACTTGGTTTATGCACATATAAATAGATAGATTTGTTGACCTTTCTTGAGACAGTCACGCATACATATGCCGATGCAAGAGAGCCTGCAATGCTGGTTTTACAAATTTGATGAACTACTTAGGCACTGATTAGTTTTTGTGTTCTAGCCAGGTGCAGCTATTTCATTTATACTCCTCACAGTTATGAGCCTGAAATGTAGGAAATGCACAGGGCTTCCTCCTGCATCTGACCTTTTTGTGTACAATCAGCCTTGGCTCAATTCGAACCCTTAAATCCTCTCTTCTGAGGGAAGCGGACCACCCCTGAGTTTTACTACACCAAACGCTTAGAAAATCCAGACATTAGGCCTGGGCCAGGCAGCCTGTATGAGAGATCAAATCAAAAACATCCGACACAAATGTTACTTTTTTCGGAGGAAGCCTAATACGGTTGTTAAATGATTCATTATGGACCGCTGTGGAGCAAAAGACTTCAGAGACCTAAGGCATAGTCATAGATAAACCAACGTCAATCAGCAGGTGACCTTTATAAAGACAGCCCTTAACTGGACAGCTTAGGAATGGACCTTAAATGGTCATGTCATATAATCTATAGGCTCACAGCCTGAAGAGGAGGAGGTTTACATTCCAAGCCATAAAGCTGTGAAAAAACAGAGTCTCCGCTGACCAAGAGTGAGATGTTGAATCTAAAGAGCAAAACCCAGAGACATATGTACTCATCAATTACTCTCAACCTCTGGGAGAGTACTTGTGTAATTTTCAGTATGGACAAACAGAGCCAAGGCCAAGCTCTTCCTTATGAACAGATGCCAGCTGCATGAGAGGCGAACATAACTCTCTATGTCACTGACCATCAACAAGTACAACAAATACTTGAACAAATTTCCTAAATTATAGCCTTTACAGTAGTGGGAATGGAAGTCCTGTTGGAGCTATCAGCGGGGGATCGTGTTGGAGAGACCACAAATGCAATCCTGGCCTAAAGCTGCCCGATAGCTTCACCAGTCTCTGTTCCGCATAGGGTAAGCGGTGTACCCCTTAGTGCAGATGCGGTCCAATCCAAACATTCCTGAAGGAGCTGTCTGCCAGGGTTAAGACGTTTGGTCTCTCTCTATACCATCATCGGCCTTCTTAAGGTCTTGACAGAAGGCTTAGCTATTGGCGGATGCCTACCCCTGTCCTGGGTTCAATGGGTTCTCTGATCACTATTACAGGGTACTGTTGAGTCCCATCAAAGCCAGACCTCTATACTGTAGATCACGCAATGGCTAACCACAATAACAACCTTTCCTTTTTGTCCTCAATCAAGAGCATCACATAAACCAAAGCCCAATCTGCTCTCCATTTCCTACGAGCAAGAGGAGATGAAAGATCAGGTGCATGTGGCATTCATGCTGCTTCTTGGCCAGACGTAAAAAAAAGTCCAGCTTTTGGCAAGCACACCTCTTCTTTCATCCCACCCAGACTCCCTCACTGGACCCCCTGTCTCATTTTAATCCGTTCCTTTCAGGGTGCAACGGAAAGCTTATGGGCCCAATATCTATTCATGCGAGCCATCTGAATACAGCGGCTTCTCTGAGTCAGTGAGTTCACGCTGTTCGTCACCCTGCGGTGTTGACTAAGTCGGAACGAAGTGGGCCTAAAACGGAGGTGGGTCTATTTCCCAAGCTCGTTTGCGTTACCTACAGCTATCATAAAAGAGAGGCACTTTCTGGGCAGATTGTAAAATCAGTTAGTAAGACGGTGGTGGGCACGATACAACGTTGACTTTACTGCTCAAAGCGTACCTGCCAGCAAAGAGGCAGGATCCGAAGTAGAGTGCATCCAGAGTGGGTCTGGAGAAAAGAGTAAACAACTGGCCTATTAAAGCGTAACTGCTTTCAGCCCGCAGCCAAGTGCTACTTCAGAGTATAACCCTGAGAAAACAAGCTCAGGCCCACAAACACACTCACAACATGTGCATAAACAATGAAGGATCAGGGCAAGCCTGGCACGCTTGTAGTTCTTCTGTCTGCCAGGCAAAAATGTAAAAATCTATTAGTATCCACAGTAAAATATTGTGTAAAATGATGCTCCTCGGGTCCAAGTTTTAATGTTTGCCATCATACTAGATTTCTATTTATGTGGGAGCAATTTGATTGGACCACCGGGAATACACATCCAACTTGTTAACTAATCACTAGACCTGCATGGAATCAAATGGAATTCCGTGCAAATCTCTATGGAATTAGAACTAAATTTGACATTCAGTGTTTGTTTATGTAATATGGTTTCTAATCTAATTAGAGTGCATTTAGCAATATAAACTCCAACTTTTTTTTTACCACATCCATTACATAATTACACAGATTTTCAGCCCGCAATCAATGCAGACATGAATCTTTCTTTTAAAAATAATGCAGGGCTCAAAAATAAAGATTTTCTTTTCTGCTCACCTAAAGGTAGGTCTGTAACTTACCTTACTTTAAGATTTTAAAGTAAAAGTTTTTTTTTTTTTTGTAAATAAAAAAACTGTTTCTCTGTCTGTTTCTCTGACAATGCACTTTATGTTTGCTAGGAATATCCACGTCTCATTAAATAAAAAAAGTAATTTTTTTCACTAAAATAATTTTCATTACACGACACAGTAACAAAGGCTTGCAACTCTCACACTCTTTCTTACTGTTGAGCCATGCAAAAATAGAGACCTTGAACCACTAATTTACCCAAAGGTCACCTTTCTGTTGAGGTGCAAAAAATATCTCTCTCTTCCTTTCCCTATCTCCCTCCCTCTTTTCACCTAATCTTTCTTCTCACATCTGTAACGCTGCACTCCAGCATCCTGTTTTTATGCAACTCTCAGCAAAACAGGCTTCAGCCCCTAAGGCAGCGAGCACAAGAATCATCTTTTCCCCAAGAATATAAAAGGTGTCACATGCTGCCACACCTATGAACAATTTAACAGAAAAGCAAAAATTGTTGGCAAGTCATTTCAAGGCTGTTGCGGTTTTGAAGTACACACACAGATACATAGCACAGCAGGAGCCGGCGTTTTCTCAATGTGGTGCTCTTTAGCCTGTAGCGATGTAACTTAGCCATCCTTCGTATGACTAATAGCTCCTGTCAACCTGGGAAAATGAATATCAGAGCACGCCTTGGCTACACGCACCAGCGGAACGGCCCACTTGGAGACTTTGTGCCAGTGCTATGGGTGTGTGTCTGGCACATGTGTGTGTATATATGAGATCAAAGGACACAAAGCATGGCACACTCCCACCCTATACAATGTGCTTCTAATCTAACGCTGCCCCTTAAAACTCTGTAGCTTAATTAAACCGGATTTACTCCAGAATACTGCAATATTGGCTCACTTAGACTACTTAAAAAAAGGCCTCTTTATCCGCCTAGCTACTCATCCCATTTACTTTCTTCCCTTACCCAGTCCAATTTGTCCTTTCCCTTCTTCCCTTAGCTGATCCTTTATAAAGTTACAATAATGTGTGAGCGAGAGAGAGAGAGGAAACAGGCAGATGTGGGCCGATTAAAGCTTTAAAAATCTGCAGTAGGTGCTTCCATCTGCTTCCAATGCAGTAAGTCTTTCTCATGCACATCTTCTTTGAAGGTGAGCAGGGGTGTGAGCCAAACGCACATTACCACTTCAGTGCGCAGTGCCAATTCAACTCAACTAGCCTTGCTGAAAAGACCAGCGTAGTGTATTGTGTTTTAGATGTTGGCGTTAGGCTTTTTAAAGGAATTTTGAAAAGTCTGTTAGTCTTGCACTCATGTTGTTCCAAACCTATACTGTGTTAAAGTGTTAAAGGTGCAGTATGTAATATTGACAGCTAGCGGTTGAAATGGGTACTGCATTCCAAATTCAACATATTGTTTCTCCTGCCCCCGCAGATGATAGCAACGGGAATGGGCACAGTTGACAACGGTCTCAACAAACGATCTTAGAGCTTTTTGGATTGATACCGAGGCCTTTAAGTCGGGCAGAATCTTCAATCTCTGAACCAGTTCGTTTGCTTGCTTCCATGGCTGCGATACACTGTTTTCCGCTTTCTGGCAACCCAGGGTGATGAAATACTGTTAGTTAAACTAATGAAAAGTAGAGTAACTTGCTTTAGCATTGTTTTTCAGAGAAACAAGTATGTGAACTTAGCATGTTTCCTAAATATCTGCAAAAGTATGTTTTTATGCTTGGGTAAACTCCAAAAATTACATACAGCACATTTATTTAAAAATAAACTACTAAAAGTTATTTAAGTAACTGACATAAAGCTGAAATCAAATAAAATATTTGACACAAAAAGTAAACCTGAACAAAAATCTAACAAATACTAAATAAATAAATGTTTCCTTGATAACTAACTATAATAAATTAAAAAAAAGTTCAAGCTGAAGTGCTAAAATGACTAAAACTGAAAAAAAAAAAAAAAAACATTTAAATGACAAAAGCACAACAAAATTACTACAAAAAATTAGAATTAAAATATAAAAAAATACAAGTATAACTAATTTCAAATACTAATACATGCTCCAATAGCATATCAATAATGCTAAAATGACACTCTTCTAAACCTGTATGATTTTAGAAATTATAGAAATTAATACTTTTATTAAGCAAGGATGCTTTAAATTAATCAAAAGTGATGATACACACATTTATAATGAAATTTCTATTTCAGATAAATTCCATTCTTCTGAGCTTTCTATTCTTTAAATAAACCTGAAAAATTTCCTCAGCTGTTTTCAACATAACAATAATAAAAATGTTTTTTGAGCAGCAAATCTGAAGGATCATGTGAATGGAGTAATGATGCTAAAAATTCAGCTTTGAAATAAATTCAATTTTAAAATATATTCAAATAGAAAAAAAATGCTATTTTAAATAGTAAAACTATTTAAAAATATACAGCATTTGCTGTTCTTTGTATCAAATAAATGCAGGTGAGCAAAAGAGACTTCTTTAAAAAAAAAAAAAAAAAAAAACACATTAAAAATCCTACTGTTCCAAAACCTTTGACTGGTAGTGTACATATACAGTAATGTGCATACTTCTTCTATATATCACAAAAAAACATACCAAGAAGATTTTTCAGCCTTTCAAATGAGAAGACATAATAACTGCAAAACTTTTCCAGAAGTTGCCAGGTAAATGGATAGACTATTGTGATGTATTGCCTTGCCTTCTAAGTTTAACAGAATGAGATTTTGAAACAGAATATTGTGCAGTTATGACGTAAATGCTACAGTACCATAATCACAAACCAACATACCTCCCACACAGCTTCAAATTGAAGTGAATGCTAATCGATACTGGTTTAACAGCGGCGGAAGCAAAGAGACAATGAGTCTTCGATTGACTTGAGTCACAATCTGCATTGATGTGTGTGTTATCCCATGTCTTCACTAAGACACAACGAACCCCTGTGCCACTTTCATAACCGCAGTAATGGATTGTTCACTCAAGGATAACCTCCACTTCTTGAGAGAATATTTGTTTGCACATTTTTTAGATATTCAAGGCCCATCAAACATCAACCACTGTGTTAATGGCTGACCTAAAAACCATGCATGAACCATTTGGAGGACAACAGTTCCTACCAAGTAAAGTTTAGAAGCATTATGCTATTAAGAAGATTACACCATAATTATGAGATTAGGATGTTCTGTTATTCGTCAAGGAAACACAGAGGAGTTTATGCGGTGAGAGACAGAAAGAGAGACAAAGTATGTGGTAAAAGCCAGACCCCGTCATGTCTGGTCAACTCTGGTCTTGACCCGAACAGTTTTAGTTGCACTTCAGTTTTAAACACTGTTAATGAGGAGCTTAACACCTTTCCAAAATAATGTAACACCCTTTGAAGGATGGGAAATATTTAACCTTTGGTCTGCAGGGATACGAGGATCAATTTTCAGAAATGATTAAGGATTGAACTGACTAGAAAGGTAAATATAAAGCTGAGGTTTGTTAAAGGTTAAGTAACTTGCACCTCGCATTACAAAATGTAATTGCTAAAATAAAAAATAAAAACATTTGTGCTGAGCAAATAATTGTGAACCATCTCTTAAATTTAAATTGCTTATCTGATCTAATTTGTTTCTGCTGGCACAGCTTTTTTTGTTTTACTGAATGTTGGCTGGTCTGACAGGACACACACATACACGCACTGAGTTCAGAGTCTGTCTATGTACTTCACAGTTCATTTGTTGCGGTCAACTGGGAAAACACAGATTAAATCATTTAACCAAATGCAGTGCCGGGGTGAACAACTGCAAATGTCATTGAAACTTTAAAACTTCATTACAACAAAATTATCACCTCAAAGTGTTTCAGCGATCCTAAGTACGTTTTAAAATGCAAGCAACTCCCTTGGCAGTTCTGCATCAGTTTAACATTAGTTTGTGCCACTTTAGTTAATCTAATGCACACTGCCATTCGAAAGTTTGCAGTCATCAATGCTGCATTTATTTGATCAAATATACAATAAAACAGATATATTTTTGTGAAAGATTTTTTAAATTCACAAGAACATTTCCAAAACAAATTTATTCCTGTGATGACTACGGAAGCCCATTTCTGCCACTGAATAAGAAATAAAAAAAAAGGTAATTGCAGCATTTTATCTCACAATTACGAGTTCACTTATTGCGATTCTGACTAAATAAACTCACAATTGCAAGTTATAAAGTCAGAATTGTGAGATATAAACTCGCAATTTTGAGTTATAACATCTCATTCTGAATTGTATTTATATCTCACAATTCCGACTTTATTTCTCTGTATTACAAGTTTATTTCTTGCAATTCTGAATTCATAACTTGCAACTGTGAGTTTATATCACGCAATTCTGAGAAAAGGTCAGAACTGTGCGATATAAACTTGCAATTGTGGGAAAAAAGTCAGAATTGTGAGAAAAAAAGAATAAAATCTTACAGTTCTGACTATTTCTTGCAGTTGAGAGTTTAAATCATGCAATTCTGACTTTATTCTCAATTCTGAGAAAACAAAGTCAGAACTGCGAGATATAAACTCACAATTGTGGGGGGAAAAAAGTCAGAATTGCAAAAAAAAAAGTCAGAAGTGAGAGAACTTGTATTTGCGAGAAAAATTCTGACTTTATAACTTGAAACTGTGATTTTATATTACGCAATTCAGAGGAAAATCAGAACTGTAAACTCACAATTGTGGACAATGAAATTCAGAATTAAGAGATACCAACTCGCATTTGTGAGAAAAAAATCTCACAATTCTGACTTTATTTCTTGCAATTGAGAGTTTATATCAATCAATTCTGACTTTATTTCTTAATACTGAGCAAAAAAAGTCACAATTGCAAGTTTATATCTAGCAATTCTGACTTTATAACTTGAAATTTTGAGTTTATATCTCACAATTCTGAGAAAAAGTCAGAATAGTGAGTTTGTAACACAATTCTCAGAACAAAAATCAGAACTGTGAGATAAAAAGTCACAATAATCTTTTTTTTAATTATTATTAGTGGTGGAAACAGGCTTCCATAGATGACACACTGAATTGAAGCAGCCATTACTCTAGTTTTCCAGCCATTACTCTAGTTTTCAGTGTCACATGATTCAGAAATCATTCTAATATGATGATTTGAGGCTCAAGAAACATTTGTTTGTAAACAATGTAAAAGACTTTACTGTCAGCAGTTTAAAGCATCCGTGCTTAATAAAAAGTATATTAAATTATTAATAACAAAAACATTATTTTGAAAAAAAAAAAAATAAATAATAATAATCTTACTGACTCCAAACTTTTAAACAGTAGTGTATTAAAGATTCAGACAGACTGCAAGATGGTTTCTGGGACCTTGTAATATTTAAAGATGCATGTGACATCTTTGAAAAGTAAAGCAGTTAAACAGTAGCCAGCAAAAGTTTCCTGAAGTGTCCATTAACCTCTAAACATTCATGCATGTCAGTGCACAAACACTCCACAGAAATGTTTTGGACTTTTGCCCACTGGGCAGGAAATCCCATGATTCTGTAGCAGGTCACAATGTAATCACGCAGTCTGACTCACAGAGGGGCTGACTAACTGAACTCTCTCTGTATACCTCTCCTCTCCACTCCTCTAGGGATGAGTCAACTAGTATTTAACTCACCCTAAGAAAATGAGACTAGAGAACTGTGTCTACTGAACACAACCCTGAACTAGCTAGACCAACTAGTCCAGTAGTTGCTCAAACAACTTAACGAATAGTCTCGAATCAAGAAAACACATAGCTGTGTTCATCCCTCCTCTCTTTTCCTGGTGCATATTAACGGCATGCTGGGATGTCCGCTCTGTCCCAGTCCCTGCTGATTGCTAATGATTGAACCCCATGCTTTGGTTTCACAGATGTTCCTCCTTTGTGCCGAGCCAAGAGAAAGACTGCGTGTGTGTGTGTATGTGTGACCTCTGTGTGCGGCACTAGGCTCGTGGCGTGTATCAGAGCCAGTTATACAGACAGTGCCAGGTGTGTGCACTGCCTCCATCCCTCTATCAGCACAACATCAGTGAAAGAGAGAAAGAAAGTGAGAGAGTGCACAAACTCTGAGAATAAGTAAAGGAGAGCAGAGGTCTGGAATGAAGTGAATGCTCCAGGAAAATGAGAGAAATTTATGTAACAAATGACAAATGCAGCTGATTAGAGCAATGAAGGAAAGGGAGTGAAAGAACAGAAAGATTAAACTAGAAGACTGGAAGTAGAAACAAGGAAGTGAAAGGTAATAGAATAACCACTTGAATGTGTGTGTGTTCATGAGCTTGCAAACCCACGCTTTGGGCAAAATTCTTTTCTAGAAATTCTGACAAAATCATGTTTTGTACGTTAGAATGATTCCAACTTGGTCTCATGGCAAAAGCATACCTGTGGGAATGTTTTCACGAAATGCGAAATATGTACCGCAATGTACAGTGGATATAAAAAGTCTACACATCCCTGTTAAAATGCCAGGTTTATGTGATTTTAAATATAAACAAAAATAATTTCAGAACTTTTTCCACCTTTATTGTGACCTATAACTTGTACATCTCAATTGAAAAACTGAAATCTTTTTTTTTCTGTGGAAAGTAAAAATAAAAAACTAAAAAAATGTGGTTGCATTAGTGCACACACCCTTAAACTAATACTTTGTCAAAGCACCTTTTGATTTTATTATAGCACTCAGTCTTTTTGGGTATGAGTTTATCAGCATGGCACATCTTGTCTTGGCAATATTTGCCCACTCTTCTTTGCAAAAACACTCCAAATCTGCCAGATTGCGAGGGCATCTCTTATGCACAGCCTTCTTCATATCACCCCACAGATTTTCAATTGGATTCAGGTCTGGGCTCTGGCTGGGCCATTCTAAAACTTTAATCTTTTTCTTGTGAAGCCACTCTTTTGTTGATTTGGATGTATGTTTAGGGTCATTGTCGCGCTGAAAGATGAAGTTTCTCTTCATCTTCAGCTTTCTTGCAGAAGCCTGAAGGTTTTGTGCCAAAATTGACTGGCATTTGGCACTGTTCATAATTCCCTCCACCTTGACTAAGGCCCCAGTTCCAGCTGAAGAAAAACAGCCCCAAAGCATGATGCTGGTGATGTGCAGTGTTGTTTTTGCACCAAACATACCTTTTGGAATTGTGGCCAAAGAGTTCAACATTGGTTTCATCAGACCATAACACATTTTCCCACATGCTTTTGGAGTGGTGCTATAAATTTGGCCCCAGCCCCCTACGGGTCTTTTTCTTGTCATTAGATAACTAGTTAAGTTTGCTGCTGTAGTTGGTCTGTTCTTTTTGTTCTTTTATGCCATTAAACAACACAAAATGCGAAGTGTAGAGTTTGTGTCCCTCTCTCTGAACATTTAATGGCCATACCTTTGAACTAGCACAATGCCTGGAGGTACTGTGTTTGTGGATATGGCCGGGTGTGTGTGAGAAGTTGTTGGTAACTTCCACCCATCGGTAAGAAACTCTACTGCAGCTCTGCAGTGCCGCATCAATAAACACCATTCAAGAGTATCAGATATGGCAGGGGGGATTGGCCACTTAATGATACTGGTGATAAAGTCCTCAGCTGAGCCAAGGGAAACAAAATGACATCTGCCAGATCGTTAAATGTTATTAGATGTAATTTTTTCTTTCGGATTGAGCTGTGTGTACAGAGTGTTCTTGGTCTCTGGACCGCTCACCCCTGTAAAAAAAACAGGATGCCTGGCAAGACCTTTCGTTTAGGTTGCATGCTGTTTTTCTCACCATTTTTTCTTCCTGTTTTAACTAAAGACTCATTCAGCTTCCAGAGAAGTTAAATATAAACTTGCACAGCTGTTTTGTAAACAAGCGCTATAATGCAACCTCAAAACACTTACAGGAATAGTTTACCAAAATATTTAAATGCTTTCATCACTAACTCACACATGTTGTTCACAACTTTCTTTCTTCAGTAAAACACAAAATTAGACATTCTGAATGAGCTGGTTGTTCTTTTCCTTACAAAAATAAATTTTGGTATATAAATAAATAATCACAAAAGTGACGCACAAAAACTATTTTTGTGACTATTAGCTTTGGAAGACTTGGAATATAGAGTTAAATTGTCCACTTATATGATTTTTTTGGTGCTTCTGCATTTCTTTTAAAGCTTGAAAGCTTTATTTTAACTGAATTAAAAAGAAGAAAAAAGTTTTGGAAAAACATGAGATGATTCTTGCTCATGTGTGTCAGAATCAGCTAATTTTCTCTAAATAAATGACTTGACTTGCAGCAGGAAACCCTTAAAAGTCAACTGAACAGCGTGAAGGAATATGTCTGATTTTATCTGAATAAACATCATCATTACTCAGCCCTTAAGTAGGCACACTGGAAAAGAATATGAGTGAGTTATTACATTGTTGAATAGTATGTTTCCATACAAGTTGAGCTTTCTAAAGGTTCTAAGCCTCTACCTCTGCTTGTCTAAGGGTGAGCGTCATCACTTGTCTTCAGTGTCCTACACTCTTCCAGATAAGGAGCGCAGCACTCCAGACCACCCATGGCTGCGACAGAAGACAGAAGAACTCCCTCCTGTTTCGACCTCAAGCCTCAGTGTTTCACCACCGACAGCACCTCTGCTGCTGGGAAGCGCTGGCACTGTCTCCTTGCAACTCTCAACATTCCCCTGCCTCCCCATCTAGCAAACTGTGAGCTGTCAGTGGCCTGTTTACATTCCCTGACTTCTTAATCTCACACATACAAATCTTGAATGGGACAACTACAGAGCCCTGGGGAACCTCACTGTTGGACTGCACTGCTATGCTTACTAAGAATGGAGATGAATATGCATGCATGTGTGTCTGTGTGCAAATGTAACGGGATGCACTGAAATGACAACGTCAAGATATTTTCCGGAAGATATTGCTGTAAAAATAAGAAAAACAAGGGTTTGTTTAACCCATTTTTGTTTATACAGTTGAAGTCAAAAGTTTACATACACCTTGCGGAATTTGCAAAATATTAACTATTTTACCAAAATAAGAGGGATCATACAAAATGCATGTATTTTTTTTATTTAGTACTGACCTGAATACGATATTTCACCTAAAAGATGTTTAAATATAGTCCACAACAAAAAAATTATAGTTGAATTTATAAAAATGACCCCGTAAACCCTGTAAGGGCTTATTGACCCAGATATTTTTGTATATGTAATAAAAGTCTTAATGTTTTATGAACAAAAACAGGTGGAACATTCTTCAAAATATTCTTGTTTTGTTCCACAGAAGACAGAATGTCACACAGGTTTAAGCCATGCCGAGATCGGAGGCTGCTTTTCACTGGACAGTTAAACTGTCAACAAAATTGAGAGGTGTAAATAGAGCAGCCGAATTGCATCCTGTTGTTGACAGTCCAGTTTTAACAGTTAAGAGCATCTGGGGGTTTCACATAACTTTAATACAAAAGACAAGTCAGAGAGCGTAAGGTAACACATTAAAGAAATATGTAAGATGGCAAAGCAAATGGAAGATTTGCACCCGTGTCCTTCTTCGAATGGGATTTTGCTGTCATCTCTACATTGGATGCTAGAACAACATCTCAGACAAACCACATGCAGTATAAAAGACTATCTCCCCATATGCATTCAAAGCCATGCACAAGCAAAGCTGATAGGATAATAAATAATGCAATAAATGTGAGTAATAAAATACAACAGATGGATTTATCTCAACAAAACATTTCTGGATCATTATTTTTGGATCTATATCAACAGCTGTTTTATTTGATGATATAAACACAACAAAAAAGTGCTCACTCTGAACAAGAAGAGAATTCTTTATGTCCCAATTTTAGGCTTGTTAACAGTGAACAGCACCCTGTAGAGTCATTTCATTTTCAAGTCAGTTGTTAAGTCAAGTGTGCGGGATGCAGAGCAACGGAAGCCGAATTAAATCGTTCTGATTTTCATTTACTGTACTAGAGCTGTTTAAGTAGAAGAAGTTTATAGAAGTTCACAGAAGTAGGTTTAACTAGGAAGTAGGTTTAAGAAGGAACTAGTTGTTTCCTTTTATTTTTTCTCAAGTATTTTCTCTCACCAAGCCTTCCACTGACACATTCTTAAACACACCTCCTCAGGTGTATAAAGTATACAGAGTCAGCTATAATCAGTCCACCAACCAGACCAACCACATATTTCCTCTGTTTACCACGGGATATTGCACTCACACAACCGTCATTATTTACACTCTCTAACACTGTCATGAGATGAGGCCCTTGCATACTGTAAACTATGCAGGCTCCTGTGGAAGAAAGAGCTTCTACAGCACACTCGTAGTCTGTCCGCACATTAGCCGTTAAGTTGTTCCATGGGTTTACTTTAAATCTTGCTCTGCAGAGCTCTTGTTTGTTTGGAAACTTGATAAATAGCACCGGCAGATCACAACACCGCCAGCTGCGCAGTAGACTGATGTCCTCGAACGCAAAGTTTGTCATGAGTCTGCTGTCCAGCCACACGATTCAAATCAAACTGCAGCCGCTAAAGCCTGTGTCAACACCAAACAAGGTGAACATGCTGCCCTCTGTGGGAAACGTGTCCAAACAGGCATGTGGGTATAAACAAATCCACATCTACTGAATGAATGCATTCTGACATGCCTCTACATTATGATCTTCACTAGCTCCACCAAAACTAGACTGTCAGGAGAAAGTAAGTACTGCCTCAGGCTCAGCCCTTTCAAAGAGACCTGAGTGGACAAGCCCACATTAGGACTAATTGTTCCCCTGTGATCAGTCAAGAAATGACAGGTGGGACACTTCTTTAGTTAAGGAGACAGAAAGACGTTCAAAAATCAGTCACTTTATAATATGGTGCTTGCACAGTTGAGCTTTATGACCAACCTTAACACTGCCCACTGCATTTTTAACACCAAACTAAAGTGAAAAGACAAGTCTAGTCTTTATTCTTACTAAAGGGCATGACACTTGAGTGAACAGTGTCTTAGGTCATGGAGCACTGAGTTAATAATAAAACACACTTCCCCTCTTTCTTGGCCCCGCTGCCCTGCAGCAACCCTGAACATGCTTGCGACCGCCGCACCAGTCAACCACGACCCTGCTTTGAAGTTAGCACGCACTTCCTGCAGGTTACAAGAAAATCCAGCCTTTTAGGATCTGAAAATGGAGGAGGAGAAACTAAGGAGGTCACAAATGATACAACGGTTTCTAACAGGAAAGTCTTTTCCCTGTTTTTTTTTTATGACAGGCGGGTTTAGCAAATTCTCAAATGAATCTCCTTGGCGGGATTTTTGAAAGATTCTCACTTCCTTTACTCAAAAGCACCCCGCCTTCCTTCTGTCTCCGCTCTGGTTTCCAGCCAAATGTATGAAAATTGCTTTCAGAAACCTTGGCATGCTTTTGTTTTGAATGGGAAAGAGTTCACGGCAATCCATACGTGTCTATCATTCGCAAGCAACTGTGTCTTTTTAATATAGTGATGCCTGAGAAAAGAGCAGTGGAGCAGGGGGGAAACACCAGCAATCTGTAACGGAGCACCACACGTGGGGGATAGGGAGTTAGGGTTTCTCAGGTGGCCGAATCTCCCCCGCAAACACCCCCCCTAAAACTTCCCCCATGCTTCATTTCACAGATAGAGATCTTAATAGCCTCAGCAAAACTACTACAACAGCTTGCTCGCAAACTGGAAGTATCAGCCACATGAATGACAGGGTTTGTAATGCTAAACTAGCCATGCTCAAACAGCACACGTTCAGCAGTGCAAGTTTTTCTTCAGATATTAAAGTGATATCCTTTAGAAATCAAAGGGGGAGTTCAGTCAAAATGTAAATTCTGACATCATTACTTCACTCTCAACAATGTTGTATGACTTACTTTATTCTGTGATAAACAAAAACTAAATAAATTATCTATGTAATAAACCATAAATAACCATGTAGAATACAAATGTCTAGACATGAACTATGGCACCTGCTTAAATTTAGCAGTGGTCCACACAGCCTCTAGCTGCTTTATTTTCAAACATGCATGCAATCATAATTCCACACAAATCAAACAAGAACCGTTACCAGCTTGAGGCAACATGAGCCACCTGTAGAGCGAATCCATACCTGCTCTAAAGAGCAACCCAAACATAGCCTGCATTACATGCCATCATCAGTCTCACTGACCTTGCAGATCTTGCTCTCCTCTGCCTCTCTGCTGCTACGTGCCAAAGTTGTGGCTGGAGCCGGGACCAAGGTTGACCTTCTATCATGGATGTCCGTCTTGAGTGACAGCTGACAGGAGAGCATAGAAGATTCCGTGACTCTGAGCTCCGAGCTCCTGGGTGTCAGTCCATGTGCCATGCTGCTTCTCCCAGGGTTGGGGATGGGCAGTGCAGTGTGGATGGGTCTGGACCCCACAGCTGGCTGCCGGAGTTTCGATGCAACGCCAACTACCGGCATAGTCCCTCAGAGTGCAAGTCGCAGAGAGAAATAAGGAGGGGGAAAAAAAGTGGAGGAGCTGTCTCTCGTGGCTTTCTCCCACAAGAGAGAGAGAGAGAGAGAGAGAGAGAAAGAGACAAGAGCCTTGTGTCTGCTCTTGATGTCTGGCAGGGACTGTAAGAGGTGGGAGGGGGGCGAATGGTCTCTTAGAGAGTGCTGCTAGCGGGATAGAGCGCGGAAACGCTCATTCTGTTGCCGACAGCGTGTGCTGCTCTCAGTAACTGAGAAAGCTCCTCCACTACACATTCTCCCCTCCTCCTCTCTCTCTCTTCCACTCCTCCTCTGACAGAGCGCCACTACAAAACCAAACAGCTCTCGGGGGCGTGAACTTCCCTGGAAGGTAACCACCACTCTGCTCTCCTCACTGCCTGATTACCCAGACCTGACTAAGAGTCTCTCTCTCATGCACACACACACACACACACACACACACACACACCGGCAGATCTAACTCTCTGGTTCCTCCTCTGTCATTTGAAGAACATTCCACTGCAGCGCGTCACACTCCGACTGCAACTGTCAAAACAGTCTCTCCGCTCAAACCGGTGGACATAGACACCTCACACTGGCTGCAGCTGGAACAACTGAATGCTGTGGTGAAAGAACGAGTGCTAAAAGAACACTCGAAAGACAGGAGAAACGTTTGGGGTTGTTTGGAGTGAAAGTAAGTCTGTATATATGTGACGGCCAACACAAACAGATGTTAGAGAAGGTCTACCCTCTTTAATCCCGGAAACAATCCACACTAAAGTTGTTTGTCTAGTTCCCTGGCTTCAGCTGCCAAACTCCAATTCGCTGTCTCTAGCTTCCTTTTTTTGAGCTGTCAAATTTACTTTCACTCTCATCTCATCTATCATCCCCACCCATTTCATGGAAATAGTTGGTATAGAATCAGAAAGACAGGAAGGCTGGGAGACAACAGAATCTGTTCGAATAGCATTTGAGGCGGGTGAAGAGGCGAACCTGACAGTGGCGCTGACAGCACTGGCACCGACCTCCCTGCTAATTCATGTCAAACAAATAATCAGGGCATTTTTTGTGTTTAGCCCAAGAGATACGATTCATTTCCCATGAACAGAGGACAAACGAATCATTGCCCATGATCACTAAACAGTCTGTCATTTTGTACCAGGCAACATGCCTGCATACATGAATTTTCAACTGTGGTGTGAAACTTCACAGCCCTTGATGTATTAAAGACTTTATTAAGTGGGCAAAATATGACATGTACCATGGTTTTTAACAGCCGTTAGTCCGGTGTGAGACTTAAAAGGGAGTGAAAGTTTTATATGGAAAGAGCCCATCTGGTTCAGTTTAAAAGCAGGGATGTGTGGAGGAACAGCAAGGATTTCCACCACATCGGAACACTTTAACACTGCAACGTCCAGTTCCTAAGCCTACTCTGAGCACCTACGGTTTATTTAATACCTCAAGGGATAGACTCAACACTCACAAAACTAAGCCTATATGCTTGTCTGTTTGGTATATATTTAGTATCAAGTGCATTTAATGAGATGGTAAACAGTGTTTTTTTTTCATGCTCCTGCTTCATTAACATCATATTTTACTGTAGAGTGCAATCCAACGATTCTGCAAAGCAATGAATGACATCTTAAATCTGAGAAAATTATATACAATTATAAATTGCTGTGATTTACTTCTCAAAATTCCAGGTGCTCAGAGAATCACATGTAACAGCGCTCCAGGCAGGAGGTCAGATTCAACACAACAGTGAAGCCCAGATTTAATTTTCATGTATCCCTTGCAGAGTTCATCAAGCCAATGCTACTTCCAGCTACCTGTGTTTTCCAATCGCACTGCGGCGAAGCTGAGCTGAAAGTCTGCCGCTAACCACCTTGGAGAAGCCAAAGTCAACAGGAGCAGAGCAACCTCCAGGTTCAGTTCCATCTGAGCTTGGTAGGTCACGGCTAGTTCGCTGTTCAGACATTCAACCGCATTACTCCACATCAGAGCATATACTCTTAGCGAGCTGGTTAAGCGGGGACAAAGATCATAAAATATGATGAGGATGTTGATGGGAATGACAGCAATATTGTTGTTGATGCCTCAGGGCGATGATGGTAATCATAGAGTTCGCTCCCTCGGGCTTGTCTAGTGAGGCACAGTTGACAACTGTGGCCTGTACCTCTGAAGTACCATAATTCCAACAACAAACAATGCGTCTTATGAGATTGGGCATGGGCAATGCTCCTTGGAAGAGGCTGAGAGTCCTGACAAGAGCTAAATTTACAGCCTCAATCTCTATTTCTGAATGTGGGCTCAGCAGAGTTGCTCCATTCTAGGTGGCCTCCAAAGCCACAGTGGAGTATCTTGTGGCAGGGAAAAAGGGCATTCCAACAGGACCGGGGGAAGGGGTGGGCTGAGGGGGAAACCTCAAGATTTTCGGGTTGGGGGAGAATTATGGAAGACCCAAAAGCCACAGCCCAAGAGAGGAAATAGGAACTCAGCATCTCAAGACACAAACCTCCTGGCCAAGCATCATAGCGTGTGATTAAGTCAACTTGCTGCTTTCCACGAAAGAGCCTGGAAGGAAATCTGCTGCCGTGTTTGCTGAGATACTCTCTTTTCTCTCTGACTGATAAAAGCTGGGGTTCAGCGTTATACAATGAGCCGAAACGCGCACTGGGAAATCTCCAGCTGACTTGCTCCCGGTTGCCACATGAATCGGGATATCGTGAGAGGCTCGAGGCTCGAGGCTCGAGGCCTTGCGCTGACAGGTTACAGAAACAGAAATAGCAGGCAGAACCAAAGCAGTGGTTCCTGATTATACGGAACATCCCTGCGTGGAACCTGACGTCAAGAGAGTGGCCTACGCTCCCTGTGAAAACAAGCAGAGAGGGAGAGACGGGCAGAAAGAGAGACTGAAAACGAGAGTAGGGTTGACCCTCTTGCATCCCCTCTGGACCCTCCCCTGTCAAAACAAATCCCTTGAGAGGCTGATAGTCACGCACCTGGTCCCCACCACAAGCACATGCTTATCTCGCCTCTGCATATAGGATGGCATGGAAAAGAAAACACACACACACACAGTGCTGGAGTCATGGATTCCTACTCCCCAGTCAACCTTTGACACCCTCCATGGGCTCTCACCCTCTGGCTGATGGGCTAAAGGCTTCAGAGATAAGCTTTATATGGCACTATGATGGTATTCATTTTTCATCATTACCATGCTAATCCTTGTGAAGATTTCTAGTCTAGAGAGAATCACAGAGTATCAAGACATGACAAGGGTTAGAGGTGATGAAAGAACATCTATTCAATTTATTATTCATCGTTTCTTCCCTGTATTGAAGTCTTGAGCCCTTAAGGCCACCGTGATGGAGACAAGTAGTGAAACAGATTGAAACAATTCATTTTAGTGGGAGCAATTGCGCTCCATTTCGGATTCAAAGGGGTCGGAACAAATGGAATGTGAACTATCCTTTTTCAAACGGCCAAACTTATAAACACGCATTTAGCAAAAACGTCAAAGAAATTCCAGCTGCCCAGAGAACATGTTTGGAGCGGGTGGCTTGGCCACAACCCAAAAAGGAGGGGGTGGAAACAACACTACGTTGAATCAAAGCCGCATCCTGCTTCCCAGCAGGAAATCTTCTACTTTCACCCAAAAACAGTGCTGCCACTTTCCTACTTAGTGGTCGACTTCATCTACAACAATCAAACCTCAAAACCTGCTGGTAATCAGACACATGAGTCAATGACATATAACTATGTCTAAATAAAAAAACTGTTTTAAAACACCTGTTCCAAAATGTTAGTGAACGTACAAACTCTACGCATTTATGTTGCTTTTATGCAGCTTGAATCACTTTAATACCATCTTAAAGAAACCCTTATTCCTAATTCTGCAATATTTTTCAATATCAGCTATGGTCTTTCCTCATCAGTCCACATGTTTTGCACTCTCTCTTTTTATTTCTCTGGTGCATGAATTGGTCTCTTTCTAAACATTTTACAGCTGGTTTTGATAAGACTGAAGCAGTGAATCAATGCCTTACCATCCAGAACAATAACCAAAAGGCAGGGATGTACAGTAACAACAAATGTGCCTATTGTGGCCTAAAAATAACATAAAAGGGAGGTCGGCCATCCATTTGAACAAGAGGAAAAGGCCATCACAACACTGGGCTCAGTCCCAACTAAAGATCCCTGCAGTATAATGCTAACATGGACAAGCACAATAGTAGATCAGCGAACAGTCAGCTGCCCAGGAGTCAGCAGTTATGTAGCCAAGGTCAGAATAACAAACACAGACAAACTGTTAAAGGTCCAGCCCTCTGTGAGACTGACTGAGGGATTATTAGGACCAGAAATGTGCACACCAGACATTGTGAAAATTAGAGGGAAATGAAAACGATTAATGGGCAAAAATCACTAGAGCATTATGAATTAGAATGTTTAATCTTCATTATCATAACCAATATTTACACAGTGGGTTCAACTTTTTTAATTAGAAATAAACATTACTTACATTGTGTTGGGCTAATGCATATATGAATTTGTATGTCCTTACTCATATGATTTTGTATGATTTGTCTAGACCTCAGTGACGGATAGGTTTAGGGATAGGGTAATTTGTACAAATTAATTTAAATTGGGGAATTTGTAAAATAGCAAAAAATCTTACAAATTAGAATAGCCATGAGACCGGGTTGGTTGGAAAATCTAAGTAAAACTATATACAAAACTGAACTATACAAATAAAAATATATAGATACTAAACATCATTCAGAGGGAGGTTTCTGTACTGCTTCTCTAGGACTCAATTTCAAACCCTAACAGATTACATCCACACACACAGCTGGCTCATCAGCAAATAGTCTTTTCACATCAACACTAACACACCAGCCTGCATTCCAAAGTGGCTTATCCTGGCACAAGTTGCCTTTAAAAAACAGAAAGGAGTCACAGCCATCCAATGCCTTACAGGGTAAAAGCATTCAACATAGCCAAGGATGGGTGGCTGACAAACGACAGCTAAACCTAACCTCATATAGTAATAAAAAAGGTGAGATCCTTCAGCACTGAGTCATTAACAGTATATTTTATGTTAGTTTTTTTCTAAACACAACAGCAAATATCATAAAAAACTGAATAAAAAAGCAAATTTAAAAATGGCATAAAATAACAAATACAATAAAAAAGCTGCAAACAGTAATTAGTGGGATTCAAGTGCTTTAAGGCATTTAAGCATATAATGTTTTTAAAAAACTGTGCATGCTTGTTTGGAATCACCTGTCGCATGTGCTCAGCAGGTTTCGTAAAGTTTTGAGTTTTCCTTTAGGCTTTATAGGCTTTTGGGTAAATTCGGACAGGACCCTTTTCTAAACGACACTGTTATAGTGTCTCAAAGGGTAAGAGTTTCAACGTTTCTTTGGTAATTATTGGCCTAGAGAGTGCAGTGTTTTTTCTAGATTGAGCAAAAAACCTAGGACTACTTCACAAAAGTATTTTTTATTTTTTTTTATCTTCTTAACAACCAAATTGAGTGACAGCAGTGGTTCTAAGGCAAAGTTGTCCAGAATAAAGTGTTCTATTGTATGATAGGAATATTGTGCGCATGTGCAAAAAATCGGTTACATCCTTAAATAATGGCCGAATTCTTTCAAATTTCTCTCAGACCTTTGGAGCCATGTGCGATTTTCATGTTAATAGGACAAATGGTTGCATAGGTATAGCCATTTTTATGTTTTTTCCCTCTTAAGCACCTCCAAGTAGCCAAGCTCAGCTAATTTTTGTCCTGCAATCTTAGACTGAGCTCTTACACAAGTGTACTGAGTTTGGTCAAGATATCTCATTCCGTTCTTTTGAACGTTTTGCCATCCATTTGCAACAGTGAATCACAATTTAGACTTTTTTTAATTAATTATTGATTCTCTCCAGAGAATCCTTTTGCACTGGTTTGGTTCGGATCAGGCGGAAAAATCTAAGACTAGTTCGCAAAAGTAGGTTTTTCAAAAGATGCAAAATACCCGAAAATTTCACCAGACTCACATCCAAATCTGAGGCGTTTTGTCCAGCGTAAGCCAAGAATTCCAACAACATAAGACACTTGAGCCTGCGACTGACAGTTTATGAGTTATGATGAGCAATTTCGGACAGTTGATCGCTGTAGCGCCCCCGTCAGACCGAATGGGGCAAGCCTTGGTGACGTTGTCGGCGTTCCCCATTGTGAGTACTACCATCTCTCCAAGTTTCAAGTCTCTACGACTTATGGTTTGGTCTGCATGATCAGTTTTATGCGGAGATCGCTGATCTGTGACCATTCTAACAATTACAATAGGGTTTCGGTTCTTCAGCTCTAAACTTTGGAGCCTCCAAGTTGTGTTTAGAGCACATTCTCTCCTTATGTAAACAGGTCTCTTGCATCTGTTCTTATTTTAAACATTCTTTTACACTAGAGCGGCCCTTCTCTCCCCCCAGCTTCATTATAGTGTTTGCTGTGGATATCAGCATGTGTGCCTTGTAAATAGCACTCAGTCTCACAGTTCCTCAATGCACTAAACATACAGTGCTGTCACCTGTGGCTGCATCTCCTGCTCATTACAGATTGCTCATAACACTGGAGATGTGCTCCTAGAGAGAGAGATTCTGATTAAAGGCTTGAGATACGAGCCTGCGCTCCTGTGGTACTCCGCTATCAGTTCCTTGCGCTGTCCTCAGCTCTGCAGCTCCAGATGTGGAGACACTAGGTCATTACTGGAGGCCTCCCATGTGGTGTGTGCTAACTGTCTTCCAGCTCATTACTCCAAACACTCACTGCTCTACGCTGGGGTGTTTGGCTCGTCTGGAGGCTTCGTCTTGATGAGTTTGCGGTTTCTGAGCCCAGTCTGCACATTGACCGCTTCGGGCCTACAAGAGGCTGGTCTAAGCCTCAGACGGCACACCCACAGACGTTTATGAACCGTGTGATGTGCACACAGTTGAAAAAAAAAAGCCTTAAGAAGCCTGTTCCTGCCAGACATCCTAAGTAAGTTAACCATCAAAGAATATGCTGGTCGACCAGCTGTTCAGGAACCTGAGTACCAGCAAACCAATACTAACCAGTAGAAACAAGCTTTTATTTGAGACATCTTTCCTTATCTTAAGATGCACATCATCATGCTGTCCGGTTTTTATACAATTTCAGATGACCAATTTGCTTTATAATTTTTGAATCAATTAAATATCAGGTAGCACTAGATATTTGTTTTATAGTTAAATATTTTAATATTACCTTCTACCAATCACTCAAATCCTCAATTTGTATGACTGTTTTGTTGAAAAGTTGTCATCTATCCATATTTTATTTGTATTGCAATTGCTAAGGTTGAGCGAAAAACGTAGGACAATTCTCACAATTGATGAAAGTCAGAATAGCAAGACACAAACTTGCAATTCTGAGTTTTTTTTCTCACAAATTCTGACTTTTTTCTGAATTTAGATTTTTCTCAAAATTGTGAGATACGAGCTCGCAACTACAAGTTATAAACAACAATTCTGAGGGAAAAAACAACACTAACCAGTAGAAACAAGCTTTTCTTTGAGACACTTATCTGTCCTTATTTTAAAATGATCATCATGATCTCAGGTTTCTATAATTTCAGATTACCAATTTTCTATCATTTTTTTTAATTAATGAAAATAACAGGTAGTAATAAATATTTATTTGTTTTATTATTAAATATTTCAATATTTATTACCTTCTGCCAATCACTCAAATCCTCAATTTTTATGACTGTTTTAGTAATTTTGTTAAAAAGCTGTTATCTAATATCCATTTTTTTTTTTTTTTACATTTTTATTGCAATTGCTGAAAGGGGCCATCTTAGGTTGAGCGAAAAACCTAGGACAAGTTCGAAAGACAGTGCATACCAATTTTCAAGTAGACTACACAAACAACTTTTTAAAAAAAAAAATTATTATTGATTTTCACTGTCCAGAGATCTTTCTGCACTGGTTTGGTTCTGATCAGGTGAAAAACAAAACAAAACAAAAACCTAGGACTAGTTTTCAAAAGTAGTTTTTTTTTTTTTTTTACATAATTAAGAATATTTAATGAATGATTTGACTGACAGCACTGGTTCTTGAGGTAAAGTTGCTCAGTATGAGGAGATCTGTCAAAATACATGAATATTGTTTGGATATATGAAACGTCTCATGATTACAGAGGCATAAAACTGGTTAGCACCACCTAGTTGTTGATTTCTTTTAAAATTCTTACACACCTTTGAGTCCAACATGCCCACTGAGTTTCATTCCGATCGGCCTCTGTTAACCTTATTTAATAGGTGCTAAAATGTCAGCCATGTTTTTCAAGATACTGGACAAATGGTTGTGTAGTTATAGCTGTTTATATGTTTTCCCTCTTATAATGTTACCAAGTGGCCATACTCTTCAATTTTTTAACTGAGCTCTTACACGTCTCTTAAGTTTGATGAATATATCTTTTTCTGTTCAAGAGTTGTAGCCATTTAAGTAAAAGTGGCTCCACCCTTTTCAAACATTTTGGCGTCACTTTAGAACGGTGAATCGAAAGTTCAAATTTTGAACAACAAAAAATGTATGTATATAATTTGATAATTAAAGTTTCAGAATCTTTCTGCACTGGTTTGGTTCTGATCAGATTAAAAACCTAGGACTAGTTTGCAAAAGTAGGTATTGGTCAAAATTCTAAATGGCAACTTTCTTTGATTTGCAATGATTTAAGACACAAGTCTACGACAAACGGTCTAGAAGTTAGGAGCGCCCTCCTATTGGTCAATTGTAGCAAGTCTTTGAATCTGAGTAGTAATCTTTGGATTCTATAATCAGATAGCCCCTTTCTGTCTAAATGAGCAGTTTGTGGCCAGAATTAAAAAAGGAAATGGGTTGTTCAATACAGAGTTTTTCCCTTGTGACAAACATATCACATAGCTTCCTGTTTGTCTTCAACGAGTTTGGGCAGGTGCTGGTCCTACAGCGCGACTGGAACATCATACAAAGGTCACCCACATCAGCTGTAATACAAACAGTCTCAGACTGGCAAAGCCAGAAGACCAATTACACACAATATGAGCATGTAAAAGACTGTGTATATACAACTGAAGTGCTGATATTCATCTGCAGAGTGAATTATCCCTCTTCACTCCGTCCCTCATTAACAGATAGGTGCTGTTAAATGGGGATAAAAGGTTGTGGAGTCAGCACTTTGGCTCATGTATGTGAGCATGCTGAAAGCTTAATGGGGCTTTGCCCACACCGCTTGTGCAGATCAGAGTCTCGCATGTGTTTGAGCAGAGAGCACGACTCTTTCATCTGCAGGAGCATGTTTACGATGGGCCTCTGCTCTGTGTAATCATCAGTGCTGAGAGACTCAATCCGCGCCTTCCTCGAAAAACTTAAAATGCCCAAGTGGCCACGATGCGAGAAGAAAGGCTCCTCTAATGGATTCTGACTCATTAGCAACGAGATACTGTATTTACATCATGTGCATTATCCTCTATTACTAATCACCCACGCATACAGATCACTGCTTTGAAGAAATCTTCTGCATTAAAGCTATTCAAACGTCAGATTCACTAAGATTAGGCCACTTTTCTCTTTTGAACTTCTTTGGAAAGACATTTTAGCGCAGATGCAAAGGGCAAACTTAGCTCGGTGACTGATGTTAGAGAGACATTTAGGCCAGAAGCATACACTGCATAACAGGTTGGGCAAAATTTAAAATCAAAGAACTGGCTCTCTTTTAGAGTATGAATTTTGAATGGTGTTGACCACACTGAATAAGCAATCTATGGAAGCCAGTTTGAGCCACCGAATGTAAAAAACCTCATCTCACAATTCTGACAAACTTGCAGTTCAGGTTTTTGTGATATAACTCAATTGCGAGTTGTAAAGTCAGAATAGTGGGATAAAGTCAGAATTTCAAGATAAAAACTCTTTTTCAATTTTTCTCAAATCTGTATCTCACAATACAAAAATGACTATTTTCTCTGAATTGTGAGATATAAACTACGCATTATAAAGTCCAATTCTGAGGGGAAAATAAAAGACTCACAATTCTGACTTAGTAACCCATAATCGCCTGTTATAAGTCAGAATTACAATTCTGAGAAAAAAAGTCACAGTTGTGAGATATAAAATTGCAGTTCTGAGAAAAAGAACTGACTTTGTTTCTTAGAATTACAAGTTTTAATCTCAGATTTTTTTTTCCTCGCAATACTGAGAAATTCAGAATCACGCTATTCTGAGAAAAAAAAAAACTTAAAGTTTATATTTATATAAAGTCAGAATTGCAAGATATAAACTCACAGGTCTAAGAAATGAAGTTAGAATTCAGTTCTGAGAAAATGGTTAATATCATGCAATTCTGTGGAAAAAAGTCAGAATTGCAAGTATATATCTTACAGTAAAAAAAAAAAAAAAACTGTCAGTTTGTATTACGCAGTTCTGAGAAGAAAAGTCAGAACTGCAAGATGCAAACTAGCAACTGCCAGAAAAAAGTCACAATTGTGAGAAAAAAAAAGTCACAATTAACTTTATATATATATATATATATATATATATATATATATATATATATATACATATATATGTTTTTACTTTCCATCTTCACCAGTACATTTTAATTGTATTTCCTCACATTTAAATTCAAACTGCAATTCTGTTTGTGACCTCAAAGCAGTTTTCTTTTAATATTGTTTATGTACTATGAAGCAGTTATTAGTTTCAATTAGTTTTTATTTGCTTCAATTTATCAGTTTTAATTAAGTTTTACACTTGTTTTATTCTAATACTGATATTCCATTTTATTCACCTCAGCTTCTTGATTTGTTTTCAATAGTTTGTTTTAATTAACAATATCAGCGCTGCCTTTCTTAACTCAATTCTGAATGACACACGACCCTGCAACACAGTACGCAAACATAAATGAATGCTTGATGTGAACTTGATGTGTTATCATTCTGTTGGATAGCTAAAACATCAGCAGTTTAAATAACTTCACCCACCTTGCTCCTCAAAATAAAACGATGCCACGAGAATAGAAAAAAACAGTTTTGAGTATTGCTCACTACAGCTCTCCATGCTAATGTGATATGAATGAAATGATGCGTGAAATCAAGTTTGTGTACTCTAGCTAGAAGCAGCCTTAGCATATTTGAATAAAGAATGTTTCAGGTCTTACTCTCAAAAAAGTCATCACAAAGTTGTTCATCATTATTTGTGCACATATGTAGTTGGTCTACACCATGAAATGACCATATAAATAGATTTAGAAAGGAATCTCACGGTAATTCAAGTACTAATATGAGTGATGGAGAACTTCCATCCAATTTCAAACTAGTAAACCTGAATAAAATTACTTTTGGGATACAAAGTGGACCTTTGCTATCACAGAAGTACTGTAAGTATAATAATCAATATCCAGGTCTACAGTCTATTAATCTCACAGCCAATAACATCTGGCTTCTGCTTGCCAAATGCTCTGAATCTAATAGTTTAAGCAGAGAGTTTCGGAGCCTGTTTGCTTAACTCTTGGAACCGCGTAGCCTCCAGGACATGATTACATGAGATGCTGTGTTTTCTAACACTGGATGTATTGTGTTTGGCCAGGAAGCAGGTCCGGCCTCTGGAAGAGCATCCAGCGCTGTGTTAGGTTTGGCACGACAAGCTCACCTCCATCAACATATTCAGATTGTCTTGAGTTCCCACTCCCATTCTCCCCTTACACATGTACTCGTACACTTGAACAAACTCTTTTGCCTGGGCTGGACCCAAACTCATGGGTGAGATTAACAGGATGTAAACTATTGTGACAAGCTTATCAGACCTTGACTTGCCTCCAAAAGGCAAGAACAACAGAGCGTTCTGGATTAAGGGGTCCGCAGGTAATAAATCACAATCTGCTTAGACGTGTCAAACAGATAAAGCCATTAGAAGCAATAATACCCATAGCACCCACTTTTAAGAACGTGCCCACCGTGTTGTTGTTGTTACAGGGGCCCTGTAACAATTTCGAAGTCGGATTTGCCAAGTTGTGGCCTGGGAGACTCAGAGTTAAACTTCAGGGACCATGTGGCTAAGTAGTGTGGTGCTGAGAGGTGAAAGCACTCACTTCATTTCTCTTCATTATGGCCTGCTGACGAAAACCAAATGGGAAGCTGGAGCCGGCAGGAAGCCAGAGCGCGTGGTGCCCAATTAAGGGCCTGAGCGGGGATAAGGGCATGGCATTGCCAGAGCATAAACAGCGGTGCTAATCTGTGCCATGTCTGCTTTATGAATGACCCGGCACTTCATCATTCATGGGTGGGCACTGGCGCGTGGGGAGAGGTCTATAAAAGGCCTGAGAGAGGATAAGAGGGCTGTCTAATCCTGAGAGTACATGTGTAGTGAGGACCCCAGTGAGAAACTGGTGGGGGCCCATAGAAGCTCAGTAGAACATAAGGACTGGAACTTTTTGATTCACCCCATGTTTCTTCTTCTTCTTTAAAAATCAAGGTTGTGGTGAAATGAATAGGGACCATTTTTGAGGATTTAAAGACAAAAATGTAAAGTTTTAAGAGCATTAATTGTTCTTTGTGTTAAAATGTTGTTACTACTATCATTCATTAAAAAAATTTTAAACTTTAACGTTTATATCCCATAATTCTGACTTTATATCTCGAAATTCTGACTTTATAATCGGAATTACGAGCTTATATCACACAATTTTGGGAAAAAAAGACAGAAATGCAAGATACAAACATGCAGTTCTGAGAAAAAAAAGTCAGGAATTGTGACTTTATATCTAACAATTATAACTATATTTCTTGCAGTTGCAAGTTTATATCTCGTAATTATGACTTTTATATCACAATTTTGAGAAGAAAAGTCACAATTGCCTGTTTATATCTTGCAATTCTGACTTCATTTCTCAGAATTGTGGGTTTATATCTCATAATTTTGACTTTTCGACTTGGAATTGCAAGTTCATATCACACAATTTTGAGGAAAAAAGTAATTTCTCAGAATTGTGAGTTTATATTTTGCAATTCTAACTTTATTTCTTGCTGTTGCAAGTTTATATCCCATAATTCTGACTTTATATCTCGAAGTTCTGACTTTATAATCTGAATTATGATCTTATATCACACAGTTTTGAGAAAAAAAGACAGAAATGCAAGGTACAAACATGCAGTTCTGAGAAAAAAAGTCAGGAATTGTGACTTTACATCTCACAATTCTAACTATATTTCTTGCAGTTGTAAGTTTATATCTCGTAATTATGACTTTTATATCACAATTTTGAGAAAAAAGTCAGAATTGCCTGTTTATATCTTGTAATTCTGACTTCATTTCTCAGAATTGTGGGTTTATATCTCATAATTTTGACTTTTCAACTTGCAATTACAAGTTCATATCACACAATTTTGAGAAAAAAGTAATAACCCAGAATTGTGAGTTTATATCTCGCAATTCTAACTTTATTTCTTGCAGTAGCAAGTTTATATCTCGTAATTATGACTTTTATATCACAATTTTGAGAAAAAAGTCAGAATTGCCTGTTTATATCTTGCATTTTGACTTCATTTCTCAGAATTGTGGGTTTATATCTTGTAATTTTGACTTTTCAACTCGCAATTGCAAGTTCATATCACACAATTTTGAAAAAAAAGTAATATCTCAGAATTGTGAGTTTATATCTTGCAATTCTAACTTTATTTCTTGCCGTTGCAAGTTTATATCCCATAAATCTGACTTTATATCTCGAAATTCTGACTTTATAATCACAATTACGAGCTTATATTACACAATGTTGAGAAAAAAAGACAGAATTGCAATGCAAATTGCAAACACGCAGTTCTGAGAAAAAAAGTTGGGAAAAGTCACAATTCCAACTATATTTCTTGCAGCTGCAAGTTTATATCTTGTAATTATGACTTTTATATATCAATTTTGAGAAAAAAGTCTAAATTGCCTGATTATATCTTGCAATTTTGACTTCATTTCTCAGAATTGTGGGTTTATATCTCATCATTTTGACTTTTCAACTCACAATTGCAAGTTCATATCACATAATTTTGAGAGAAAAAAGTAATATCTCAGAATTGTGAGTTTATATCTCGCAATTCTAACTTTATTTCTTGCCATTGCAAGTTTATATCCCATAATTCTGACTTAACTCGAAATTCTGACTTTATAATCACAATTACTAGCTTATATTACACAATGTTGAGAAAAAAAGACTGAATTGCAATGCAAATTGCAAACACGCAGTTCTGAGAAAAAAAGTTGGGAAAATCTGACAATTCCAACTATATTTCTTGCAGCTGCAAGTTTATATCTTGTAATTATGACTTTTATATAACAATTTTGAGAAAAAAGTCTAAATTGCCTGATTATATCTTGCAATTTTGACTTCATTTCTCAGAATTGTGGGTTTATATCTCCTAATTTTGACTTTTCAACTCGCAATTGCATGTTCATATCACACAATTTTGTGAGTTTATATCTTGCAATTTTATTTATTGCCATTGTAAGTTTATATCTCATAATTCTGACTTTATAACTTACAATTGCAAATTTATATCGAGGATTAAAAAAAAGTCAGAATTACGTTTATATCACAATTCTAAGACAAAATTTCTCGCAATGACTTTTTTTTATTTTCATTTTTTTTTCAGTGGTGGAAACAGGCTTTCATAGTAAATGCCTCATTAGAGTCAAGATTCTTTTACAGTCATAAATAATTTTAGTAACCTCAACATAATGCCAAAATTGGTTAGCTTAACTGAGCTTAAGTCAAAATATTCCTTTAATTGTGAATTTGTCTGCAACGATAAAATATGCTAATATGTCTTTTTTCAGAAAAAGTTTCCTTTACACTGAAAGAGAGCTTTCCATAGGAGATTGAGTCACGCGCATTGGGCTGACATCACATTTGTCAGTCTGATTCAGCTTTTCCACACAACAACCAACATTTTCTTATTATGCAAAGCTTCCCCGCTGTTTGTTTACACCATTGCGGTCTGTAACGCTGTATGCGGTGATTGATACTAGAAAAGCTTGGCTGGAGGAGAACAATCAGTTTTGTCTGTGTCTTCAAAAGAGCCAATGCATGCATTATCTCAACATCACAGAATACTCAGTCCGGCACGCAATTTGTAAAGTGCTTTCATCCAATGAGGAAAATTAGGCTGTCTGCAGGTCTAGACACAAGGTGATTGATCGAGTCAGATAATTTCACAAACACGTCACGGCGTTCCCGCAGATTCAGGGTTTTCTCTTCCTACGTCGGCTCATCAACCTCCCGTCGTTTTAAACAAACCAGAATGTTCCCGGTTTCATTTTCTTGGCCTCAACAAAAGCCCGGTAAGTAATTAGTCCCACTTTTGGGCTTTTCTTACTTATCTGGAAGGAATGTGGTAGAACTCGCTTCACATGTTTGGCTTTACTGATACGGTGGCTCCAGCAATGTTCTCCACACAGCAACCCAGGCCAAATCAGTTGTGCCCCTTGTATTGTATCAGTTTATTCAAAGACAGAGAAGTCATGCTTTGTTCTTAATAAAAAGGTAGACTTAAGATGCTTAATTATCCTTTGCAAAAGCCACACTGTCTTCTATTAAGATTCACAGGCTCCGCCATAGCGCTGCGAATCCTTCATTGGACTCGGTCTGTGAGCATAATGCCTCTGCTCTGCTCTGATATGATTTTCAACCCAAACAAATGCTGTCATGGCACATGTCAAGCCAGCAGACACAAAATGCTACAGACAAAGAGAAAGGCAGCTAGCTTACAGTTCAGGCCAAAATTGATCCAAAGCAGGACCTTCTGACCAAATGATGCTACAAGAATGAATTCATACAGTTGTTAAAATCACATTGTAATGCAACATGCCTGTGCTCTGGACTGAATTAACAAGAGAACTGTCAAATACAGATGTTTTAAAGGGACAGTTTACACTAAAAAACAAAAATTCCTTCGTTTCAAAACTTCACCCTCAGAACACAAATTAAGATATTTTTAATGAAATCCCAGTGCATTGTGGTACTGTCATGAATGGACTATTTTAACATTGTCCTTACTACCTTTCTGGGCCTTGAATATGGTAGATGTGTTGCTATCTATGCAGAAAGCTTTTGGATTTCATAAAAAACATCTTCATTTGTGTTCCAAAGATGAACTAAGGTATTTTGGGTTCAGAACGACATGTGGGTGAGTTAATCTGAATTAATGACAGAATTTTCATTTTTCAAGATATTCCATTAGCCTCCCTGTAGGATCTTTTGATTAGGAAATGACCACAGGTACAGTCTCCCTCAAGCAACCAGAGTTTAATCGAATTCCTCAAGGGTGTAATATAGTTATAGAGGTATCAATCTAGCCCAGATGTTTAACAACAACTGCTATACCGCAAATACACTATGAGAAATAAAGCAGTGTATACAGTACATACTACAAAATGCATAAACTCTATACACTCAATGACCAGAGATATGCAAACACCCACTTCTAATTACTGGTTTTGGCTATTTCAGCTACACTGATGACTAACAGGTGCAAAAACTCAAGTTTAGAGCCAAACATTTTTACTAAAATGAAGTATATTTTCGGTTTCAGCATGACAGTGTCCCTGTGCACAAACTAAACCTGAACCCCACTAAAGACCTTAAGAATTAATTGGAATGCTGAATCTTCATCCCTATTGCATGATTTCTTGCTTTTTTCCATACAATCTAATTATTCACTTTGGAGACGCAGGGAATATTCTGTACCCATGTGCAGATCTAAAAGACATTAACTTTCTTTTCATTCCATTTTCCCTTTTTTCTCTTTATAAATGACATATTGTTTGTTAATGAATTATTAATTCACCTGTGACTGCTTGATATATTTTAAGATTCTTTTGAAGAATTTTTGTCAAACCTCTGAGCCTCTAAACTGTAAGCAAGCACAAAAGTGCATAGACTGAAACTTGCATCTGAAGGAAAGCTTACCTAGAAGCTGTAATGACAGCAAACAGAAAACCAATTTACTTTTAATGCCAGTGGTATTGAAATTAAATTCTCAATAGGCATATAAGAGTGTCTACATAATTTTGGCCACATAGTGCTTTTCAGTTGGTCTACGAAGCTTGAAGTTTAAATGTTCTTGAATAAGGACCAAGTCAAACTGTGCTTGAGTTTGATCTTCAACAGCCAGCAAGATCTCAAATTCAAAGGCAAGAGGCTCTCTGGGAAACACTCTGATCGCTCATCTGTGAAATTGCCACAAATATACAAGAAATCTCTGTTTTTCTTAATCTTAGAATGTAATTTCAAAGAGATCCTCCTGAGTGCCAAGCAGTGTTACTATTTTGCGCACTCCATACTTAGCACACATGCATGGACAGATAAAAAAGGCAAAATGAAAAACAACATCAGCTTCATTCAGAAAAAAAATGTGGGGATGCAAAAATAAATAAATGTACTGTATATTAAAAAAATTATCCATTCAAATTTTATATACCACAGAAAAGCTGCACCATAACAAAAACACAAAAGCACTTCCACACATGCATGAACAACAAAAAGGCCATGAATAAATATATAAATCAGCTAAATATGGCTTGCAGAAAACCTCAAAAACAGTAAATGCAGGGTGCGAGAGAAGCCATAATTAGATCCACGTAATGATTTTCCTCATTCGTTTGTAGTTTTCCTTCTTTTTATTTCTTTTAACCCAGAGCAACATTCTCTGCACACCCACTTAAACATGAGGTCAGTGGGGAGCTCGGGCTTGGCCCTGGGCTCATCAGTTGGGAAAGAGCTTCTCTCAGCTTAATACCGCTGGAGACGCTGAACGGGAGCGTGGAGAAATACACTCGGCAGGCAGCTAATAGCAGAGGGGGGAAACACTTTTGGCAAGTGCTAGCGAGATGCTCCGCTGAATGTTTGCACAAATGGGATTGCAGCTACTAATTATGGTAACGGAGTGCACTTAAAGGCTGACGTATGGACAAACTGTTGTGGTGAGCTGGCATGGACGACAGACCGAGGTCGTGAGGTTCCAGGACCAAGCCAAGACTGCGCAACCTTTCTGGTGGTAGAAATTTCATAGGCCTCATGGCCGAAGTGATGATCAGTGTATGTGGGAATCTCACAAAACCTGTCAAGAACATGTCACGGTCAAAAACCAAAAGACAGAAATAATTTTTAAAAAATGATGTGTATTTTAAGGTCCACATGATGCCTTGTGAAATTATTTCCATTACAATTAAGCTATGCTGGTTTAAAATAAAATAAAATAAAATAAAAACTGTTAACTCGGAATTGCCAGTTATAAAGTCAGAATCGCGAGTTTATATCTTTTTTTCTCAGAATTGCCTGATATAAACCCAGAACTGTGTGTTTGTATCTTTTTCTCAGAATTGCATGAAATAAACTTGCGAGCATATACATTTTTTTTCTCAGAATTGCAAGTTTATATCTCGCAATTGTTCTTTTTTTCTCAGAACTGTGAGTTTATATCTCACAATTGTGACTTTACAACGCACAGTTGTGAGACATAAAAGATAAAAAAGGTAATTGCGACTTTTTATCTCACAATTGTGACTTTTTCTCGCAATTGCGAGTTTACGTCAAGTCAGAATTGCTAGTTTATTTTTTTTCTCAGAATTGTGTGATGGACAGATAAAAAGGCAAAATGAAAAACATAACATCAGCTTCACTCAGAAAAAAATGTGAGGATGCAAAAATAAATAGATGTACTGTATATTAAACAAATTATCCATTAAAATTTTATATACCACAGAAAAGCTGCACCATAACAAAAACACAAAAGCACTTCCACACATGCATAAACAACAAAAAGGCCATGAATAAATGTATAAATCAGCTAAATATGGCTTGCAGAAAACCTCAAAAACAGTGTGTTTGTATATTTTTCTTTAACCTATTTTTTAATTTTTTTCCGAATTGCATGATATAAACTCAGAATTACGAGTTACAAAGTCAGAATCGCAAGTTTATATCTTTTTTTTCCAGAATTGCGTTATATAAAGTCAGAATTGCAAGTTTGCATCTTTTTTCTCAGAATTGCGTCGTACAAACTAAGAATAGTGAGTTATAGTGAGTTTGTATCTTTTACAGAATTGCATGATATATGCATTTATTTCACGCAATTGTTATTTTTTTCTCAGAATTGTGATTTTATATCATGCAATTGTGACTTTATAACACGCAATTGGGAGTTATTAAGTCAGAATTGTGAGATATAAAAAATAAATAATTAATTAAAATAATTGCGAATTTATATCTCACAATTCTGACTTTTTCTCACAATTGCGGGTTTACGTGAAGTCAGAATATAAACTTCCAATTGCGAGGTATAAAGTCAGAATTATGAGTTTATAATTTTGGGAGTATATTAATTTTTTCTCCGAATTGCAAGTTTATATCTCACAATTGTTATTTTTTTCTCAGAATTATGAGTTTATATCTCGCAATTGGACTTTGGACTATATTACACCCTTGAGCAGTTGCGAGTTTATATCTCACAATTCTGAGAAAAAAATGTAGAACTGCAAGACATAAACTCTTTTTTTTTGCAAGAAAAAAGTCAGAATTCTTAGTTTTATCTTGCAATTCTGACTTTGTTACTCACAATTGCAAGTTTACACCTCACAATTATAAGAAAAAAGTCAAAATTTTGAGTTTGTATGTGTCAGTGGCGGAAATGTGCTTCCATAGTAAATCACCTAAATAATAAAATAAAGTAAAAGAAAAGAAGAACTAAATGAACGAATGAATGAATCAATAAGCTCAATGATACATTTTCTTATGATTTTGGGGTGAACTGGGACATGGCCTTGTTCTGTGAAATTCACCCATGTAGGAGCAGCAGACTGTAATGTCAACACATAAGGATAGTGTTTCACTGCAACCAAAGGTTATGTTATCGAGTCAAAGCGTGACGGATACCCTGCTAATTTGCTCGAATGATACTGCTATCCCTTCCATGGCGTATATCAGACTGCAGTATCCAGACAAATGCTAATCTAATCATTTCGGGGCTCCAAACACAGCTGGGTATCTGCAGAAGTACAGATAACAACTGTTCTAAACACGAAAGCCTGTGACTATTCCAGGCACTGAACTTCAAGGCATTATGTCTGCCTGTAAAACACCGCAGTGCAACAAGACTGGCTGCACTGGTCTGTAGAGTACATCTAAAACTGGCACTGACATGCTCTGAGAAGAAGAAGACCTTTCCCCTGCGGACCTCCGCTGATCCAGTATAAATGAACAGAGACTGTGTGGGCTATAGATCTGAGGGGAAGACTTCTATAGCAGAAAACCCAATGGACTACTTCTCTCACAGCAGCATTGTGTAAGCCTGTCCCTTCGCTCCCTCTGGTTGGAATTCCCTTTGAATGCATAGGAATAATGAATTGAGAGACTGATGAAATGATCTTCTATGACCAAGCATGTATCTGCATCTTTAACAGTCATTCAGTATTAAAAATTGTGTCATTTACCTATCCTTATGTCATTCCAAAGCAGTATGATGTTGTGTTTTGCCATGTGACATGTGAGAACCAATGGAGTTTGGTATCACTCACAACAAATAGTGGGTATGTGTGAATTAAATTTGAGACACAAAACTGCTGTATGACTTTATGGGGATTATGTGATCTTTAAAATCACATTTATGGTAGTTTTGTGGTCCTTTTTGAGCCTGAAATTATGAAAAAAAGAGCCAAATAGGAATTGAGCAGTGTTAACACGCCGTGTGGAGCACTTTTTATAATTGACAAATGCACTTCATGGACTTCATGGACATAGACTTCAAAATCTCAACACTGATTCACTGCCACCCATTCACTGCCATTTTTTACTATAACCATAATTGTATTCAACTGAAAGAAGTAGTCAAATATGCTTGAGGGTCAAATATAGGATGGCTTGAGGGTAACTAAATCAATGGGAATTTTAATTTTTGTGTGAACTATCCCTTTAATGTTGCATTGCAGAATGAAACTTGTTTGAATTTGAAACAACATGCATGAGTAAGCAATGGCTATTTTCATTTGGCATAAACTATTCCTTCAAAAAAAAAAAAAAGTCAAGGTTGAGACTGGAAAAGCTAAGCTGACAAGCCAATAGGGGAAACAGCACATGCTGTGAGACAAAGCATAGCAATGAGTTTGATCTGTTGATAGTCTGTCTAATTTCTCTGTGGGTAAACAATTAAGAAAGCTACATGTGTTTTTTAATCTTTAAAATAAAATAAACACAGCTGAGAGCTCACAAATTTGATGGGAAGCAGTTGTAATGATGAACAGCCAAAAAAAAAAAAAAAAACGGTGATTTGAAAGAAAGGCTTTTTAAAGGGATAGTTCACCCAAAAATGACAATTGTCCCATCATTTACTCACCCTCAAGAAAATATTTTGAATAATGTCGGTAACCAAACAGTTGACTATATATATACATATACAGTTGAAGACAAAATTATTAGCCCCTTCTAAAATATTTCATTATTTTTTAAATAACTCGCAAGTGTTGTTTAACACAAAGACGATTTTATCAACACAGCATTTTTAAACATAATACTTTATTCAGGAAGCTTTTAGGGTTTGTAAAACAAATAGAAATAAATGTATAATCAAGAATTTTAAAAAGTCTACTGGTCAAAATTATTAGCCCTCTGATGTTAATAGTCAATAGTGTATCCCTTTTGCTTGATAACAGCCTTTAGTTGTTTGCTGTAGCTCTCAACAAGTTTCAAGCATGTCTCCTGAGGAATGACAGCCCATTCTTCCTTAGCAAATCTCTCAAGCTCCTCCAGATTTGTTGTCTTCTGGCACAAACTCTGGACTTTAGTGTGCTAGACAGATTTTTTATTGGACTCAAGTCTGGGCTTTGCGCAGGCCAGTCAAGTTCACTCACTTTGCTCATTTGGAGGTATTTCTTCACCAGAAGTGAGGTATGCTTTGGGTCGTTATCATGCTGGAAGACAAAATGTCAACCCAAACCAAGTTTTCTTGCAGACTGTCTAAGGTTGTCTTTCAAAATCAATCAATAATTTTGTCTTCAACTTATATATAAATATGGAATACTATGGAAGTCAATAGCTACTGTCAACTCTCACAGGTTTGGAACAACTTGAGAATGAGTAAATGATAAGAAAAGAAATACCATTTTTGGGTGAACTGTACCTTTAAAGAATGAGTAATATTAAGTGACTAGAAAAAAGAATTGTAAAAATACATGTCTGACAGCAAAGAAATTTCTAATCCAGACGTGCTGATAAACGGGATCATGTTCTAAAAAGCACCTATGTATAAGCATGCTTGATCACAATAGATGCCATATCATATCCACAGAGGTTTTTGAGACTGGCTTAGTGTCTCCATTCTTTAAAACTTCCGCTCTATAGCTAATACTCTGTGGTAAAAGGAGCTGTCAGAACAAGGATTAAAACCACAGTATTCTTTAACAATGACACTTGATTCTCACGCTGCCAAAATAATTACAAACACTTTCTCGTACAGCGTAACCGGAGCGTTTGTGGTGTGAAACAAAGCCTTGTTTCTGTACTCCCATTTGCACAGACAGAAGACAACCGAATAAACACATATTAACACAGAGAGATTTACAAAGACAGCACTGGCTGATATCTATAACAGGTGTTAGACGAGACGACAGAATGGGTCAAATCTGTATACTTCTGACAACTTGCATTTATTTATTTATCTATTAATTGATTGATTAAGAATTCAAGCATGGTCTAAATTCATCTAAACTCATTAAAAACTCGATACTGCTTTTGTTACTGCAAATATTCCAACATAGGGTGATTGGAAATACGTGCCTCTAAATACATAAACGTAAAGGTCAAATGACCTATGTGTACGATTCACTGCAGTTTGGAGTTGAAATGAACACTAGAAGCAGTAAAACTCCGACAACTTTTATTCCTTTTCACAAGCTCTGCTACAAACCCTGTTAATTTATGATTAAACAAAACAGCTCAAATCTGTATAAGGAAGCTAAAAAAGCACGGCTTGTGAAAAATGTGTTTTTCACTTTTGTGAAACTTTTGCATTTGGTTAACACTATCAGGTTGGTTTAGGGTTGGGTTTCGTATATAGGGGATATTCCAACAATACACCATTAATTTTTAGCGACACTCCCTGGATATTCAGTATGAATTCTCAACAGCCACAATACGTACCTTAAGCAGCACAATAAAAATGCAGCAATGCATGCCTCTACCAACGTAATAAAAACGTGAATGTGTGTTTTAGCGACAGTCTTTGGATGTTTCACTTTGAAACTGCCACAAAACATACAGTAAGGTACATAACTGAGATGTTGCAGAAATGTATAGAGGCACATATTTTCATGAGCCTGGGTTGTAATGTTTTAATGTGCCAACTAAATCTCTCTCTCTCTCTCTCTCTCTCTCTCTCATTCTTTGCCCATTTACCATGAAAATCTTACAGTTAGTAAGAATCTGACTTTTATAGAATGTTTCCAATTGCTGGCAAGATTTTTTGCAGCGATAACAACCGCAACGATATAATTACCCAAATAATAGATGGTGGTAGAGTAGGATGGTGGGTTTGCATCTCTTTAAAACACATGCTGAGAGACCAGCCAACTGTGACGTCCAATAGATTTCAAGAAACCAGGCTATTTCATAATTTCCAATTAAATTCATGTAACTCCTTTCATTACAGTTGCTTTTCCTCTATCAACTTACAACACCGTAATATAAATGTCTGTCATTCATCAATGTGTGTCCTATCATCTTACTGGAACACCATCAACAAAATGCCTCATTCTATATTCCTGGACTACTGTACCGTGAAGCTCATTTATCTATACGACAGTCAGGAAATGCCTGGCCTCAAGTAACCAATGCAGACATTTTTAAGCTGAACTATGGCGCCTTGATTGATGCAAGCACATATATATCCAGGCCTCAGGCAAATTATGATATTTTGGTGGTATATAGTTGTCAAATGCCACAGGATGTTAAAATAAGGACTAAAATCAAAGAAGCAAAAAGCGAGTAAGGAATGCCATTGAAACCTTGGAATATGTGGAATATCCCACTTGCTCTGACGGAGCCGTGAGTCAGATCTAGTCACGCTGCCACACGGCAGCTATTCATTCATGAAGTGCTTTTTAATGAGAGCCTTGTGAGTGCGGATTTCACTCTGATTATGGCCTTGGAAGGCGGCCTGCATTTTTAAACCATGTTTAAGTTCTCTTGCGAGAACTTCGGTGCATCCTGGTTTGAGAGAGGACCCGTTTTCTCCAGTTCAGCTGGACATCTGTGCGTCAGAGTCCACACCAAACCAGACCAGTTCATCCGGGGTCGGTCTCACACTCTGGCTGGCCCACTTTTGGGAAACGGACACAGACCACTCAAACAAACCAGCCGTGCTGGGAAAGCTTGCACATAATCATCTTCAAACCCACACAATTTTATTTAGCGGCACACTGGAGTGATTACACGAAACTTTCCCAAGAACAAAGCATTGTGTAACATTCGCTTTTTCACAACTTCTTTTCCTTTCTCTCTTTCCCAGCCTTGGAGGAGGCGTGAGATTGCAAGGCGCTGTGGGATGGCTAATCTGGGATGTGCCGCATGGAGGATTACACGGAAACAGGGGAAGCGCTAAGCTGAAGAGAGGGATGGAGAGCTTCCTTTCATTTGTTTCTTGGAAAAGATCCGCATGAGGTCGCAGCAGCTGTGGAGAAGAGCTGCGATGCAAAAAGACAAAGATTGAGCCAGGAAGTGGATCAGAAACGCAGCTGCATCCCAACAACCCACTGACACGTGTGACGAAGCAGTCGCACATGCTGTTAGTCAGCATCCAGCATCCCGGAGAGCTTCTCCACACGCAAGCGAGCAGAGAGAGATGGACGTGGCAGCACCATCAAGATGTCAAGCTGTGCCAGACTGCAGAAGCTGGATGAAAAACTGCAGGGAGCATGGAACTCCAGGCAACGGCAGGAATGATAAACGCAAGACTTCATAGAACACGACAATATGAAGTCTTCCAGTCACTGGACAATAGGACAAATTAAAATCAGGTATTTTGGGGCTGATGCTTTAGCCTACATGAGCATCAAACCCTTTTTTGTCTGCAAAGGGAAAAGGGCAGAGCGTTGAGGTCAAAGGTTAATGTTGCTAATAGCCCTCATTTACTCATAATACGTTCTGAGGAAGTGGAGGCTCATTGTGTGTGTTAGAGGTCTAAACAGGCATTAAATTGAAGCCTCAATTCACCTCAAATGAGGCCCTGTGACTTAACCTGACCTGACCTGTCTGGCACTGTCAAATTTAAGAACCCAAATGATCTTTTAACCATGTTTTATTTCCTCCTTAAGCAAATGGACCTAGAGGAATGGATTCTTATAGCCATAAAGGTTGAAAGAGTGAATATAAAATGAACACATAAAATATATATTGCTGCAAATAGAAATACAGATGAGATATATTTGAAGTCAAAAGTCCTTTCGCAGAATCTGCAAAATGTTAATTATTTTACCAAAAACAAGAGGGATCATACAAAACGCATGTTATGTTTTATTTTATTTTATTTTATTTATTTTAGTGATAGATGTTTATGAGTTGTTCAGTTGAACTGCTCTTCAGAAAAATCTATCAGGTCCCACAAATTCTTCGCGTTTTCAGCATTTTTGTGTATTTGAACCCTTTCCAACAATGACTGTATGATTTTGAGATCCATCTTTCATACTGAGGACAACTGAGGGACTCATATCCAACTATTACAGAAGGTTTAAGTGAGAAAAACCCCTTTGCATTAAGAACATCAGTTTCACCTAAATATTACATATATATGATATTTAGGCAAAAAAAAAAAAAAAAAATACACCTATTAATTCTGTTCAAAAGTTTTCACCCCCTGGCTCTTAATGCATTGTGTTTCCTTTGGAAGCATCAGTGAGCATTTAAACCTTTTGTAATAGTTGCATATGAGTCCCTCAGTTTTCCTCAGTTTGAAGATGGATCTCAAAATCATACCGTCATTGTTCGAAAGGGTTCAAATACACAAAAATGCTGAAAAACCAAAAAAAAAAAAAAAACATTAGTGGATCATTCATTTTTATAAATGCAACTATTATTTTCTCTTGTGGGCTATAAATGTAAAATATCTTATTCAGTACAGTTTTAAAAAATTAAAACAAACAAACAAACATGCATTTTGTATGATTTTTTTAGTTAAATTGTAAGTGCACATCTGCCACAATGCAGGTATTACCGCTGGAGCATTTTTTTGGAAGGAAGACTGACGGAAACAAACTGAAATCAATCATAATACAATTAACTGTAAATGGTTACAATTTAGGTGGCAGATAACTGAAACCAACCCAAATCTGGATTGAAACGGCTAAAGCTAGCTGTTAGCACCCCTATTCTTGTCAATGACATTGACCTCCTGTCTGGCTCGGGTCGGGCACACTTCCCATGTGTGCAAATGTTAGAACAAGCCATCTTTTGCTAATGTACAGAGAGAGAGAGTAAACAAAAGAAAGAAAGTGTTTGAACAAGATGCAAACAGAGTGGTTTATTTTGCTCCCTTTCATCGTTGAGACATAAGTTCTGAGTGATTTAAGTAATTATTCCAAAAACAGCTGAACATGCTTGGACAAATAACTACGGTGCCGCCCGATCTCAAAGGTGCTGAGTGAGCAGGTAGAACAGCTCTCGTGTAAACCAAAGCAGTGCTAACCTTCTCACCCAGTCTACAGTGCGATCAAATGATCAAGAGGAATCAGTGACTACAGGCGTCCACTGCAATTCCTCTGCGGGAGAGTAAACAGGAAATTTTTATGTACGCTTTTCAACATGGGAACATAATGAGAGGATTTAAAGTAGCTTCTGACTCAGCATTTTCTTCCATGAATAAATAAATGGAGTAGAGCATTTTCTGGCAGCATTTAAACTGAATCTAGTGTTGTGGTTGACAGTGATGGACAAGTGTGGTAGTTACGGAGGAAAATAGAAAGGAACGGTTGTTAAAAACTGGCTAGTGTACTCATTCCTTCGAGGTTAGTGGGTAGAGGGAGAAATTGAGCAAAAATGGACTGTGATAGGATCAAGATATTGGCACAGAAAGTGCATCTTCGCAGTTGATATAAAATAACTTGTGTTTATTGGGAATTGAACCTATGACCTTTGTATTGAAAGTGCAATGCGCTACCTGTTTATCTACAACAGACAAAGCATCTTTCATCATGTTGCAGTCAAGACCAGAGTATTCAAATCAAGACCGAGACCAAAAAGGAGGTTGAGTTTGAGTCAAGACCAAGACCAGAAGAGGGTTGAATCCAAACCTTGACCGAGTCCACATGCTTCCCACCGAGTGAATGACAAGACCACAACAATAAAAATGGTGTCTTGTACTCGAACTCGAATAAGCGACTACAGCACTGACATGTTTAGTTCCTTTACAAGGCTTTAAAGGACCAAGAGCAAAAACTTTCCACCCTCTTTCGGTTCCTCAAGCATTTTCTCTTGGGATATTGTCCAAAAGTAATGAGTAACAACTAAATTAGTTCTCCCCCAAAAGTGGTTTTAAGACATCAAGGTGATTTGACGGTAAGAGGTCATAAATCGTTGATTGTGGGTGTGCTGGCCCTGTGCTGAGTGGGTTGTTGAACTGTCATTATCCGTCATTAGACTAATGCAGTCAGGCGCTAAGCCCTTGTCAGACCTCGAGTCAGTTCCTGCAGACCTTGTCTGCCGTCCGTGGGAGAACAGAGACATTTAACATGCACTGGCTGATCTTCATTAGCCGTGAGATTGTCCAAACATGGCACAAACCTCACCACCCACATATCTCAACAGTCAGATTTTAACGTCCATATGAGAAGCCTAATTGGCATTCCTGTAACACGAGACAAAAATCTGCTTTTTTACACATCAGATGTCTTTCAGATGTGTTTGAAGCTGTACTTTAAGGCTGCAAACACAGTGTCCAACATTTCTAAATACTAAATGAATAGAAACTAATACATAAAATATATTATTAATTGTATGAAAATAAAAATGTTATGAAAATTGTGATATGAGTCCCTCAGTTGTCCTCGGTGTGAAAAGATGGATCTCAAAATCATACAGTCATTGTTGGAAAGGGTGCAAATACACAAAAATGCTGAAAAACCAAAGAATTTGTGGGACCTGAAGGTTTTTTCTAAAGAACAGCAGGCAGTTTAACTGTTCAGGACAAACAAGGGACTCATGAACAACTATCACTAAACAAAAAAACACAGCTATGGATCATTCAGGTAACAACACAGTATTAAGAATCAAGTGTATGTAAACTTTTGAACGGAGTAATTTGTATAAATTCAACTATTGTTTTCTCTTGTGGACTATATGTAAATGTCTTTTATGTAAAATATCATATTCAGGTCAGTACTAAATAAAAAATAGCATGTATTTTGTATGATCCCTCTTCATAAAAAATAATTAACATTTTGCAGATTCTTTAAGGTGTATGTAAACTTTTGACTTAACTGTATATATATATGTGTGTGTGTGTGTGTGTGTGTGTCCGTCTGCACTGTCAACAATAGTTTGGCATTAAGCTCAAATTTTAAGTATGACATTGAGGGAAAGGGTATTAACTTTCTGATTTAGAATTTATGGGTGCTTCTCAGAGATAAGCCTGGAAGCCATAAAGATATTATCATACAATAACTGTGTCATCAACCAGCCAGCAGGATTTAATGCATTTGAAGCATGCCATGAAATCCACACAAAGCAAATCCAAACAGAGTGCACACGAATAAAACACATACTGTATTCACATGCACAAATAGCCCCTCGCTTTACATTATGTACAAAATGGCTGTGATGCTTCATGGATTAAGGTCGATGGGCTACTGCATGTATGTTATCACATACTCATCCTATGAATCTCAATAAAACAATCAACTTCAGAATGCATTGCACTTATGACTGCATGGACTAATCACAAATTTATGCTTTTGTCACATACTGAGCAACAAAATATCTAAATTTCAGACTTCCCAAATGAAGCATCACATGCATCCAGGGCTTGGGGATCTTCAAATCCATGGCTTCAATCCATCTTTCCCTGCAAATCTCTTACCTGCTTGGCTGAGAGGTCCTTCTTTGAGGGCATGCTCGGGCTGGAGGTAGGGGTCACCGGGGCACTACGACTGCCCCCTTTGAACAACGATCGCACAGTCTCCAACCACTTCATCTTCATCAAGTCTGGACTGCTCAAAGTTCTCAAAGAGTAGGCCTGAAGAGCTTGATAGAGCAGTTAGGAAGTCCTGCTAGATGCCTGTAGATGTGTCCAGAGGTATAGATGAAGAAGAGGCCAGATACCGAAGCAGATTACAGAGCAGACTGGTTATGATCTGCTTTACAGGTCTTGTCGTTCTCTGATCCCCCCTCCTGCCTTCAGCTCCACCAGCCACCAGCAGAGTGACACTCAATCCTTTCCCTGCATTTCTCCTGCCACCATCTGTCGCTTTCCCTTTCGCCCCCTCCTGATCCCTGTCTATGTCTCTCTCCTTCTCTGCCACCCCTCCCCCCATTTCTTGCCCTTCCAAAGACCTCATCTTTTCCTCTCTGCCTCTGACCGAGCACAGTCCCCTGGGGTATCCCATGTTGTAACTGAGATCATTGAGTTGATTCAGTGGCATTCAGCCTGGCGCTCAGATTCCTGAACACAGACTAAGTCTTAATACAATACAATCACACTGTATGCTCTAGGTAGCTTAGCGTTAGCATAACAAAGCATTGGCGGCAGGTACTGTAGACAGCCTCTTTAAACCAGAACAGACTGGAAGTAGCGGCTTAGAGTGTGTTGGACATAATGAAGAACGCTAAGCTGCAGATATGGGCACTCAGTAGTGTGCCAGACCCCCAACCTTTTCGGACACAGCCGGATCATTAGTGTTCCAATGTCTAACAAATATCCCAACATGCTCTCTGTTGTTCCAGGCATGTGTGCTTTTGTGTTTAAATGTCTTTAAATAATTATTGAGAGACAAATCTAGGATATAGTTACGGCTCACCCAAAATGACAGCTTAGTTATATCTGTCAATACAGTGACAGTCAATGGGGTTCAGTGTTGTTTTGGAACCCTTTAACTTTAATTGTATGGGTTACAATATCTTCTTTTGTGTTAAGCAGAAGAAAGAAAGTCATACAGGTCTGGAACGACATGAGCTATCCCTTTAACTGGCTATAAAGAGTAGCAATGTATGCATGGATACACTCAGTCCCAGCGGTATGTGTCTGATCTTCAATTAAACGCTGTCCTGGAGCATCTTGTCAAACTCTCTTATGCTCCACGTGCCTTCACAGTGTCTTTGTGAAGACATGAAGAAAGACTCATTGGCAAACTTCTGACAAGGACAGGATAGGACAAGAGACTGGACAAAGTCGATATTATAGACAAAATGAATTTAGATTAATAGCACTCTACATTAAATATTCCGTTTACTGCCTACAAGGCACCTGTCTTCCGAAGAGGTTTTTTTTTTCTTTTTTCAGGATCACCTTCTACAGTGCATTTTAAGACACTGTGTTTGACATTTAAAAAATGCCTAGAAACAAATGTGATCTATTTTCAGATTTGGAGCGTTTAAAAAATTTTTTTTACTCGTGCACCATGTTGTATGTTTTGCTTTTTCCCCACTGAAACTGTCAGAATGTATTCTGGGATTGCATTTTCTGTGAACTATACATGCAATGCTGCCTTAACATTATCTGCCGTATGCAGCCTTAAATTATACTATTCATCTTAGAAGCCTGTATAATTCTGGAGTGTCATTTTTTGAAATGAGAGGTCGAAATGAGATCTAAGCAGACAGCATGCAGGTTTTAGAGCAAAAAAAAAAAAAAAAAAATTAACTACTGTGACTTTCAATTAAAATAAAAACAGGAAAATATTTAGGAATATATCTATCAAATACATAAAAAAAAAAAAAAAAAAAAAAAACGCCACTTCCAGTTCCAGCATCTCTGAAATGACCTGTTTTCAGTATGCGTGTTATAACGTTAATAATTGGGCATTAAGAGAGGCATGTTTGACAGGGCCAGACACGCAGGCTGCACCATCTGTGGCCCACGGCTCCGGCCCTACTGTCTGCGGAGAGCTGGATACTACAAAGCAGAAATCATATGGAAAGCTTTGGTTTAACTTGTCTCGGTAATCTCTTTCATATACCACTACGACTTCACACTGAGAATGACTGTGCCAAACCGCATTTTACTTGTGCTTTTGGAAGGATAAACGTGAGAACAGGGAGTGATATATTTTATGAGGCAAATAAGATGTGTCAAAATGTGGTTATTCACCAAAGAATAGAACAAATCGTGCAGGAGAGACGCAAATCATCTCCTCATCTTTGTCTCTGTGGGTTTACCTTCTCATTTCCCATTATGCCGCGTGTTTAGCATCTAACCATTGCGGACCGGTCGCGGGGGATACGCATTTGTCATACGTAATGTGTTTTGTGTTTACATGCCAGCATGTAATAGACTTGCTCTGTATGTAAAACCATTCGGCTCCGGCCTCGTAACAATCCAATTAAGCTTTAAACGAAGCCAAACAGGACAATATCCCAGTTTAAATAGGCCCAGAGGGAGGGCAAAGAACAATGGATGGAGAAAGTATTCCTCAGCTGCTTCACTGGAATCTGGTTCAGATGTTATTATGAATATAACTCACCCAAAGCCCCTGAAATGAATGGATTTGTTCTTGGCAGATCCAGATCATTCAGCACAGGAAGACCCCATATCTGCTTCATTTGCAGCATCTGCTGAGCTAAAACAAGCGAAATAAGCCTGGCACGAGTGTAAAAATAAATCAATTGATTTGCTGTGCGGGCAAGTGAGCATTTTAGTGTGAGAGGGTATGTGTTAAGACTTCACACGTTGAGTGCTTTAAAACAGATGGTCTGAAGACCGGCTGGAATAGTGCGCTGTTTCCAAACTGAACTTTCAGCGATGCAATTATGGGCTGAATCCGAAAAATCAACTTATTTAGATGTGTGGTTAGATGAATTTAGAAACATCACAGTGTTTACAAAGCAAAAGACAAGCAGTTGTGCTCCATAAATCTCCCCGCAATCTTCAGTTAGATTTCCAGTTATGCTACTTCCAAATTATACCACAAGCATCTGTTGACCAAACAGTGATTTTTGGAAGTTCAATGCTATTGACATCATACAGCAAAATGGGAATGCAGTTTTCCCCATTATAGTCACTTCTATTACAGACTTAAATGTCATAAAAAGCAGACTTATTTACTTAAAGGATTAGTTCACTCCTGAATTAAAATGTTCTGAGAATTTACTCATCCCCATGTCATCCAAGATGTTCCATCCATCTGCGACTTCATGCCTTACATAATCACATTGGAAAGGTCACCCTTGGTTAGTTCTTCATCAGTGCACTTCAGTTCAAACAGGTAGGGAGCTCATTTTCTCCTCCAACTTCAAACTCGTCCAACGTCGTTGTTTTTGACTGATGATTTCACTAGATAAGTCTCTTATTCCTTGGCTGGTATTGTGTCCTTTGAAGCTGCATTTAATCTGCAATTTGGACCTTTTTCCCCCACTGAAGTCCACTATGTGGATAAAAATCTTGAACTTTTTTCCTTAAAAACCTTTCTTTTTGACTGAGTCATGAACATCTAAATTATCAGGAAATTTGAATTCTGGAGTGAAGCCTCTCTCTTTCCTAACATTGCAACTCTTCAGAACAATTTACAAGTTGAAGGTGCTACATCATAGTCAGATGGTTTGGCAAACATTCCCAAATACTATTGTATTACTTTTAAAAGGCCTGAGCAGACCAGGTTTCTGATCATCTAATGCTCATTACTGACATGTAAAAGTTCTCATAGTTCCTTTAATCCAGTCCCTGAGAGCCATTCCCCTGAAGAGTCTTCAAATCTTCAAATCTAATCAAAGATACAAGCTTGCTAAGTTAATCAAGGTCTTCAACATTACAAGAAGAATTACAGATAGGTGAGTTTGATAAGGGTTTGAGTTAAACTCTGTAGATCAGTGGCCCTCCAGGGCAGGATTAGAGGAACTCTGCACAACTGAACCTCCGTGATGTCACAAAGTTGCATACACGTTCCCCATAGATTCAGCAGATTTGTTCTGAAAGTTACTGCATGTTTTCATAGTACATCAAGCTATTTTATCGCAAAGGAAAATTTGATTCCTCATGATATGACCCTTTGAAACAAAGTCCAGGATGTAGAATATACTGCCAGTACACTCTTTCACAGAAAAATAAACACTATCTTCGCTTAACCAACCAGGACTATGGTTGCTCCAACAACAGCAAATGGTGGTTAGGCCTTGGCTCCATTTCACGAGGGATCCAGCCAGGCTTCCCTCAGCCTCTGCACACCCCAAGGTAAAGAGGGCCGGGTCTGGGGACATTGGTTTGGAACCTCTCCCTACACTTCAGCTATCCCACCACTGCTTTTCAGCACTCACTCTATAGCGAGCGCCTGCCGCGGACCTGGTCTTTCATCCCGGGCCAGGCGGCTAGAAGGAAAATCAATAGGGCCGTAACCATCTCCCCATAAGAAAGCCATTAGCACAAACCAAGCCATGCAGCCCGATTCATGCACATGCAGAAAAAATAGGTTTATTTCTTTTCAACAGCAAGGGTGAAAATGACAGACTATTGTAAAATAAAGAGATTTATGTGTTTTCTATATATATATATATATATATATATATATATAATATACAATAAATAATATAATAGTTACTGTTTTTATAAATTTTAAAAGCAGCTTTATAGTACTTTATTATATATATATATATATATCAGTTAAACTGAGCACTGCGGTGAAAACTTTTTGAATTTGAATATTAAGGTAAATTGTAGTTAAAGGGATAGTTCACTTTGAAATTAAACTTTGATATGTATTAGCTTACCCCAAGGTCATCCAAGATGTAGGTGTCTTTGTTTCTGCAGTAGTTTCAATTTTGATATTTTTAGGTCCAACCGTTCTTGTCTGTCAGTCATATAATGCATGCCTATGGTCACCTCACAGAAGAAAACAAACAGATTCAAATTAAACAGTCCAAATTAAACAATTCCCCACCGTAAGTACACATTAATGACCTAAGACACGAAACGAGTGGTTTGTGTGAGAAAACAAACAGTATTTATATTGTTTTTACCTCTTGTAAACAATCACGTCCAAGTTGAAGGGGGCGCGTTCTGGCTTATTGATGCCGGACGTGATCCATTGCACGAGCACAAGTAATTCTTTTCTTTTTTAAACATCCCTAAACATACCTTTTTTAACCATTTCTTGTTTAAACATCCCGGATAAGCACAAACGAGTACCATTTCTGTTAGCCGTCTTACCTACAATCTCTGTTCTGTGTAAACAATGAGTGACGTTCACGGGCGAGAGATCACTTCCGGAGCTTTCCGAGAGTAGCGCCGGCGCGCTCACACACCAGGAAGCACGCACACTTCAACTTGGACGTGGTTATTTACAAAAGGTAAAAAATGACATAAATACGGTTCGTTTTCTCACACAAACTGCTCGTTTCATGTCTTAGGTTGTGTATTTGTGTACTTGTGTACTTACGATGGGGAATTGTTTAATTTGGACTGTTTAATTTGAATCTGTGCATTTTCTTTTGTGAGGTGACCATAGGCATGCATTATATGACTGACAGACAAGAACGGTTGGACCTAAAAATATCAAAATTGAAACTACTGCGGAAACAAAGACACCTACATCTTGGATGCCCTTGGGGTAAGCTAAAACATATCAAAATTTAATTTCAAAGTGAACTATCCCTTTAATTTGTCTTCCAGGAAACATGCAAGTATCTTCTGTTGCTTCCGAAGGCCAGTACTTAAATGGAAAAATATATATATTTCATCTTCATCCTGTTCAAAAATGTTCACCCCTGGCTCTTAATGCATTGTGTTTCCTTCTGGAGCATTAGTGAATGTTTGAACCTTTTTTAACAGTTGTTTGAGTCCCCCAGTTGTCCTCATTGTGAAAAGATGGATCTCAAAATCATACAGTCACTGCTGGAAAGCGTTCAAATATGCAAAAGATGCTGTTTGATGGTTTTAACTGATAACATTCTAATACTTTGAATTATTAATATGTAGACACAACTATAGGTAAGCTCAAAAATGTTATCTCTGCAACTGTATATGGCAATACTTTTGACATTACATATTTTGAAAATTACATATTTCACCTTTACACTGCATGTTAATAGTTTAGAAATTTGAATGACAGGATTGTATTATATTTCTGCATTTTTAAGACATAAAACAAGAGAGAGAACAAATAGTATCAAAAATACATGCACCAGCACACACAAAACCTGTCTTGGCACAAATTTAAAGAGAAGTGGGCCTCTAACAACTTTTTGGCGTGTGATCAGAGTCAGTAAACAGGTCCTTTTATTGGACTACAGGCCGAGCGTAGCTTGTGCAATCATTGAAGAGATGAAAGTATTGAGTAAAACTTAATATTAAAGAGTTTATATTGTAACCGTTCTTGATAAGGCCCCACACATACCTCAAAACAGAAAAACAGACTAACATTTTTATCCTTCTATTTTCATCCTTTATCACATGAAACTCCCTCATTGCCCTTTGCCTCAAAAGACTGTATTCTCTCTACAATCCTCAACCCTGTAAATCCTATTAAACACCATACACTCTCAGACATTCCCATACATCAAATGGGCAGAACTGTCAAGAAGGAAATGTCACGGGTTGCGTCTAGTCCGATGGTGTACGATAAAAACAGCCCATATAATTCCATCTCAGAACCTGGCTCTGATATATGGGTTTTTGAGTCCAGAGTGGCAGGTTGTTTCCAAGCAAAAGCAATGCAGATCTGCTTAATTGAACGTCCAACAATGAACAAGGCAGGACTTTCGATACCATATGCAGAGCAAACATCGATACCGCAAATTGCAAGGTTACAGATGTGATAAACAAAATCATAAAGTGAAATGCCTACACAGGCTTGTTGTCTCTCTTATCCTTTGCCAGCGCCTCCCAGAGACTTTCAACAACAATCCACTTTGTGACGACGGCTCACGGACACACGCACAGATGTAAACAATTACACAACCAAAGAAAAGCCGACACACATGACAATTGGAAATGGGCTTTTATTAGTGAAACCAAAACCTCAGTGATTGTATTAATTGAGTCCTGCTGTTAATAACTGGTCGCTGACTTCAAATGTGTTTCCAGCCCTGAGTTTTTGGAAGAGCACATCCAATACCTGCTGCTGTGCGGCCGCTCCAAAGAAAACAGAGGCCAGATAAACAACAGAGATCTCTACATGGATTGCGTCACTCAATGGAACTTTCAGAGCAGAATTTTCCGGTGTCAATGTAAATGTCGGCTATATTAGTGCTAATGATGACTCAGGGAAAGAACTAGTCATGACAGATGTTAGATATAGTTGATGAACCTTCCATTCAAAAGTCCAACATTTTATGACGTAAACTCAATTTATTTATTTATTTATTTCTATCGTGACAATGGACTGATGCTGAATTGCTGCTACTGTTGTTGTATATTACTGCCGTTGCTGCAAAACAAGTACAGGAACTTGTACGCAGATACGTAGCAGTGCTGTGAGTATTTAAGACATACTGCTACTGCACACAAAGCATATATAATAACCCACGGCAGATCTATATAGGTGGAGCTGGGGAGGTAGAGGGTTTCAGCTTTGAAAGCATACTGCAAAAAGACTTTTCACAATACTGTGATGATGTGTTTTAATAGTCATCATGATCATAAATCCTTTAAAGTTGTCATATTTTCATTAACAAAATGTATGTACATTTCTAATCAAGTTGCGAAAAAATAGTTAATGTTAATGCAAGGGTGTCTCTAATGCTGCGTCTATGTCAGGGATGGTAAATTTGACATCGTTCTCTCTTTTGCCTGCCGATATCAGTCTTGAAAGTTGTGAAAACACTATTTCTTTTGTTATTTGAGCAAATAGGAATGCAAAATATATATGTGGTACTCTCCCATTCACTGCTCTCAGATTTTACCCAACTATGACGACTTCCGCTATGAGAAACCCAGAAATGTGAGAAAGGTCAATTGGCTGCATTTGCAACATGAATCAATCAGCTTGTACCAATTAGTTTAATGCTGTGAATGTCATCAGTTTGCGGCAAGGACTCCAGGAAGCCTGCGCCATCTAGAGTAAAAGAAAAAATAAATATCCTAGGGTATTTGATTTCAAAGGTGTATTCAAACTTTTTTAGTGTATATAAGACTTTTTTATTATTTATTATTCCTTTTTATTTTTAAGTGTATATTATTTGTATTATTATGTATTATTACTTTTTATTTATTTATTTAGTTTAATGGCTGCATGACTCAACATTTTGAGAAAAATTCAATCAACTTTTGCATCAAAACTTGCATCAAAGCATTTTTCATAAAACACATTTATGAGAACATTTACATTTTACTTTTAAACAAAATTTTGACTTTTAGAAAATGTAATGGGACTCTTCTCCTGTAATGGGACTCTTCTACAACTTGTTGAAAATACTCTACAAAAAAAAAAAACACTATGAATGCCCCTCTGTAATCTGAATTTACTACTCGCATAAGAATTACAACACTGCCAGGTCTGAAAATAAACGGGCAGAGCCTTTTTCATATTTTTAAAAAACAAAACCAAACCTCAGTTACAAAACATGGGCAAGGCAGCGGAGCGCAGGGCAGATCTGGGCGCAGAGTAATGTGTTTGTTTGTCTACAGCAAAGGGCAAGCATTATCGACAGCATCCATCATAGACAATAACCCATCTGGGTGTAGAAGCCTGGACAGCCTAGAGGGATGGGTGAATGAAAGCAGAAATACGGGCGGATTTGGTCTCCAGCACCACAGCTGGTGGAAACGGAGGTCCTGCCAAAACAAACTGCATCAAAACAGTTGCCCTGCTGTACAAAACTTGACAAACTGGGGTTTCCCTAAAGCATATTCTTTGCATCTTCAAAAATCCAGCAGACTTCTGCCTATCTAATGCTATTATGATTTCTCTCTATCGTAGTTTTTTTTAATTTTTATTGCACTTCTTGCAGCTACAAAAAACATGTTGTTTATAGCATCCATTTGATTTGTGATGACATGCCAGTCTTGCTCATGAGCAAGACCTTTCTGTGGCCAGACAGTGGAACTACGCAATCCCACAGGACTCGGCTACAGACATTACACTCACATTAATCATTGCATTTCCTGACAATGCAATCAGGTTAGTAAGACATGTTCCCCGTCTCAGTTTTTTCCTGCTCGCCTGGCAGGTGCAGCTTGGGAAAACTGACACACCGCAGTGTTTGTGCAGTACATCAAAGCCACAAATTAGCTAACCCTGTGTGTGTGTGTGTGTGTGTGTGTGTGTGTGTCCACTTAAGCATGCGTGAGTGTGCGCACGCCAGGTATTTACTTACGCCCTGCGCTGCTGGTGAAGTTTCTCTGGGAAAGTTGCTAATGTGATTTAAATGAGCATGTATGGCACAAACAGCATTTAGGATCAGAGCGCTGTAATAATACCATTCAGAAGCAGAGCAAAGGGTCAGACGATACACCCCAAACCACACGATTTTTACTTAGATCAGTGCACCAGCACTGCTCCAGGATTTCACAAGGAAGAAAAGAAAAAACTAATTTTAGAAGCACTTTCACTCACTTTTCAGTAACTGGCAATAAGGGAGTATAAACAAGCTCCCTGTGTCCTTTTCCTGACCTGGCTGGACCTGTAAGTGTTTTCGAGTCTTTAAAACACACAAAATACAGGGCCTCAAAATGCAGCAGGTGTGCAATGAAAGGTCTATCCCACTGTTGTGTTTACAACTCAGTGCTACACTCAACATTGTTATCTTTGTTTAATCTGTGCGATTAAGACACTTCCTGTTGCATCACCTTGATAGCCTGCTTGAAAAATCCAGTGTAAGATGTTAGCTGCTGGAACATGGTACCTGATTTTACCTTAAAGCTGGTTATTAGTTGGTCTAAAATGGCCATTAGCTAGTCTCATCTTACCTAAATTACATAATGACTGGTCTAGATTGGTCATTTTCTAATCTTAACTTGTCCTCCATGGTCTAAGCCAGTCCAAGTAGGTCATTTTGAAACATGGCACCTGATTTTACCTTAAAGTTGGTTATTAGATGGTCTAAGGTGGTCTTACCTGGTCAAAGATGTGCAATAGTTGGTCTTCGATGGAGTAAGCTGCACATTAAATGTCCTAAGATCCTAAGATCAGCTCATCTAAACTGTTCATTAAGTGGTTTAAGATAGTAATTAGATTAGAATTAGAATTAGTCTAAGCTGGTCCAAGATGGTAATTGTCTGGTTAAGATGGACATTGGCTGATTTAAACTGGTTTAGACCACTCATTAGCTACTCTAATATGCTCATTCGCTAGCCTTAGCTGGTCTAGACTGCATATTAAATGGTCTAATGTGGTCACTAGCTGATCTAAACTGGTAACTAACTGGACTAAGACAATCGTTAACTGATTTAAGCTGTTCCAAGCTGTTCCAAGCTGTTCCAAGGTCTAAGATGCACATTTTCTGATGTTAGATGGTCAATGGATCATCTAAACTGGTCATTAACTGTTCTCAGATGTTCATAAGCTACTTTAATGTGGTCAGTAGCTGGCCTTACTGGTCTAGACTGCAAATTAACTGGTCTAAGAGGATCACTGACTGATCTTTAGTGGGCTAAGATAATCATTAGCTGGTCTAAGCTGTTCCAAGAAGGTCTAAGCCGCACATTTACTGGTCATAGATGGTCATTGGCTAATCTAAACTGGTCTAAGTTGTTTGTTAGCTGAGCTTACTTGTCTAAACTGCATATTAACTGGTCTAAGATGGTCACTGACTGACCCTAACTGGACTAAAAAATCATTAGCTGGTCAATGGCTAATCTAAACTAGTCAGTAACTAATCTAAGGTTATTAGCTATTCATTATTCATTCATTAGATACTATAATGTGGTCATTAGCTGGTCTACACTGTATATTAACGGTTCTAAGATGGTCACTGACTGACCTTAGCTGGACTAAGATAGTCATTAGCTGGTCTAAGTTGTTTCAAGAAGGTCTAAACTGCAAATTGTCTGGTCTTAAATGATCAATTGCTAATATAAACTGGTCAATAACTGTTCTAAGATGTTCATTAGCTACTTTAATGTGGTTATTAGCTGGTCTTACTGGTCTAGACTGCATATTAACTGTTCTAAGATGGTCACTGACCAATCTTAACTGGACTAAGATATTCAATAGCTGGTCGAAGATGTTCCAAGAAGATATAAGCTGCAAATTGCCTGATCTTAGATGGTTAATGGCTAATCTAAACTGGTCAGTAACTGGTCTAAGATGTTCATTAGCTACTCTAATATGCTCATTAGCTAGCCTTAGCTGGTCTAGACTAGTCTAAGATGGTTACTGACTGATCTTATCTAAACTAAGATAATAATAGCTGGTCTAAGGATTTTCAAGAAGGTCTAGCTTCACATGTTTTGGTTTTGATGGTCAATGGCTAATCTAAACTCAATTACTAAGTAAGTCAATTACTTGTCTAAGATGTTCATTAGCTACTCTAATGTGGTCATTTGCTGGCCTTACTGGTCTAGAATGCATATTAACTGGTCTAAGATGGTCACTGACTGATTTTAACTGGACTATGATAATATTTATCTTGTCTATGCTGTTCCAAGAAGGTCTAAGCTGTCCATTTACTGGTCTTAGATAGTCAATTGATAGTCTGAACTGGTCTAAGATCTTCATTAGCTGAACTTAGCTGGTCTAGACTACATATTAACTGGTTTAAGATGGTCACTGACTGATCTTAACTAGACTAAGATAATCATTAACTAGTCTAGACTGTATATAAACTGGTTTAGGTTGGTCACTGACTGATCTTAACTGATCATTAACTATACTAAGATAATCATTAAGATGGTCTAGGCTGTCTTAGATGGTCAATGGCTAATGTAAACTGGTTAATAGCTGGTCTAAGATGTTCATTAGCTACTCTGATGTGGTCATTAGCTAGCCTTACTGGTCTACACTGCATATTAATGGTTCTAAGATGGTCACTGACCGATCTTAACTGGACTAAGATATTCAATAGCTGATCTAAAATGTTCCAAGAATGTCTAAGCTGCACATTTACTGGTCTTACATGGTCAATGGCTAATTTAAACTGGCCAATAACTGGCTTATATCAGTCATTAGCTAGCCTAATCTGTCATCGGCTGGTTAAGACAGTAAATGGTTTTCTAAACACTCTAAACTGTGGTCATCAATTGATTCAAGCTGTCATTAGCTGGCTAGCTGCTAAGTTCCAAAATCCAGCCTGACCACGTTAAACTAGTATAATCAGATGGTAACCAAATGACAGACTCGGACTACTGTAGCTGTCCAGTTTAGACAAACTAAGCATCATGGTAAATTTTCCAAAGCACAAATACCAGGTTAAGATGGATATTCAAGCAGGAAAGACCCCATTGAGCCACATGCTGCTGCTAATGCTAACTTCTCAGCTGGGCTAAAAGACAGCTGCCAATCTCTAACGAGCAGGCAGAGTGGCCTGCGAGTGGCGCATCTGTTGTGGTTTTGGCATGCACTGCAGAAATTGCCACAAAGAAAACTCCCATCCTTTTAAAAAACCATAAAAAGACCGCACTCTGTGCTGGAGGGAAAACAAGAAAAATGAAGAAAAACAAAAAACTGCTGGCTAAACATATTGTTATTGAATGGTAATGTCCATTTTCTGAGAAGTGTTGAAAAGGCGCCACAGAGCTGATGTTTGTGTGTCCAAGTTGAGTCCGAAAGAGTGATCACTATTATTAGTCGAGCACAGTTACAAGGCCAAAAGGTTTCTAGGATGGAGATGAGTCAGCCAAGATATTGAATATGGTGTAATATCTTGTCATCTGGGCCCTGTGAGTCATATGTGAATTATGTATGCAGTTGAAAACAGCATGACTACTCCACTGAACGTGATCCATGGGTTATGCCTACAGCACACTAATGCTATCCATTACATGCTATCAACTCAAGCACAGGACCAGAAATAATTACAGTGCACATTTCTAGATTCTCTCAATCCATATTCTATGAATTCATATGTTAGGCTTGTGTGAGAAAAACAAAACATTTTTAACAGATTTAGTTAATGATAATAAATGATACATTTTCTATTTTTGGAAGCAGAATATGGACAATAAAATTAAGAACCTAAAAATTAGATGAGGGCATGTCGTAGGCTGAATTCGAACCTGCATCCTTGTGACAACAGCTCGACTGTGTCACAAGCACATGTACTCCCCACAATGCCACAGCTTTGACCTTTTCTCTTATTCCAAACCATGTTTTCTCCACATTTCTTTATTGTTTTCTTGCCCCTCTCTCCCTTATTGCTTTGCGGTGGAGTACATTAGCACAGGCGATTCCAAAATTGTGTAAAACCATTTCTGTTAGACATCAAAACAAACCAGAGTAAATGAGCTAACAGCGTCTGCCAACAGAAATATGAGAAAATACGAGTACGCTCGCTCTCTCTCTCAGTGATGGAGTACAGCAGATCCAAAGAAGTGTGCCTTGCTTTGAGCCCTGTAAGGCTGGCTGCGGTCCCTGCATGCTGTGTTAGCGAACAACGGTCCTGTAGCAATCCTATTCCTTCCCTCTCCGTCCCTCCGCTCTGCTATAAAGAGATAACACACCACAATCCTGGCAAAACCGCTAATGGTGCTGTAAAACTTTCTTTCCTGACTGGCACAGACTCTCCGGTTCTGCAGGACGCATGGAGAATTCCCCTATAATGATAATGCCAGTTTAAGAGTGAATACCACTGTGAACAATGGGAGACATTCAGCATGGGCAGATACCACACAGATGCTGGTCCAGATTAAACACACCCTCAACATACGGTGTGGGCGAGGACCTGCACTTTGTCATGAAGTCTTTATGTGTGCATGTCTTTGTATTTTACAGCTCTGTAAAGCAGATTCACATCAATGGACGAGAGAAAGAGGCTATAAACGAAGAACTGGGAGACAGACGTGATTGAAGGGTGTCCAGCATTTTTACCAGCCCCAAATGCCCCAACTGTGTGGATTATTTCTAAATACCACAATACATATGCATCAAATAATAAAAAAAAAACATCTGGCTTTTCTGGTGAATCTTGTTTACAAAAGAAATCTTACTGGTGTAAGGATTAGTTCACTGAAAAAATTAAAACTCTGACATCATTTACTCACCCTCATTTCATTTCAAATCCGTATAATGATTTTCTTCCTTAAATGGAATAGAAAATAAGAATATTTGAACAATAGTCATGCCACGTTTTAATAAAAAGAAAGTAAATAAGAACTGGGGCTTTCAGGCTTTAAAAAAAGAGGCCATAAAAGCATTAAAAAATGGCTCATACAACTTGCATAATACATTCAAGTCTGATGTCATATAATAAATTTATATGAGGAACAAACCAAAATTTAAAAGGATACTTCACCCAAAAATGAAAATTACTCACCATCATGTCGTTTCAAAGCCGTAAGACATCTTTGGAACACAAATTAAGATATTTTGTATGAAATCCGAGCACTTTCGGACCTTGCATAGAAAGCTATGCAACTGACACATTCAAGGTCCAGGAAGATAGGTACTCTCGTGGAGGCACGTCAAAGACTGACACGAAAAAGAAGAAATTGTTGAATAAAGTCGAAACTTTTGTGTTTTTTTGTGCACAAAAGTATTCTCGTAGCTTCATAACATTATGGTTGAAACACACGTGTCACATGACTATTTTATTGATGTCCTTACTAACTTTCTGGGCCTTGAATGTGCCTGTTACATTGCTGTCTATGCAAGGTCAGAAAGCTCTTGGATTTCATCAAAAATATCTTAATTTGTGTTCCGAAGGTCTTTTGGAACGACATGAGGGTGAGTAAATAATGACAGAATATAATATAGTGCACAAATCATATGTTGTCCCTTCTTGTATCCTATTTCAAATTGATTATAAACAGCATCTAAAACTCAAAACGTTGGTGTAAATCAATTCTGGCCTTCTTAGCAGGGCGCTCCTTCCTCTACTATCAGATCAGCGCTCTCCATCTCAGGGTTATGGGTCACAGCAGACAGGCCCTGCAGAATTCAGTACACCAATCACTTTAATCAAACCTAATCCCTTTGTCATGCTGTGGCAATTTAAACTATGAGCTTTCATTGAGGATTCAGCAGCCAGAGTCATCGTGCCTTGACCTGACAAAGATAAATAACCGCCCTGGTGTTTGGTTTCCCACGCAAGTTGCGTGGCATGGTGGCACGGAGTGAGTTATCATCATTTAGAAATAGAAGCATAATTCTCTTTCTCCATGCAGGTGATGATTCAATCAACCATCGCTTGATGTTTTATTCATCAGCCACCCAATAGCTGGCTGAAGATGGAAGCGCTGTCAGGATTGCGAAGGGTCAAACTGTGAGGCATTAGACAAAACATGAGTGCTGCTCTGTCACCTTAAATACATACCATGTGCAGACTATATAGAGGGTGTTTTTTATGATGAACTATGTAGACCTGTCAGATATAGCTGGTTCTTCTCAAAATAGAACAATAAGCTCCTTTCAACTGCCCTAAAACAAAAACTAAAACAGGTACGCTCTGCATAGTAAAATCTAAAACCACAAATGGTGTTCTCAAGGTGAAAAAGTTTAAAACGCAGCTTCGCACAGTACATCTTTTGTCTTATAACTCTGCTATTCTTTCAATAATTCAAGTCGTTGAGAATTACCCAATGGCGTACTGTATAGTACTGTAATTCCACATCCATTACTCCTGCAGACCACCTATGTAAGAGCAGACCCCAGAGCGGTGAGTGTACGTTAACCGCGAGGACCACCAGTTCAGTCTATTGCGGGTGACATTTCCTTTCTCTGACCACAAGAATGCCCAGCATCTGAGAAACAGAGCACATAACGGCTGGAGCCAAGCACTAGTATTCATCAGCTCTTACTGTTTCAAGCTGTTTCAACTTCATTTCACGCTCACCGTGTCAAAATCGTGTTTCACAGAACATTCCATTTCATTATTCCGTTTCCATCAAAAGTGAGATGTGAAATCTGGTGTGGATCCTGAAGAACAAGCTGTCTTTGGCAGTTTGCACACTTGGTTTGAGGTCTGCTGGTGCACACTGAGTGAATGAAACGAAGCGCTCTAGTGTGAAAGCACTATCTCTTATGCCTGCATTATAAAAACCTGCAGTACCACCACCAAAGCCAACATGACTCAACACGTTAGGCCGCTAGTCATTTTTACGGTCAAGTTTAATAGAAACGGGTAGTAGCAGCGGTTAAGAGTGGGCAGGAGATCCAACGGGTTCTTCTAATGGACCATCTGGTTCTACTGAGCATCTAAAGGCACCAGGAAAAAGATCGGAAGCGCTAATGTTTGTGGACTTGATCGCGGTCCTCACTCCGGACACCTGGGGGAAATCAGGGGCTGCCAAACACCGCCCGGAAAAAACAGTAAACAGCATGATTTATCTGAACTGGGGTCAGCTTCCTCTTCGCTCAACAAAACTAGTGGCTGTTAGTCTTTTGCCCGGGTGCTTTTTTCTGTTCTGTTGTTTTGGAGGAAACGTGCCGCTCGCCATAAACACCCTGCCATAAATAGCTCATTTGTGTCAGATATAATCAACAGGACAACATTTCGTGAGGAGCTTAAATAGATGGTCAAATACCGAAGCGTAAACGACGAAAAGCTTCCCTAGAACATCTGCCGCAAATTCCTTATTTGCCAGCCTTGCTTTTAAGCCAGGTTACACAATACTGATCCTCTGGGTAATTACAGCAATTGTGTGGCTGCACATACAAGGCTAAATGTCTTGGCCTGGTGCATCATTACATCAATTACTTAGGCTTTTGGGAATCGTGTCTCTTCTGTGTAATTACATATTTAGGGCATTATTGTCTTTTAAGACAACAATATAATTTGGAAAAAAAGGGTAAGTAAAGAAAACAACCCTAATTGCTGTGTTAAAAACACATGCACTTACCTAATACTGTGACGCACTGAATATGCTAGAATTTAAATACAAATGACTTTTATGGTGTGATCTGCTCACTGGAATTATTTGCTTACCATTAATATTAGTTGATGTGTTACAATAAAAAACTAGAATGTATTGATTTGACCTCACTCACCCACTATGATTTAAAAGTTTGGGATCAGAAAGATTTTTTCTAGTCTATTAGGCTCATCAAAGTTTGCATTTATTTGATCAAAAATACAGAAAAAAAGCAGTATCATGAAATATTGTTGCAATTTAAAATAATGGTTTACTATTTTAATATACTTTAAAACATAATTTATTTCTGTGATGCAAAACTGAATTTTCAGCATCATTACTTCGGTCTTTAGTGCAACATGATCCTTTAGAAATCATTCTAATATGCTGATTTATTACCAATATTGGAAATTTTTGCTGCTTAATATTTTATGGAACGTGATTCTTTTTCAGGATTCATTAATGAATAAAAAGTAAAAAAGAACAGCATTAAAAAAAAAGAAAGACATTATTATTTATTTATTTATTTATTTCATGAAATTAAAAATAAATTTCAGCATGAATGTGTTAAATTAATAAAAAGAGATGGTAAAACTTATATTGTTAGAGCAATATTTCTATTTTGAATAAATGGTGTTCTTTTTAACGTTTTATTCATCAAAGATCCTGAAAAAAGTATCACAGGTTTCAAAAAAATATTAAGCAGCAAAAACGGTTTCCAGCATTTTGTTAATAAATCAGAGTGATTTCTGAAAGATCATGTGAGTAATGGATGATAAAAATTCAGTTTTGCATCACATCAATAAATTAAATTTACAGTATATTAAAATACAAATCTGTTTTTTAAAATTGTAATACAATTTTACAGTTTTTTCTGTATTTTTGATTTAAATAAATGCATCATTGATGAGCAGAAGAAAAATTATTTTCAGATTTGTGTCCTAATAATGCTAATGTGAAAATGATAACACTAATTTGAATCAACGATATACAAAAAAAATATCAATGATCACAAAAGGAATAGTTTAGCCAAAAAAGTCATTTTTTGGCATTTAGTTATTTTCATGTCTCCTGCAAACCAAAAATTTCAGTCTGTTTCTAAGAAGGTCACGGATGTAGCCAGCTTATCCTCAGGCATTGAATACTTGTTTGAACAAGAAATCTTTAGACAGAAAGCAAAATTTGTCAAGGTTGGATGCTACAACATGGCCACGCTCCATTCATATATTCATCATTATTGAATCGGTGAGACCTTGTTACTAGGACTTTTTCTTGGGATGGAGATGAAACAAGAGCAGGATAGCCCTGAATGAAAGCTATTTGTGCCACTGAAGTAATCTTGTTGGAACCTGCAGCTTGAAGGATGGGTTGTGAAGAACTGGCTCGCCGGTTTTAAAAGCCTGCCTGTCAAAAGATGAAGGACAAGCGAGAGACTTGCACTCCCACGTTGCATGCAAAGACACATACGTTAACTCATACACACAGAGAAATGTCAATACCCCGAGGCAGCTTTGGAAGAACTCCCAAAACTGAGCTGAGAGATTATGTTATGCAATATCACACAGAAAGGTGGCGGGATGGATAGACAGTTTGATAGAATGATTTATTTACTGATCAGCCACAACATTAAAATCACCTGCCTAGCATCATGTAGGTCTCCCTTGTGCTGCCAAAACAGCTCTGTTGCGTCAAGACCTCTGAACTTGTCCTGTGGTATCTGGCACCAAGACGTTAGCAGCAGATCCTTTAAGTCCTGAGAGGCGGAGATTCCATGGATAGAGATTTGGCGAATTTGCAGGCCAAAGATGGATGGATGGATAGACAGATACATTAACAGTCTGCAGTCAAACTTACTAGACTTGACAATCTAGGCACCATCTTAAAGTCTAAAAAGTGTGAGAGAGTTTCAGGCTGTGCCTGCAGCAGTTTCTTCCTCACACTTTCTCAGCATGTAGGTGTTGGCTCATATTTTCAGAGAAAACACGCTGAAATATCAGTTTAACTTAGTATCACCCTTGCTTTCATTCATAAAACTGTCCATCAACAGCACAAACCTCAAATGAGCACCCCGGTGCCTTGAAAACCAACTCAAGCAGAAATCACACAAGCTTGTCTGGCTTAAATAACACAAAAAGTGACAGAACAAATGCCACAGGGAAAAAAAGTGTCAATTACAAGCCCATAAATGGCAAAGCTAAAGTTCTCCATCTCAGTAAAGACAAGGCTTCTAGTGTTAACTATGCGAGACATTACTTTTTGTTCTATAAGATAGTGAAGGCAGCTTCCTCTTGTCTCTTGCAGACAGACGGTTAAATTACTACTCTCAGAGCTGACTGGGTCCGGCAGAAAAATCAGCCTCTGGGCTACATGTCTCATGCTTAGCTTCTAAACCCTCATTTCCGTAGGATTCATCACTGCACTTCCCAAAGCACACATTCACGGCCACTGAGACAGAGATGGTTACGCAACTTCTGTTTCTGAAAGAACGAGGCAAGCAATAATGACCCTTCTCATGCTCTGGAAAAACAAAATAAAACAAACTACTTATTATCAGTGGGTAACACATTACAAGCAATGCGAGTTACATAATCAGATTACTTTTTACAAGTAGCTAGTAAAGTACTGCATTACTTTTAAAGTTACTTTTTCAAATAAGCAATGCAAGCTAGGGGTGTGCGATAATGACAAATAATGATATCTTAATATTTTCTGGAATTTTATTTATTTTAGGACTGTTTAGGACTGCCGTGGACAGCTGACTCCCAAAGCTGTTGATATTCTTCATATTCTGTGCTGTGGTTTGCAGGAGTAACAGAAATGAACTTTTCCAATATGTTTAAATTGATTTTTACCCTTTATGGGCATTTTTACCATTGTAAGGCCAGTTTCTAATCTAATTAAATCCTAATTTGTGTCAAATTCTTACATTTATTTAATAAATTCAAATACTAAGACACTATAGGGATGTTACCAATCAGATAAAATTCGTATCCACAAAATTTGTGTTTGCAATGCAGAGGTGGCACAGAATCTGCATCTGAAGTGGCATTTAGATGCATTTATACAGACTGGACATGAATTAATTTAAGCTGCAGTTATAAATATATAAATACATACATTTTGATGTTTTATAAACAAACGCTTAACAGTGATTTTTTTTTTTTAAATGAAAAAATCTGAAATAGAATCGCCAGTAGATTGGTAGCAAATCACTGAGACATTAATTCAACCGATTTGTTCTAACAGCTTTTTGATTCATTAACAAAACACAGTGTGTGTTAACCATAGATCATGATGAAAACTTACCTGTGGGAATTTTCACAAGATGCAAAATACACACCAATAAGTACATATCGCTGCAGTTTCCAACAGAAATGAACACTAGAGGCAGTAAAACAGTGAGCACTTGTAATTGTTTTTGTACACAGCTCCATTTGTTTCACTTTCCGATGTTGACCCCGCCAGATTACTATTCCCCTAGTATTGGTAGGTTTAGGATTAGGATTAGGCAATCATGTAGCGATTTCAACTAGAGGGAGTAATAATTTGGCAGAGGGTCAAAAATGGACAAACACCGAATGTAACAAGCTTGCTCAGTAGCTCAGCTGGCACAGAACTGAACTTAGGATGTGGAATCCATGAGTACAAATCCCGTGAAAAACATGATTCACGATGAAAGAGCTGAAAGATGAGAGATCGAAAAACAACACAGCATGCTTGCGATTGCGTTTTTACGTCACATTTGCTTTTGTTCATACAATCCGGTAGATGTAGCGTAGATGGTATGTAAGGAATAATTTAATTCAGGCCATTGAATTCCTAGAAGATAATGCACTCCTGACATTGTGATCCGTTACACCTCGGGTGTGCATTATTTTCTAGGAATTCAATGGCCCGAATTCAATTATTCTGCTTATACTACAGTTACCACACCTCAAGACATCGATCAGATGACATTTTTCTAGGCATTCGTCCGTATTTTGTCCTTAAAACGTTATTGTGAGTAGGATTAATTACTTACGCAGCTCATCCAACACTTTCGTTGCTAATTCCAGAACATCATTTTAGGCCTAGTAAAGATGCTTGAGCCGTTGATAGCAGACTATAATGAAGTTTAGACAAACAGACTGACAGGCAGACAGACGGAAAGAGAGAGATTAAGCTTGTGAATTACCTTTGTGAGTCTGTGCTTCTTCCAGAACAGAGGTGATCAGCAGCAGCATCTGTACTTATAGTAATACTTTAAGTTAAATTTCTTTAGGAACAGCGTCATTGTTACCTTGCTTGTGAGAAATATCAAGAAGTTTTTAAGCTGTTAATCATCAGAGCAGCGCTAACAACATTAACGCATGTGCTGACTGTGCGTCTGTAAGAGAGAGAGTGTGGAAGAAAAAGAGTATGTGCTTTTCGTACATAATAAAACGCAATTTTGCGGCAAAACATGGAAATAATCTGTCGTTTTTATCCTGTTGTTTACTGTATTTGTTTGGCCAGTGTCATTGCTTTGTTTATTTTGTTTCGTTTTAGGCTGTAAGGACCTTTGAAATAGTGTGGCGAAGTGATATAGACATGTAATGCGGTCAGGAGCTGCCTGGAACTACGTTCGCCATGCGTTTCCCTGAAAATAATGCACACCTTCAGAACGTTCATCAGCCAGTCAGATTCAAGCATTCAACGGCCTCGTAGTATAAGTTATTTTAAAATGCCATGAAGCATTAGAGATATAGTGCCACTCAACAGACATTTTAAGTCAGAACTACGGTGACACATACAAAACCAACGTCACATAAAACGTATCACATGTATAATCAGCTGTTCCGGGGAAAAAAACAAACACTCTGTAAGCACCACTGATGGACATTTCTGTTGGAAACTGCACTGATATGTACTTACTGGTACGTATTTTGCGTCTTACAAACAAGTTCCCACAGGTACATTTTCGTCATGACATCAGGTTGCGCAAAATAGTTCTGCTGTTGTTGACAAAAATAGTTAAAAATAGATTAAAAACAGGAACTCTAAAATCTAAATCAATTATTTTTTTGTTTTATATGACTGTTTTACAAAATCACATTTGTAATCAGAAAAAAACTGTACTCTTTGTGCGATATTAACTATATCAGATGATATAAATATAAAAGTAATACAGGGGCATTTTTGCTGCCTTCTCTTGAATTTTGGAGGAATTCTAAATGTATTTTAATAGACCAAATCACGCAAAGCATGAACCCTAAATGCACACATGAATAGTCTAACCTACATCTCTGGTGTATTTTTTTATATACTGGTGTGTTTTTTGCTATATACTCATCGCGTATCATTTAAACAAAAATTACAAGCTACTTGTTTTCCAACCTGATCTCATGACGAAAACATAAACTGACGTAAAATATGTACCTCCATGTATGTTTTGTGACATATTCAATGTGAAATGTCTGAGTGGTGATAAAAGTCTTAATTTTTTTTCCCTGGAACAGATGAATGTACATATGATATGTTTTATGTGATCACCACAGTTCTGACTTGAGTGGCGCTATAACTCAAATGCTCCGTGACGTTTTAAAATAACGTACCATCTACACACCTAAACCTACCCGATAGTGGGAACAAATGCGTGTTTTCATGTTTTTCATGGAATTCATACTCAAGGATTCCACATCCTAAGTCCAATTCCATGCTGACTGAGCTACTGAGCAAGACTTTTACGTCTGGAAAGTGAAACATACGGAGCTGTAATCATAATTGTGTACGAAAACGATTACAAGTGCTCGCAGTTGTATAGCCTTTAGTGTTAATTTCTGTTGGAAACTGCAGTGATATGAACTTATTGGTACGTATTCACTGACATCTCTCCTGTCCCCGTGTTGAGAGAAACTGGAACAGAACTGCACTTCCTTTGGCCTGATTTTAGCTTATTAATAAGCTAAAACAATTGCCAAAAGTATAACTTTGGGGGTTTTTGATATTAAAAAACTAATAAGCAAGACCAGCCAAAGTGACAAAAGTAACACAAAAGGCATGTAATTAGTCATTTTTGTTTTAAAATCAACTTTCCCTAACATTGCTTATTATATGTTTATTGTAGATCGAAATCCGCTACAAAAGGAATGTGGAAAAGACTTGATCAGTATACCTCCACCCCATTCAGTAACCCCGCAATAACTTTACCCTCATTTCTACTGCCTCAACATAAAGCAGCACAGACTCAAAAAATAAAAGGTGAAGGAAAATTTAATTTATTAGTTCATTACTGTCAGACATCTCAAAAGGTTGCGCTGTCTACGTTAACTGTAGCGGTGACCAATGATGGTTATAAAATGATGTGTGAAGGCTTCGAACGAAGTGATTAAATCAAGTGGATTGATTAATGCCCTTTTGAAGAGAGAATCCATTCTGTATCCCTACAGGACCCAACGTGCATGTGGTCACAGGTCCAGTGCTAAGTCAATTTGATATAGCTCCCTCTGCTGGTCAAAGGGCAGAGTGATGAAAGTCAAGCCAATACAGCGTCCACACACACGCACATACACAAAAATCTATCTAATGATTAACAGTCATGGAGTGTTTCAGATTGATTCGCTTTTTAGCAGCTTGGATTTCTCAGAACATTTATTTCAGTGATATCTGTCAGGCTGAAGGGCCATTTTATGTGTGCAATATAAAACTCAATTGCAGCAACGTCTGAATCGCCCTAAAAATGAATGAACAGTTGCACCTCTTCAGCGCTCACTCTACTTGAAGTCTAACAAAACATAAAATAAATAAGTGAATAAATATGTCATCAAGTATCATGGCTGCTTCTCCAGGAGGAAATAATAAAGCATGCAAAAGCAGCAGGCCTGCTGGGCTCCGACAAACACAGGTTCGCTCATGCAGACCCAAAAACTATCCATCCAGATATTAACATTCACCACATTATGTTTCATCTCTCCCTCTCTCTGGCTGATATGGTAATAATACACCATCTCCTCTCTCTGCCTACCCCTCTTCAATTAATTCAAATCCAATTAAGTCTCCCACTAGCTTAACGAATGACTAATTCAATTTAGACAAAACAAATAAGCATTGGATGGCGCCCTTATCATCGCTTCCGTGACATTCTTTTTTTTCCCGAATCGGCGTATAGCTCTGAAAATCTGTGGAGGCTGAGGTTTATTGATGCCCCGTTATCTCGTTAAATCAAATCAGTGTGACATCCAATGTAAACCCAAGTCGATAAGGATCAACATGCGGGAACATCGCCAACGTGCGCACATACACAAGCGACCACACCGAAAACCTCACACACTCCTCTAGGGTGAACAAGTCATGGCATTTGACAGCAAGGGTTTCTATAGTATGAGTCACTGTGAGCGTAAAGCCTCGCAAAACCGCCAATCTGTTTTATTAGATACCTGCAGTTATCATCGTAAAGTTGTTTACATGCTCCTGTCTATTTCATACACGCCTCAGGCATCCAGCCTATTTTCCGGCTACAATACGTTTAATTCATAGGCGTTTCTAGAGCTTATTTAGAGAGCCCGTATAGTAGATGAATGATGTCAGCTCCCACAGGTGTTCTAGTAGAGTAACCACAGGTGTACTTCATCATGTAATGCTAACATATCACAGCCACAAAATGCCACATTATTTTTGGTCTGTATTTTAAACATTTTTCAAACTTTTTTTTTTTTTTGACTTTTCATGAAAAGGTTCCTTCAATTTTTTCAACCGCAAAGTGTCACATTATTTTTGGTCTGTATTTTAAAAAAAATTCAAACTTTTTATTTCTTTATTATTATTATTTTATTTCTTTATTTATTTTTGTCTTATTTTGGTCTTTTGATGAAAATGCAAAGTCAAATGCAAAGTGTCACATTACTTTTGGTATGTATTTTAAACATTTATTTTGTCAAACTTTTTTTTTTTTTACACACACACACACACACACACACACATACATACACAATATATATATATATATATATATATATATATATTCTTTATATAAAAAAATCTATATTAAAAAAAAAAGGTTCTGTACTGTACAGTTTGGTCAACCACAAAGTGTCACATTATTTTTGGTCTGTATTTGAAACATTTTCAAACTTTTTTATTTGTTTTTTCTTTTTATTTTGGTCTTTTGAGGAAAAGGTTCTTTATATTTAGTCAACAGCAAAGTGTTACATATTTATTTATTTATTTATTTTATTTTTTGGGGTCTTTTGAGGAAAGGGTTCTTTAATTTAGTCAACCACAAAGTTTCACATTATTTTTTTTATTTATTTATTTTTTTTCAAAGTTGTTTTTTTGGGGGGGTCTTTCGATGAAAAGGTTCTGTAAATTCAGTCGACCACAAAGTGTCACATTAGATTTGGTCTGTAGTTTAAACATTTATTTGGTCTTTCTTTTTATTTTGGTCTTTTGGGGAAAAAGGTTCTTTATATTTAGTCAATCGCAAAGTGACACTTTTTTTTTTTTTTATCTGTATTTTAAACATTTCTCAAACTTTTTATTTATTTATTATTTTTTGTTCATTTTCTTTGGTCTTTTGATGAAAAGGTTCTTTAAATTTAGTCAACCGCAAAGTGTCACATTATTTTTAGTCTGTATTTTAAACATTTTTCAAACTTTTTTTGGTCTTTTGAAAAAAAAAAGGTTCTTTAAATTTAGTCAACCGCAAAATGTCAGATTATTTTTGATCTGTATTTAATTGAATTTCAATATTTCATTGCCATATTTATACATTTTTGTCAATTGTACATTTTTTAAACATATATAACATATTAATACAACAAACATTACATAAAAATAACATAATACTCAATTATCGTTCAATTATATTCAATTATTGTCAAATATTATTATAATATTTATATATTATTAACATACCAATTTATATTACTATGTTTATGTTGTGGAAAACATGGACAAACACACAGATTTCATCCTTTCAGTACATTAATTAGTTGTTAACTATTTAATATACAGATGTAGATTTAATAGCTGTGAATAAATATAATATATAAATATTTCTAAAAACAAAACCTAAATTATCTGTCATGTCCTGCAATGACCGATAGATTGTAAATTGTAAGAATGTAAGATAAAATGTAATTTTTTTTGACTGCGTAACTAACAATTTTGTTTCCAGTAAATTTTCCAGTTAACATTTTTTATTAGTTACAGTTACAGAAAAACAGTAGCTATGAAGTTATCAGAATACTGGATGCTCTTTGAGTTTATACCACAGAGGTGCAAAAATATGACAAATTGGACAGTAGGTTTAAAAATATTTTTTTACCTGTAGCCTTTTAAATAAATGCTAATTGTTTGATATTATGACAACTACACAATTTTAAGATTGTAAATACTTTAAGACTAAAGTTCTTTCAGAGGCCATTGCACATTTATTGAAAAACAGATGTATATTAATTCAATTTATTTGAAATAGAAATGTCAGTAAAGCAAAAAACCAACAAACGCAATGCAAGAAATATCCCTCGGAGCCACATCAGCTCATATTCAGGTAAGGGGCTGATCCCGCCTTAAGACTGAAATCCTAGAAGCTCCGCTGGTTTAATTCCTACTGTACAGCAGTGATAGTGACAGATCAGCCCCTCGGCCTGGATTGAAAACTCATAATTAACCCCGTCTTTGGTACGAGGAGCGGGTCAGCCTGGCCTCTGGTTCGGCATACGACTGATTGATAGCAGCCCAGCTTGAGCTCTCCAGGCTCTGATCAGATTTACTGTGTGTAATTGAAGGTTGGACTCAAGTACTTCCTCCGACCGCGACCAAGAGGGTTTCTGCCACCGGGACTCCTCAGAGCCAAAAAGCGGTGAGTGATTTGTGAGGTGAACTTCCATTGCTCTGAAAAGTGCCTTTACGGTGACTCTGTGTACACACATACGAAGGAAATCCAAGAGTACAATGCTTTTACACATCGGAACAAAGTGGCTCATTCATACAGAAGCTCGATGAGGTGAGCTCATAAATAAAAGAGGGATGAGAGCGAAGGGAGGAAAAGCGACCTCTCCATTGAAAGGCGGCGAGGGAACGATGTTTGCTTTCCAGCGGAAGACAAGTACATACAGGAAATGCCCCACGGCTTGACATGTGTTTTGGTACAGCCACTAAGCCTAAGAAAAAAAGAGAAGAAAATGCCATGAAAGAATACAAGACAATGGAAAGATCGTTCCTGACACACGCCTGTCCTTTAGGGACGCGACGGTTGTGAAGGAAAACACTGCAAGAAAGACAACAGACCAGGCTATGAATGGCCTCTCTTTCAGTTCTTCCCGCAATTCCTGTTGAATAAGTCAGGCCTGTCAAAGATAAGATTAATAAAACGCAGACGGGCCTGCAACTCACATTGGAGAGAGTGGCGGCGTGATTTTTCCGACAGGTTGCTGTCTGCTGGGGCTTTGCTCTGATCTTCAGAAGCTGTTGGAAGCGATTCGTTGAGGTTTGACTCAGCCGGCTGGATCCTGAATCATCAGCGGCAATCTCCTTTTATCCAGATCTGACCCATTGTAAAAACTTTCTGCTGCTGGTTTATATGACCTGACTGTGTAGTTTCAGACAAAGATGGATAGTGTTATGCAACCAGTGTTGCAACAGAAGGAAAACACGGGTGGTCTGCGTTCGGGAATTAATATCACATTCATAAAATGAACAATGGTTTGTTAATCTCGCTGATAACCAGTGGTTGTATAAACACTTCAACCCAACTGTTTAAATCAGACTTTAGGCTGGGAAGTATGTAAATAAGCCACATACAGTTGAAGTCAGAAGTTTACATACACCTTGCAATCATACAAAATACACGTTATATTTTTATTTAGTACTGACCTGAATAAGATATTTCACATAAAAGACATTTCCAAAAGAAAAAATAGTGAATTTAAAAAAAAAATGACACCGTTCAAAAATGAACATATGCGTTTGATAATGCGGTGTTGTTACCTGAATGATCTACAGCTGTTTTTTTTTTTTTTAGTGATAGTGTTCATGAGTTCCTTGTTTGTCCTGAACACTCAAACTGACCGCTGTTCAGGTTGCACAAATTTTTCGTTTTTTTCAGCATTTTTTGTGTATTTGAACCCTTTCCAACAATGACTGTATGATTTCGGGATCCATATTTTCACACTGGGGACAACTGAGGGACTCATATGCAACTATTACAGAAGGTTCAAATGCTCACTAATGCTTTAGAAGGAAACAGTATGCATTAAGAGCTGGGGGGTGAAAACTTTTTTAATTTGAAGATCAGGGTAAATTTGACTTATTTTGTCTTCTGGGAAACATGTAAGCATCTTCTGTAGCTTCTGAAGGGCAGTACTAAACAAAAAAATATGATATTTAGGAAAAAATAAGAAAAATGCACACATATCTTCATTCTGTTCAAAAGTTTTCACACTTCTGGAGCATCAGTGAGCGTTTGAACCTTCGGTAATAGTTGCATGTGAGTCCCTCAGTTGTCCTCAGTGTGAACAGATTGATCTCAAAATCATACAGTTGTTGTAGAAAAGGTTTAAATACACAAAAATGCTGAAAAACCAAATAATTTGTGAGACCAGAAGAATTTTTCTAAACAACAACAACGAGCAGTTTAACTGTTCAGGACAAACAAGGGACTCATGAACAATTATCACTAAAAAAAAAAACAAAAACAAAAAAAAAACACAGCTGAGGATCATTCAGGTAACAACACAGTACAGTATTAAGAATCAAGTGTATGCAAACTTTTTATACATTCAACTATTATTTTGTCTTGTGGACTATATGTAAACGTATCTTAATCAGGTCAGTACTAAATAAAAAAATAACACGATTTTTTAATGTAAAATAATTGAAATTTAGCAGAATCTGCAAGGTGTATGTAAACTTTTGACTTCAAATGTATGTGGCTTATTTACATACTGTAACTGCAGATATTGAGAGACTGAAACAATGCTAAATTCATGTCTGGAGCCTCAAGTCAAAAGAGCCTCTATGGTCTTTGCAATAATACAGTTCTTCGAAAAGTAGTCTGTATAATGATGCGGGATGACTTTCTCAGGAATATGATACTTAGGGGTATGAACACTAAGTATGAGCAATTGCAATAGTGATGGCTGTGTTTGCAAACACATCTAATAAGACAGAACAAAGAGAGATGTAAACACAGATGGAAGTGCATTCCATGTATAGAGCAGCTCTATATATCATATCAATCATCATTCAAATGACAGGAGAAAGACAGATAGATGATGATATGAGAACAAACATACAGTGTGTAACTGATCATTGCTATGGTGATAAGAGACGTAATTTTAGTTTATCTGCTGTAGTCGCTCTGAGGCATTTTCCAATAGATACCTGAACACAAACATAAGGCTTAAAGGAAACGTTCAGCTAAAATTAAATTTCTGTCATTAATTTACACACCCTCATGTCGTTCCAAACGTGTAAGACCTTCGGAAAATATTTTTAATGAAATCCGAGAGCGGGTACCAAGGTACCAAAAACTTTGACAAGATTCGACAAGAGTCCATATGACAATATGACAAATATCTTAATTTATGTTCTGAAGATGAACAAGGTCTTATAGGTTTGGAACAACATGAGGGTGAAAAATTAATCACAGAATTTTCATTTTTGGTTGAACTGTCCCTTTAAGGCGCTGTTAACATAGAACCAGAACGCACTTTCGCATCTGACTGCAGCTTTTCCTCTGTTTTTCTATGTAATCGTGCTACATAGCCACGTTTGATTGCTGCACTTGTGTCTTGTGTCTTTGTTCTCTGTTTTTTGCAAGTTAAAAGTAGTTCGACAACAACAACCACAAAAAAACACATCAGACAGTTGTATTGTCTCACAGTTTTAAACTCAAAAACAGGTTCTGTGTAAATGGCTTCTCCAGACTTCCTTCATTATGACAAACACAAAAGGTGAACGTGTGAAGAATATGCCGGCTATTCTTTAAAATATAAAGGAAATGAATGAGGACTGGGGCTGTCAAGCTGCAAAATGACAAAAAAAGTTTTCCAAATATAATTCATAAGACTTCTGCACTATATTTTGTAAAGATTTGTAAAGCCTGAGTTATTAGTCATTCACTAAACAAATCATTCTTTTAAATGAATGCAAAACTGGTCTAAATGATTTGCAGGACATGGAATTGGAATACAGAGATAAAGTTATAAGTACAGGAACCTTTATCATACTTTTATGATGCTTTTATGTCCTTTATGTATGGATTTGGAATGACTTAAAGGTGAGTAAATAAAGACTTTAAATCACATTTAAGGCCTTCAAACAACCACACACACTGTATTCATGCAATCAGACATTGTGGAGACAGGTCTCATGATAAGCACCTGGCTGACAGAATGCATGACCTTTTATTCTTAACAGAGCGGTTTGGTTGTGTTGCCGGCGCTCTTCAGAACTCCGGCCTCCACTTCCTAATAGCACGCTCAATTGACCTTCACATAATCAGGGGAGTCATCCGAGCTTCCAGCAGCGCAGCTTCACTGCACTCATTACACAAACTAAAGAGCTCCTGCTTTTTACTGTCGTTTCTTCTGGCATAAAGTGTACAACACTCAACTTCCGTTTGACCGACACGTTTGTGGGTTCATTCCGGTTGTGATGGAAATATACGGAGAGGAAGGATCGCTAGACATCGACAGAAAGGTGGAGAGAAGCCAATATGCACTGCTTGAACTCAGACAAACCTGTCACACCATGTATAGCCAGTAGATGGCAGTGTTAAGTCTGTTCAGTCTGGTACAGCGGTGAATCTCTCTAGACACTTTGGATTGTGGTTTGCTGAGACACAGCCACAAAGGAAAAGCGAGTTTTATGAAGGGAATCGTCCAAGCGGATATCTTTCCTGTCTATAAAACGAACAAGCGATCAAGCTTTTTATATATCTGCGCACACAGACGGGCAGACAGACAGCAGTCCGTGAGCAGACAGATAGTCTGACAGGCTCTAATGGCTTCAGAGTCAGCAGTTATTTACTCTCGCCATCGACTGACTCGCTTATTTTAGAGAGCCAAATCAATCTTTCTCCTGCCAAGCTGGCACAAGTAATGCAGACAACTTGGATGTTTCGTGCAAGGTGCAAATCATCAGCTTATGAAAATAAACAAATTTGTCTACAATATTGTTTGCTTACATAGAGCTATAGGAATGTTTTACTCATTTTGCATGCATATACTTAAAAATCCAACCATAAAAAGGTCACTTAGGCTCATCAAGGCTGCATTTATTTGGTCAAAAACTGCAATATTGTGAATTATTATTACAATTTGAAATAATGGTTTTCTTTTTTAACACACTTTAAAATAGAATTTATTCCTGTGATACAAAGCTGAACTATTTAGCATAATTTCTTCATTCTTCATTGTCACATGATCTTTCCGAAATCATTCTGATATGCTGATTTATTATTAAATGTTTGAAACAGCTATGCTACTTAATATTCTTTGGAACCTTTGATTCTTTTTTTCGTGATTCTTTGATGAATATAAAGTTTAAAAGAACAGCATTTACTCAAAATATAAACATTTGATAGTTTTACTATCACTTTTTTTCCAATTTAACACATCCTAGCTGAAAGTATTAACTTCTTTCAAAAAAAAAAAAAAAAGAAAAAGAAAGAATAAATATTGACTGACTCCAATTTTTTTAAACTGTAGTTAATATTGTTACAAAAGATTCTAATTTTAAATAAATGCTGTTATTTTGAACTTTTTTAATTCATCAAAGAATCCTGAGAAAATGTATCATAGGTTCCAAAAAAAAAAAGCAGCACAACTGTTTCCAGCACTGATAATAAATCATGATTTATTATTAGTGCTGGAAACAGTTGTGCTGCTTAATTTTTTTTTTTTTTTTTTTTGGAACCTGTGATACATTTTCTCAGGATTATTTCATATTAGATTTCTGAAGGATTTTGTGGCACTGAAGTCTGGAGTAGGGAACAGTTTGGAACACTCAAGACTGGAATAATGATGCTGAAAGTTCAGTTTTGCATCACAGGAATAAATTATATTTAAACGTATATTAAAAATAGAAAACAGTTATTTTACATTCTAATAATATTTAACAATATTACCTTTTTGATCAAATAAATGCAGCTGTGATGAGCATTCTTTAAAAAACATTAAAATTTGTACTGATCCCAAACTTTTGAACGTCAGTTTTATTATGATTTTAATATGCACAGTTGCATATATGCATCTACTGCTGATGCGCAGAGCTTAACACATCATTCCTTCGCTCATAAGCATAAGCAGATCTGCATTTTCCACATGGGAAAATCTTCAGTCAGGAGTGACTGAGCTTATTTTCCTGTTAGCATGACTCACAGGCTTTTACCAAAGAAGCCAAAAACAAAGCAATCTCTCTTATTTTACTGAATTTTCCCTGAGGGATCAATAAAGTCCATCTATATGTCTATCCACGTCAGAGCAGCTGTATGATTCTTGACACATCTCATTCCCTCTGGACTAACGTGAGGTGGCTACAAGATGTCTGACGTCCCCCAGGGATCTGATCGCATGTATAATAAACGATCACACTGCTGCTGACAAAGAGATTTTGACAAATCAGTACTTTTAGTGGTTAAATCAGGAAGATGACATTAATTTCTTCGATCGATTGCGTGGAATCATGTTCAGGTTGCATTTCACCCAATGATAATAATATTAAATTTAAGAACCACTAAGATTAAAACTAGAATACATTTTAAAACAAATACATTTTTTTAGCATGTAATGGGACTGGGACATTTTGTAGGATTCACCCATATGTCAATTTCATAAAAACGCTTTCACTAAGAACCTAAATGTAAATTTAATTGAACAGGCCCGGGTCTGACTCATGTCTCTAACAGGAGTTTTAATGGCCTGAGGAGCTGAGTGAAGGTCATAAACAGGTTGACCTTTGGCAGAGCCACACGCACATACTCTAAATTATATATTAGGGGCCTAGATATTGGTTTCCACCCTCCTTTCTAATTTTATTTCACTGTCACAGTGGAGGAACAAAGGTCAGTGTTTCACAGACCATCTGTCAGGAAGCAATCTTTACATCATTTTGAAACCCTTTCTGTCTGATGTTCTACATGACCTGTCTAAGTAGGGCCACCTGTAGCAGAATACATCCAGTATTATGTTTATTTAACGGCCTAGGATTTTTAAAACATATAGCAAGCATGCTTTTTTCTTCACTAACCACAAGCAATCCAGCTCAGCGAAACAATAAGTCATTGTCATTCTTTTTAAACACATTTTCTTTCTATGCAAATGAGTCTTATTATAGAATGTGCCTTAGTCGCAAGTAAACACTGTTGCAAAAAATAACAAAACAGCAGACGAAAAACCAAAACCACAAAGTAAAACCAAAAAAGGCACAGCAAAACAAAACTGCAAGACAAAACAAAACTAAACACTCATGTTCCGCTCATGTTTACATCTGTCTGACTTTGAAAAGTTCGTCCTGTCGGGGAGCTTTCTGAATCCCGAACACAGCTATGCAGAGGCAGCTATCTGAGTGCTTCTTCACTGCAGGTGTAATGAAGAGGTCGAGAGAAGGAGAGTGGAGGTAATGAAGTGGCTTTGAGCGCCGCACAGAACCCGAGCTCTGTTCATCAAGTAGATCACTAGTCCTGGGCCATTACAGATACATTAGACCAAAAGTGGCTGAACGGAGATGGGGTAAAATCTTAAAGCAAAAGTGTGAACAGCATTTAATATAGCAGCACAGTTTTTCTGAGGTTTCCAGATCATATTTAAGAAATGTTCTTCTTAAAAAGACTTTGGGTATAACCTCAATCTGCTCCCGTCATTGAAACATTTACATTTACGCATTAACACAAAATCTCCTGAAAACTTCAAGATACACGTATTAAAAGCATTATTTTAATGAATTAAACAATTAGCAAGAAACGTTATGCTGTATTTTTGAATTATTTTATGTTTATTTCATATTCTATTCATATTTGGGATCAGTAAGGTTTTTAACGTTTCTTAAATAAGTCTTTTCTGCTCATCAAGGCTGCGTTTATTTGATTAAAAATACAGAGAAAACTGTAAAATAGTGTTTTTCTAGTTGAATATACTTTAAAATAGAATTTATTTCTGTGATGCAAAGCTGAATTTTTGGCATCATTACTCCAGTCTTCAGCATCACATGATCCTTCAGAAATCATTCTAATAAGCTGATTTATTATCAATGTTGGAAAATTTTGTGGGAACCTGTGATACTTTTTTAAGGATTCTTTGATGAATACAACGTTAAAAGAACAGCATTTATTTCAAATAGAAATCATTTATAACAACACACTACCATTTAAAGTTTTGGGTTCCTTTTTTTATTTCCTTTAAAGAAAATAATACTTTTATCCAGCAAGGATGTTTAAAATTGATAAAAAATAAATAAATTAAAAAAAAACTTAAATTGTTAAATCCTATTTTGAATACATTTTGTTCTTTTAAACTTTTTATTCATAAGAGAATCCTAAAAAAATTATTAAGCAGCACAAATTTCCAACACTGATAATAAATCAGCATATTAGAATGATTTTTGAAGGATCATGTGACACTGAAGCTTTGTATCACAGAAATAAATTATATTTTAAATAGTGCTGTCAAACGATTCATCGCGATTCATCACATCCAAAATAAAAGTTTATGTTTACATAATATATATATATATATATATATATATATATATGTGTGTACAGTGTATATTTATTATGTATATATAAATACACAAACATGCATGTATATATTATGAAAAAATATTTTAGATTTATATTTATAATCTAAATTGTATGCAGGTATAATTATATATACATATAAATATTTAGTTTTAATATATACATGTATGTGTGTGTATTTATATGTACATAATAAATATACAAAGTAAACACACTTATAGTATGTAAACATAAACTTTTATTTTGGATGTGATTAATCACGATTAATCGCTTGACAGCCCTAATTTTAAAGCATATTCAAATAGAAAACTGTTACTTTAAATTGCAATAATTTTTTATAATATAACTTTTTTTCTGTATTTTTGATCAAATAAATGGAATTTTTATGACTTTTAACACATTTTAGCGCATGGCCTCATAATAATGACGCAGTTAACTGCTAGTGCTCAATTCATGTTCATGATACACGACAGGAAGACATATGACAGGAACAGCAGAATCTTCTCGTCTAATTGGTGGCTGACTTTCATTTTTAGCTTCAAGCTCAATCTGTCTCAAAGCTTTTATATTCATTTAGCTTATGTCTGGTGCTTAGGTCTCACTTTTGGTGGAGCTTCCTCCATGTCAGTTTGACTGGCACCCTGCACTTAAGCTGTCAGTATTGTATGATAGTACAACGTTGAATTAGATGCTAGATTCTGCAACGAAACTGTAATTTGATGAGTGTTGGTGAAGGAAAATAAAACGCCCTTCTTTCTTAAAAATCCATTTGCTTCGCATGAAAACCTCAAGCAGTGCTGGGAGATTTGCTCTGGTTTGTCGAGCAGGGTCATTATTTGGGAGCGGAGGTGCGGAAAGGCCTGTACTGGTTTGGCTGAGGTTGGCGGGCACCCCGCAGACATCGCCATCCAAACGGCAGAGCCCACACCACTTCATTCCACTCCACTTTACTCTACCGACCGACATGTGAGGTTTCCTGTCGCCCGCTAGCCACTGTAAAAATGCATTTGTAGAATATAAACGCCGTATTTCCGGCGATTCTAAATATTCACCCGTTTTGTTTGCATTATGGGGTGGATCCCAGCGCGTGTATGGCTCTCAGGCTCAATCTGACGCCACAATGTCGGTGCTCCCATTGCAGTGGAGCTGGTACGTGGTGTGGGAGCGACAGACCGCCGCCCGGCGTGGTGCCTCACACTTCAGCTGCTGCAATCTGGGAAGTATGGCATAATTCTACCAGGAAAAGGACCTGAGAGAGAGCTGAAAATGGGCATGAGTTCATCTGGCGAGGATGCCCTTCTTAACACAAAGTTACACAGTTTGCTCAGCCATTCATTAAAATGTCACTGTAGGTTAGAAACACGCTAACATGCAAACAGTGAGGCAATCTCACAAGTAGTCTTGGCCTTGGAGAGAACCTGCAGTCTGTTCGACAGTTCAAATGTGATTCGCTGGCACCTAAAAAACTTACAACAGTGAGATATGCAAATTTTCAGCCCACCTGGAAACAAATGTATTTTTATAAGTTGACCAGAGTGACTAAAAAAAACCTGCAAACTGGACCAGACTCTATGCTCATAGTCAAAAGTCTGGTTATGTAAGACTACCAGTCAAAAGTTTTTGCACAGTAAGATTTCTAATGTTTTTTAAATAATTATCTTCTGCTCACCAAGCCTGCATTTATTTGATCCAAAATACAGCAAAAGCAGTAATGATGTGAAATATTTTTACTATTTTAAATAACTGATTTCTATTTGCATAAATTTTAAAATGTAATTTATTCCTGTGATCAAAGCTACATTTTCAGCATCATTACCCCAGTCTTTAGTGTCAGATAATCCTTCAGAAATCATTCTTATATGCTGATTTTCTGTTCAAGAAACATTTATTATTATTATTATTATTATTATTATTTTCAATATTTTAAACAGTTAAGTTTTTTTTTTTTCAGAATTCTTTGAAGAATAGAAAGATACAAAGATCAGCATTTATCTGAAATAAAACGTTTTTGTAACGTT